>JANRMT010062857.1:30500149-30541502 GCA_026402145.1 Polypterus bichir lapradei
AGTATCCTCCTTATCACGACAACATACAAAGGTTTACCTGTTGAACAACTTTCAATGTATGAAATAGAGTAGACGAGCAACTCTGCTCCTGGTTAAAAATTAACAACGTTGTCTTTAATTTTTCATTTTATATTAACAGGTGAGATTAATCCATATATAAGCTCTATTTATATGTTTGGATCTTTTGTGGCCAGGTGCAGAACTGGGAACATTTGGGGCAGCAATAGGATCATCCCGTTTATTGTCCAATGAGTGACAAGTCAAGTACAATGGCCCCTTTTATTGGGTAACTAAAAAGATTACAATATGCAAGCTTTCGAGGCAACTCAGGCCCCTTCTTCAGGTGAGATGTAGATGAAGAAGGTTCCTAAGTTGCCTTGACAGTTAGCCAATAAAAGGCTTTTGTTTGACTTCTCACTACATTCATAATGGCTAACACGGTACAACACCCTAGTACTACATTCTAGTGTGTATATAAACGCGGGGAACTCCAGTTTCTGTATTACATCTCGCTTTAAGAAGGGGCCTGAATTGCCTCAAAAGCTTGCATATTGCAGTCTTTTTTAGTTAGCCAATAGTACTAGGGTGTTGTACTGTGTTAGCCATTATGAATGTAGAGAAAAGCCAAGAAAAATGACACCTTTTATTGGCTAACTAAAATATTTTAGTTACAATATGCAAGCTTTCGAGGCAACTCAGGCCCCTTCTTCATTTCTTTTCACTTGCTTTCAGTGACCTTCAGTAATACTGATGGTTTCCTCTTTGTGATCATATAACATTATTTCTATTT
This sequence comes from Polypterus bichir lapradei, assembly GCA_026402145.1. Taxonomy (NCBI): domain Eukaryota; kingdom Metazoa; phylum Chordata; class Cladistia; order Polypteriformes; family Polypteridae; genus Polypterus; species Polypterus bichir. The sequence continues at coordinate 30,500,940 of JANRMT010062857.1, forward strand.
ATTACCTTATTTTATGTTCATATATTGTATTACTATTTATGTTTTATTGTTTATTGTTTTTGTTTTTTCTTTTATTCTATTATTGTAAAGCATTTTGGCCGCAGCATTACTATGTTGTTTTAAATGTGCTATATAAATAAATTGACATTGACAGGCAAGCCAATAAAAGGTGTCATTGTACTTGACTTGTCACTACATTCATAATGGGTAACATGGTACAACACCCAAAGACTTGTCCAAGGACAAAACAAAGAAAAGCAAAAAAAAAAAAAAATCCTGCACTTCCTATTATGCAGGGAATCAAAACCAAAAAAACAAAGTATTTGGGCTGGCATTCAGATCACTAAGGGAGCGGAGCTGCGTCTGGTGGGTCACTCTTGCCAGAAATGGCACCTCCTTCCGGGAGGCTTGGGTTTTAATGGAAGGGGCGGAGTCAATTGCCTTACCTGGCTGGTACCTTGGAAAAGAAGGAGATCACAGTGTTAGCAATGGCGCCCCCTCTTGTCCCGGCAGGTTATTACATCCTTCAAAAGAGCCTGTGAGGATGTCCTCTGAAACGCACTTTGTTATGGGTTATTTAATACTAGCAGTTTTAGGTGTTTAATTTTATTGCATTCATTTTTCTGGAAAGAAAGCTGCTAAATAACTGTAGCAGTGCTTACACCAAGGGTCATTTTTAACTGTTTATTTGACAGTAAATCACTGGTACTGCACCAGTGTTTATAGTAGTTGACTATGATCTCTGCAGTAGTGAACCGACCAGCGATTATAGGAAGTTATTTTATTTTACTGTTTCTTACTCTAATATTTACAATATTTGCTGGCAACCCTGCTTCCAGTAATTTACTGTGAAATCTGCAGTGACATTTTTTTTAGAGTATGTGTTATCCTTTTCATCTCCTCCCTAGGTTCATTGCAACAACATGTTCACCAAAGGCGTGAAGATCTTCAAAGAGGTTCAGTGCTATTTCTACTCGGAGAGTAGCTCCTGGGAGCCCAATCCCATCTCCTCCAGCCTGGTACATGATGATGTCAACCCCAGCGCCCGCTTTGTCACCGTCCAGCTAATGAACCGTATGGCCAGCTCTATTAAGTGCCAGTTTTATTTTGCGGATGCCTGGATGATGTTTAGTGAGATCACCTTTCAGTCAGGTACGAGGGGATGTTCCTGGGAATGTATTCCATGCTTAGATACAAGATGTCAGTCAGTCAGTCAGTCAGTCATTAATTATCCAACCCGCTATATCCTAACACAGGGTCACGGGGGTCTGCTGGAGCCAACATAGGGCGCAAGGCAGGAACAAATGCCAGGCAGGGTGCCAGCCCACCACAGGGCACACGCACACACACACCACCCACACCAAGCACAGTTTAGGATCGCCAATACACCTAACCTGCATGTCTTTGGACTGTGGGAGGAAACCCATGCAGACACGGGGAGAACATGCAAACTCCACGCAGGGAGGACCCGGGAAGCGAACCCGGGTCTCCTTATTGCGAGGCAGCAGTGCTACCCAGATGCAAGATGTCTACTGGAAAATTACGAGACCTGTTCTTATTTTTATTCAGGTGAAGTATTTAGAAGGATATATTATAAAAAAAATTCCAGCAATTTAAAAGGTGTGCTGGTAGGGTGGGTTTAGTTTAAGGAATAAAGGAGTTGAATTGTTTACCCATGGAGACTGTGTGTTGTGCCAGAAATAATGAAAGAAGCAGGAGATAAATGGGAGATAAATACTAGAGCCAAAGTCAGAAAACAGACAGATCAAAAAGTAGATGTATCGGAAAAGCTTACCTGCGTAGCAAAACTAGTAGTGGAAAAAAATCAGAAAGTGTGTCTTTCTTTGTCAGCAGTCTTATCTTTCTGTCCTTTCAGACACGGCCATGTACAACACCACTTGGACTCCATCAAATACTCTTCCACCAACCAGCATTCAGCCAGGTAAGTACTCCATCGAATGTATCATAAAATATATAATAATAATACTTTTATATAATAATAAATAATTCTTTTTTATTCTTTTATACAGTATATATACATTTATATAGCACTTTTCTCACTATTTAAGGCACTTTACACAGTGATCGAGGAGCCACTTCAACCACCACTAAATGTGTAGCATCCACCTGGATGATTTGACGGCAGCCATTTGGCGCCAGTACACTCACCTCACATTAGCAGTTAGGTGGTGAAGGGATGAGAGACAGTTAGCCAATAAGAGAAAGGGGATGAAAGGGGGGCCAGAATGACCAGGCCATGGTGGTCAGTTTAGCCAGGACATTGGGAATACACCCTACTCTTCACAAAGGATGCCCAAGGATTTTTAACAACCACAAAGAGTCAGGACCTCAGTTTTACATCTCATACGAAGGATGGCACCATTCTTACAGCACAGTGTCCTCATCACTGCACACTGGGGGGGGGGGGGATTGGGGTCCACTCTCAGACCACCGGGTAAGCCTCCTCTTCTGGTCTCACCCATAACCTCTTCCAGCAGCATCCCAAGCTTTTCCTAGATGATCTCCCATCCAAGTACTGGCTGGACTTGAACATGCTTAGCTTCAGGTGGATGTACAGTATGTGTGGTATGGCTGGTCATTAATGCATCAAAACATTACTTTGTATTTATAGCACCATCTTTTGTTCTTACATTGCTTTAAGGATTATTTTGAGGCAGTAGATTGGGACGCTTTCTGTGAGCCTCATTTGGAGGACATTGATGATCTCACTGACTGTGTCACAGAATACGTTAACTTCTGTGTAGACAACGCTGTATCTTTTAAAATCTGTACGCTGCTTCCCTAACACCATGGGTCACCAAGGACATTAAAGCTTTTCTGAATGAAAAGAAGAAAGCATTTAGGTCAGGTGACAAAGAAGCAGTAAAGAGGGTACAGAAACAGTTGTCTGTTAAAATAAAAGAGGGGAGGGACAGCTAGAGGATAAAGCTGGAACAAAAGCTGCAGCAGAAGAACATCAGAGAGGTCTGGAAGGGCATGAGGGCAATTACTGGTTTGAATTCAAACCGCCAGAGGACTGAGGGTGACAGAGAAAAGGCAAATGAATTTAACCAGTTTTTTAGTAGGTTTGACAGCATGCCTCAGTCCAACCTGCCCTGCAGCTCTACCTCTGTGGCTGACGATGTACCCCTGGACACCACCATCAATACGTCACCTGCTAACTTTTCCCTCTCCCACCACTCATTACAGGGGAAAGAGTGCGGTGAATTATTAAATCCTACCCCCTCCTTACCAGCTGAACCCTACTCCGCCCCCTGTTCTATCCACCACACTGACACAACCAGACCATCCACCACCTTCACAGAAGACCAAGTCGTGAGAGAATTACACAGACTTCGTTCCAACAAGACGGCAGGCCCTGATGGCATCAGCCCAAAGGTGCTTAAAGTCTGCGCCTCAAAACTCTGTGGTGTACTACTTAGGATTTCCAACTTAAGCCTGAGTATTAAAAAAAGTGCCAGTGCTATGGAAAACATCTTGTCTGGTTCCTGTTCCAAAGAAGGCACATCCTAGTGGCCCTTCTGACTACAGGCCAGTGGCGCTCACCACACACATCATGAAAGTCTTTGAGAGACTAGTCATGGAAACACTTCGCCCCCAGGTTAAGTCAGCACTGGACCCTCTCCAGATTGGAGTCGAAGATGCAATCATCTACCTGCTGCACCGTGCCTACAGTCACCTAGACAAGCCAGGAGGAACTCACAGGATTATGTTCTTCGATTTCTCATGTGCCTTTAACACCATCCGGCCAGCCAGACTGGGGAGTAAGCTATCGGAAATGCAGGTGGATGCTCCCTTAGTTTCGTGTACCATGGACTATCTGACAGGAAGGCCACAGTTTGTGTGGCTACAGGGCTCTGTGTCTGACACTGTGCTGTGTGGCACTGGTACTCCACAAGGGACAGTTCTGTCACCATTCATCTTCACCCTGTACACTACAGATTTTAGTTACAACACAGAGGGCTGCCATCTGCAGAAATTCTCTGATGACTCTGCAATAGTTGGTAGTATCAGACATGGAGACGAGACGGAATACAGGAAGGTAGTGGACGGGTTTGTTGACTGGTGTGAGCTGAATCAACTGCAGATCAACGCCAGTAAAACCAAAAAACTGGTAGTTGACTTAAGAAGATCACAATCTCCAGCCACGCCCCTGTCTATTAGGGGTGTGGAGGTGGAGATTGTTGAGGAATACAAGTATCTAGGGGTGCATATGAGCAATAAGCTAGACTGGACCAGGAACTCGCTGGCCATATACAAGAAGGGTCAAAGTAGGCTGTATTTCCTACGCAAGCTCAGATCTTTTAGTGTCAGCAACACTATGCTGCGGATGTTCTATAACAGCGTGGTGGCCAGTGCCATGTTCTTCGCTGTGGCATGCCGGGGGAGCAGCATGAAAGTGGCAGACTAAACAAACTAATTCAGAAGGCTGTCTCTGTGGTAGGAGAGAAACTGGACAGCTTGGAAACTGTGGCAGATCAGAGAATGTTGTCTAGGCTTCAGTCTATTATTGAAAATGCTAATCACCCACTTCATAGCGTTGTGGTTGGACTGAGGAGCGTTTTCAGCAGTAGACTGACTAGCATCAAGTGCTCCACTGACCATCACAGGAAATCATTCCTCCCCATAGCCGTCAGACTCTAGAACTCCTTTTCCGGTCACTCACCCACACTTTAAGTTATTACCCTTTTTCTTTATTGGATATCCAGGTACATTTTTTCAAGTACTTGAAATGTGCAACATACTATCCGCTCTTGTGCAATAAATTGTCTGCTCTTCACATGAGAATAACCTTACTTGTTCTCAAAATGTATAATATTAACTTAAGGTGCAACGCTCTGTACTTTAGTTTGATACGTACATTTATTATACTTTATTATATTTACATGATTACTTTTATATGTGCTCTTAGTGTAATATGTCCCTTGTCTGTTATTAAGCTGTAACATAAGTAACTTCTAGGGCCCACGATTTACCGCGGTAAGAAATGGCAAATGCAGGACCAGAACTCCATAAGACTAATTCGTAACCCAAGCAAAATAAATGCAATTTTTCTTATTCTTAATCCCTAATAATAATCAATAATAATTCGTAATACTAATCAAATAGGTATATCAAAGCATTCACATCCGCACATTTTAATCCACAGATTTGCTTTAGGCAAATGATGCTGAAACATATGTAGGCATAATATTATTCTCAACAAACTATCGAATAATGTTTCTAAAGTTATTGTTTACTTATTGTTGAAGAAAACGGCACTGTAAGCTCGTAGGTTTTCTTGTGACAGAGAATATCGCAGTGATGACAACACCGATCCATATTTTCAGAACGAACGTTCCACATCAACAGAAGAGATCGGCAACGCAATGTAAACTTTAGCAAGAGCTGCTAAGCGAGGCAGGCTGTCCTCTAAGTCACAACAAAAAACAGTGATATCAGCTGGAATTACTTCACGAGATGCTATGTCCAGATAAGCTTGCCCTTCATCTGCTGCGGCCATCATTGTTGGCACTGATGGTGCATGATCAGCAAAATTCTTCTATAAGAGTGGTAGCTGTCGTGGATCAAATATTCTCACAGATTTGAATAGGTCTATTGCCGGCTGTTTGGTTCCCACAAACTATTCTTCAAGTTTAGCAGCAGCATTGTGCTTTGCATCTTCATAGCTGCTGGTTGCAATTGGAAATCCGAACGATTTCAGGCAAGACAGTAAGTCAGACACTTTGTTGTAGACATCGACAGCCATGAATGACTGTGTCTCAAAAGAAGTCAAAGTGTTCATAATTGGCTGGCAGTGAACAGGTACAAATTCAAGTTCAGCCCTCAGCTCGTTAAGTTTATCAGTACTTTGCAGCAACACCGACAGCTTCTATAACTGGACCATAGCTCCACTGTGTTCGATTTCAGTAGCAACGAACGAGATATTAATGAGATGATGCAATAGGCTAAAGAAAGAACTCAAAGAAGTAATCAAAACTAATCATACTAATATCAATATGCCTCAAATAGTGAGATTTCATTCAGATTTGGTATTTTCCGCGGCAGTTAGGTTAATTCTGCGGCGTGGCGTTTTACCGCTGCAAAACCCAAAATTTCGCGGCGTGGCGTTAAATTCCGCAGGCCGCGGTAAATCGGGGCCCTAGTAATTTCCTTCGGGTCTTGGTAATGGATTCTTGTCTTCTTCTTCCTCTTCGTCTTTTCCCACCTCTACGTGGGGCAGCGTTTCTCAACCTTTAAGTATTTGCGACCCGAGTTTTCATAACAGCTTTAATCGCGCCCCACCCCCAACATTTTTTTGAAATGTAGATGCATATTTTATTATACCTACTTAACTTTTATCGACATTTATCTAACTCTATATTTATTGTTCTAGTATCAGAATGTAGTTTAAGTTAATTTGGTTTGGTTTCAACAGATTTTTTTTCATATTTTTGATCCTTGTTTTCTTTTTTTCACATCTTCGCGCCCCCCCTTTTTGTTACTTCGCGCCCCCCAGCACTCCAAGCACACACTAAGGACAATTTAGGATCGCCAATGCACCTAACCTGCATGTCTTTGGACTGTGGGAGGAAACCCACGCAGACACGGGGAGAACATGCAAACTCAATGGCTTCTATTGTTTTCTAATTGTATTTACAACATAAGGAGATTGCAAGTAATTGATTGTATCAAAGATTTTTCTGCCTGTGTTAAGGATACATACACTTGTCTGATGATAGCGATTGTCCACCACAAGATTTTCATATAAATAAGAAAGTAAAAAATAGAGTGAAACCATGTGTGTGTCTAAAGCTGAAGAACATGACATTGCTTTTATGCTTTGCTTTGTGCTTTGTTGATTTTAGAAAGTGACAGCAGTAACCAGTAGAGGGCATAACAGAGCCCCAAACCCCAGACTCAATCCCACCCAACAGGGTTCACCGACAAAAGCGCAATAGACATATGAGCGCCGGCAAAACCGCGACAGACAAATGAGCGCCGACAAACCTGCTAACTGGTTTTCGACAAATGCGCGCCCACAAAATCGCCACAACAAAATCACGAGAGAGGCCAAGAGATTGGGACGCGTACATGCGCATTATGTACACATTATGTGCTAGGTTATAACTGTTATAACTGCTGATGGCATGCCGCGAACAAATAACTCATTCGAGGGTTGGCATAATGCGTCGTATACAAAGCGGAATTACCAGCAGTCAGGCAGCCAGCAAGTCTAAATACGCTCAACTATCAAGACGTCATGCTGCAATTCTTTCTACATACAGTGGTGTGAAAAACTATTTGCCCCCTTCCTGATTTCTTATTCTTTTGCATGTTTGTCACACAAAATGTTTCTGATCATCAAACACATTTAACCATTAGTCAAATATAACACAAGTAAACACAAAATGCAGTTTTTAAATGATGGTTTTTATTATTTAGGGAGAAAAAAAAATCCAAACCTACATGGCCCTGTGTGAAAAAGTAATTGCCCCCTGAACCTAATAACTGGTTGGGCCACCCTTAGCAGCAATAACTGCAATCAAGCGTTTGCGATAACTTGCAATGAGTCTTTTACAGCGCTCTGGAGGAATTTTGGCCCACTCATCTTTGCAGAATTGTTGTAATTCAGCTTTATTTGAGGGTTTTCTAGCATGAACCGCCTTTTTAAGGTCATGCCATAGCATCTCAATTGGATTCAGGTCAGGACTTTGACTAGGCCACTCCAAAGTCTTCATTTTGTTTTTCTTCAGCCATTCAGAGGTGGATTTGCTGGTGTGTTTTGGGTCATTGTCCTGTTGCAGCACCCAAGATCGCTTCAGCTTGAGTTGACGAACAGATGGCCGGACATTCTCCTTCAGGATTTTTTGGTAGACAGTAGAATTCATGGTTCCATCTATCACAGCAAGCCTTCCAGGTCCTGAAGCAGCAAAACAACCCCAGACCATCACACTACCACCACCATATTTTACTGTTGGTATGATGTTCTTTTTCTGAAATGCTGTGTTCCTTTTACGCCAGATGTAATGGGACATTTGCCTTCCAAAAAGTTCAACTTTTGTCTCATCAGTCCACAAGGTATTTTCCCAAAAGTCTTGGCAATCATTGAGATGTTTCTTAGCAAAATTGAGACGAGCCCTAATGTTCTTTTTGCTTAACAGTGGTTTGCGTCTTGGAAATCTGCCATGCAGGCCGTTTTTGCCCAGTCTCTTTCTTATGGTGGAGTCGTGAACACTGACCTTAATTGAGGCAAGTGAGGCCTGCAGTTCTTTAGACGTTGTCCTGGGGTCTTTTGTGACCTCTCAGATGAGTCGTCTCTGTGCTCTTGGGGTAATTTTGGTCAGCCGGCCACTCCTGGGAAGGTTCACCACTGTTCCATGTTTTTGCCATTCGTGGATAATGGCTCTCACTGTGGTTCGCTGGAGTCCCAAAGCTTTAGAAATGGCTTTATAACCTTTACCAGACAGATAGATCTCAGTTACTTCTGTTCTCATTTGTTCCTGAATTTCTTTGGATCTTGGCATGATGTCTAGCTTTTGAGGTGCTTTTGGTCTACTTCTCTGTGTCAGGCAGCTCCTATTTAAGTGATTTCTTGATTGAAACAGGTGTGGCAGTAATCAGGCCTGGGGGTGGCTACGGAAATTGAACTCAGGTGTGATACACCACAGTTAGGTTATTTTTTTACAAGGGGGCAATTACTTTTTCACACAGGGCCATGTAGGTTTGGATTTTTTTTCTCCCTAAATAATGAAAACCATCATTTAAAAACTGCGTTTTGTGTTTACTTGTGCTTTATTTGACTAATGGTTACATGTGTTTGATGATCAGAAACATTTTGTGCGACAAACATGCAAAAGAATAAGAAATCAGGAAGGGGGCAAATAGTTTTTCATACCACTGTATGCAGGCCGTGATCTTAAGGACTATCTGCGTGCTGTGCTGATGGCATGCTGCGTCTCATAATATTGACTTCTAAAATAAACATTATTATATATGCTTTAAACTAGTAATTCATATTTAATGAAACTTTCGCAATTTTGTCGGCGCGATTTTGACACCGCGTTTTAATCGGCGCTATTTTGTCGGCGCTCATATGTCTATCGCGCAGATGTCAGGTCACACCCAACAGAGTCACAGGTACAAATGTAGTTCCTTAAACATTTTAAATGTAGGGAGCAGGATTACTTGGCCACTAACCTGGTCACGACCCTGCCTGACTGCTGTGTCTGTGTATAGGACGGCGGTAGACCCCATTACAATAAATAACCAAGCTGTTCCTGTTTCAAGCTGAGTAAAAGTTTGTTTTGCTAAAGTACTGAGACTCACTCTCATATTTTAGGGTGCAAGACAGGCACACAAACGTCACAGTGTTTTGTTAAAATATTACCCAATTTGTTAACAAACTGGCAAAATACCCACGCTTCACAGCGAAGAAGTGGTGTGTTTAAAGAAGTTATGAAAAAGAAAAGGAAACATTTTAAAAATAACGTAACATGATTGTCAATGTAATTATCATAGGCTTATTTTAATATTTAGAGTGAATTTGATGATTGTAAAGAGTTTAATTTATGATTGTAAATGTTGTGTATGAGAAATGCACATTTTTAGGGTGTAAGGATCTCTTTGTAATTGACGTTTGCAGTTCTGTCCTCGGGCTGTAAAATGACCAAGCTGTCTGGTGAGTTTACTCTTCAGCATGCAACGTACAGTCGGCCGTGTGAGAAGCAATCTTGTGTCAAGTCAATGGCGACCTTTTTTACAGTCTGGCCCTGTGACTTACATATTGTCATAGCGAAGCAGACCCTTACTGGAAATCGGAGGTGTTTGAATTGGAATAGGAGGTCAGAGGGTATGAGAGGGATGCGAGGAATAAATACCGTCTCCCCTGAGTCAGTTCCAGTGAAGACAGTCACCTCAATGAGGTTCTTGTGCAGAGATTTGGAGTAAACGAAAAGGCAGGAGTCACCAGCAGGAAGACGTGAAGCAAGGCGAACAATAACAGGCTTGAAGCGGCGGACTAAAGAAGAAGGAAGCAGTGAGCACGACGAACAGCTGAGGAAAGTAAGGAAGCGAGTGAGGAGGCAAATGAGCATGGGATGTCATTAATGTATTTAGGCAGGGAGCCAACCATGTGGTAGGTATGCGGACAGCGGCTGTGCGGAAAAAGGAAGGGGGACCAGGGGGGAGACCCTTGTGCATCTCTGCCATGAAATAAATCCTCTGTTATTGGAAATAAGGAATGAAACTGCCAAAAGGAGAGGTCGTTTCCAAAAGTTCCTTACGGCATAATGGTGAAAACCGCCATAAAGAAGACGTTATTTTCGAAAGTTCGTTATGGGGCATGGTGCGAAATGAAACATACTTAATGTTTGTAAGTACAGTGTAAAGGATGAGCATGAGAAATTTGGGCTTCCTACATATATTGGAAGTCGCAGAAATAGTGAGGAGGGGTTTCCCCTATCTGTATATACAGTTTAGGAGGTACACCCGTCCAATTTTAAGTGTTGCAGTAGGACCTGAAACATACTTAACTTTTGTAAGTACACTGCAAGGAACGAGCACGCAAAATTTCAGCTTCCCACCTATATGGAAAGTGGGAGAATTAGTGCTGAGGCCGTGAGGGCTTTGCCTTTTTATTATTGATCATAGTTTCAATGAACTTATGATAGGTTAGGCTTAGCTAGGAGTGCAGCACCCATACAGGACTTTTAATGACTTACTATTGATTCGACTTCATATTTGATTTTCGGAACATAACCCCATCATAAGCAGAGGTCTACCTGTACTTTAAAGGGCAGGCAAGCACAGTCAGTACCACAACCTCCCCTAATTTACGCTTTTTTCTCTAATCCTCCTACACTTCTGATGAGCTTCAATCCCTGCTTCCCAATGCTGACTCTCCAAGACAGGTGAGGTGTCCTCTGTTATCTTCTTTTATGTGAAGCCCCTTGAAGTAGGTTTAGCCTTCCCCTACAGCTTTACCCCTAGCAGCACCAAAGAACTCCAGCAGGGCTTTTCAATGGGACTGCAATTCCTAGCATGCACTGCAGGTATCATAGCCCAGGGAGGCTGCCAACTTTTGTATTGATGGAGGAAATAGTTCATGCAGGTTGTCTCCCTCTGTCCCTCCATTATACTGGCCTCTCAACCAGCTAAAGAACCCTGAACTATTCCAGCTGGGATGCCAGCCCATACTTGGTGTCCGTGACACAGCCTGTTTTTCTAAATTCAGAGAAACTGTAATCTCGAAAAAGAACATAAGCAACAAACCACAGAAAACCAGTCCCCTTAGGTTTAAGTTTGCTGTGGATGGAGACAAGCAATGAGGTGAAGAGCATAGTCAGACATCTTTTTAAATGGCAGAATCACTTTTTTTTGTTTTTTTTATACAACTAGAGGGCTCTGCCCCCTGTTCTCTTTGCTCGCCCACCCCCAGGTTTGGTTTATTAGATATACAATTTAAAGATATTCTTATTTTCATGGGAATTGTTACATATGCATTATTTTCATATTTGGAATTAACTTTTCTTCAGGATCGCATTGAATTTTGATTCCGTGCTTGGACTTACATCGTGACAATGCAACGTATAACTATCCGTGACTGAATATGGTTTCTTTCTCTCTAATAAATAAAACAACTTTCTCGAATGTTTGTCCACGCTCTTTCTTCTTCGCTTTGTTATTGACATGTCATCTAGAATGTATAAAATTATTATCCTGATAAAATGTATAAGAGCTGAGAGCGCAGGAAGTGTGTCTGACAAAAGCATTCACACGACTGAGGTTAGATGACCGTGGTCTTGTTTGAAAATAGTTGTAAGTAGGGTGTGCCTTGAAAGAATTTCATGTTAAAAGTCTCCGTCTCATGGGACTTCATACCACAACTTCATTGTTGGAATCTTTTAATTCTCACTGGTAACACAGATTAGATGATCTACAAGTCTCCGACTTAAAGTTTAAATCCGAACAATATATTCGATCTCTTTTTCGCTGTTCCGTTATTTCACGACTAATAATTTCCATATGTTTGCACTAATGCGAACTTTCCTATCCTTTTTTTGAGACTTTGGAATTTTTGTACTTCCATTATCTCTAACCTGCTGTACATGTGTACCACGCCAACATTTTTGAATTCTTTAAGACGTTCTACTTTGTCATCTATTCTTTGTCCTTTATTTCCGGCCCCGGGCATGGTTAAATCTCTTTCTTGCGGGACGTATACCGTTGCTTGCATTGTTGGGGGGGGGGTGGCTGAAACCATGCTAAGGTGATGCGGTCAGATCAGCTGCTGTCTTGCTGCTGCTGCTACCGCCGTGCTGTGTGTTCTGCTTGACGTGCTGTACGTTGATCATTTAAACGCCTGTACAGCAGCTGTCCTTTTGTCTCACTCCCTTGTCTCGCGTGACGTCAAAAGTGTCTTCCAAGAAGATCACATCTCGTCTCCCTCCCAAGATTTTTGTTTTATAATAGAGAGAGATTGATGCACTGTTTTACAATATGTGTGCAATCACAAGATATGGATCAAAAGTCGAGAACATTCTGGCCTTGAAAACACGTGTATTCTGAAGGTTTTAAGGTTTTTGTTTACATGTTTGGGCCAGCGTCCCATAGACTTCAGTTTAAACTGCAACTCCAGGCACGATATTTACTTTGTTTATAAAAATTTCTTCACTTGAGAACACACTTTCCTGACGCAAATTATGTATGTCATTATTGTAGAAAATATACAGGGTGACACAGAAAAACGGGAACTTTTGAAATGCGTAGTGGCAGCCATGTACAGTTGGCAGCACTGTGGAACAGGGACCTTGAGCTGTAAACAATCTCGCCATTTAGTAATCAATTGCAAGGTAATCAATGGCAGCTGTGCGAGAATTGTTCGGTAACCGTTTCATCTCAAGATTCGGTGACATTCCCTGGCCCTCAAGATCACCGGATTTGTCCGTTTGTGATTTTTTCTTGTGGGGCTACCGTAAGAGTCGGGTCTACACGACTTGGCCAAGGACACTGAATGAATTGAAACAAAGAATTCAAGATGAAATTCATGGTATCCCAACTGAGATGTTGCAGCGATCAATGGAGAACCTTAACAGCAGATTGGAAGAATGCATACGTACGGGAGGACGCCATCTACAGGACGTAATTTTCAGACATTGATAATTTGGATTACTGTCTCTTAAAAGGCAAGTTGTAGTGGTTCAATTGCTGTCATTTTTATTGGGTTTTTCAGAAGTTCCTGTTTTTGTGTGTCACCCTGTATAATGTCAACTTGAAAAACACCAAACTTATCCATTAACCAGCAAATCATTGTGAACTCTAGGGTGAATTCCGGTTCCTCTTTGATCCAAATAAGAAGACGACAGTTTGGAAAAAGTATCAATGATTGAATAAACTTTTATTTTCCTTTCCTAGGAGACGATCCCACTCATAAAGTGGATGACAGCAACACTCGCATATTAATTGGCTGCTTAGTTGCCATCATCTTTATACTTCTTGCAATTATAGTCATCATCCTGTGGCGTCAGTTCTGGCAAAAGATGCTGGAAAAGGTAAGTTAATGAAAAAAATGAAACATTATTTTCCCAAACTACTATTATTATTAGTTTAGTCTAATTACATTAATTTATTACAGTGTTCTATCGTTCTAATGTCATCAGTGTAATTAGCCTGACGCCACCTTTTGTTATTCTGTTTTATAGTACAATGCTGTGAATATTGTTGTTGTTAGCGTAGTCAGCAGGATCTCACTATTGAAGATACGCTATCTTCTTAAGTTTTTTTGGTTAAAGTTTAATAAACACAATTAACAGTAAACCAGAACAAGCTGATGTAAGTGAAGGATACTCGGAAAAGCCTACAGCATGATTTTCCATGGGATTAATCCATTACTTTTGAACTAATGGGTGATTCCTTTAGCTAACACCGTTAAATATTTTGCATTGTGACAAGGTGATCCTCGGTGTACCACCCTAATTGCAAACAAATAACATAGCAAATTTTCGACCAGAAACAAACAAGGTGTCATGTTTCAGCCAAGGTTCCTCGTCTGGTTGTGGTTCAGATCTTTGTTTTTTGTCCTTTTTGTTCATTTTTGATTTTTTTGTTTAGATTAACATTGCTTATGTTTATTTGCATCCTTTGTTTTTCATTTTGTCTACTGTATGTACCAAAGCCTTGGTTATGTCCCATGTGGTTTGTGGGTGGTTTCCCCTAAGAGGCGGGGCCACCTGCCAATCACTACCAGGAACTGCCCTCCACTGTATAAATCTGGAGGGTCTTCCATAGTTTCTGGTGGTTCATTTGGAATGTGTTAGGGAGTTTCTTTGTTGAGTTCTGTATTGTTTTGCTGCACCTTGTGCTTATTGTGACTTATTGGAATATCTTTGACTTTGCCTTGGGGATTCAATATTGGGACCTGTGTTTGCTTTGCATTGCCTTGCTTTTTCAAGCAATTCATTTTTGTGCTCCACGGAGCTTCTTGTTTTGTTGAAAATAAATCTTTTATCTTACAAAGATTCTTGGAGGCCCCTTTTTGTGTCTACCGGGGGTTTTGATGGCATAACTACCCCTAGTGAGTGATTTCAGAAGTGTTTATGAGATTTATGTGCTGTTGGGACTCCCAGCTAACAAAACAAAGGAGGAATGACTGCAGAAATACTAGAAAATAACAAGAAAATACAAGAGGAGGCTCAGGTGAATCTCACGTGGTGGCTTGCCCACGTGCCCACCTAAAACACAGTACTCTAAAACTGATGGAGGGCAGCTGTAACTTGCTCATCTGATGTCTGAACAAGAAAAATAATTTACATGGCTTATTTTGTTTGTAATGAATATTACCTAAAATGTACAATATTTCCAATAACGTTCGAGAAAGACAAGTTTGTCTACACAGAGAACATGATGTTATTTTTCTCATATCTTTTGATTATTTTCAGGCTTCACGTCGTATGCTGGATGATGAACTGACTGCCAGTCTGTCAATACAGAGTGAGACCTTCACATATAACACCAACAATCGGTCACCATCCTCGAGCGAACAAGAGTCCAACTCAACCTACGACAGAATATTTCCTCTCGGGCCGGACTACCAGGAGCCCTCACGACTCATCAGAAAGCTACCAGAGGTCTCCAAAGCAGCTGAAGAAGCTGGTAGGTGGTAGGCAATAATGGAAAAGGAAGAACCAAGAATGGATTTTGTGGTCCTGTCAGCAATCTTGCCCTTGCCTTTTCTTTCATGTTTATTTAAAAAAGACGACTCTGACATGAAGTAATTGCAAAGATTAAACAAATCAGTAGTCCTATTACAGTATCTACACAATGTAGAGATTTGTGTGGATTTAAATTTAAAAATTGCTCCTGTTGCCTGTTTCTATAAGGAATTCTTAACAATCCATGCCTGAGACATGAATGACCACTCAGTCCGTGCGTTTGCATGCACACACATATAATCAGGTTAAGTTGAATAACCCGGTTAAGGCAGAACCCTGGTTTCTTAATAATCCACGTTCACATGCGGCAGTAATCCTCCAGAGTTCTCGTTTGGCAAAAAAGCTCCAACTTCATTAAACTGCACAAAAAAAAGAGTTAAACGTCATCGTCGGCCACCATGAATTCAAAAATTAGCATGGCGCCTATAATCATTTTCTTGTGTTTTATAAATATATTTAGTCAAAATGATGCTTTATTTATTGGTTTCTGTTGCCAGATTGCACCAGCAAACTCATTTTCTCCTTGGCTCTGCGAATGAGCTCTGCAAAGGGCCGGCATGTGTGCTTCTCGCCTTATACCCAGTGCTGCTGAAATTATAATAACGCGGGTGTTTTTACTTCACTAAGGTAAGTACTGTATTGCGTTAGCTTACTCGTCACTTTAAAAGGTAATCAGACTACGTAGTGCATGTTACTTTTGATGTGTTACGCTTTGTGACCACTAGCGGGAGTTGCAGCACCCCAAACCTCAGACACAACCACCACAACAAAGGTCCCGATAGAATAAAAAGGTTGGTTTATACGAATACCTTACAAAAATGCTTCTTTAATAAACACAATCATAATACATTTCTTCCCCTTCCCTTATCCGCTCTCCTTTCACTCCTCCAGGCGAGCTTTGTCCTTCTTCCACCCGACTCCGACTCACCTGGATGAGGTTGACCTGTGAGTACTTCTGGTGCTAGGGCATAGCTCAATGGAAGTACTTCCTGGTTCATAGGCAGTCTCATAAAGTAGGAATCATGAATCCTTGCAGCACCTTCTGGTGGCACCCACGAAACCTGACAAGGCTGCCCTACTGGACTACAGTTCCCAGCATGCCTTGCTAGAGCCCATACAGGTAGTGTTACCCAGGGAGATTGCAACCTAGAATGTCAGGAGAGCATGTAATCCTGCCAGGTTGTCTCCCCTGACCTTCTATTTCCACCTTCCCAGCCAGATTTTGTTCTTTGGTCCAACTCTGTCAAGATGCCAGTGTATCCTTTGCCACACTGGCATCTTCTGCCTGTCTCCTGGCCGAGGCAGGATGATCCTGTTTCATGTGCCACTGAAGGGCTGGCCTCCCATCCAGGTAAGGAATCTTGCCCCATGCAAGCTGGGATGCCCACCCTTGTCCACCCGTCATACCTTCTGCTCTTGAGATTGCATTGCTGAGCTTAGCATTCAGTTCTTCAACATAAATTTAGCAATATCTGAAATATTGAGTCCAATTATTTCAACCAGGAAGAGGAACTGAATATTTGCCTCTGGGAATGTATTTTATGGATGCTTCTACCCATGGCTGCTGAAAGCGATTGTGAAGCAAATATGCGGGCAATGGGCTACAAAATCCTTCACAATAGTCCTGCCACCTCCACCCTCCTGTCCAGGAATTGTTCCTGCCTTGGGCCTGATGATTACTAGAATTGGCTCCAGCTGTCTTCCAATCTTGGATAAAAAACGGTTGGATGGACGAATGTTTCATATAAAACTTGCATAAAGTAAATCCACTAAAGTCATATAAAGCATTTTTAAGGTTTCAGCCATTTTGCCTGTCAACCTGCACTTGATCACTTGATAACCAATAATGACAAAGTGAAAGCTCGTTTTCAGAAAGGTTTGCAAATTTGTTCAAAATCAAAAATCTCTCATTCATCGAAGAATTTAGACCCTTATATTAGTACTTTGTAGAAGCCACTTTGGCAGCGATTACAGCCTCAGGTCTTCTTGAGTGAATCTCTACAAGCTTTGAACACCGGGATTTGGACAGCAAATCCCACTCTTCCTGATCGATTTTCTCAAGCTCTGATAGACAGGATAGGAAGTGCCTGTAACCTGCCATCTTTTGGTCTCTCTGCAGATGTTCATTGGGCTTTACATCTGTGCCACTCTAGTCCTGGAGCCACTTCAGCATTGTCTGGGCTGTATGGTTCAGGTCATTGTGGTGCTGAAAGGTGAATTGTCACCCCAGTCTGAAATCACGTCCAATCAGGAGCTGGCTTTCTTCAAGGGCCTCTCTGTATTTGGCTGCATTCATCCTTCCCTCAAATCTGACCAGCCTTCCTGTCCCTGTAGTTCCATAGCATGATGCTTCCACCACCATCCTTTACCATAGGGATGGTATAAGGCAGGTGATAGGAAGTGCCTGGTCTGTTTGGAGTTCTACCCAAAGGCTTCTACTTTTGTCTCATCAGACCAGAGAGTCTTTTCCTTAAAGACGGAGTCCTTTAAATAATAATAATAATAATAATAATAGTTCATTCACTCAAAGTGCTCTCCACACAGGGAGGACCCAGGATGTACTTACTGAGGAGGCAGCAGCATTACCACTATGCCACCTGCAGGCTTCCATATGTGTCTGATCGATGTAGTGCTGCTGAGATGGTCATCCTTCTGACAAATTTTCCCATCTCGGCAGAAAACTTCTGACTATTGGGTTCTTGGTCACCTGCCTGACCAAAATCCTTCTTGCCCAGTTGCTCAATTTGGCCAGACAGCCAATTCCAGAAACAGTCCTGATGATTCCAAACGTCTTCCATTTCACAATAATCAAGGCCACTGTGTCCGTGGAAACACTAAAAGCTTTGGAAATGGTTTGATCCTTCTTGCTGTCATCTCTACCTTATCATGATTTTGACCATGGAGGTCTACGGAGAGTTCCTTGCACTTCATGGCTTGGGTTTTCTCTTGACATGCAGTGTGAAGTGTGTACCTATATATAAGGCCCATGTATATAAATGATGTCTCATTAATTCAGTTTGCCTCCAGTCAAGTTCCAGTCACATCTCAAGGAGAATTAAAGCAAACAGAAGGCACAATTTGGAGTGCCACAGCAGAGAGTCTGAGAATTTATAGGAATATGAGATTTCAGTTTTTGATTTTTAATACATTTGCAAATCTTTCTGAAAACACATCTTCTCTTGTCATTACGGGTGATTGAGTGTAGATTGATAGCCCAAAATGTCAAATTTAGGGGTTGGAATACCATATATATTCATATACAAGTCAAGTCTTGAACCCCGAAAAAATCATAATCATAAAATCAGACCCTGACTTATACGACCATTCAAAAATGTGACACATGATTTTTTTTTTTTTTACATCTTCTTGCCTCCTCCAATCTCACATCAGTTTCTCAGACGCATCGAATTTTGTTGCAGCAGCACAGTTACCAATTTATTTCGCCGCTTCAACGACTTTTAATTTTAAACCAGCTTCATATTTTCTTCTGATCGAACGCTTCATCGTAGATAAGGGATGCTCTTACGATAAAGGTGTATGAGGGTGTGAGATACAAAAAACACAAAACAGTGCAAACGTCGCTTCGGAATAGTTTGGATATTACTGTGTGGTCACATAGGCACAATAGAGAGAGACAGAGAGGTTAGAACACACGCTGATACAGCGCATTGCTACACCCACATAGGAAAAAAAAGGTTGTGAGCTCTGTGGTTACTGTCTCAGGTTGGTGTTAGCATATCATAATCTCTTGGACCAATAGTGTGAGTTTTCTGCATTCGACTTATACGACCGACATTGTAAAATACCAGAAATTATACGATAAAATCAAGTCCCGACTTATCCGTGGGAGAATATCCATGAGTATATACAGTACTTTCTGAATCCACTGTATGTCCATGATGTGCTCACATTTGTTCTCTTTCCTGCAGCTGCTGATGTTGCAGCCAAATCATCTCAGATTGGCCAAGAAGGTGTCCCGCATTATGCAGAAGCGGAAATCATCAAGATTCAAGGTGTCACTGGCAGCAACACTTATGCTGTCCCTGCTGTCACCATGGATCTGCTTTCTGGGAAGGATGTGGCAGTAGAGGAGTTTCCCAGAAATTTGCTGATCTTCAAGGAGAAGCTTGGAGAGGGTCAGTTTGGAGAGGTAGGTGTATCACCATAGATCTGCTTCACTAGTCGGCCACTTTACAGGACCTCTGAGAATTCAACAATTCACAGTCTCCATATGCTCACCATCCATCTGTTTTGTAGTTCCAGACTTGATCAGTTCACCGCCATCTTCCTTTAGCCACCATCACTCCTTTGGCTGATGATTTATGGTTCCCATGTTTTTGACAGGTCAGAAGTGGATGAAGTGTTTTAATATTAATCTGTTGAAGGAACCACGTAACCACTCGTGCTTTATCCAACTGCAATGACATCCTTTTAATATCTTTTATAACAGTCATTCTCCCATTCCTGCTACTGTCATCCTCCAGCTACCTGTCTTGCTCTCTCAAGTAATTTCATGTTTTTAAATTTCCAAAATATCAAAAGCCACCCCCCCCCCGGGGGGGGGGGGGGCGGGGGCGGCGGGGGGGGGAGGGTTTGCAGGTACAGCCAGTTACGTTACGTTGTAGTATGTAAAACACGAAATATCAGAGCGACAAGTCTCTTCTGTTTGCGATTTCCAAAACACCCGCGTTGTTTATTCCTCATAGCTGCATTATATGCATTGACTCATTGATTGGCAGCTCTCTGTGATAAACACGAAACCAAGGTTGAACTGGGCAATGAGGACACAACATGGCAAGAGGCAGGTTTAGAAGTTCGCTTTGCGCTTTTTAGTTCCTAATTTTGAACAATGGGTTCAAAAGTGCAGTGCAAGCTTTTTCATTAATAGTACTAGGGGGCTCTACCCCTGCTCGCTGCGCTCGCCAACCCCAGTGCCCACACTACACATTAGCCTTATTGCGGTTCTGTCGCTCGCATATTGGGATGTGGTTGTACAATTTAAACAGATTTTTATTTTCATGGAAATTGTTACATATACATAAATTAACTATTTTGCATTACAGTGAGTAATTAACCATATTAAAAAAGAGTAAAACATAATAATTTGAAAGTTAATTTTCATGTTGCGTTAGAGTTATTTGTTGCGTAATACGATTTTGTTCTGTTTGGCTTTGAAATTAACACACAAATACTTTTTAAACTTACACTTTTACTGTAAAACGTCAGGAAAAACAATTTTTTGAATTACATTTTTATCAATATCGCATTGAATTTTGATTCTGTGTTTGGACTTTCATCTTGACAACGCAACATATAACTTCCCATGATTGAATTTCGTTTCTTTCTCTCTAATAAATAAAACGACTTTTTCAAATGTTTGGTTCGGAGATTTGTTAATTGTCTTTGCAAAAGCTATTCTAACGGGAAACTATTAACGTTTTAATACGAATGGCATATCAAGACCTCCTTTGTTGTCTAATGTTATCTCCTGAAGATGTACTACATTACCTTTCTTGGATACATCCTTCTTTCTACAGTAATTCGGCCGGTGGAAGACCGCACGGTGTTAACGGTTGTAGATATTCCTTGTGATATTGTAAGTTGATGTTTTCATCTTCCACACCAGCACCACCAACTGTTTCAGCATAGTCCAATAATACACATTTAACCAATTTGCTGTGTAACGATTAACATTTTTTGCGTTAATTCGTTTGACTTCATCGTTTCTCAGTGCTAGGATTGCCCGTGTACTCATTTTTCCTGTTGATTACCATTAAAAAGGTGGTTAGAATGAAAACCTGCAGCCATTGCGGCCCACCGCAATGGCTGCAGAGTTGGACACCCCTGGTGTAAATCGTCTCCTCTTGTTTGTCAAATGTTTTACTGATCCGAACTCTACACATTAGGCAGTGACCACACCAGGAGCTGTAAGGCAGCAGCACTTAACATGGCAGCACTCGCCCATTCAAGTCCAAGTTTTTTTGTCATATGTTCAGATTTAAGAATAGTATAGAAAATGCAGGCAAAAAATTTACTAAG
Source organism: Polypterus bichir lapradei (assembly GCA_026402145.1). NCBI lineage: Eukaryota > Metazoa > Chordata > Cladistia > Polypteriformes > Polypteridae > Polypterus > Polypterus bichir. Next base: position 30,522,191 of record JANRMT010062857.1, read on the forward strand.
AAATATTAGATTAGATTTATTAATCCCCTGAGGAAATTTAGATGCATATAAAAACAGAAACAATAAAAACAAGGATACAGACTCACAGGACAAATAATAAATACATAAATCATGTATTATAGGGCGGAGTGGTGGCTCTGAGGCTAATGATCTGTGCTGGTATCCTGAAGGTTGGCGGTTCGAATCCCTGTCACTGACAAAAGAGATCCTACTCTGCTGGGCCCTTGAGCAAGGCCCTTAACCTTCAATTGCTCCAGGGGTGCTGTACAATGGCTGACCCTGCGCTCTGACCCCAAGGGGTACGTGAAAACTAACAAATTCCTAATACGAGAAATTGTATAAGATGAAATAAAGAACAAAAAAAAATCATGTATATTGTGAAGAAATTACAAAATGAACTTAAAGATGATGAGCTGTTGCAGACTCCTAAAATCACTTGTACGTCGCAAATTTAAAGTCAAACTATCAAGAAGACAAAAGACTGAAATGCAGTGGTGGGCACTGCCACCAGCCATAACATCTCCTTAAGATGAGAGGATGGGTTTGTTTTGCATTGTAATTAATGTTAAAATCTGAACCGAGAAGATTAGAAATTTTACAAACAAAAAGAGAACACTATGTCTGTCAGACTTACTTGGTTCAGTTAAATAACATCAGAACATAAAAAATTTAACAAGTGAGGGGAGACCATTCAGTCTATCAAGCCCCCTTTATTTAGCTAATAGCTAAGCTGTGTCAATATCTTAATCCATATTCTTCTTAAAGGTTGTGAAGTTTTCTCCTTCAACTCCATGTGTCAGTAAACTCTTTACATTAAGAAGTGCTCCCTGGCTTCAGTCCTAAATGCCTTAATTTCCCCTGATGTCCTCGACTACGTGATTCATCGTTAAAATGGAATTAAAGTTGCTGGATCAACTTTATCAATGACTTTGAGAATTTGAAGACCTGGATGAGGTCCCCATGCAGTCTCCTCTGCTCAAATTAAACAGGTTTAATTCTCTGAGTCTGTCACAGAATGAAATGTCTGCAAGTCCCATGATGCTCCTGGTTGCTGTCCTTTCCACAACTTCAAGTGCTTCTAGGTCTTTCTTATTGCATGGTGACCAGAACTGCACACAATACACCAGATGCAGTCTCAACAGTGCATCATACAGTCTGAACATAATGCCCCTTCATTTATATTCAACAATTTTTGCATTATAATTTAACATTTTTAAGAGCTTCTGTCCATTACTTAGATGATGAAAATGCTGTTTCATTATAAAGCTTCCTGTAGGACAGTGCCTATCATCTTGTACTTATAATTAACTTTCCTGTTGCCCATGTGTATCACTTTGTACTTTTCTACATTATTTTCCAAGTGCTTGCCCAGATCTGATGCTCTTCCAAGTCTCCTTGAATTGTTTTTGCCACCACATTAGGGTCTGCTATTTATCCCATTTTCATTTAATCTGCAAAGTTAACTAACTAGACTGAAATCATACTCATTAATATACATCAGAGAAACAGTAGTTGTCCAAGGACAGGCCCCTGAGGGTCTCCATCAATGACCCCAGTCTATTCTCCTTTTATCATCTCCTGCCAGATAACCAACTTCGACTCCAGTTTACCTCTGATGCCTACAACTCCTAGTTTAGGATTAACTTTCAGGGTGGGACGACTGAGTCAAAGGCTTTTTGTAAGTCGAAGTTAAGGATGGCGTATGCTTTAGTTTTGTCAACTATTGCAGTCACCTGATCAAAAAAATCTAAGAGATTTGTTTGTCGAGACCACTCTCACAAATAAATGCTGGCTGTTATTTAGTAAATTATTTTTTAAATACATTCCTAATCATTATATCATTCAAACGATCTTCAAAATCTGCTGAGGTCACCAACCAGATCTCCACAAGCCTTAATTCAAAGAAGTGCTTCCCAGCATCTGTCTTGAATACAAATGCCTTCAAATTTATGTTTCACTCTACAACTGAAGGAAGGCCTGTTGAAATGCAAAGCTCTGAGTGGTCACTGCCCAGAGTCAGCCTCGGAGCTCCCCCTTCAGGCAAACCAACAGCATTACACAATGTTTAATTGGAAGTGAGAACAAACCGCAAAGAGATAGATAGACAGACAGATAGAAAGGCACTATGTTATAGGTAGATTGATGGGTGTGAAAGGTGCTATATTGAATATTGAGGGACGGACTGAAAAGTGCACTATATTATAGATAGATAGATAGATAGATGGATCTGTGGTGGGTTGGCACCCTGCCCGGGATTGGTTCGTGCCCTGTGTTGGCTGGTATTGGTTCCAGCAGACCCCCGTGACCCTGTGCTCGGATTCAGCGGGTTGGAAAATGGATGGATGGATGGATGGATAGATAGATGGATGTTAAATTCACTATATTTTAGGTGGATGGATGTAAAGAGCACTATATTATAGAAAGATAGATGGATGGATGTAAAAGGAACTATATTATAGATAGATACTGTAGATGTGAAAGGCACTATATGATAGACGGCTGGAAGTAAGAGGTACTGTATTAAAAAAGATAGATATATTACAGAAAAATAGATGGATGTAAAAGGCACTATATTATAGGTGGATGGATATAAAGAGCACTATATTATAGTAAGACAGATTGATGTAAAAGGCACTATATTATTTTTTTATTTTTCTCTCGTGGGAAACGCCTTCCCCTGTTTCCCGCAAGTCTAGCTCAGGTCACAGCACAGCACAATACAAATCTCTTCTTTTCTCTTTCTCTTTCGTCCACTTCTCCTGGTCAAGCGTCATCAATCTCCTTCCGACTCTGCCTTCCCGAGTAGTGGCTGCTGGTTCTTTTTATAAGGCACCCGGGTGTGGCAGAAGAGCTGCCAATAAGGGCTCAGAAGAAGCTGTAGCACCTCCTGGCGGCACTCATGAAACCCAAGAGGGCTCTATCAAACTCCATAGATAATGGAGGTAAAAGGCACATCTGATTGATAGATAGATAGATAGATAGGTAGATAGGTAGGAAAGGCACTATATAACTAACATATAGATAGATAGGAAAGGCACTATATAACAGGGCCTCTCTTATGTTCTTATTCATCCTGGCCTATACAGTATATATACATCCTTTTTTTTTTTTAAATAGTTTTCCCCTGTATTTACTGTTTCCACGTAGCAGATTTCTTTAGTTTTCTTACCATCCGGCCTTTTACAGCCCTTCATTGTACAGAGGAGCCTAAGCGTTGACAGAATCTAAAGCTGAAAGGCCATTTTCTGACTTTTCTGCTCAATCCATAAATCAGGGAAAATGTAAAACGTAAATAGTAAAAACCAGAGGAAATTTTAATTTCCTATTTTCTAGTTCTTGTGCTATAAGTAATGCTATTTAAAGAGTTTTCTAATTATATTTCATTGAATAAGCAAAACTGATGCATGTGCCTTTATTCATGTAATTGCCATTTCCTAGTAATGAGTGAAACGAGTGAGTTTCGAAGTGCCTACTGTTTCATAAAGATGACATTCAAATTAATTTTTGCAGGTAATTTTGAGCACATTTGTTAATGTGATATCATGCATATTTTCAACACAAAGACACTCTGAAAGTGGACCACTGTGCACATCACTGTGTTTTCATTTTAGGAAAACCTCACTCCCTGTTTCTTGGGTCGAGGATATGCACACTCACCATCCCATGGAGCTTGAGGCTTCTTTACTGTCTCTGATGGATCCTTAGAATTGCAATCACCAGGATTGTTGTTATCATGAGCAAATTGGGGATTGGACTACCAGAACACGTCTGGTGGCTCAACAAAATGTCTACACGTGACAGGAAATGAGCCCGGTGATATCCCCCCAACTTTTTTTATGTAAATACTAAATGACAGGCAGGTGCAAGTGGAATTAAAAGATTCCTGACCGGAACTAAACATCTTTCTTCTTGTGAATTTTGCAGGAAGCGAAACACAGATTGTTTTGTTAATTTTTTATTTAAGTTTCCCTGCTAATTCAACTTTGCACTAATCATCATGCTCATCACTACCGGTTGTCTATGTTGTTTTTTTGCACATGAATTCAGTTTTGTTTTTTGAAATATTGATCAGTTATTTTTTGCTTCTAAAGTGTCATGTCAATGAAGTGATCCTTTTCCATGGCCCTCTTGATCCAGGTACACCTGTGTGAAGCAGAGGACATACAGAAGTACATGGACAAAGAATTTGCTTTTGATGCCACTGCTAATCAGCCTGTTCTGGTGGCTGTTAAAATGCTGCGGTCAGATGCCAATAAAAATGCCAGGTGAGTTCATCTTCCCTCTTCCAGGGTTCACATCTGTAGTCCTCCCTGCATGGAGTTTGCAAGTTCTCCCCGTGTTTGTCTGGGGTTCCTCTCACTGTCCACAGATATGCAATTTAGGTGAATTGGTGGCGTTAAGTTGACCCGTTTGTGTGTGTTCACCCTGTAAATGACTGGCACCCTATCCAGGGCTTGTTACTTCTTTGCATCCTATGCTTGCTGGGATAGGCTCAAGTACCTCCCTCCCATGACCCAGGCCTGTATTATGTGGATTAGAAAGTGGCAGATCTTCTCTCTTATATAAATCTATTGCTTGCACCATGGTTTTGCTTCCCGATCCATTCATTACTGGTAGTTACTTTATCTAATTCAGTGCCACTGTGTGCCAAATAGGATGAGGCAACCTTAAAAATTTCCCAAATGAGAGTAAGAACCTGAGGGCCATGATACATTGCACCCATTCAGGTCTGTTGTCACCCCACTGAAACGACATTCAGTTCCGAGCCGCTGGTTCAACAATTAATTGACTGATAACGATGCTCACACTCATTAGCAGCCATTACTAACTGTGAAAAAGACAGAGAGTCCAGAAAATTGAGAGTTAGGATCAGGAGAAACAACAAAGTCAAATGGCAAAGAAAACGACGATAGAGCGACGTCAAAGCCAAATCACAAGCCAAAAATTAAATATAATGGCATTTCTGTGATGATGCAGGTTCGCTCCATGCTCCTATCTGCCTTTTGGGAGCTCTTGAACCCGACACCATCGGTAATGTCACCAATGAGCTTTGACAGTGAGGCATAAACAATAAAGCAAAGGGATGGTGCAAAAACTGCCAAGTGCTTTTATTTAAAATCAACAAAATCAAAATGTCCAAAACAAGGTTATTATAGTTTTGCCTTTTTATATTAGTTTTTATTTCTATATTTTTTCTGACCTTACTTGGAAATTCAGTTTAGTTTTAGTTTTCCTTCATTGTGTATTTTTAGTTTTAGTTTAGTTTTTATTTCACAAAGGTATTTCTATTTTATTTTTATATATATTAGTTTCAGTTTTAGTTTTAGTAATTATGGCATGGAGCTCTTACGGAGTTACTTTTGTGTCACAATCAGACAGAACTGCACACTTAACAGATTTGGATATGAGTTTAATGTTAGTGGAAGCTTACTACACTGCCTAGTTTACTATCTGGTTTTGTTTTTGTCTAATAAAAACAAACATAATCAAAACTAGACACTGAATATGAACAATTTTACACAATTTTATCATTTTTAAAATATTTTCTCATGAAAATCACAAGGGCTTAAGAAGAACAGGACTCTTAGGCTTGAGTCAGTGTGCAGAACCCACCTAGCTGTATTGAGGGAAACAAAGAACAACAAGCATGTAGTGTCAAGGTTAGGGGTGGTGAGTCTTGAATAGCCCATCATAAGAACAGTAAACCCATAATGAGCAGAGCAGGAGCAGGTAATAAGAGTATGGACAGGCACAAAACAACAGAGACAGCGTCTGAGATTAAGAAAACATATACATTATCTAAACCTGTTTATCCAGAGTAGGACTGCAAAACTTACAAGGGTTAAAGACTAACGGCAAGAATATTCATTCAAAAACTAAAACTAAAAATATTTTAGTAAATTATTATTTTATTTCAGTTAGTCTTTCCAGCTACTTTAATAGTTTCATTTAGTTTTAGTTTTTAATTTTGGCTTTGTTAATTATTTTATTTCAGTTTACGAAAATGTTTTTTTAATAATAGTTTCAGTTTTGATTTTAGTTTTCATTAACTATAATAACCTTGGTCCAAAATAAAGTGCAGTGCTTCACAAACAAGTCAATAAATAATCCATAAAAACAAGGGATAGGTGGAGGTTAAAATCCATCCATCCATTATCCAACCTGCTATATCCTAACTACAGGTTCACGGGGGTCTGCTGGAGCCAATCTCAGCCAACACATGGCGCAAGGCAGGAAACTAACCCCGGGCAGGGCGCCAGCCCACCGCAGGGCACACACACACACCTACACACCAAGCACACAATACGGACAATTTAGAATCGCCAATGCAACTAGGAGGTTCAAATCCAATAGAAAAAAAATCCCTTTAAAAAACAGCAAGGTTAAAATAACGGCTGGAAGCAGTCTCTTTAAAAATCCAGTGCATCCTTCTTTAACCCGGCAACTCCCCTGCTTCTCCCTTCCGGCCCCGCAATAGGGGAGTCGGCTAACCAGAAAAATGCAGCTCCCTCCATTACTGGTCCGGTAGCCCTCCGATCCCTGGCTACGTCGGGCTCCAGCCGGACTGAGACTTGGATTCCTTCCCGCGGCGGCCAGGCCGCTCATACTGGGGCTCTACACACCCAAAGCCTCCACGACTGCCGCTGCCTTCTTGGTCTTATGCGGTGAGCTGTCCATGATCCTGGTCACTCCTGCTCCTCTGTAAAGCTCAGCAGGAGTGACCCAATCCATGCACCCTGAGTGTTGGCCAAACATTCCCTCAGGGCTCTCCTTCCAGCTGCCTGCCTCTGCTCAAGCGAGACTGCTGTTGCTCACTCGCACCAGCTCCCCACTTCTCCAGCCTTCTCCTCCCTTAACCTCTCTCATTTCTTTTCATCGTTTTTTTCCTTTCCCCTTTCGTGAATCAGATGTGGCAATTAGCAGCTCCCGGCACCAATTACGGATGCGGACAACTCCTCATCTGTGCACTTAAGCGAGGACCATCCGCATCATGAATCACGCAGGAACCGCTCCGGCTACACATAACATGCCCCCTCTCTAAGACGCGAGTGAGGCGATTATTTATTTTAAAAGTTTCATTTTTGACATGAGCTGTGGACCCGCTACACCACAATTTCTAGAACCAATAATTAAAAATCATAAGAACTGCAAGTCGGTAAGTTTTGTCCATTCTCAAACGGGGTGACCTTTCAACTCTTCACCAATTGGCCGCTCAAATGTTGTGACCCTAGAGGCCATGCCCCTATCAACCAGGGCCTGCATCATGACGACAGGAACCGACAAAACAAAATGGCGTCAACAGATGATAGCTGAAAGTCATCTTCTAAATGAAGCGCCAATCTAGAAAACAACCCCAGAAATGACACCTACAGTAGATGATTTTCATAGCTCGAGGAAATCCCAGAAAAAATGAAAAAGGAACTCATCACAGTCATAACACAGCCTCCCCCAATTTGATATTGGATGGATGGTTCATCTGTCTGATCATCTATCAAGTTGTTTCATAAAGTTGTTATCGTCATTTGAGCTGTGATAATGTGACAGTCTGGGATGGCCCTGGAAACAGTTGAACCCAGAACCCTCACTAATCATGAGGACACAAACACTCAAAGCAAGAGTGCGGTGTAAAGGGCTAGTGGTTTTATTGAACAGTCCAAAGGTTTGAAACCCCAAGGTGCAAAAGTACAGTACTTCATAAATAAGTAAATCCAAATAAAATTCAACCTTTGTGGTGAAGGTTAAAAATCAATAAATACTGCAATGAATAGATGAAAAATTCAAAGTTAAAATCAGTCAGGGTCCAGTCATTAAACCCACGAGCCTCTTAGCATCCTTTTCAATCCATAATCGCGTCTCTGCTGCTCACCGTCGTGGTCTTCTCCGCAGCAGCAGATGTCCCCTGGCCTACCATGATCCTGTTTTGCTTCTGTCCCTTGTTTCTGCATCAGCACAGCTTCCTCATCTCCCCAGCTTGCCCTTCTCAGGTCTCACAGGCAGGTGGAGATGCCAGCAACTGTGGTCCTTCTCCCTGGCTCCCATCCCAGTCACCTCAGGCACTATGAGCCAGACCTGTCCTGCCACCTGACTTTGGTCACTGGATCACTTGATCGCTCCCACTCTGCCAGAATGACCAGGGGGAGTGACACATACTTCTCACTTCTCTGGGGTGTGGTGCCACCGTGGCGTTTGGAGGTGGCAAGTGGGGTGACCACCCCAAGCCCCAAACCTAAAGGGACCCCACTTTTGAGGTCCACGAGTCCTGTTAGAGCGGATTTGTCAAGTTATATTCTCCTGTATATATAAATATTTGAGATGCTTCTAAGAGGAACCCTTTTAAAATCCCTCTTCAAGGTCAAATTCCTATGAAAACATTCCATAGTCTGAATATTAATGCACAAAAACATGTATCACTAATGATAACCAGGCTGACATGACGTCAGTGTGAGTTATGATGACTATGACATCCTGCATATCGAGACCCCGAGTATTCTGTACTTGCAATTTGGGGGCTTTTCTAGAAGAGGGCCTGGTAATTCCCGTATGACACCGCATCGCATTTTGCACTGCTGTGGTATTGTCATGAATTATGAATTGCACTTTTTTAATAGATTATAGGGCGGCATGGTGGCGCAGTGGTAGTGCTGCTGCCTCGCAGTAAGGAGACCTGGATTCGCTTCCCGGGCCCTCCTTGCGTGGAGTTTGCACGTTCTCCCCGTGTCTGTATGGGTTTCCTCCGGGTGCTCCGGTTTCCTCCCACAGTCCAAAGACATGCAGGTTAGGTGTGTGCTTGGTGTGTGTGTGCCCTGCGGTGGGTTGGCACCCTGTGTTGGCTGGGATTGGCTCCAGCAGACCCCCGTGACCCTGTAGTTAGGATATAGCGGGTTGGATAATGGATGGATGGATGGATAATAGATTATATCATTATCAATATATATAAAAGTCAATGTGTGTATGTATGTATATTCCAGCATCATGTCTGAATGACGAGCAATTTTCGTGAAACTTGGTACACGTGTTTCTCAATGGTCGACTAAAAATACTATAGGGTGACCTTACCCTATCACTAACCCACCCACTTGGGGGGTGATCTTGCCGTCTTGTATGCGCGTTATCATCCAGTTGACACTCTGAACGACCACCAGAGGGCGAACTGGAGGTGACTGCCAGCATTCTTTATGTTTGAGCGCCACAACGCCCCTGTTACTTTTGAAATTAAATAGAGTTCTACGCATGCAAGTGTGTGTGTCTGTCCGGCCCGGAAGTGAGACGTAGAGTCGGGGTAAGAGCACCAGCTCCGAGGATACGCAAGTGAGGCCAGCACACCGGTAAAAGGAAACATCCTAAGAAAGACAGTCGCTTAGCTGCTAATGCACAAACGATGCGAGCATGTCGGCAACACGAATCCTCATAGCTCAGAGATGCCCAGAGTAGTTCTGATGATTTTAATACTTTCTAGGATCCCTTGCTTTTAACAGCACGGGCTTACACAGTTAGTGTATAGCAGGCGACTGCCAGCATTCTTTATGTTTGAGCGCCACCGCGCCCCTGTTGCTTTTCAAATTAAATACAGTTGGCCGGTTCCAAACATCAACTGGATGATAACATACATACAAGACCGCAAGACAAGGACATAGTGAGTCTTCATTATTTGTTAATTTATTTTTATTTTTAAAGCTACTCAAACAATTAAATAAAAAAAAAAACAATTTATTTTCCTCCCGGGCAACGCTGGGTATTTCAGCTAGTATTTTGATAAAGTTATCTTGCAAAACTTTTGCTGAATACTGTAATGAGAAAATCCGGTGTATGTTAACATTATTTTTATTAAATTTGCACACAAGTTTATACTGTCCACACATACCGGTAAGAGCGTTTGACGTAACCGGTCCCGCGTAGAGCCCTAGGCTCCGCGTACCCCTAAGGCCGCCTCTGCTTCCACCACACTGGCTTGTAACTCTTTGTTTCTCCTGAACCTTCCCCCATTGTCCTGCTCAGGTGCCTTTTATCCTTCCGATGGGCACAGTGCTGCCATCATGGACTCCAGAGTGCTATTGAGGCAATCCGCTGCCTGCTGCACACATCCACATGTGAATGCTTGGCTGGCCAATTACCCACTAACACCCAGGAGCCACTCTGCCACACTACCACCCGCCTGTCCATCTGTGTGCTCCATTTATTTATTTATTTATTTTTAAGATACCCAACACCACGGACTCCTCTCATGACAAATAGCAAAAACATCAGCACATTTGATCAGCTGTCCTTTTCCTCCTCTTCAGTTCCCAGCTGTTCTAGCAAATTCCAAGTACTAGTAGACCAGCTGCTAGTTAAACAGTAACTCTTTCAGTGTGTTCTGCGTCTCCATCAAGTGTTTCACTCTAACATTCATGAATTGTGTACCTGCAGCAGAAAAGCACCCAGGAGGGTATGCTATCCAGGTCTAAATTAGCCAAATTAGCTTCCATCAGTTTGGAAGAGCAACATCTCGAGTTCTTTGCCAAGGTCCTCTTAATTCCAAAGCTCCATACCCTGTCATGGACGATAACGAGTCAAACTTTCACTATAAAGAGTCACTTGAACAGATGACCAGTGGCCTACCCGCAATTCTGGGGGAATGTTAAGGAACAGAGCACTGATCTTAAACATGTCCACTAATAGTAGCACTCTTGTTTTAAACCTCTGCAGAAATGATTTCTTAAAAGAAATCAAGATCATGTCTCGTTTAAAAGACCCCAACATCATCCGCCTGCTGGCAGTTTGCATCTGTGATGACCCGCTCTGCATGATCACAGAATATATGGAGAATGGCGACCTGAACCAGTTCTTATCTCGACATGAGCCAATGGGAGAGGTGTCTATGGCCAGCAATACCCCCACTGTATGGTAAGTTCACATCTGATGTTTGATTTTCTCTTTAGCACATAATGACGTTACAAAAATGTGTCATGGAAACGGGCCATTCAGCCGAACAAGCTCATTCATCCTGTTCATCCATACCAGGGGTGTCCAACTCTGGCTGCAGCTTTTCATTTGAACCATCATTTTTCTAACCACCATTTTTCCTTAATGAGCAGCCAAATAAAAATGAGGCACAAAAAAAGTAAGCTAACCTGAAAATAAAGAAAGGTGAAGATCTTGGTCATGTTGGTTAGCTCAGGTCACCAAAACATCTTGAAGGTGGTCTTAGAAAAAACAGAAGATCAACAGTCTGCTGTGGCAGAACGAGAGCAGCAACAAGTCCTGATATTCAATGATGGCTTCAATTAACAGCAAGAACCGGCTTCTCATTAAGAAACTGGTTGGAGTGAAATTGGCTGGAGTTTGACATTCCAGTTCAGCTGGTCATCCTTTGGCTCATTTCACATCTCATTTCTGTTTGGCTGCAACTTAATGAAGAAACAAATCGATTCAGAGGCCTGAATCCTTAAAAACATGGCTATTAAAATGAAAGGAAAAGGAGTTAATTAGCAGTGAAAACTGGGCACTGATTAGGAAAAGGTTAGAATGAAAACCTGCAGCCACTGCGGCCCTCCAGGAACAGAGTTGGACACCCCTGATCTAGACTGTCCAAAATATAACATCAAGTCACAGCCTGAAGATTATTAATGTCAACCACACTGTTTGGTAATTTATTTAATATGTCTATGATTCTATGTGTGAAAAAAAAAACTTTCTAACATTTGTGTGAAATCTAACCTTAACAAGTTTCCAACTATGTCCCTATGTTCTTGTTGCAGAATTTATTTTGAAATAACAGATGAGATCTTCTGCGCTAGTTTTGTTCATTGTTTTTAAATGCTTCATGCCCCTATTTATCTCTGTTTGCACCTTAGGTTCGAGTTTTTTGGGTTTTTTTTTTTTAACCTTTAAGACTAAACCTTAATCTCTATATGCAGACAGATAGCTATGCTGTCACGTGGGTCTCTTTTGTATGTATGCAATCTGTGCTGCCAAGATAATACTGACAGTTGTAAGGACAGCTCTGGCATAATGCCGCATAACAAGGCATCTCCAATTACAGATGCCATTCTTAGAATGAAATCAGTGAGAGCTTAGAGGAGTTTTCTTCCCCCCTCCTCCTGTAACACACACACACTCTGCCAGTGACTAGTGATCTGTTTGGACACCAGAGAGCGGACGATCTGTCATTTCTATTCTTTTATTTCAGTTATTGTGCAGCTGGAGCTCATATTATTTATTGCAGCCGTAACACATTGCCATTCAACATAATTGCACTTGTTGGTGACATCTTAGGCCACCAAATAATGTCTTTTTGCATGTCTCTAATTTAGACACAAGAATCTTTGTCTTGCACTACTGGAGGTGTCATGTCGTAGGCTCTTCTACCCGCCAATGCAGGTCTGCAGAATCGTGATTGCATATGTATGAGATTGATTAGCTAAACACATTTATGGTCATTTCAGAATGGCAACTGGGTGGAGTTAAAGTGTGATCACAAATGCACATTCACAAGATGATTGTGATTTACAAAGGATAAAATGTGTAGAAACCTGCCTGGCATATAACCAGGTTTTACAAATCTGATATTGGCGTAAGGATTGTCATGGTTTGTTTTTTTTTCCATATTTTTACACTCAAAATCACACAAAGGTTTATAAATGAGACCCCAGATGTGTATGTTTCTGAAAACATCATCAGTGTGTATGGGTGAAAACAGAGAGTTTTGAAAATGTATAAGATAAGGGAAAATAAAATATGATAACATAAGACAATGTAAGTTAGGGCAGTGAAAGGAAACATACGGCCAGACAAGATAAGGCAAGATAGGTGGGATAAGATAGGGCAAGGTAAGATAAGATAAGGTTGGCGGCAAGATAAGGAAAGGAAAAGAAAGATAAGATAGCACATGATAGGACAGTGTTAGATAGGATAAAATAAGGTGGTATAAGATTCTAAGATGGGGCAAGATAAGGTAGGGTAAGATAAGGTTGGGGCAAGATAAGAAAAGGAAAAGAAAGATAAGATAGTATAAGGCAAGGTAAGATAAGATAAGATGGTCCATGATAGGAAAGTGTTAGATAGGATAAGATAAGGGGGAGGCAAGACAGGGTAGGGTAGAATAAGATAAGACAGTAGATGATAAGATAGTGAAAGCTAAGACAAGACAAGGTGGGGCAAAACAGGGCAAGGTAGATTACAAAACACAGAATGAGATGTTACTATCCTTGTGCAAGCACGTACAATAGGTTCAGTTATGCTTGTCGGTGAATGGTGAATGGTAGACTTGGAGAAGTTTTTCAGAATATTGAAACGCATCATCAGTGTTCCTCTGGCTCATGGGGTGTTTCGGCCTTTCACACTATACACCCTCACCAGAGGCGGCCACCTATAGGGTGATCAGCCCTAAGCTTGCGTCCCACTCCCAATTAGTCATGAGAGTCGCTTTGGTGTCAAATGACTTACATCTCATGAACCTATGTATGGCAGCCTAAGTTTGTTAATTGGGGGACCAACAAGGGACATTCCTCTTCATCCAAAGCCACTGGCTACTTCTCTCCGCTGCCTCTGATGCAGCTTTGATGGCTGTGCGCTGGCTCTGGCCCCTAATTCCCAGGTCTCTAAGCAGTTTGACGGTAGATGTTGCCACAAACCCTCTGCGTCCAACTTCCACTGGGCGAACTTCCATTGTCCAGCCGCGATGTTGCGCTTCAGCAGCTAACTCAGCATAGTGTAGATATTTCCGCTCGTATGCCTCATCCACTGAATCCTCACAGGGTACGGTGAGCTCGATAATGTAACTCTTCCTTAAAAAAGGGGACCAGAGCACCATGTCAGGTCTCAAGGTAGTAGAGGCAATCTCCGGAGGAAACACCAACTGTTGGCCAATATCTACCAGCAGTTTCCAGTCACGTGCTAAGCACAGCTGGCCTCTTTCCGATGGTGTGGAGTTGCTCCTGGTAACTGTAGCCCCTTCTTGGACAAAGGCAATCGTCCATAGTTAATTAGATATTGGTGGTGAAAGGGTATTGATGAAAGGTCGTTTTTCCTCCATTGAGGACGCAAGGCTCTTTAGGACCTGGTTGTGGCGCCAAGTGTAGCGCCCTTGGGTGAGACTGGTCTTACACCCTGTGAGTATATGTTGGAGGGAGGCTGGCCTGGAGCAAAAGGCACACCCTGGATCTTCACCAATCCACTGATGGAGATTGGTTGGTGTTGGCAGGATGTCATAAGTGGCTCTGATGGTAAAGCTCAGACTCCTCGTCTCCATGGCCCACACATCGTTCCAGCTAAGCTTCCTCCTTTCAACACTGTCCCACCGTGTCCACTGCCCCTGTTTGCCAAGTGTGACTGCCTTCACCCACCTTGCAACCTCCTCCTGACGACTTACTTCCTCCACCACCATCCTCCTCCATGCATGAGCAGTGGCTTTATTCCAGGCTGGGTGGCTAGTTGTAAGGCCAAGGCCTCCTCTTCCATCCTGAACATTCCCCACAATGTCAGCATATCTGAGAGCTGATATTGCCTCCTTCACCGCTGCTGCTGGTCTCCATTTTTGCCCAGTAGCCAAGGTTGGAGCGTTGCTCCTCATCACTTTGTCCTGAGAATCATTCAATGTCATCTGCAGTCGTGTTTTAGTGCACTTGTACTCCTCTGTGAGGCTGGTGAGGGGCAGCCTGAGGACACCGTCTCCGTAGAGGCCTTTGGTGGTAAGGCTCCGCGGAACCCCAAGCCACTTTTTAATGTAGGCTGTGACTCCTCTTTCCAGCTTCTCTACTATTGAGATGGGGACCTCATAAACTGAAAGGGGCCACAATGCCCGGGGTAGGAGAACAAACTGGAAGCACCAGGTCTTTAATTTCCCAGGTAGCTGGGTGCTGTCGATGGACTGTAGACCAGCATTAATGTCCTTGTGCAGCTGTTTCACCTGGTCTCTGTCTTTCAGGCTTGCATCGTAGCACCTTCTGAGGCTCTTTACAGGCTGTTCCAATACTGTGGGGATTGGCTCATCTCCGATGAAGAACCTCTGGTCAGCAAGCACTCCCTTTACCATTGAGATGCTGCGTGACTTAGATGGCTTTACCATCATCCGGGCCCAACTGATATTCTCCTCTAGTTTTCTGAGCAATCTCCTGGTGCATGGGACGGTGGTAGTTAAGATGGTAATGTCATCCATGTAGGCTCTGAGGGGAAGGAGGCGCAGACAAGAGCCAACTCGTTGACCCCCCACGACCCATTTTGAGGCTCGAATGATGATCTCCATTGCTATGGTAAACACCAAGGGAGAGACTGTGCATCCAGCCATGATGCCTACCTCCAAGCACTGCCATGTAGTTGTAAATTCCGGAGTTGAAAAGCAGAACTGCAAGTCCTGAAAGTAGGCTTTAACCAAAGTTGTGATGATGTCTGGGATGTTGAAGAAGCTGAACGCAGACCAAAGGAGCTCGTGGGGCACAGAGCCAAAGGCATTAGCGAGGTCCAAAAAGATTACATGCAGGTCCCTTTTCTCCAGCTTTGCCATTTGGATCTGGTGCCACATCATGCAAGCATGTTCTAGACATCCAGAGAAGCCCGATATACCCGCCTTCTGTACAGATGTGTCAATAAATTCATTTCTGCACAGGTACTCGGCCATCCTCCATGCAATGACACTGAAGAAGACTTTACCCTCCACATTAAGCAGGGAGATTGGACGGAACTGGCTGATGTTCATTGCGTCCTTTTCCTTTGGGATCTAGACCCCACCTGCCCTACGCCACACTTTGGGTATGGTTCTCTTCTGCCATACTGTTCTCATGAGCCTCCAAAGAAACCTACAAACATCTGGTGCATTCTTGTACACTTTGTACGGGACTCCATTTGGCCCAGGGGCTGATGCTGTTCTCGCCCGATGGACTGTCTTCTGCACCTCTTTCCATGTTGAAGGGCCAATCTCAAATTGATGTACTGGGGGGTCGATTGTTGGAATGTCTGAAGGGATGGCCAGGCGTTTATGGCGCCGTGGATCAGAGTGTGTTGTTCTAAAGTGCTCCTACAGGTCATTCTTTGTTGTTTTTAGAACTCCACTTTTTTCCTTGGTGAAGGGAGTCTTTAGGAATTTGAAGGGATCTTTGTAGAACTGACTTCTTGTTTGTTCTTTCTTCCTTCTCCGTTTCCGTAGATTCTCTGCTCTACGGAGGGATGCCAGACGGATTTTAATGTCAGCTTGGAGAGTGCTTATACCCTCCTTTTCCACTCCAGAGGCCTTCTTCCAAAGTTTCTTAAGTCGTCTCCTTTCTTGAAAAAGACGCTTAACTTCCTGTTGCCTCCTGGAAACTGGTGGGGTTGGGGCCTGCTTAGCGCCTTTTGGTTCTTGTATTCTGAAGCGTTCTGCCCCGTACTGATAAATAATGTCTCCCATTCTCTCCAACTTCTTATCCACTGTGCCTCGAAGTTGCTCGAGGGTCAAGGTCAGGTCAGAATTCACCGTCTGCCACATCTTTTTCTCCCTAGCACCGGGCCACTTCACACGCAGCCTGTGCCCTGGAAGTTTCGTCTCGACTGCAGGTCTGGGAGTTTGGGTGTAATCCACCGCTGATGTTTGTTCCACTGTTAATTCTGTGCTTGACTAAAACAAGATAGGATAATATAAGACGGGAAAGATAAGGAATTTGAAAAGAGAGATATGGCAGAATAAGATAAGTTGACAAAAGAATATAAGGAAAGGTAAGGAAGGATAAGATAAGATAAGGCAGTGATTCTCAATCTTTTTCTCCTTGTAAACCCCTTCAAAAAACCAGAATAAATTGGCGAACCCCCTGTGTAGTCATTACGATAGGTTTATCATTGTACGTTGGATGTTTTGTTTCAATGTGTCTACGAAGAAGTGATGGTTTTAAACTGCTGTTGGCTAGGACTTCATTACAAGTTACACAAAGCGGTTTAGGTTCTGTCTCATCCCTGGTAAAATAACAACCCATTCGTAAATAGTTGCTGTCATATTTTCGTTTCTTCTTTTTTGTCTTACTATGTTTGCCTATTTTTTTCTTGCTTGCAGTCTGAAAAGACAGTAGCTCACTACAACTTTCAGTATCGTCACCCTGTGTTGGTACCAAATCAGGGACTGAAGTAGAAGAAGAAGCAATTGATTGCTCGTCCAGCTTTTTGACAGACTTGATAAAACTACCCATTTTTAACCATCGATCCATAATAAAATTACAGAGTAATAATTACTCACTTTCACGTTCGACGTGCGCACGTTTAAGTAAAAAGTCTTTATCGTAATTTATTTACACACACTATGCACTACCAATTTATCTTATTAAAATCACTCGTGGTTCTTAAGCTCCTTGTACGATTCAATTCGACTCTCTCTTGTCTGATCGCAGCGTTTTTATATCGGCAGATGTTATTCTCGTCCTTTCAAGCGCATTCGGGGTTCTCGGTTCGCTGAATTGGAAGTTTCCGGATCATGCGAGAATGTACATGCATCGGCAGTGGCGTAGCATCTCATCGCGTTACAGATTGTTACCTGTTGCGACTTGACAATTTTACGGAATCTTCCGTTGCAACGCGTAAGTGACTGAGGTAATATTCATGAATTTGACATTTAATTGATTTGTTGACCCATTTTTATTATTATATTATTAACAGAACTGTGAATATATTTGCCTACATTTAATATTTCGTTATATTTTTTACGTTTGGGATTTAAAGTTCCGCCAATATAATTTTTTTTTCGCAAACCCCTTTTATCAAGCACCCACCAGTTGGGAATCACTGTGATAAGGTAAGGAAATTAAGACAAGATGAGGAAGGATAGGATAAGGTAAGTTAAGTTAAAGTAAGGTAAGGTAGCACCTGGTGAGACAGTGTTAGATAATATATGATAAGATTAGATGGTATAACATAAGATAAGGTGGGGTAAGACAAGGTAGGGTAAGATAAGATAATACAGTAGATGATAAAATAGTAAAAGCTAAGCTAGGGCAAGGTAAAATAAGATAAGATAGGGCCATGAAAGATAAGAAAAGATAAAGTAAGATAAAGCAAGATAAGATATCTTTATTGTCACTGTTCAAATATAATGAGATCTTGTTGGGAGCAAGCTTGTAAATGAAAAGTTAAGGAAAAAACTATAAAAGAGTAACACTTGCAGACTAGAACTACAGGTAAGATGCATTATAAATAAAATATATATATATATTCCCAAAATAAAGAAGAATAAAAAGCAGATACTGGAGGTAAAAGAAGCCAATAGCACATCATTGTTAAAGGAATATTACACAACTAGACATTAAGCCCGTTACAATAACGGGCGCTAGAACAGTAGTGCAAAAACATTAGTATGAACAGTCTATATTAAATGGCAAGGGACCTTGTATGTGGCTGTAATATGCATCACTGTATTGTGTGCCTTTAATTTTCTCTCTCAGTAATACTGGTTTGTATTTCCGTAAAATGCCAAATAATTTTGTCTGATAGTAATACAGTGGAACCTCGGTTAACGACCATAATTCGTTCCAAAACTCTGGTTGCAACCCGATTTGGTCGTGAACCGAAGTAATTTCCCCCTTAGGATTGTATGTAAATACAATTAATCCATTCCAGACCGTATGAACTGTATGTAAATATATATTTTTTTAAGTTTATAAGCACAAATATAGTTAATTATACCATTGAATGCACAGCGTAATAGTAAACTAAATGTAAAAACATTGAATAACGCTAAGAAAACCTTGAACAACAGAAAAAACTAACACTGCAAGAGTTCGCGCTGTAGCCTTACGACCCGCTCGCTAAAAACACTTTTTTTTAAGCACAGGGAAAAAAATGAACATTTGAAAACTCCGTAATTTCATAAACAACCAAGAAAAGTAACATTGCAACAATGCACGCGGGCGCCTGTGTGTGTGTGTGTGTCTCTGTCGCGGGCCTGCGTATGTGTGTGTGTGTCTGTCTCTCGCATGTGTGTGTGTCTCTCTTAACCGCACACCTCTGTGTGTGTGTGTGTCTCTCGCGCGCCTGTATGTGTGTGTCTGTTTGTCTCGCGCGCACCTGTGTGTGTCTGTCTGTCTCATGCGCGCCTGTGTGTTTCTGTCTGTCTCGCACGCGCCTGTGTGTGTCTGTCTGTCTCGCACGCGCCTGTGTGTGTCTGTCTGACTCACACGCGCCTGTGTGTCTGTCTGTCTGTCTGTCTCGCGCTCGCCTGTGTGTGTGTGTCTCACGCGTGCCTGTGTGTGTGTCTCGCGCGCGCCTGTGTGTCTGTCTTTGTGTGTGTGTCTGTCTCGTGCGCGACTGTGTGTGTGTGTCGGTCTCGTGCACGCCTGTGTGTGTGTGTCTGTCTCGCGTGCGCCTGTGTGTCTGTCTTTGT
>JANRMT010062857.1:30541512-30580996 GCA_026402145.1 Polypterus bichir lapradei
GTGTGTGTCTGTCTCGTGAGCGCCTGTTTGTGTGTGTCTGTCTCGCGCGCGCCTGTGTTTCTGTCTTTGTGTGTGTGTCTGTCTCATGCGCGCCTGTGTGTGTGTGTGTGTCTGTCTTGCGCGCGCCTGTGTGTGTGTCTGTCTCTCTCTCTTCACAGGGAATGCACAGGAAGAGACTGAACACGTACCGTGTGGCCCCGCACATGCGTACTTCACCAGACGGCACACACACAAGGACACCTGGACGCACACAGGGGTTTTATTAAAGAGGATGATGGATGTTTTCACTTGAGGCAGGGTAGAATAAATAAATTACATTATTGCACTATAGGAGTGTTGAGGGTGTGATAAGGAAGCAGTCACATTGGTTGGAATGCACTTGAAGGAGAGTTACAAATAATTAAATAGTCACAGTGGGTTATACATTCAGTGGCATTTTAAATGAATTCTAAAGTCTGGCATGTGTAAGTGTGTGAATATATGTTGTGTAACTGAGCTCCAGTCCAGTTACAGCAGTGGTCCTGTTATGTTGGGGGGCTGACATTGAGAGCTGTGTGTTCAAAGGTGTCACTGGTCTGGGATAGAAGTAGTTATTTAACCTGGTCTTGCAGGGATGCAGGGCTCGGTAGCGCTTGCCAGATGGCAGAGAAGAGAAGATGCTATGGCTGGGATGGGTCGGGTCTCTACAGATACTCATGTCTTACCAGCACAAGAGACTTTTATAAATTTATTCCTAATACAAAAGCTGTGAGCCAATGATCTTCTGGGCCTTTTAGATGATACGCTTTAGGGCCTTCCTGTTCTCAGCAGTGCAAACTCCAACTGTCCTCTGATTGGCTCGTACTTATTACGTGGCCCTTTCCTGGTTGGATTGTAACATCTCATTCTGTGACTGATTACGCTTCATGGCAGACATATAGGAGTTTTCCTTGTTGCTTGTGTTTTTCGGATTCGCTGTTGCTGTTCATGTAAATGCACGCTGCAAATGAATACCTAACAGGGAGTACACTTCCACTTCCTGTTTCCAACAATGCGCACGTGCCCAAGGTTGGCAAACTGTTATGTTGTATGTGTTTTCAGTCATTTTAATATGGGGAGAAACACTTTCATAATCAATGTGGAAACTCTAGTGTGGTTGGAGATCATTTTCATTTAAGAACGCTATTTTTAAATGAAAACATAGCATTGATTACATAACCTGAGATTCTCAACTAAGTATGCAGAAATATACAAAATTAAGTCTTAATTCGTGTTCCAGCTTCCCCAGTATGCACTGTATTTCTGTTCATCCTGACAAGACCCCAGACTAGAAGTGGAAGGCTTCTTACCTTAACATCTTAAAGTATGACGTATAACTGAAAGATAAGTTCAATACCTCAGGGGAAAAGTCACTGCAGCAGACCGGCTTGAAAATGAAAGACCAAGCTCTCAGGATTAAGTGTTCTCTCCCTGCTTGTTGCGTTTTTACACTTGAACCAACAATAAAGTAGTATATTAATAAAGACAGACACAAATGCAGCAATTACCAAACTTCTGTCATTTTATGTGTGTAACAAGTTCCAGCAGTAACGTGCGCGTTAATACCAAGGTGCAGGAATATCACACATTCAATGCAATTATTTGTAACATTAAATAGACCTTATATTTAGTCTTAAATTCTTACATCTACATAACACTGCTTAACTGTGTTTACTACAGCTACGCCAACCTGCATTACATGGCCACACAAATAGCATCTGGAATGAAGTATCTCTCCTCCCTCAACTTTGTTCACCGGGACCTTGCAACACGGAATTGTCTGGTGGGTAAGAACTACACCATTAAGATAGCAGATTTCGGAATGAGTCGCAACTTATACAGCGGAGACTACTACCGTATCCAGGGGAGAGCCGTGCTGCCCATTCGCTGGATGTCGTGGGAGAGCATCTTGTTGGTAAGCATCACTTGATTTTTAAATATCATTTTGCTATTGTGTTTTGTTAAGTTGAGATATCTCTATCTCTTTGTTGGTGTCCTCTCAGGAATTGAGGTTGGCTGAAGGAATGGCATGTCCTCATTTGTGTTCCTCTCCTGGCTGGGCTTCAAATTCATGTTTTATGCCTGTTTTTGATTCATTTCTTTGCATTAATGTTAATTCTGTTGATGATGTGCATTATTCATGTTTTTTTTTAATATATGTATGCTGGCTTTGTTATGTTCCATGTGTTTTATGAGTGGTCCTCCAAGAGGAAGGGCCACCTGCAAACCACTACCAGAAACTGCTCTCTGCCCTATGAATCCTGAGGGTCTCCCACAGCTCCTGACGGTTCATTTCGATTGTGTCTACAACAGTGTTGGTTTACTTCAGTTTTGCTTTCCTTATTGTGATTATGTTTTTCTTTTTCCTTTTGACTTCTTGCTCTGTTTTTAACTCTGCCTTTGGATTGTGTTTTTGGAACATCATTCTTGGTTTTCCATGCTGGCAACTCATTTTTGCCTTTTGAGCCCATTGGAACTTCATAGTGAGACAGAGCATTTTTGAGTTTAATAAATCTTTTTCTTTTGAAAGAACTCTGTATTTCCCCTTACTTCCAGGATTTTGACAGTGATATCCCCATCTAGTGGAATTGCTTTTGGGACTACATTCTTTGAGATTCCTTGTCTACGACAATCTGTCTCTCATTGTGTGTCAGATGTTCTCCGTTAAATCCTTTCTAGTTTCTTATATTACCCATCAAGGATGTTCTTTTTCTTCCTCTTGTACATTTTCCTTCTATCGTTCCTTCTGTAATGTGTTGTAATATCTTGTACTTGTTCATGTTTTTCTATATGTCCAAAGTAATTCATTTTTCTCGTATATTTTCCACCTCCAGGGTCAATTTATGTAAAACCTCTTCATTAGTGATTCTCTCTGTCCGTGATATACATAGTCCACATCTCAAACTCCTTTATCCTATGTGAGATGTCTGATTTAAGTGTTCACGACTCACTATAGGGTGGTCCAGATCTAATTATGCTATATTCATTATGCTATAACTTATTAAGTTTATTACATAGAAAATCACCCAAAAAATCCCGGAACTTCGAGAAGTGTGGTAACTGACAACATGAAGAATCGTCTTCATGCCGAACTGGAATCGTCCCCGCATAAGTCAAAGTCATCCAGACAATCTGAATCTGCATAATTAGATCTGGACCACCCTGTACTGTGAAGAACTGTTGACCAATATAACATTTTTACAACCCAAAGTTTCAAATTTAGATTCTGTTGTCTATTACAATGGATTTTCTTCATTTTTATTAACACAGAACATGCTTGTTCTATTCTAATTCTTACTTCCATCTTAGTGTCAAAGTGGTCATCAAAAGTGCCTGGATTGGAAACATATAGTCGTGGTATTCTCTTTCTTGGTTTCTGAGTTTTTCTCTGGATGCGTTGCACATTTTAGCTGATTTCTCAAGGGGAACTTTCCCCTTGGAGTTTCATTTAAAATGATCTTGGTACACTAACCCTGAAGGGGAAGGGAGTGGTGGGAGTTCCCTCTTGGAGTTATGATTGAGACGAGTTACATACATTAGATTGTAGAGCAGTGGGGAGTCTCCCTTGAAAGTCAGAACAGGGGGATCCGGTACGCATCATTTACTGCTGGTATGCAAAAAATGGAAAAGTTCAGCTACTCCAACCCCTGGTTTTCAATCATCCTTTCCAGGTATTGGTATCTGCAAATTGTTTGATTCAAGTGTTGTCACTTTTAATATCGATTTTAATCCTGTTTGACTTAAAACCATGACCTTGTTTTTCTGCACATTCAAATTAAGATCCATTCAAAGTATTCACATCAGCCACAGCATCCAACAGATCCTGCAGCTCTTCTTCTGTTCTGGATAACCACACAGTGTTGTCCACAAATCTTATGCTGTTTAAAATCAATTCATTTATATTTATTTCTTCTATTCTGAGATAGGAGTTAAGATATAAAACTCCCTAATGTTCTACTACCTACAGTAAAGGCTAAAAGGTTACTTCATGTATAAATAGCTCTGCGTGAAGAAATACCTTTTAGCATTGTGTGAATTTTATTCTTCTCTACCTTCTATATGTGTCTCCACATTGTACCTAAAGAGCACATTTTAAAGTATCTGCTCAAAGCCACCCTAATAATTCCCTTCATAACTTGAAACACATCTCTCCTGCCATTAATTCAATTTAATCTGATATTCCTCTTCATTTCGAACCCATGGTCATGGAATAGTTGTTCATCTCTGGTTGTCTCTGGTGATGATATTTCTTTTTCTTAATATGGAAACCAAACTTGCTCACAATATCAGAGATACATTCTCATCTGTCTCCAGGAGAAATCCAGACTCACTTATCGCTAGGAAAGAAAGAACTGGCAATCTACCAAACCCAGGTGCCCTGTATTTACTTTATTACTCAATCACTGAAAGAGAGAAGACAAAGTTGGATATCCAGTCAGGATGCAAAGTTCTAATAGACTTTTGTTCCAAAGTCAAAAAAATTAAAACAATAGTTTCCATAAGGATATAGAAAAGATAAAACAATCAAAATGTCTGCGCAAGGGACAGAGAGAGAGAAGGAGCTGAAGGGAGCTTATCTTCCAGGTGATATTTGCTTCTCATTTTTCAAAGTTTAATCTAAAATTCAGAAGGGAGCGTCGGTAGGCTTTCAACCCAACCAAGTTACCCGAATTATGCTATAACATTTCAGTAATTGTGTACCGCTGTGATGCTAATCTTTCTGATCATAAAGTAGTTCATTATGATAGCAATTGACGCGAATTCACAATGAACCGCAGAGAAAAGCCAAGCAAAATGACACCTTTTATTGGCTAACTATAAGATTACAATATGCAAGCTTTCAAGGCAATTCTGGCCCCTTCTTCAGGCGAGATGTAAACAAGATGTAAACTCGAAAGCTTGCATATTGTAATCTTTTTAGTTAGCCAATAAAAGGTATCATTTTGCTTGGCTTTTCTCTACATTCATAATGGCTAACATAGTACAACACCCTAGTACTAATTAATTGTAGAATTACGGTATTTGAGTGTTCCTCTAGAGTGCCTCTTTCTCTTGCACGATTTGGCTCAAAAACTAATCAGCACATTGTCATCTCATAACAGGCTTAAGTTTTGAGTTTCGTATTTTTCTGTCCAACCATTTTAGCTCTAGACCGTCCTCAAGAAACTTAGACACACAGAGAGACACACACACCCATCATCAAGATATCAATGTTTTTGGTATTAGGGGACCCTAAAACGCTGAAATCCATCTAAAACCGGAGATCAAAATTTTTGACGAATCTAAAGATTTCGCTCCTCCCCCATAGACGATAGATTATGGTGGGAGAGGGTGCAAAGCAAAAATATTTTAAATTTGGAAACTAAGGAATTGCTTGGTGATGTCTGTTTTGCAATTTGATGGATCTTTAACATCATTTAAAATAAATCATGTTGATCCACCACACTATTTTTGTAATTCTTTTGGTCAGTATCCTTTTGTTAGATTGTCATCAAGGACGCATGGGTCGATTGTTAGAGATATCTCCCTGGAGGTCACATACACAATGCTTTATAAACCAGAAATTAAACACTCTCAGTGTCCATATTTCTGTATACGTCTAAAAGCTAAGCTACTGTATGCAACTCTTCATTTCTTTGGTCAAGAATTCTCTTCTGTTTAATGACTAAGATTTGGTCCAAGTTTGGAGTTCTTATATCAAACAATTTGTTTCCCCATTCTGACTTTGACTTCTCTCATCATTACAAGCCATCTACTGTTTCCATTTTTCTCTTAAATCCCCCATTTCCACCAGATTTCACTTCCTGTAGCTTTTTTTTGTTCCTGAAATTAAAATTTGCTACTGAAGGGCTACCGTGGAAGAAACCCTGAAACAAAAAAAAAGCCTGAGACTCAAAGACATGAGTACAGGAATGGGAGAAGCACTGGGACAATTATATTGCAACTCAAAGAGACTATTTTGAAGCTGACCAAAAGATGTCATGATTACACACCTGGGAGACCTCCTTATAGATTCTGAAAAGGTAAGCGATGCCATCCCAGGATGAGAGGATGCACTGGCACTTCCCACGGTTTCTCTCTCAATCACAGTTCCAGGGGGATGTCGGAAGATGTCAGCTAGCTCCGCCCACAAGACCAGGAAAAGGCTCCACCCCTTCTACCCGGGATGCTGTAAAAATGGGCAGTCACTGAAATGAGGTGCTCATTTGAAACCAGAGCACCACTGGAGACAGAGCACACTCGCTGGACTACCTTTATATAGGCCATGAAAGCCTCCTTCACTATGTGCCCAGGGCACAGTTCCTCTTTGTTTTTACTCAAATCTCTAAACAGGGTTGCCCAGTTTGCACCTAAATTTCTGTATTGGTTTCTCAGTCATAAAGGGAATTGCTTTATGTTTTATACATTTTTTTTTTTTTAACAATTCCGGTAAATTTTGTGTCCCCACTTATGTACTGCATTCTTCCATTTACAGTCTAATTTTCTATATTTTGTATCATTTATTCATTTTGTGTTCTTTCAGGGCAAGTTTACTACTGCCAGTGATGTTTGGGCATTTGGAGTGACCCTTTGGGAGACATTGACCTTCTGTCGGGAGCAGCCATACTCTCATCTCTCTGATGAGCAAGTCATTGAGAACACAGGAGAGTTTTTCAGGGACCAAGGACGACAGGTAAAAAAAAAAAAAAAAATAAAAATCCATTTTTGAAAGAGAAATTCTACAGATAATTCAGCATAAGAAATGGCTGTGCTGTCAATGTTAATAATTTCACATGCTGTTTGGTGCCATTGTTGGCTGGTGTCCTTCTTTCCATTAAGTACTCTATGAGATTGTAACGCAAGTGGCAGGGTTCTGGGTGGCAATTCAAGTCAGAAAACAATCACAGAAAGTCAGTTGTAATGTTGCTACTCATCAGGTATGAGATACAGTACATTCCAACAAGATCCGAGTGACTGATGAGCTCGCCATAGTTTTTTGAAAGGTTGAAAAAATCAAGCACTGTCAGGTTGAGTTCATTGGGAAAGAGAGGTCATGCAAGCAGAATCTGTTCACTAACTAGGACAGGGGTCACCAACTCCGGTCCTAGAGGACCACCATGGCTGCAGGTTTTCATTCTAACCCTTTTCTGAATGAGTGACCTGTTTTTGCTGCTAATTAACTTCTTTTGAACTAATTTTAATTGACTTATTCTTGAAGACTCAGACCCCTTAATTGTTTCTTTTTCCTTAATTAGCAGTCAAACAATAATAAGATACAAAATGAGCCAAAATGACTGGTGTCCATCATACAATATCTGAAAATAAAGAAAGATGAAGGTCTCAGGAATGTCGGTCTGCTCAGGTCACCAAAACATTTGAACAGAAAAGAGAAAATCAACAATTTCAGAAATGTCTGCTAATGCACCATGAGAGTAGCAACAAGCCACAAAATTAAAGATCGGGTTTAATTAAAGACAAGAACTGGCGCCTCATTAAGCAGCTGGTTGGAGTTTGAGGCGCTGACTTAGTTGGTCTTCTGTTGGCTCCCTCACTTCACATGTCATTTCAGTTTGGGTGCCATTTAAGGAAAGAAATGAAGCAATTCAGAGGAACGATGAAGAAATTCAGGGGAACAAATCTTAAAAAAGGCAATTTAATTAAAATGAATTCACAAGAAGTTAATTAGCAGCACAAACAGGGCACACGTTTTAAAAAAAGGGTTAGAATGAAAACCTGCAGCCACGGTGGTCTTCCAGGACCGGACGTGGCAACCCCTGAACTAGGAAGCCACTCAATGTTAATGCTTCTGCAAGCACAACAGCAAAACATTTGTGGACTCATTAGATGGGAGACAAGTTGTTTGAGATGTGGCAAGAGAAGTATCCACTGTATGATCTGCTTTCCAAGAACTATCTGTTTTGTCTTAGTAGAGCTGTATATTCCTCTACTTTCCCCTTTTGTATTATTAATCTGTAGCCTTTGTCAGAATGCCTCATATCTCACAGACTTACCACTGTTTATAAGGTATTGTACTTTAGAACTTCTCCCCACCTTCCCTTCCCATCTATAACTTCATGATGATTACATAGAGTAAAAGACAAGAAGCAGTTAAGTTACAAGTTAAATAATATATTGTTGATAATATTCAAAAATAATAACAAATAAGCAAAATACAAGTGAATATTGGCAACCATACAACGTGATAAATGCTGATGTGTAGTTTCGAGCAGCACACAGACTTGTAGTTACTTAAACGACTCTAGTTAAGTCATCATTTTATGGCTTTCTTCAGGACAGGCCGCATGCCTGTCTCAATATGGCTGCCGAGTTGTGCTTCTCAGTGTGCTCTTCTTTTCAGTTCGTGGTGTGTGAGATGCTCCTTCATTATGATGGTGAGAGAAAAGAGAGAGGGAGGGTAAAGCAAGAAACTTTATACATTCTTTGTCTAAATCCTTACACCAGTAGGGCATCGTGCTACAGAATGGCCTCTGATTCAAGCCAATCCCAAACAGCCGTAC
Organism: Polypterus bichir lapradei; assembly: GCA_026402145.1. Taxonomy (NCBI): domain Eukaryota; kingdom Metazoa; phylum Chordata; class Cladistia; order Polypteriformes; family Polypteridae; genus Polypterus; species Polypterus bichir. The sequence goes on from JANRMT010062857.1 coordinate 30,550,029, forward strand.
TTCAGACCAATGGGGGGCACACAGTACTTTTCACACCTGCCCCTAAAAACCATTTGTTGAGCTGATGCTTTCCAGCTAGATGGTTTGGCTTTCTTGAGGGGGATGATTGAGAGAGTCATCAAGAGAATCACTTGCCAAACTGGCTTTAGACACTTTTCCCCCCGACCATGTCATAAAATTACAAAGACTCAGTCCTTAAAGGTGGTGGGGGAGAACTGGGGTGGTTAGCCAAATATCAAACCACAGATGTTCCTATCAATGATATAACACTAATATTATATTTGCTCTGTCTAAATTACAAATAAAGACATACAAAATATTTATCAACTTATATAAATTTCATACCACAACACTCCCATAGGTGAATATTCAAAGCAGAAGGACCGAGGACCATTTCCCAGCAGGTTCAAATTCCTGGCAGTACTGCATGTTTGTACATTTGATATCTTATCATAAGTAACGTAGCCTGCTAGTCATAAGACCCAATCTAATGAAGCGAGAACTGACTCACTACATTTAGTCTACTCTGGAACAGTGATACACTAAAATATCACACCATTCTTCAAAGTGTCAAATCTAACGTAAAACAAGAAGCAGACACAGAAAAAGTTACAGGGCACCTCTGTGATCCCGTATGCTGAAAATGAATCAAAAAGGAAATAATCATTTTACAAAGATAAAGTGGACATCTTTTCAGAGAGAGGACCAATGGTGAACTAACTCAAAATGGCCGAACTGCTGGTCATATTAGTTCCAGGCAGTTAGGGGCAGGTCCAGAAGAGCAGACAACAAAACTGACATTAGAGGTGGGACGGCCATCAGTCTTCTGTTCTGCAGTGGGACAAAGAGAGAAGGCATTAGCACACAGCGCCAACCCCTGGTTCAATGGGTAACTGCCATCACCAGACACCTTAATTTGACTCCTAATTGCATTTGTGTGACAACATATACTGTGAGTTTCACCCAAAGGCGTTCAACCTTTGGTAAGCCAGTAAATTAACATAAGGTGTGCATTGCGCCAATGGACTCTGAGTACAAATGATTTGTTATGTCATAACATATAGGAAAAGTACACCCACTGTAAGTTAATTATAAAGAAAAATCTCTCTTTCCCTAACATTTAACAGACAAAACCCCTGTGTCCGGAATGCAAGGTGGCACATCTATGCTCCCCTTAAAAATGAAATTAAGAAAATCTTCAATATTATTTCATCTCCAAACATTTCTCTCATTGTTTCTCAAGCTTGGAAAAATATTTTCAATACTTTACCTTCATGATGATTCTAGGTGGCATGAAGGTGTCTATCAGCTGTTCCTATTTTTCCTATTCAGCAGCCATACCACATGCACTTCAGAAGTGGTCACCCACCTGAAGCTAAGCATGTTCAGGCCCGGTCAGTACTTGGATGGATGACCAACCAGGAAACGTTTGGGTTTCTGCTAGAAGTGTTGGTGAGGCCAGCAGGGGGCACTTATCCTGTGGTTAGAATGTGGATCCCAATAGCCCAATACAGTGATAGAGGCACTGTGTTGTCAGATGAGACATAAAACCAAGGTTCTGACTCTCGGTGGTCATAAAAGAACCCCTGGATATCCTTTGTAAAGAGTAGGGTGTATCCCGATGACCAGGCTAAACTGCCCTCCACTGCCTAGTGACGCCCTAATCATCCCCGGTCTCTAACTGGCTCTACCTCCCACCATTTCACCACCTAACAGCTAATGTGTGGTGAGTGTACGTGCGCTGAGTGGCTGCCGTCGCATCATTCAGGTGGATTCTGCACATTAGTAGGGGCTGAAGTGGTCTCCTACCCACTGTAGCGCTTTGGGTAGTGAGAAAAGCACTATATAAACGTATTGAATTATTATTACTTTATTATTCCACTTTTTCTTTTGACTAAGCCACCTTTTTCTTTCTAGTGCTAAATTTTGTCTGTCAGTATCAGAGGGGTGCCCTGGGTGGGCTGGAGCCCTGCCCGGGGTTTGTTTCCTGCCCTGTGTTGGCTGGGTTTGGCTCCAGCAGACCCCCATGACCCTGTAGTTAGGATATATAGTGGGTTGGATAATGGATGGATGGAATATCAGAGGGTTTCTTCCTTTCTAATTACAAATATCTAATTGTGGAAATTGTACTGCTATGATATCACCTCAAGCTTTCGAATAGACACAGCCAATAGTTGATCTGGTTGTTAGACACGATCTATCCTCCATTTAACTTAAGCATTATAATGGACAGAGTGTGAGGAGCTGGAGTGCTTGAATCTTCTTGACTGTAATACTACTCATGCACCTAACACATTAGATTAACACATTAATGGATTTAGATCGGGTGTTTTTCTATAATTTGCTTGAACATTCCGGTTGATTTTGTGACTTCTCTCATTGCGCTAAGTATCATAGTTCGCTTGAACTACCGATTTATTTGCGCAAATCCGAAAGAGACTCAGCGTGCCAAGTTGAGGGGGGTGGGACCCTCCTTACTCACGTGCCAGCCTTGGGGTATATCTTACATTCACTTAGCTAGCAAACGAGAGAACTGCAAAATGGATTTAGATCGGGTTTTTTTCTGGAATTTGCTTGAAAATTTCGGATGATTTTTCGACTTCTCTCATCGCGCTAAGAATCATAGTTTAGTTGCAGGAGCGATATATTCACACTAATCCGAGACAGAGGCTGTGGGCCGAGGGGAGGAGGAGTCAGTTTACCTCTGTGTTTGGTTAGCTAGCAATACCTTTTCGTTTATTGATTTTTAAAGTTTGCCCTGTTTCACTGCTACGTGAGCAGAGCCGTGGGGAACGGTTAGATTTTCATAAACCAATGACATTTCTCAGTTTCAACATTTGATATTTTGTCTCTGTTTTTCTATTTTCAATTAAATATGGGTTTAAATGATTTGCAAATCGTCACCTACTGTCTTAATTTACATTTTACACAACGTTCCCACTTTTTTGGTAATAGGGTTGTATATTGATTGTACCGGTGATTATAGGTGTGTGCATTAGGGTGGCCTACAATGGATTGACATTTGTAGTTTTATCCTAGTAATGTTGGTGTAGCCTCTGGCTGTTCAAGCAAACAAGGAATTTGATTAAATTGCCATGAAATGGGTGGTTGGGAGGGTGAACGAAAGTATGGATGGATGGATGGGTCAAAGCGTATGGATCTGACAAAGGAGAAAATGTCCATTCATAACAGCAAAACTATTTTCTAACAATAGAAAAGCAAATGAAGGATAAACTGATATCAGATCAAAATGACAAAGTACACCAGACAAATATGTAAGGACGAGCCAAACCATCTGAATAAGTTAGAAATATAAGAAATCAGGAAGCAGAGGGAACGCTGGGCCTAGAAAACCAAACAGGATTCTAAAATGGTGTCATCTTTAATCAACAAGATGTATTGATTTCTGAAACGGGATGTGGTTGGGGGGACGAACAAAGTTTCGTAAGCCATAGCTTAAATGATAAGTTTTCCACAGCCACCTAACATTCTTCTCTTTTCTTTTACTAATCTAGGTCTATTTACCCCAGCCAGCCATTTGTCCAGATCCTGTCTACAAGCTAATGCTTTGTTGCTGGAGACGAGACACAAAGGAACGACCATCCTTTCAAGACATCCATCGCACGCTCCTAAACTGCATGGTCTAGGGGGCATTTGCCTGAAAGCGGACTAATTAGCGGCCTCATGTAGAATTTAATTTTGTACAGTGCTTAGTTTGTGCATATGAGAACTGGAAGACAAGAAGTGGCAATCAAAGGTGATCATCATTCCATATGGAGGAGTAACTTTCACATGGATGATGATGATGATGATGTGTAGGCAGCCTGTGATTACCTGCATGATGAATATGAAGGAGCGGACGCGTCGAGCAGAAATGGGACAAATAGAGAGTGAAAAAAAATCCAAGTGGCAGTAGTCACTGGGAGGTGAAGACGCAGACCACCTTATATTCGTTTCTATTTACCATAAGTATACCCAGGAAGCCATTCATGAAACCAGCAACATGTTGAGAAGACGCGTTGCTAATTTGTACAGTAGATATATTGGGCCTTTATATGAGATTTAATTTCTATCTATTTTAAACAACATACTTTGGGACAACTGGATTTATTCACAAAAACACATGAAACTTTTTCTTTAGTGATGCACCTTACTTGACTACTGTTGACAAAACCATGATGGGAGGAACCAACAAAATGCAATTTATCTTAGTAATAGAAACTAGCAAAAAGTATTCTTCCCTGGCATTTTTTAAAACTGCCATTTTTATTTCAGGTACAAAACATCATGAATATTCACTTATCATATTCGAACAGTATTTTAAAGTGTCTTGTTAATAATAGTTATTACTATCTCTTTGTATATGCATTCAGTTATTTTCAGTCCAGTTTTAATCTTCACTTAGGGTATTAGGAAAGTCCGAGAGTCTTGGCATAAAGTACGATCTCCCTCTGGTTGAAGGAGCAATCAACTGTAGAACTCTTATTATTTACTGTCCTTAAAATATTTTTATTGTTTCATTATTGAATCATTACTGATTAGTAGAGAGAGGAAGACACTATGGTCCCTTAGGGGCTAGTTGTATCAAAGCTTCAGACCCCACCACTGACGTCTCTGTGTGATTGTGGGCAAGTCAATTAACCTGATAGGACTTCGAAGGTAGCAATTTGAGAAAATATTTTATTATAAAAGTGTTTTTGTGAGTCACTTGGTGTTAACACTGAGCATTACATGGTCTCAGAATTCTATGTAAGTATGGTTAAGCCCAATTCAGATTCAAGGTGACATGTAAAGATCTGCTTTAGAGTGTTAAATCCAAATAACTCTCAGGACAGTATTCTGCTGCCATCTAGTGGATAAAATAACACTTTGCTGCAAAAAAGACAGGAATAGTTCTATGTGTTTTGCAACTCTAACATAATTCAACAATATTAATGAGTGAGGCGGAGCTTTCAACCAAAAAATAATGGGGTGTAAACAAGAAGCTGCAAAGCCAGTGTCAGGACAAACTGAAATTAAAGCCATTGATTGAATCAAGTGATTGTGATGGTAAAGTTAATTGGTCATCAGCGGATAGCAAAAACGATGCATACTACACTGTACGATCAAACCGCCGTGATATGCCTCGTGAATTTGGTTGCCTGAAGCTTCACTGTGGTGCAAATAGGTGCGTGGCAAAAATGCAAAATGATTACAGTCAAATAGAAGACAAGAAAAACATTAGCCTCCTAAGCATTGTTCATATTGCTGCAACTGCTGCTCATGTCAAGGAGAAATGCGGAAGTCATTAAGCCTTGCGCTGTGATAGCCTACAATAACATAATGGCCATGTCCATCATGCAGGTCAGGCATTGATATACTAACTTCTCATGCACAAGCAACAGAAAAAAAACATAATAAAAGTGCACAAAGAAACACACTTGTACTCTCCCAGTTGCATCACTGAGCTTTGGATTGGTGACAGCGTTTCAAAATGTATCACATTAAGGATGTGTACTAAAGTACAGCAGCGGACACTAGATGGACCTTTCCTACTGTATTTATGCTGATGTTCTGATTGTGTATTTCTGTTACATGTAATAACATTTTTTCTTGTTGACAAAAATTCAACATTTTTGACTTATTCTTCTGGAGGTACACATAAGACTAGGGAGGCTACTAAGAGTATCAGCTAAAAAAATGTAAATAAATACACTGTGTAAAAATGGGCAATGCCAATCATATAACATATAATATAAACCTTGCTAGTGTATTAGATAGATAGATAATTAATACTATATTTTTCCCAAGGATAAATTAAACATGTATACATGCCCAATTAAAATATAAATATAACAAACCACAACCTCCCCAAACACAAACAAGAACGTTTGGCTTGGATAATAAGAGCGCTTCTTCTGTCTAATAACAGGCTGTAAGTAAATGGACACTAGGTGGCACTCTTGCCCACCTTTTCCCCAGACAGTACGCAGGTACGGGGTAAAATCATCCAGAAGTATTTTAATTTCTTTTGCCTCCTTGTGATGTGCCTTCAAAGCACCACAGCCACAATAAATACAATTAAATCAAAACAAAAACACAATTCTTCTCACCACTACACCTCCCAGCAAGCTCTGTCACACTCCTCCCAACTCCAGCTCGCTTGTTGGGTGTCCACTAGTCCTTTATATAGTTCTTGACCTGGAAGTGCACCTTCTCTTCCACCCACGTGACTTGCCAGCTCTTCAGGGTCAGACGGAGAATCCCAAGTCTTTAATCAGCTCGGAAGTACTGTGGGGCTTCCGTCCTCATGACTTCCAAGTACTTCCGGGCTTGTAAGGGAAGCATGACTACCCAGGTCCTTTAATAGCTCCCCCTGGCAGCACCCAGTGAACCCAACAGGGCTGAGAAACTGGACTCCAAGTCCCAGAATGCCCTGCGGGAATCCAGGGCACTGCTACACTCCAGGGGAGCTGCCATCTAGAGTTTTGGGGGAGGCAGTGTCCTGAAAAAGTTGCCTTCCCCCATCCTTCCACTTCAGGGGCATCCCGGCCGGGTTGAGCTGTTGGCCGTCCATCACAAGGCTTATGGGTGGCAGTAACATGTGGTCAGATCTGCTCAATTCTACCAGATGTTTGTATTTAGCGACATTATTATTTGGATACATCACATCCAGCTCATTGTACCCACAAATGAAGCATACTGCTAAAAGTTTGCTCCTACCCAAGTTCCTGTGGTTGAAGTGATCAGCGTACTAGAGTGAATGATTTGTCTTTAGAGTTTTCGTAACAGAGAAATTCATTTTTGTTGTTGAGTTAATGTTATTATCAAAGATGGTGTAACTTATCTACGTGGACACATTCAATCAGCATTTAATTTTCATTAACAGCATGCTGATGCAAACATAACAAAAAGGTGTGAGGCCCTGTAAAACTCTCAAAAGGCAGGCCAGGACTTTCACCAACTTGACCAGATGTAGCCTCACTCCAGGCACCAGCCTCAACCTCCATAATAGGATTCTGTCTAAACTGGCAAAAACTGGATTCTGGCTTAAAAAGTTCAACATTTACTTTAAATATTCCCAAAATATACCAAAAATAACTTTTCAAGGAAAGGATGACCGTAAAACACTAGCTTGATACAATATACATAGGCAAACAAAGAATCGTTATACATTATTTATTTATATAAACAAAAATAAGTCAAATAGGGAAAAGAGAAAAGGATATTCCTAAAATTGCAATCCTAGGCAACCAATGAAACCCAATAATCAAAATCCTTAAACCAGAAGCAAAACAATCAAAGTTCTAGCAAAACCCAAAGAACAGTTCTCTCAGACAAAAAGCACTCCTCGACAATCAGTGAACCATAGCTGACACCACCTGTCTCAACACTAAATACATGCAGAAGATGGTCCCAGTAACAGTGATATCAGGGTCCCCCTGCCTCTTGGGCTTCTGCCCACAAAACACAGGGAAAGTATAATAATAATTTAACTAAAGGAAACACAGTGTGAAAAACCAAAATGGAGCTAAAAGCAGGGTCATCTTAACATCATCATAGGTCCACGAGCAAAGTAGTACGTTGGGGCCCCTGTTTTGATAGCAAGACACAAAGCATACATAGGCATCAGAAATATTGTTGGGCTCCTATGTTCCTGGGGTCACCAGCCAGTGCCCATATGTTAAGACAGCTCTGCCTAAAAGGTATAGCCATAGGCCAAAGTCCAGGCCAGGTTCCCAAGTCCCTATTTGCAGTAGAAAACACACAGAGCCAGGCTGTCAGCCTCATTGTGGTTCCTTATTATAACTGAAAAGCAGTGTTTATGGAACTAGCATCAAGTGAATAATAAGCCATAACTGGAAATAGTGGAGAGTTTAATAGCATAAAAGTGACCAATACGAGTAAAAGGAGAATTCAAGCATAAGGTTGAAAATACCAAAAAGGGGGACAGAGATGTATAGTTGCTGGGTTAGTAATGGAGTTAGAAAGCAGGAGCAAATGCAAGAACACTAATTCGAACTGCAAGGAAGCAAACGACCAGACCGAACAATGAAACACTCTTAGGAGCGTGCATAAGTATATGCCATCAAGCATCCCATGAAGAACAAGTAGCTAGGTGACTAAAATTGCCAGGGAAAGTTGCATGTGGGTAACGCGTACAAGAACAATGGGCACAAGGAAGGTGTATGGAAAAAAGTGGGCCAAGGAGCGTGACACTACTGATGTTTATTAATGAACGCAGTAGGTTTAGGCTGACAAATTTGTGGACGTAAGCTCTGTATGCATCAGTAAGTCAACACTGAGTGCATTTACATTGTAGTAGAAATCAAAGGCTGCTAATTAAAGAAAGAAACTTATCCTGAACTAGGACAAGTTTCAGAAAACCTCTTTGAGTTAGAAATCAGGCAGGAGGAAGCTTGTCCATTGCATCTTTAATTATCTCTTCAATAAATGCTGAAGAGGGAGCATTCGACACAGGAATTTGTTACAGAAAGATTAAAAAAGTATGGGCAGAGGTCTGTTTTATAAACAACTGACTTTACATAACAGAGGTGATTAATGCATACATTTACTCTGATTGGTTCATTGGTTTACACCCAAATAACGTATCCAAATAAGTCAATTCTACCACACTCTTGTTCATCTCGTATCTCTTAGGTTCTGCTATTACCATTGAAATATTTATGTATGTGACAACTGTCCAGTCTGTCCAGTTACATCTACTGACCTCTTAATCATCTCCCGGTACATTTTATGTATTACATCAACCATTTTCCTGGTACTTTCTTTTCTTTTATTTAGTTAACCATTTCAGTAGTACTCTTTGTGACCTTTCTAAAACAAATGCTTATACATTTCAATATGCACTGCAGAGAAAAATTCCTAATTATTGTTACCTCCAAGTTATTCTCTCACAACATGCACTTTAATAACCCGAAATTCGGCTTCAAAACTGCTTATTGTGGTTAGAAAAACTGCACTATTGGTCTCTGAGAAAGCAGGTTAACACGGATAGATTTCTCTATGAGTAACCTGGTTATATGACCATGTGTACTCTTAACCGGGTGGCACAATTTTATAGTCTGTGCACAGTCGTGGGCAGCTATGTCCTGAACGTGGCAAGTGGCAGCAGCAAGAAAGGAGCGGATAACAATAGATTCACGCATTTTTGGGGAGACATTGAAATCACCCTAATGCTAAAACTCATAAAGGAGTATATGTATTGTACTAGGGGGCTTACCCCCTGCTCGCTTTGCTCGCCAACCCTCATTTTCTGTGCTACGCACCAGCCACTTTGCATCTCTGCCGCTCGTGTTGTGAAGAGGGGGCTGAACGCACCCCAAGGAGACCCAGCTGCTCCTCTGAAACGCCCTCTTAAACGGTGATACAATGGGAAACAAATACAGGTTTTTTTTTTTTTTACCTCCTCTTTGTTCGATCAGCTGCTGGCTTGCCACATGATCTGCATCTCGCGCGGCCCTTTCGAACATTTAAAAGCCTGCACAGCAGCTGTCCTACTCTTTGTCTTTTATTTCTGGCCCCGGGTGTAGTTAAATCTTTTGTCACAAAGTCCCATCTCGTGAGACATGAGTTCTTGATATTTTGTAGTTTATAATTTAAAAACGGAATAAGAATGTGAAAATCTAACATCACATTAAAGTTCGATAAACTCTGTAAAGAATGTTACCAAACATATATATGTAGGTGTTGAAATACGCCCGATTTAACACATGACAAAAAATGTGACATAAAAACGTCACCTTTGCACTTTTAGGCTTAGGATTTTATATATAGAGAGTAGATATTGCTCTATAAAGAGCAACAGCAACTCAAGTCTCTCAGATCAGGGGTGCATGCATGGTCGCTAGATCCAGGCTCATCACATTGCTATCCTTATGGCACTTCATGACATCCTGAAGTTATCCCTCCATTCATTGTCACCAGCCTTTGATTCACACACGCATCCAGCAGCCAGAAATAGAAAACAGTGGAAGCATCTACAAATATGGAAGCAAGTGTTTGGGAGATCACATTATTCCTTCTCATTTTTAAAACAATCTTTCTCAGTATTTCAGAAATTGTTACATTTAGGTTGAGGAGCCGAACATATATCTCAGGCTTCGTACTAGTTTTCAACTTCACGGTGGCCAGTTGTTGATGTTTAGGTCTTTTTTGTGCAGTTTAATGACATTGAAGCATTTTGCTAAGAGTATACATTACTGATCAAACATTTTAAAACACTTCAGTTTTTCTATTTTTGTTGTTTCAACTCTGCTTTTTTAAGTAATCAACAGAAGCTGGGACACTTGTACAAATTGTTTGCTTCAATTTGCAAGGATTAATTGTCTTTAATTGGTGCAGAACATCCGTATGTTGTAACCTGTTCGTTGTTCCCTGAATATTGTAATATTCTGAAATTTTTGTTTTTTCTTGCTTTTGCTAACCTAAACTTTAGCAGTTTACTGCTTACCTTTTCACCATTGTAGGTCATTCATTGCATTTCAACTTATTAAATTTGAGGAAAAAATGAAAAAACTGAAACTTCAGATTTGGATACTTTAGTTACCTAAAATCAATACTTTGCGCTTTTAGGATCGAGACAGTCAGACTAGACCACTTGCTTTTAAATCCTCTGATGATACTTAAAGGGTCTTTTAATAATGAAAAGTACTCCTTCATGTGTAGGTATTGAAAACATCATTCAGTGAAACGACACACTTTATAAATAAATCGCCAGAGAAGAGTGGATTGGTGACATCATTGGTCCAGTATTGAGCAGTCGCATCCCATTGCCTAACTTCCCCCCTCATTGTGTGCATTGACCTTGAGGGTGAGTGCTCATTGGTTGTCAGTTCTTGCATACACTGAGCCCGACCCTACGACTTAAGACAAAATCAAACCCGTTTCATTTTATCGGGTTGAGTCTTCGACTGGTCTGATTGAGTCTTTGGGAATGTCAAACTATGCAGCTGCCGGCCATTGTAGCACAACTGCCCCGACTTGCTAAGATTATGTAAATGAAATCTGCAATTGAAAACTGCTGGAAAATTTGTTTAATATGGCTGGGCCTTAAGAGGCCATAAGTTTGTGGTAATCATAATATCAGTTGTCTGATAGAGCATGGCGGCCCCTCCAGGTTATTGCCATACATAACACGTAACACAGAAAGAACTCCATACAGAACCAAACACTTCATGAATATAGTAGAAACTTACAGTTGATAATGGCTTCTGAACACTGTCTGGCAGTTGCTAGTGCCGAGTCCACTAAGACTCCTAAGTCCTTCTCATAAGGTGTTCTTTTGATTTTCAGTCCTCCCATTATGTATTCAAATGTTACATTTTTACTTCCGACATGTAATACTTTACATTTGCTGATGTTAAATTCTATCTGCCACAAATCTGCCCAAGCCTGTCTGCTGTCCATGTCTCTCTGTAATGAGTCGACTGATTCCAGATTTTCTACCAATCCTCCTAGCTTGGTATCATCTGCAAAATCAGCCAGCTTGTTATATGTATTCTTATCCAAATTTAGACTTTAATCAACTGAAACCCCAAACAGGTGGTCTCCATTGAACTAACTCGGTGACTTCTAAAACCAATGGGCTGATTTAGGGATGTCATGTTAAGGTGGGGGGGGGGATACTTATGTGATTAATTATCTTGTGTTTTATATTTGTAGTTAATTTATAACACTTTACAGAGATCTGTCTTCACTTTGACATTAGGGAGTCATCTTCTGTTGATTAGCCTGATTAAATCCTCTCTAATTCAATGTTCTGTAGCAATAAAATGTGAAAACGTCCAAGGGGTGATAACATTTTATCTACACTGTATCTGAGTGGTGTGCAATTGACTCAAATACGATGAACATTATCTGACATCATTTACAAATGACTACACTTTACTTAGGCTTAACGTTTCAATTGGCTTAAACATTTTCTCTTTTTAGTCTTAAAGGACAAAGATGAGAAAATAGAACGTTTTTTTGCTTTAACGACATTTTACAAAAATGAACGCATTACACAATAAACAGCAATTCTGGAGAACCTGGACAGAAAACGCAATTAAATTCAGATCAAGAATCAATAATTGAGTGGCATTCAATACAATGTATAACTTTTGTTCTTCTACTTGGAGTTTCAGGGTTTCAAGGCTTTGTCATGTAAATAAATGAAAAATCCTTAAAGTATGTGTTATCTTTTATAGAGTACTTCCATATTCTGTCTGATTTTATAGTGTGTTTTTTTTTTTATAATTTATGGATTTTAATTATATTATTCTGAGATTCTACAGACATATACTGTAAATTGAAAAATGTTCAAAAAGTAAAAAAAAAAGTTGTAAATAACCAAAAATGAACACAAAGACAATAAAGCATCACACATGAAAACAATGAAAAACAAAAAAGACAAACCGATATGTCAAAGAATGTGACAATGGCTCAGTGAAAAGCTCTGTGGTTGGGTACACCAGCCGGCCGCTGTCATTTTATCTAAGGATCCTTTTTATTTGTTTCCTTTTTAAATAGATTAGCACATGTATTTTCAGTCGGGTTATATTATTTAATGGGGTCACTTTATTTTTGAAGTGACCGCCTCCAATAACAGAAAACACCACAACAAAGACAGTTAATGGTACATCTTCTTTCATCTCCAGTCTTGCCTTTGAATTGCTCCTTTTTGTACATACCTTGTGAATATTTATGCTTCCATTTTAATATACGGAGTCTGCGTGGAAAGATTTGTTACAATGTAAGGGGGGTTGTAGTGCAGAGAAAGCAAGAAATCGATTTTTTTTTTGACCATTCTAAGAAAAATCAAAGTGTATTCTTATGGGTTTAATTAACAGTTGTAATTTGCAAAAGATAATCTTTTATGCACATTATGCAAAAATGTCATGTTAAAAACATATATGTGTAAAAATTAAAGTGATACAATTAATAATTTATTCAGGTGTTCATTTGTCTGTTTGTTATTACTCAATTTGTTACCTTGCATTTATCGTGATTTTTGCATTGTATTTGTACCGGGGATCAGCAAGGCTGAAGTAAGGGGAGCTGCGAAGAGGATGAAAGGTGGAGAAGTAGTTAGCCTGGACAATATATCAGTGGAGGCATGGAGATGTTTAGGTGAGATGGCAGTAGTGGTTCTAACTAGATTGTTTAACAAAATCTTGGAAAACAAGAAGATACCTGAGGAGTGGAGAAGAAGATATATTAGTACCAATTTTCAAAAATAAGGGAGATGTTCAGAGCTACAGTAACTACAGGGTGGTATAAAGTTGATCACCCACACCATGAAGATATGGGAAAGAGTGATGGATGCTAGTCTGAGAAGAGTGGTGGCGATCTGTGAGCAGCAAGATGGTTTCATGCCAGGAAAGAGGGCTACGGATGCAAAGTTGCTTTAAGAGTGTTGATGGAGAAGTACAGAGACGGAATTGCATTGTGTGTTTGTGACTTAGAGAAAGCATATGACAGTGCCAAGAGAGGAGTTATGGTGCTGTATGATGAAGACGCAAGTATCAGAAAAGTTTGTGAGGGTGGTGAAGGATATGCACTAGGTCAGGTTGACTGTGGTGAGGTGTGCGGTGGGAATGACAGCCTGGTTCAAGGTGAGAGTGGAATTACATCATGGATTGGCTCTGAGCCCTTTCCTGTTTGCAATGGTTATGGAGTGACTGACATAGGAGGCCAGACAGGAATTTCTGTGGACTATGATGTTCGCAGATGACATTGTGATCTGTAGTGAGAGCAGACAGCAGGTTAAGATGAACCTGAAGAGGTGGAGGTATGCACTGAAGATAAGGGGAATGAGAGTCAGTAGGAGTAAGATGGAGTACATGTGCATGAATAAAAGGGAAGGTGGTGGAAGGGTGTGACTGTAAGGAGCAGAGGTGGTGAAGGTAGATGAATTTAAATACTTGGGTTTGAAAGTCCAAACCAACGGAGAGTATGGCAGAGATGCGGGCAGGGTGGACTGGTTGGAGAAGAGTGGCAGGAGTGATTTGTGATAGAAGGGTACCTGCAAGAGTGAAAGAGAAGATCTATAGGATGGTAGTGAGACCAGCCATGTTGTATGGTTTGGAGATGATGGCAGAGCTGGAAGTGGTTGAATTGAAGATGCTACGATTATTGCTCGGAGTAATGAGGGTAGACAGAATTAGGAATGAGTATATTAGAGGGATGGCACAGGTACGAGAGTTTGGTGACAAAGTGAGAGAGGCGAGATTGAGATGGTTTGGGCATGTGCAGAGGACAGGTGATGGGTACATCGGGAAAAGAATGTTGAGGATGGAATTACTAGGCATGAGGAAAAGAAGAAGGCCAAAGAGGAAGTTTATGAATGTGGTGAGGGAGGACATGAAGGATGATCCACTGTGGTAACCCCTAAATGGGAGCAGCCGAAAGAAGAAGAAGAAGAAGAACATTTGAAGAACAGATTGACCATTAGAAGAGTGTCAGTCCCCCAAAGAAACCCTTGACAGAAGAGCTGTAGGTGTGTAGATATTAAAAAGCCCTATATTGGAACAATTGTGATTAGAGATTATTTGGGCCAAAATTAAAAGCAGTCCAACACGTTAACTATGTTGAAATGTATGCATATGCAAGTGGCTATTTAATTTTGTCACTGTTTTATTGTGGCATATTTAGAACATTTGAACATTTCAACAATCTGGGCAAGAATAGGCCAATCAGCCCAACCAAGCTTGGCAGTCCTATACATCCACCCAACCCACTATATCCGAACTACAGGGACACGGGGGTCTACTGAGCCAATCCCAGCCAACACAGAGCACAAGGCAGGAAACAAACCCTGGGCAGGGCGCCAGCCCACCGCAGGGTGCATACACACACACACACACACACCAAGCACACATACTAGGCAATTTAGGATTACCAATCCACCTAACCTCCATGTCTTTGGACTGGAAACCGGAGTACCCGGAGGAAACCCACGCAGACACGAGGAGAACATGCAAACTCCACGCAGAGAGGACCCAAGAAGCAAACGCACTGCGCCACCATGCCGCCCCAGTCCTATACACTTTATTCTTATAAAAAAAACATCAAGTCAAGTTTTGAAAGTCCCTAAAGTCTTTCTGTCAACCACACTACTGGGTCACTTATTCCAAGTGCTTGTGGTTCTCTGTGCAAAGAAAAACTTCCTAAAGTTTGTGTGAAATTTACCCTTCACAAGTTTCCAGCTGTGTCCCCGTGTTCCTGATGAACTCATTTTAAAGTCTCGATCCACTGGACTAATTCCCTTCATCATTTTAATCACTTCAATCATGTCACTTCTTAATCATCTTTTGCTTAAACTGTAAAGGCTCAGTTCTTTTAATTTTTCCTCATAACTCATCCCCTGTAGCCCCTGAATCAGCCTCGTCGCTCTTCTCTGAACCTTCTCTAGTGCTGTTATGTCCTTTTTTTAGCCTGGAGACCAAAACTGCACCCAGTACTCCAGATGAGGCCTCACCAGTGTGTTATAAAGACTGAGCAGAACCTCCTGTGACTTGTAATTAAAAACATATCTACTAAACAATTGATTGTTTTCTCTACAGCACACGATTTTTGTGTCAGTTTAGAAAGCAATATAAAAGCACATTGTATTTTAACACGTGTTCATAGATCACATGTCAGTGCTTCCTCCCGACATACTCTTCAAGTTCATTTTGAAACATCAGCATGTACAGTTTGTAGTCTTCAAGCTTGAATAACAAAGAAACTGTTTTTTCCAAGCCTTCTTTGCAATTGGTGTTAAAACCCACTGTGACGGGCGCCCACAGGCATTACCTGGCCCGAACACCAACTGTATGGAAGGAGAGAACATTAGCAAAGCAATTCCTTCCCCGGGACGCTAGAGGGCAGCTCTCCTGGACGGCTGTGGCACCGGGGATTCCCGCAGGGTTTGCTGGGAGTTGGAGTTTGGCACAGCCCATGGATGTCCAATAAACAGACTCACTTTACACAATTTCCTATCTTATCTTTTGTATAAAAAATACACAAGTTAAATCAAAAAACATTACGAATTAGAGAGCTAGAAAGCCACATTTCACAATGCATTAAGCATTGAGGGAGCAGACATGCACATTGCTGAGGTGCAACACTGACTAATCCCCCAGAACAACAAGGGAAGGAACATCACAAACTAACTTTGGGGAAGTTTACCAAATACATGCCGTTAGTGCCCGAGAGGAAGAACAGGCATCTTAGCCCATGGTGGAGGATAGTTTCTTACCCAGAATGGAAGTACAGATGAGCATATTGGCTGGATGAGGAAACAACTTCTTTCCTGGCCGGAATTACATAAATGATGGACCAACGGAAAGCCAGAGGTCGGGCACCTTTCCATCCTTCATACGACAGGTGACAGTGGTCCTCCTGTGGCATCCCAGTTTGGACACCTTCAGGGATACATGGGAATTGGATTCCAGAAATACATCCCTGGGTGCCATTAGAGGGTGCTGTCAGGGGAGGACCTCCCTGGTTTCCATATGGCCCAGAACTGCATCCAAGGGAAGACTCTGTGGTACCAGAAGTATTCCCAGTCCAGCTTAAAAAGAAGCCCACCACCTCACATTGCGGGGAGTCAGAGTCAGGAGGCAGAGGGCAACACACATGGAGGAAGGAGGAAGAACTTAACTGTATTGTGTACTGGGACTTATCTTTGCATAGGGGAATTATTGGAAGGGTGATTAGGGTAAATAAATTTATTTTATTTAAACCTAAAATCGTGTTGGGCATTACTGTGTATGTGGTTTGGGGGCTCAGGAGTGCCCCTGGTGATTACAATGCATATTAAAACTAATCTAATCAAATACATGGTTACATTAGCTGCAGATACAAAAATGCATAATCTTTCCAACAGTAAAGACAATTATTAATTAATTAATTTATTTATTAATTTAAACCTGTCCTGGAAATGTTCTTCACATTCCATGAAAATGTCAAATTTGTGCCGTTACTGAGGCAAAATGGCTTACTGATAAATGCTGCCAGTAGACCATCGCAGGGCCACCAGCTACTGTATAATAGTGGTCGATAGCCAGCAGAGCACTGGTGTTAACCCGCTGGATTGTTATCACTAGCGTTGTAGCACCGACGAGCCGAGATGAGCTGCTAACTACCAAGCGGCAAGCCAACAGCGGGCTGCCGACTGAAAACACTTTCGGCTTCCTGCAACCCCCACTGTCGTTCCGCTGCCGATCTGCTGCCTGGCGGACCGATAGATGCAGCTACAGGTGGTCCCCAGGACCGAGTTTTCGAAACACTGCTTGAATAAAATAAACCTGTTCAACCCGAAATGCCATTGTTTTTGATCGAATTGTATTTTGGGTAAATAGAATCACATTAAAATACATTTATTGTGCTGTATAGATAGATAGATAGATAGATACTTTATTAATCCCCAAGGGGAAATTAACATACTCCGGCAGCGGCATACTGATAAAAACAATATTAATTAAAGAGCAATAAAAAAAGCAGTGCAAGTTAAAAAATGCAAGGTGGAGAGTACGAGGCAGGTATAACAGTCTATAATCTTGTGTAGTGTTAACGTTTACCAACGGGGTGGAATTGAAGAGTCGCAAAGTGTAGGGGAGGAACGATCTCCTCAGTCTGTCAGTGGAGCAGGACGGTGACAGCAGTCTGTCGCTGAAGCTGCTCCTCTGCCCGGAGATGACACTGTTCAGTGGATGCAGTGGATTCTCCATGACTGACAGGAGCCTGCTCAGCGCCCGTCGCTCTGCCACGGATGTCAAACTGTCCAGCTCCGTGACTACAATAGAGCCCGCCTTCCTCACCAGTTTGTCCAGGCGTGAGGCGTCCCTCTTCTTTATGCTGCCTCCCCAGCACACCATCGCGTAGAAGAGGGTGCTCGCCATAACCGTCTGATAGAACATCTGCAGCATCTTATTGCAGATGTTGAAGGACGCCAGCCTTCTAAGGAGGTCTATTGGGCTCTGTCTTCTCTTGTACAGAGCATCAGCGTTGGCAGTCCAGACCAATTTATCAACCAGCTGCACTCCCAGGTATTTATAGGTCTGCACACAGTCACCTCTGATGATCACAGGGTCCATGAGGGGCCTGGGCCTCCTAAAATCCACCACCAGTTCCTTGGTCTTGCTGATGTTCAGTTATAAGTGGTCTGAGTCGCACCATTTAACAAAGTCCTTGATTAGCTTCCTGTACTCCTCCTCCTGCCCACTCCTGATGCAGCCCACGATAGCAGTGTCATCAGCGAACTTTTGCACGTGGCAGGACTCCGAGTTGTATTGGAAGTCTGATGTACTCGTATACATGCTGAACAGGACCGGAGAAAGCACAGTCCCATGCAGCGCTCCTGTGCTGCTGACCACAATGTCAGATCTGCAGTTCCTGAGACGCACATACTGAAGTCTGTCTGTAAGATAGTCCACGATCCATGTCATCAGGTATGAATCTACTCCCATCTCTGTCTGCTTTTGCTTGTCCCTAAGGAGCAGAGGTTGGATGGTGTTGAAGGCGCTAGAGAAGTCCAGAAACATAATTCTTACTGCACCACTGCCTCTGTCCAAGTGGCAAATTATTTCCACAAAAATACCGCTTACCGTTAATTGCCTTTTTTGCACACTGTAACAAAATCAAAAGCAGGGCCGATCCTGGGTAGACGGCCGCCTTTGTGCGAATGTGGTTTCGCCGCCCTACGTACCTATTTTCTATTATGATATGACGGATATTACTATTACATGTACTACTTCAAACAGGATTAAGAGGGTGTTAGGGTTAGAGTCGGGATGTATAAATAAAATTTAATTTCAAACGATTAGTTTTTATAAAAACTAAATAAAGAATCACAAAAATAAAAAATCACATACATACATTAATTTATTAGTTAAACATCAAAGAATGATTCTCCTGGCTTTAACAGTAGCAAATTCATCTACTATGTTTGAATGATCCAGTTTTTCACAAATTTCAGATTCTATAGACAGAAGCGCAACATCACTCAATCGTTGTTGCCCGATAGTGGAACGGAGATCATTTTTAATTATCTTGAGTTTTGAGAAGCTCCTTTCAGATGCTGCCACTGATACAGGCAACGTGAGAAAAATGCGTAATGCAATGCAGAGATTCGGAAAACAAGACGTCATCTGGACTTCAACTATTTTTTTCATAATAGTTATTGGATTTTTTGTTGCCGCTACATCTGAAGGGACTACACACGAGCGTGTCGTAAACACATGGTAAGCAATGGAACCGTTCAGACAGAGCGTGCGATGAGCCGGCGACCATCAAAGGCTTTTGCGCCCGCTCGCGCGAGCAAATCGCTATGTATGTGGAGTCCCTAATAGGCATCAACGCATCGACTACAATACACGCTACACGCAACTTTGTCAAACTTCGCTCACTGCAAACGCCGCCGCCGCCGCTGCTATAGTCGTCGGGTCGGCCGCCCTCAGACTTTAAAATTCAAAGGCGGACAGCCGCCGGTCGCAGCGTCGCCGGCTGCTGCACGTCTCCTCAACGGCCGCCTTTGAGTTTGGCCGCCCACGTGCGGGGCACGTTTTTGCCCGTCGCCAGGATCGGCCCTCAAAAGCGACCCCTAGTTACTGCGAATAGTCTGACCGAAGGCTCACGTGAACGCACTAAAGAGGGAAGGTGAAGTCCGAGGGCTCGTGAACGCAGCATCGAACCTCATTCGCCAGTAATGATGATTTGCGTACGAGAAACCGCAGGATGCCGGGAATCTCCACGGGAAGCCAAGCAGAATACTAAGAGAATACGTCAAATGAGATAATGTTGAATTGTGGTGGCAAGCAATGGCGACAGGTATTAGGGAAACAAGAGTTTTGTTATGTCAACTTTCATGGGGGAAGTCCGGAGAATTTTCTATTATATGCGATATTTTAACTTTTTTAATGTTTTGTATGTCATGCCTGTCCGCAGCCCTCCAGCTCAGTATTATTAGGAAATATTCTCACTATACGTGTCGCTACACTTTTTTTTTTTCCAAAAACGCGCGCCGGTGAGGTTTGTCCCTAGCGATTCGCCGTAGCTCGCCTATGATTGGATGGACTGCTGTTGACGCGGATCACACCACAGAGGTAGGGTGATCGCCTTATGTTAATAAATGCTTCACTAGCAAACAGTGTCATTTACTGGTGTCTCTTTTGTAATCCACCACAGTTCGCTTCTTGCGTTTAAGTGTTTGACATCATCTTTAAAATGAAGAGAATTGTGTTAGTAACCGGAGCAAACAGGTACTGTACAAATACAACTGTGACGTTAGATGCTGGTTTGCTGTTTTCATTTTTTACTTCATTCTAACTTATGCCTAATATACAGTGTAAATGACAGTGTGACAGAAACGTGCCATGTTGCGCAAATTATTACTTTTTCAAATTCGTGACCTTTTGACACGTTACAGAGAACAATCAATGCATAGTTGCGCTTAACCTTAAACGGTCATTTTGCAGGATGAGGCGCCTCATAGCTTGATAGGGATAGAAGCGGAGTTGTTATGAAGCGAATCGTGTTGGAGAATCCGATGAAGATAACGGTTTATAGCGATGCCCAAAGCTTTAAAAATGTGGGAATGAAAGGGGAAAATATGTATGTCCTAGAACAATAAACAGTTATTTACAGCGATCGCTTATAATTTACATTGCAAACAGAATTCGTGCGCTTCGTTTATTTCATACTTACTGTAGCGCTTGGGCCAGTTCTGCATGGTGACTTGCATGTTTTTATTGTAGGATTCCGTTATGGAACCCGACTACTGCTTGTGATTTAACTTTTTCAACGATTATTTTTCCCCCCACTGTAAACTCCGTCTGTGAATTTAAGTGAGTACTCAATAAGACATATAGACCACATTTTTATGACTAGATTACCCCTAACTGGGGAAAACTACACCACCTTTCTGCCATATATAAAACGTCCTTAAGAGGTCGTATTGACTTCTAAACTACTCCAATACTCCGTAATATTTCATAATATTGCAGTCACCATTTATTCCAGTTACAAATACAGATTCTCTTCACCTTCTTACTGTTTCAAAGCTCCATTAATCTACTCTCAGCCACCACTCAATCACTTCTGTATCTCCCAACTGGAGGTTTGATTGAGAGGCTCTACTTGTCTTTACAAACAAGTTTACTTGATATAACGCCTGCCTAAGTGAAAACGATCACAAGGTACATTAGAACTATAGTGCAATGGAGTACAATAATTTTTTTTTCTGCCATTGGAGTGCACCTTGGATGAGGATTTGGTGAGACCAGCAAGGGGTTGTTTAGCCGGTGGTCTGTGTGTGGATCCCAATGCACAAGTGACATGAGTGGGATGCTGTGATGTAAAAGTAGTGCCATCCTTCAGGTGGGACATAAAACCAACATCTTGGAAAGGTAGGATGTCCCCCTGTGTCCTGGCCAAATTGTCCACCATGGCCATGTCCATTCTGGTCCCCAAATCATCCCCTTTCTCTAATTGGCTATCTCTCTGTGGTAAGTGTACTTTTGTAAAATTGCTACAATGCATGTTGCACATTGATGGTGGTTAAGATGGCTACCCTAATGTCTATGTAAAGAGCTTTGAGTGTCTAGAAAAGCGCTATATAAATGTAACTCTTCAGGTCAATGTGAGTCAGATGTGAAAACTGAACTTAAGACCATGAGGTGTAAAATCCATTGCCTTAACCACTGCACCACACTTTGCTATTTAAGTTCAAATTGAGGACATCCTGCATTAATTCCCTTTGGCTTTTTATTGTTGTATCGTAATATATAGTAAAAGGTTCATTAATCCTTCATAATGACACATCTTGACTACATACATATACAATACAATACAATTTATTTTTTGTATAGCCCAAAATCACACAAGAAGTGCCTCAATGGGCTTTAACAGGCCCTGCCTCTTGACAGCCCCCCAGCCTTGACTCTCTAAGAAGACAAGAAAAAACTCTCAAAAAACCCTTGTAGGGAAAAATTGGAAGAAACCTTGGGAAAGGCAGTTCAAAGAGAGACCCCTTTCCAGGTAGGTTGGGCGTGCAGTTGGTGTCAAAAAGGGGATCAATACAATACAATACAATACACAGAACAGAACAAATCCTCAATACAGTATAAAAATAAATATTTTAGAACTACGGAGAAGAATTTAACAGTAGATGATATTCTATAATATGATTTGGATTTGTTTAGAGTCCTGGAGACCTCGGCCGTCAAGCTGCCTTAGCTGAAATAGCGCCAATCTGATGAAAGGACCCCTCTTTTCCACAATTCCTGTGATCCTCCATCAGGGATGACTTTACCTTAGGCTGGCAAAACAACTTGGCAGGTGGGCCAGGGCACCAAGTGCCACATTTAAATACAGAGTAGAGAAACAGAATAGGTGATGTTTAGTATCAAATTCTAACTATCATGTTACTTATGTTTTAGTGCTAATGACTAACAACAGAGATGAGTCTGTACAGTTAATCAGCAGCTCTAGTCAGGGTGGGCTAAACTGAAGTAGTGAGTCGTTAGCCGGGATTTAAAAGCTGAGACCGAAGGGGCATCTCTTATAGAAGCAGGAAAACCATTTCACAGTTTAAGGGCCCTGTAACTAAAAGCTCAACCTCCCACTGTTATTTTATTAATCCTTGGAATCCTAAGCAGACCGGCATCTTGAGATCTTAATGTGCGCTCTGGTTTGTAAGTCATGATAAATTCAGACAAGTAAGCCGAACCTTGGCTATTTAATGCTTTATATATTAAAAGGAGGATTTTGAAATCTACCCTAAACCTAACTGGGAGCCAGTGTATGGATTTAAGAACTGGAGTGATATGTTCGTATTTTCTTGTTCTTGTAATAATTATTGCTGCAGTAGTCAATCCTACTAGAAATAAATGCATGAATATATCCTGCTCAATGCAAATTGAGCATACCTAATGTGTTTTTCTCATATTGTATATATTTTCTAATGTTTTGTATTCATTATCAGTTGTTGGTGACAAAATACATCAGAAGTCTTTGAGAGACGTGCAGATGTGCACATCAGCATAAGCATAAACCTGAACAAATGTAATCGGTTTACGCTGTGCTATAACTTTTGTATGCAGTTTTGTGTCATTTACTATTCATTACATTTCTGTATTGTATCAATGATGTTTCATGGAACTTGCTGTTATTCAGTCAGCTATAGTTTCAGGCTCTGCTAGTATCCTTATGCTACATTTCGTTTATTTTGTAGTTTGCACAATTGCATATTTGATATTGCTTTACAGCCTTAAGTGCTTTATGATAGCGTATTTTGTAAATATTGCTTTGTACTAATAAAACAAGAAGTGATGTGGTGTGTTAGGTTTATTGCCCAGAAAAGAGTAATGGATGTCTTCTTAAGAACAAAATGCAATCTGCAACTTTGTCTAAAGACATGAGTTCCACTAAAGGGATTTTCTTCTGAGAACAGCTTGCACATTTGTGCAAGATTGGATTTTAATCAAATGCCTGTAATGTTCTTTTACTGCCCGGATCGGAGCTCCTCCTGTAATACAGCTCCAGGTTTCTCTAATATGGCAGCATTTGATATATTTCAAACTTCACCGTCTGTGATGTCTGGGTCACCTGCAACTGGCATTACCGCCTTTACCCCGGCCATTGATAGTCATAAATCAAGATGGATTAGGGTGAATGAGAACACCTAGCAACCAGAGGTTCATGTAAAATGTGCAGAGTGCTTTTATTCTCCAAATAATGTTAAACATTTAATAAAGTACAGTGTTTCTTTAAGTAAATAAATAACCCTGTTCATGTGGAGGGTAAAATCAGCAATAAATAATCCAATAGACAGTTTAAAATCAAGGTTAAAACCAAGTCAGGATCTTCTATTTCAAGCAAATCCCGAGCCTCAGTACCTCCTTCTAAACAATGTCTACTCTGCTCACCCTTTCACATCGAGAAGCTGCTTGTAAGCACGGTCAACCTTTAATTGACTCGTCCTCTTCACCATCCCTCCCCATGAGCCCTACTTCCTTCTCCCACCTGCGGTTGTGAGAGTCTCGAAGCAGTTGGGTGCTCCCACTTCTCTGTAGCTTTCAGCAGAGCCCCTCCATTACTTGACCACCTAACCTCCTCTCCACTGCACCAGCTGCCACGAGACTGACTTACCTTCTTTTCTTTCTTTTGCTCTTCATTTCTTATTTTGTCCTTTCTTCTTTCATTCTCCCTCATCACTCTCCCCAGGCTGTCTTCTACCTTTGTGGCTGTAGGTGACCTCCATCGAATCAATCCTGGAACGTCCATGAAGAAATTAACCAGTCTAATCGTGCCTTCACATGCAAACTTGACCTGCCAATTTTGGGGTCATGCAGCTTTGAAACTGTTCTACACTCCTGCAGCCTGAGCTGCATTGTTTTTAGACAGATAGAACTTTATTTGTCTCCAGTGGGCAATTTTGATTTTTATACAAACTCTTTAAATAAATAAACACATTTCTCTATTACAATAAAAAAAAAATCCTGGGACGAGACGTGACTTTTTCAGAGAGATACTTTCACGTCCCGTGAGATGAGACTTTGTGCCAAGAGATTTAACCACGCCCGAGCCAGAAATAAAAGACAAAGAGTAGATGACAAAGTAGAAAGTCGTAAAGAATTCAAAAATGTTGGTGTGATACACATGCAGAGCAAGTTAGAGATAATGGAAGTGTGAAAATTCGAAAGTCTCAAAAAAATGATAGTAAAGATTGCATTAGTGCAAACAAACTGAAATTATTACTCGGTGAAATAATGGAACAGCAAAAAGAGATTGAATATATTGTTCGGATTTTAAGTCGGAGACTTGCCATCAGGGTAAACTAGTGTTGCCTCCCAGTGAAGAGGCATATCCACGAGAATTAAAAGATTTGTTGTTTGGTGAAAGTGAAATCCACATACGCGAACGACAGAGATGCGAAGTGGCCGGTGCGTTGGCGAGCGAAGCAAGCAGGGGGCAAAGCCCCCTAGTACATAAAAATGTATTTGCACACACTGTGGTCTAATAACTGAAAAAGAAGAAAAAAATTTAAAAAGTGAGAAGATGTCTGCCTTTGCAGTCTCAGCCTCACTCCCATTCCCAGTGAGGCACAATACAAGCGTATTGCTGTTGGTATATAGGACACCCTGTAGCGTTTCTTGACACACTTTTGATGAACAATCCATTGGCTGAAAGTCCTCAGTGTTCTTGTGTCACAGAGAAGATGTGCATCATTGTTCATAATGGTACTCGGTTTTGTTTTAATTCTCTCTTCCACTATGACAGCCAGGTGGGTCCAGAGTGTGTCCCATAACCGGGCCTGCTCTTTTAATTAGCTTGTGAATTCGTCACCGTTTTCTTGAAGTGATGCTCTCAGCCCAGCCCAACTCAGTGTATGTGACGACCAGTGCAATTTTCGAGTTGTAGAAGGTGTGATAGATATCACCTCACATATTTATTTAAAATCTCAAACTCTGCCATGGACCACTTACTCAATATACAATACCATCCCTGTGCAAGCTTGCTATCAGCTTGCTACCAAGTAAACTGGGATTTTTCAGTTTCTGTCCTCATTTATTGATCATTGGCTAAAATGACTTTAGAACTGTTTTTCAAATATAAAATGTGCTACCCTCGATCATATCAGATTATCCTCATTTTAGGGACTTTGCATACTCCCTTTGTCACTCCTTATTTTTGAAATATGTAATTTCCTTTAAGACTGTTAATTGGAAGCACCAAGTAAATACTGGAGCTCCTTTTAGCTCTGCTCTATGCTCTAGAGGACTCCTGTATTTGGCTTTTAAAGTGATATTAGCTTGAGGCAAGGAGACCAAGACTGCATAATGCTCCTTCAGTACATATGGCATACAAGTGGCACACAGCTGCTACTGGACTGCTGTGTTGAAGTATCCTCTGAGTTAGAAGCTCATGTCTGCCCATCTGGTATGCTCCGCATGAATGCAGGGTCTTGTAGTTCTGTAATCTCCCACTTTTGTTTCTATAGCATGTAATGGCAAAGCATTAGATCCATGCCCAGTGAAATGTAAGCATGTTGTAAAGGTCAGCCCTGACACAGACAGGCGTAGGACACAGGTTCAAAGTACACAAGCGGTTTTTATTTTTTTCTTTCCACTTGTGGAGAACATCTTCCCTGTTCCCACGAGCCCACAACACAGTCCCAAACACAAATACAAGACCTTTTACTTTTCTTCTTTCCCACCTCCAATCCTCCCAGCAAGCTTCGTCTCCCTCCTCCCAACTCTGGCTCCCGGAGTAGTGGCTGCTGGCTCCTTTTATAAGACACCCGGAAGTCCTCCAGGTGCTTGATGACCTATTCCCAGCAGCACCTCCGGGTGTGGCGGAAGAGCTGCTGTGTAGGGCTCGACAGCAGCTACAGCACCCCCTGGTGGCGCCCACTGATCCGAACAGGGCCTGCACCAAACTCCAGCTCCCATGAAATTCCTACGGGAGTGCTAGGCACCGCTGCAACCCAGGGGGACTGCCATCTAGCATTCTGGGGGAAGTACTGTCCTGACCAGGCTTGCTCCCTCGGTCCATACAAGGGAGAGGCATCCCAGCTGGACAAGGGCCCCGGCCTTCCGCCACAATGTCTTGTGCCTGCTCATCACATTGCCCTACCTGCCATGTGACGATTTAAATAAAAAGGAGTACTTAAACAGTGAAGGTGCATTCAGCCTTCAAGATTCGTTATTATGTGTTTTCAGGTAATTGTGCTTTAGTCTATCTGTCCTTCAACTGCTATAGTGGGGAGTTAAGCACTGAGGCCAGAAGAGTAGAATGGAGTGTAATGCAACATACATAACATAAACTCATTTAATCCATCTCAGAATTGGGGGGTTGGGCTTATCTTATTCAAGCAAAATGGGGTGCAGTGCATTGCAGGTCATTATGATATTTGAATCCATCTATCTTCACGGAGTCAATGGAGGCTCTAATCGGGGCGCTTGAGAGACTGAGCGAGGAGTTGGAGTGTCTGGGCTTGTGAGTGTCCTGATAAAAACCAAAATCCAGGCCTTTAATGACCTCTTAGGCACAGCCTTCAGTAGTGTGTCTGTCTGCAGAGAGAGTGTCGACCTCGTTGAGAGGTTTACTTACCTTGGCAGTGACAGTCATGTCTCTGGTGACTCTTCCCATGAAGTCAGTAGACGGACTGGGAGGGCATGGGGGGGTAATGAGGTCACTGGAAAGGGGTGTGTGGCACTCCCGATATCTATGCAAAAGGATGAAGGTCCAAGTCTTTAGAGTCCTGGTGCTTCCTGTCTTGCTATATGGTTGCAAGCAAGGTTATTATAGTTAACTAAAACTAAAATCTAAACTGAAACTATTATTAAAAAAACATTTTCGTAAACTGAAATAAAATAATTAACAAAGCCAAAATTAAAAACTAAAACTAAACGAAACTATTAAAGTAGCTGGAAAGACTAACTGAAATAAAATAACAATTTACTAAAATATTTTTAGTTTTAGTTTTTGAATGAATATTTTTGCCGTTAGTCTTTAACCCTTGTAAGTTTTGCAATCCTACTCTGGATAAACAGGTTTAGATAATGTATATGTTTTCTTAATCTCAGACGCTGTCTCTGTTGTTTTGTGCCTGTCCATACTCTTATTACCTGCTCCTGCTCTGCTCATTATGGGTTTACTGTTCTTATGATGGGCTATTCAAGACTCACCACCCCTAACCTTGACACTACATGCGTGTTGTTCTTTGTTTCCCTCAATACAGCTAGGTGGGTTCTGCACACTGACTCAAGCCTAAGAGTCCTGTTCTTCCTAAGCCCTTGTGATTTTCATGAGAAAATATTTTTAAAATTATAAAATTGTGTAAAATTGTTCATATTCAGTGTCTAGTTTTGATTGTTTGTTTTTATTAGACAAAATCAAAACCAGATAGTAAACTAGGCAGTGTAGTAAGCTTCCACTAACATTAAACTCATACCTAAATCTGTTAAGTGTGCAGTTCTATCTGATTGTGACACAAAAGTAACTCCGTAAGAGCTCCATGCCATAATTACTAAAACTAAAACTGAAACTAATATATATAAAAATAAAATAGAAATACCTTTGTGAAATAAAAACTAAACTAAAACTAAAAATACACAATAAAGGAAAACTAAAACTAAACTGAATTTCCAAGTAAGGTCAGAAAAAATATAGAAATAAAAACTAATATAAAAAGGCAAAACTATAATAACCTTGGTTGCAAGACATGGACGCTATCCGGTGACCTGAGACGAAGGCTGGATTCCTTTGGTACTGTGTCTCTCTGGAAAATCCTTGTGTACCGTTGGTTTGATTTTGTGTCGAATGTGCGGTTGCTCTTGAGTCCCAAATGAGGCACATTACCTGCATTGTGAGGGAGCAACAGTTAACGAAACTACGGCCATGTGGCGCATTTTCCCGATGATGATCCAGCTCGTAAGATCCTCATTGTTGGGGTCCTGAGTGGCTGGACCAGGCCAAGGGGTCGCCCACGTAACACCTGGCTGCGGCAGATAGAGGGTCATTTCCAGAGGGTGGGACTGGACCGCGTGTCTGCCTGGGGGGTTGCCAACCGGGATCCTGAGTTGTTTCGTCATGTAGTGTGTGCGGCAACGCACTGTACCAGTGCATGCTCCCCAACTTGACTTATCCATTTTCTAACCTGTAATTCAGGGTCATGAATCTCTGAATGGGCAGGGGGCCCAAATCTCAGGAGACCCTCAAGAAAATTAAACCGAGTCTTGGAAGCTGATCTCGGCTGCAGTGTTAAGGATTTTGGGCCCTGTTCTCTAGTTGTGTTTTCCACTGCATTTAGACTTTGGCTTGTATTTGTTGGTTGGATATTAAACAGAGATAACGTTGATGGCTATAACATTATTGTTTGTAGCCCTACACAATTCGTCAGATGCACCTCTCTGGCCACACAGCGCTGGATGTTTAGCTCCCGGTTGGTGAGATCCAGCTGGTGTATTTTGAGCATCTGTAGCAGTCCAGCACTGCTCGGCTCTTTTGGCTTTAGAAAGGACAGTATCATTTCAAGCAAACTAGTGATGGGGATTTTTGTGATTGCTTTTCCTTATTTTTCTATTTATGTTACTGGGGGGCATGTTGTTATGGGGTTTTACTGTACTTGTGTTTTACTATTTAATCTAAAGCCCATATAGGCTATTATGTTTTTCAGTAGTTGCCAGTTGTTAGGGACACAAACCCCAAATCAGATTATTGTTGTGTAATTTATGTAACATGGGCTGCCTACTCAGCCAATATAATTCATTAATTAGATTGTGTTTGATGTCCAAGAAGTAGAAATGAACACAGTAGAAATACACTTTGTGGTCTGTAGGGAGTGCCACTGAGCCCAAAATCTCTGGCACAATTGCACAGACAAGTCCCAGGTTCACCATAATGTTTTAAATTAACCAAAGTATCTTTCTACAGGCTTCCTTTCCAACCATGTAGCTCAAACAAATCCTTTCTTTTTCCTTTTCTCTTTCCTCCTCCAAAATGAGTGTTGTCCTGCTCCGCTCCTGACTCTGACTTGCTGGGCCAAGTGGAGAGCTCTCTCCTTTACTTCCAGTACTCAATCCATTCTTTCCTGAAATCATTTCCAGGTCTGGCAGGTCCACTGTGGCCACTGAGCAGTTATTTCTCAACAGCTCCCCCTCAAGGCTGCCAGAGAACCCAAGAGGGCAGCCCTCTGGGACCACAACTCCCATGGTGCCCTACAGTTATCCATACTACAGGCCCGCCAGAAGGGGATAGTGCAACCCAGTGTATGTGGGAATGATCTGTCCATTGCCGGCAGTCTTCCACCGTCGCATATTTGTGTCCTCCCGACTAGAAAATGAGCTGCCAAACAGTCTGGCTGCCATAATGCCAGCTGTGGTGCACCTGCTGCCGCCTCCTGGCACAGAGGGGAATGATTGCAGAACCCTCCATGACTATCCCTTTTATTGGCTTCCTGAATAGGTTAAGGGAGCAGGGACCTTTCCGGCAGGGATACCAGATGTTCGATCACAACTTTTATTCAGTATGTCTGTCGGTCTCAGGGGCCTGTGGACTCAGGATCCATCCCTGGTCATGGCAAGCCAATGTCTGTCCAGCAAGCCCTAGATGCAAGGTGCCAAAGTGCATTAGAGAGGGGTCAGTTCACAGTACACACTCATGCTTGAAGCTATACTCGTACGATTTTAGAGATGCTAGCTAAACTTAATGCACGCATCTTTGGGATGTTTTAGTGAAAAACACAGAGATGTTTTTAAAGTATGCAAACTGGGTACCTTGTGCTTTGTGCCCAATACTTGCTGGGTTAGCCTCCAGCTTCTGTGAGACCCTGCTAAGGATAAGTGGGGCTGAATAATGGATGGATTAAAACGTTTGCTTGGTCAGACATATTTAAAAAGTTTTTATTTTTTATTTTTTAACTAGCAGACCACGTGCACTTCGCTGCAGTCGCTGTAGTTGGAATAATTATGTATCTACATGCGACTTATAGAGCTTCTTTATATATAACATTTTTGGTTTGTCCTCCTGGAGCCAAAATATATAAATTTTCTCTATGACTAATTCGTGAACATGCTACATAAAAAATAGAAACGGGAAAAACAGCAACAGCGCCATGAACAACAGTAAATGAGATAAAGTAAAAGTCTACTAAACACTAAAGTACAAAAACGAAGTAGAAAGTAACAGTAAACTGCAACACCTCTGGGAACACCGGCACACCGCGTCTACTAAACACTAAGTAGAAACACTAAAGGAAAAATACTATTCAGTAAGTACTGCGTCTAGTAAACAGTAAATCAGTAAAGGAGAGAGGACTAAACAGTAAGGAAAAAGAACGGTAAGACCGCGTCAGCTGCGGAGCTCAGCTCGGAGCGAAATGAAGTGAATGAAATGACGTGAATGGGCGGGGAGATGATCACGTGACTCTCCCACCCGCCTTAACTCTCAATCCCTCCACAAACACACAAACACAGTCTCTCGGATCCCAACTCTCC
>JANRMT010062857.1:30581006-30599067 GCA_026402145.1 Polypterus bichir lapradei
ACGTGACTCCCCCACCCGCCTTAACTCTCCATCCCTCCACAAACACAGTCTCTCGGATCCCAACTCTCCTTTATATGTATAGATTTCTAGAATAGTTCATTAATCTGTGAGTGTATTTGGGATTTCTATTTATGGATGGAAAGCTGTTCCTAAATTGATAAGGTTGTATGTTAAAACAAAATAGGCAACATTAGACTATGCGCAATGTAATAATGACAAAGATGCAATGTAATGTAAGAACGTGAAGGGGTTTCAAAAAAGAGAGAAGTCAAGTCTATCAAGGTTAGGTAAATTATAAGTTGTCCCAAAATCCCATTCAAAAGTTTGTTAAAATGTGCCAAGGTTTCTGCTCAACTATGCAACTTTGTTCCAGAAAAAAAAACGTATTTCTCAATGAAAGAGCTTTTATTTGTTCATGCTGTAATGCTACATGTTGATTATTCTTTGATCAGGTTCAGGAAGTTTCATTCAGTTCTGTGACTCAACATTTGAACTCATTACAGAAATAAAGTTTCTTGAAGTGTTTTGTGAGAACATACAGCTGGATACACTGTACCACAGCTCTGAATGTCCGAACAGTGTCGGAAACTGCCCACTTGGCACGCACCTTCCCAAGCAATTTGTACTCTTCAACTTTGTGCTTATTTTAGTCTAAATGTTAACATTTTTTCATAAAGTTAAAAGTTCATTCAGGACATTGTCTTTAAGTAAGCAGGGCTTTGGCCATTTAACATTAGAATTCCTGAAGTCTACAAAAAAACTTGGAATCCCAGCCCAACTTAAATCCCTTTGCACCTCTCCATTCAGTGTCTTTTGTGTTGTAAATGTGTTGATAAGCCCAAGCAGCAAGCAGCCTGCTATCCCACACCCATTACCCCATCATCGCAGAAAGGGCAAAAAGCTCTCCCAGCGCAAGCCTTGATTATCTGGGAGTGAAATACCTGGAGCTGTATAGGGTAAATAATATATTGTTATTTAGAACACATCCATTTCATGTGTGTTCCGTGTCTACAATGATTTGTGTAAATGTAGGATGAAAAGAAATGCGAGGCAAGAAATGCTGAACACACACCTAAAGCAGAAACGTTTTCCATGTTATACTAATAATGATGTGAAGTGTATAATGTGTGAAGAATTTAGTCCAAATATCAAATAAACACGTCAGATGATACAATATAACCAAAGAACAAAAAATAATTCGGTTTACATGTTGCTGTCAATGAGTTAAAAACCCAAGCTCAAATGTCAATTGACAGGAACTTGATACATACAGTATTCTTGAATGGTGGAGAGGTAAGAACTGCTCCCATATAACCCAAAGGTTCTGGGTTTGAGGCTGGGCGCTCCGCATTTTGAGTAGTGAGCTGCTATTATTATTACTATAATATAATAAAAAATGTACATTTGATTTGAGTCTGTAACACCCGGTGTAAATTTAGGCTACTTGTAAAAGTTAGCACTTGTTTTTTATTATTCAGTTTTATTCTGTCAGTGACGTTCATGTGGTACAACAAACTTGCCTCTCCCTCTCTGAGCATTTATCTCTATTCTTTTCACAAGAGCAGTGATGACCATAGTGGGTGCTGTGGCTGACGCCTTCTCAGAACTCTTTGTTTTACTGGCTTTTAAAGATATGATGTCCCATGACCGCCGTCAGACTACCATGCAGCATTTATGTTTTGACATCAAAGACACCCGTGCAGAACGTGTGAAAATGACAGATTTGTTGTGATCTCAGACATATGGCAACGTTTTGTTGAGAACTGTGCTTTGAATTAAAACCCAGGGCAAAGATTTTCCGAGTCTGTGGTCATAAAGCTTATGGAGCATTTTCTGGACAAAGGCAGAACTGTAACAGACATCTTCTTCACAGCGCTTTCCTTGGCTAATAGACTGCTGCACCGTGACATAACTCCACTTGGCACCAGCAGTAAAATGGGACTTCCACCTGCAGCTCAAGTCACTTCAGTATGTGAGCAATTTGTCATGCTAGTGTTTAGATCTGGCAGTGCCGTGCGGACGGTGTATGAGCCCATAAAGAAGGAGTCTTTGATTCAGTCTGTAACAGCTGGTGTAAAGTTTTGATACCTGTAAAAGACAATCGCTGAAGGGATATAAGCGGACACACATACGCTGGTGAATCATGTCTTCTTAAAACGGTAAAAACAGTAGTGTTAGCTGAAATGGAATAAAAAAGAAAAGCTTTTCTAGACTTTACAAAAAGTATACAGTTACATATGAATCCTGATCAAAAGCAGGAAAAAGGTAACTCACAGGTTACGTAATTGTATTGATACAATAGTTTATCTTTTCATTTTTGGTTAAGATGTAGTAATATGCTTGAGAGTTGGTTAAACCGTTTCGTGTGTGCCATCCTGGAGCTGACCTGCCTGCGCTGCTTGTTTTGTTCCAGTGGCATTGGCCTGGCTCTGTGTGAGCGACTTCTCACCACCGATTCTGAAATCCACCTCTGTCTGGCATGTCGAAATACACAGCGAGCAATGGCAGCCCGGTCTGCATTACTCCACTCCCACCCTGAGGCGGATATTTCCCTCCTGAAGGTCGATGTTGGCGACATGAATTCTGTTTTAGAGGCTGCCAAAGAAATCAAAAAGAGGTAGGTGTGAGTTGTGTTTTATTACCCTAATTGTTTTTACAATAAACTAACAAATCTTCATAGTTACTTTGAATGTGTTTTCTTATTTCTCAGATATTCGAGATTAGACTACATATACCTCAATGCGGGAATTATGCCCAATCCACGGCTGAACCTAAAGGTGTTTGTGAAAGGCCTCTTTTCCAGGTAAAACTTGGTAAAAAATGGTGAATACGTCGTTAAAGTGAGTTACACGGTCCTTCATGATTCATGTATTTTAAAGTGCCTGCTGATTGTTAGCTATTAACTGGCCTGTTTTCTCTAATTTGATTATGTAGGAAAGTGGTAAGAATGTTTGCAACTGGAGAAGGCCTGCTGACCCAAGAGGATCATGTCAATGTGGACGGATTACAGAAGGTTTTTGCTACTAATGTCTTTGGTC
The DNA here is from genome assembly GCA_026402145.1 of Polypterus bichir lapradei. Lineage (NCBI taxonomy): Eukaryota > Metazoa > Chordata > Cladistia > Polypteriformes > Polypteridae > Polypterus > Polypterus bichir. The sequence continues at coordinate 30,584,045 of JANRMT010062857.1, forward strand.
ATTTTATTCTGGTATGTGATATATATGATTGTAGTATATTTACATCACTTACGATTGATTACAAATTTTACTTATTTGTTTAGCAGATTCATGGGAGAGATTAGAGCTGTAGTTTTTACTTTGATAATTAGCATCACGGCTGAGCCAGGGTTCCTCGCAGCCTGGGTCTAAATTCATGTTTTACGTCGCTTTTGTTCAATTTTGGTTCTTTTGTATGTATTAAGGTTATCTGTGCTTATTTGCCACTGCTTGTGCTTCCATTTTGATGCCTCGGCTATGTTCCATGTGTTTTGTGGGTGGTCCCCCACCCCAGGCAGAGGGGGAACTACCCTATAAATTGGAGTATCTCCCATAGTTTCTGGCAGGTTATTTTGAATGCGCTCTGGGAGTTTGAGATCTTGTCTTATGGGTGCTGGTGCTTTTTGATTTCTCCAGAAATTTAACCTCTGTACTCTGTTTTATGACTTCAACTGAATTGAATTAGTAATCCCTCCTCGATCGCGGGGGTTGCGTTCCAGAACCCCCCGCGATAGGTGAAAATCCGCGAAATAGAAACCTATGTTTGTATGGTTATTTTTATATATTTTAAGCCCTTAGAAACTCTCCCACACTGTTTATAAATATTCTCCGCACAGTTATACAGTAAACCCTCGTTTATCGCGGTTAATCCGCTCCAGACAGATAAATGAATTTCCATGAAGTAGGATTCTTTATTTATAAATCTAATATTTTCACAGTTACAGCATAGAAAACCTGTTTACGACCTTCTAAATATGTTTTTTAACATTATTAGAGCCCTCTAGACATGAAATAACACCCTTTAGTCAAAAGTTTAAACTGTGCTCCATGAGAAGACAGAGATGACAGTTCTTTCTCACAATTAAAAGAATGCAAACATATCTTCCTCTTCAAAGGAGTGCGTGTCAGGAGCAGAGAATGTCAGAGAGAGAGAGAGAAAAGTAAGCAATCAAAAATCAATAGGGCTGTTGGGCTTTTAAGTATGCGAAGCACCGCGATAAAGCGGCTGCAATGAAGGGATCAATGTGAAGGTAGTCTTTCAGCATTTTTTTAGAGGAGCGTCCGTATCTTCTAAGCAAACAGCCCCTCTGCTCACACCCCCTCCGTCAGGAGCAGAGAATGTCGAGAGAGAGAGACAGAGAAAGCAAACAATCAAAAATCAATATGGGCTGTTACAGCTTTTAAGTGTGCGAAGCACCGCGCTGGAGGAGTTTTATTTAATACGTAATATGTGCTCTGATTGGGTAGCTTCTCAGCCATCCGCCAATAGCATCCCTTGTATTAAATCAACTGGGCAAACAAACTGAGGAAGCATGTACCATAAATTAAAAGACCCATTGTCCGCAGAAATCCGCGAACCAGCGAAAAATCCGTGATATATATTTAGATATGCTTACATTTAAAATCCGCGATGGAGTGAAGCCAGGAAATTAGAAGCGCGATATAGCGAGGGATCACTGTATTTGACTTAGGTTGCCTATGGAGCTTCTCTGTATGACAGAGCATCCTTATGAAAAATAAAACCATTTTATTTTTATGAAGTTTGGCCATATATCTAGCTGGTCTTTGGCAGTATATACTCCTTAAATTGGCATTATTAGAAGTGTTTTTGCAACTTTTTGGGACTTTTGTATCTTGAGACTTGTAGTCATAACTTTTAAGTTGACATGCTGGCTCAGTGGTTTACAATTCCTCTCATAAATCTGCAGAGGCCTGGATTTAATTCTGGCATATTGTTCCTTTGTCTTCTTGGAATAGCAGGTGGTTTCACTTTTTTAGCAAACCTAAACACCCAAAAAAAAACAGCAAGGAGCCTCAAATGGGTGTGTGTATTGAAAAAAAATAAAGTATAAAAAGGATAAATGAAACCCTGCTGTTTTTCTGGGCCTGACCATGCAGATCTTCAGCCACATTTACTCAGTACAAGAGAGATCAGCCACTACTCCACTTCAAGTACCAGCTGTTTTGAAATGGAGTTTCCTCCAAGACAAAATAGGTGTGAGGCCTCCTAAAATAAGCCAGGGAGCAGACAAGAATTCTACATGGTTTGCTCAGCTGTGGCACGGTGTGTCATAGGCCCATAGTGAAGTACAGGTTTTCTTTTTTTAAAATAGTGCAACTCACACTTGTAAGTGTAGGTGTATGTAGTAAAGACACTTAATGGGAGAATGAGCTGATACATAGCTGTGTCTCATTAGCACCTCTGCCGGTCTGTGAGTATGAAGGTCTGACTATAGGCATAAAGAAGGGAGAACAAGCAAGAGAAAGAAAAGTCAAAGCACAGGAAAAGGGAATGACCGAGATGAGAATCAGGTTTGGAAACCAGGTGTGGAAAGAGTGCTGTTTTTGAAGAAAGAGTGTCAAAAATGCTGAGCCAGAGGGAGCAAGAACAATCAAGGGCTCTAAAAAGCTCTCTGCGGTGATCATTGAAGGCAGAGAGAAAGCAACGAGATCAGGACGAGATTGAGATGACTCGCTGTGGGTACTGACAGAGATGGTTGGGAGAGAAAGAGCCATGGAGATCTGGGTTCTGTTCGTTTGTGTCTCCCACCTGCTAAACAGACCAGAAGAGAGTATGAGACACTTGTATACGAAAATGGGAAAAGACCAATTTCTGCTTGTAATTCTGGTTTTAACTATTTATTGGAATTTTATTTATTTATTGGTTTTGACCATTTTTTTTCTCTGCATTGTTTTGTAGATTATTACACAAAAACAATTTAGTGCTTTAGGAAATTTTTCTCCAATAAAACTGCATTTTACAGTACATAGCCAAGATTTTATGCACAATCCTAGAATCCATTTTCTCTTGTGCTCCAGTCTGTCAGCAATCATTGAACCAAGTTCAGATGTCATATCCCATAGAATTGCTGCAAAGTTGTACTGTTTGGCCCAAGGTGTCCCCTTTTTGGAAACATTTTAATCTCTTGCACCTAAACAAATTCTCAAAACAAGTATTGCAGTTAGAATAAATATATGTATATACACAAAGAGACCCTCTGTATTACTCTGAAGCAACAAGTAAACAATTTGTAACTACAGTGGAACCTCAGTTTACGAGTGTTTTGCAAGACGAGCTAAATTTTTTAATAAATTTTGACTTGATAAACGAGCAACGTCTTGCAATACGAGTAGTATAGATACACTTTGTCTGCTGAGTGTCATGTGATCACAACTGAGCTGATGGTTCTCTCTTGCGCGCGCGTCTCTCTCACCTTATCTCTTTTGCTCGCGCACGCGTCTCTCTCTCTCCCTCTCTCCTTATCACGCAATCGTCTCCTATTCTCCGTCTGAGTCTGTGTGCCTCACTCATAGTCAACATCCATACGAGCGTATACTGTTTACTACAGCATTGTGACTGTGTGTGCTGTGAAGTGCGAGTCCCCGTCTTGCGCCCCAAAACACGAAGCTGAGTCTCAGTACTTTAATAACACCAGCTTTATTCAGCTTGAAACAGCAACAGCGCGGTTATTTATTGTAGCAGGATCTTTATAATGTTCCTTGTATCACCCATCGACGTCAGGCGCTTATAGCATGTCCGCGATCTTTTTGGATACGCTTATACGGCGAACTGCTACAGCACTGGGAGACTGCGATTGCTTTGGGACGCTCTTCATGTGTCGTCCCGTTGGATGGAATCCCACAAGAGTTTAGAAACTCACTCACATCAGCCATGATTCTTTTTAAAGGTAAAGTGCAGGTTAATTTGTTTCATGTATTTTTACTTTATATTTTGTATTAATCATTTTTATATGAATAATTTTAGGTTGTGGAACGAATCATCTGAGTTTCCATTATTTCTTATGGGGAAATTCATTTTGATATACGAGTGCTTTGGACTGCGAGCACATTTCCGGAACGAATTATGCTCGCAAACCGAGGTTCCACCTTATATACATACAATTATATACTTCTCCAAACCTTAACTTTCAAAAGTATTTTTCATGCCAGTCCTTGAAACAATTTGTTTACCACTAGACACGGAGAAGTCTGACATTTTGTACTCTTATTGGGGGGTTTTGTGCTGAAATTCACACACCTTCTTCTACCTTATGTTGCAGTTGGTCCACAGAAGTTCAATGTGCATTTATTTATTTATTTATTTATTTATTTATTTATTTATTTATTTATTTATTTTTCTTGCTGTTGTTGCATATTTTAGTAATGAAAGAGTGCAGACAACATGGAAATGTATAAGTAATAAGTACATCATGTATGCTGGTTTGTGTTTTCTATCAATTAAAATTAAATTTTGTATTTTAATCCATTCTGGTTTGTCATGCCACTCAAGAGTGGCAATGTCTTGTTGCATGTTGGCAGTACATGTACAGCAAGTAAGAATTTCACCAGTTTGTGTAGTGATATGACTCATACTAATGTGTTAATGTTTATGTGAGTGAGACCTGCGATGGACTGGCATCCTGTGCTTGATGTTTCTTGGATAGGCTTTGTTTGGTTCATTCGTATTCTTCTTTTTTTACTTTTACAGATCAAGGAGCTGGAACCACTATTATGTTGTCCTTCAATGACCTCCCAGCTAATATGGACTTCCTCCAGCAATGCTCACAAATCTGCATTCAGCCTGGATGACTACCAGCATAGTCAAGGAACAGAATCTTATAGTTCATCCAAATATGCTTCTGACCTGCTCAGCTTGGCCTTGAACAGGCAATACAACAGACGGGTGAAGACCATTTGCTGTTTCTATTTAGACAGTTTATCAATGCAACCTTGGCTGGCAACAATAACGACAACAACGTTTATTTATATTGCACATTTTCATACAAATGGTATAGCTCAAAGTGCTTTACAAGATGAAGAAAGAAAAGTTTATATGAATCAAAAAAAGAATAGGCAATACTAAGTAACAAACAATAAAGTGAGGACAGAAAAAACAAAAAAATAAACTCCAGATGGGCCGGAGGAAAAAAAACAAAATCTGCACGGGTTCCAAGTCCAAGAGACTGCCCAAGCCCAACTGGACATTCTACCTAACATAAATAATCTCAATCAGTCCTCATGGCTTTCAGGGTTCATGTGAAAAAATTTGATGACGGTGGTCTTGTGGACATCTGGGGTACTGCCTTCAGTCCATCAGTGTAGGGACTGCATGGTGCCTTGATCAGGCATTGGTGGCACAGAACACCACCACAGAAAAACAGAAAAAGAACAGCAGAGATTAGTATGGATTGCAGAGCCATGGTGAAAATGATAATTCAACGTACATATAGTTTAGCAGGGATACACAGGGATCCACTAAAATGTAGCTTTGAGAAAGCAATGTTAAAATAATTGATTTTTAGCAGTTTTTTAAAATGCTCCACCGTATTAGTCTGGTGAAATTCTATCAGTAAACTATTACAGATTTTAGGTACATAACAGCAGAAGGCCACTTCTTTAATGTTTAGCTCTTGGAATTATAAGCAGAAACTCATTTGAAGATTTAAGATTACGACTTGGAGTGTAAGGTGACTGGCATTCCAAAATATAGGGGTGAGATTATTTAAGGCTTTGTACACTATCGGCAGTATTTTAAAGTCAATTCTTAATGGTACAGGTAACCAATGTATTGACATCAAAACTGGAGAGATGTGCTCAGATTTTCTTTTCCTAGTTAAGATTCTAGCAACTGAATTCTGCACTCATTGTAACCGATTGATGTCTTTCATGGGTAGTCCTGAGAGGAGTGCGTTATAGTAATCTAGTCTACTAAAAACAAAAGCGTGAACTAATTTTCACTTTTGCTATATTCCTCAAGTGAAAAAAAAGCTGTCCTAGTAATCTTATTAATATGTGATTTAATATTTAGGTCAGAGTCAATAATTACTCCTAAATTCTTTGCCTTGGTCTTGACTTTTAAACCTAATAGATCAAATTTATTTGTAGCAACCTCAGTATATCCATTTTTTGCAATAACTAAGATTTCTGTTTTCTCCTTATTTACTCTGAGAAAATTACTACTCAACCATTCTGAAACACCAGTAACACATTGGGTCAGTGAATCAAGAGAGTCACGGTCATCAGGCACTATTGATAAATACAGTTGTGTGTTGTCAGCATAGCTGTGGTAACACACATTATGCCTTGAGATAATCTGACCTAATGGAAGCATGTAGATCAAAATGAGCAGTGAACCAGGATAGATCCTTGCTGAACACCATATAGAATGTCATGTGTCTCTGAAGTATAATTACCACAACTAACAAATAATTTTCTACCTATTAAGTAAGACTCAAACCAATTTAAGACATTGCTAGAGAGGCCCATCCATTGACTAAGGTGATTTGTAAGAATCTTGTGATCAGTGGTATCAAATGCGGCACTCGGATCTAAGAGGACAGGAACAGATAAACGGCCTCTGTCCGCATTAACCTGCAAGTCATTTGCTACTTTCACCAGCACAGTTTATATACTACGATTAATTCTAAAATTCGACTGAAACTTATCAAGAATGGCATGTTTATTCTAGTGATCATTTAGCTGCGTAATGACTGCCTTCTCTAGAATTTTACTTAAAAAAGGTAGGTTAGAAATTGGTTGAAAATGGAAGATTCAAGATTATTTTTCTTGCAAGGCTTTAACAACAGCAGTCTTAAGACAGTCTGAGAAGACTCCTGTATCTAACGATGAGTTTACTTTATCAAGCACACTATCAATTGGCAGACTGAATACTTCTTTGAAAAAGCTTGTTGGTATTTTGTCAAGGACACAAGTGGAGGGTTTCAGTTGAGAAATTATTCTACATACTGTAGATCAGGTAAATCAATCCTGGTGAACGTATTTAATTTGCTTAAAAAGCAGTACCGGGATTTAATAGGATCAGCTTTGGGGGGATGTACAATATTATTTCTAATATCATTAATGTATTTAAAAAAATATAGCAAAATCCTCACAAGTTTCACTATTTGTTTTTTGGAAGCATTCCATTGAGTGACCTGGGTTTAGCAAACAATCAATAGTAGAGAATAAAACTGTTGGATTGCCAGCATTAACATTTATAATTTTAGAGTAGTAGCACCGCCTATCAATACAGACTATGTTGTTATATTCCATTATTTTAGCCTTCAATATTTCCTAGTGAACTATCAGTTTAGTTTTTCTCCATTTACATTTAGCTCTCCGACATGTTTTCTTTATATCAGACTCTTTGGGTCTTCCATGGTATAATAGTGCTGGAAGGTTTTTTTAACTATCTTTTCAGGAGCGACTATGTCGCACTGTATATTGATAGGGAAATTAAAGTCGCCAAAAATTAGGAATCTGTCATAGTTAGTTATTATAATTGACTCCAAGTCTCAGAATTCCTCAATGAAAGACTCATCATATTTAGGTGGTCTATACAAAGACAATACTAGAGACTGAGAAACTCCTTGAATAACAATGGCAAGATACTCAAAGGACGCAAATGTACCAAAGCCGATATCTTTACACTTTAACCGGCTCAAGTAAATACGTACTAAATTGCCGCCTTTCTTGCCTTGGCGAACCGCATTAGTAAATTTGTAATTCAGAGGGGCAGATTCAGTTAAAACAGCTGCACCAGCAGAGGTGAGCCACATTTCACTTAATGTTAGAAAGTCTATTTTCCTATCACTGATAAGATCGTTGATGTAAAACGTCTTGTTGGTTATCACACTAATATTTAATGAGGCCATATTTAAGGTCTAAGAAGAGAACCCTGGCACAGAATCTATTAGGATGCAGATGAAGAAATGTGGCCTCTCCCAGAAGAGATTGCAGTTGTCCACAAACCCGATATTTTGTCCCTCGCAGAAGCCTTTCAACCAGTTGTTTAATGCCAGCAGATGACTGTAGCATTTATCCAATCTTCTTGCCAGAGGCAAGGGACCTGAAATGAAGATTCCTGCAGCCAGGGTCCTCTCCTTCGTTGCATCAATAAGTCCTGCGAAATTCACTTTGAGAACCTCCAACTCTTGGTAGTGTACATCGTTTACTCTGGCATGTATTACGATGGTCCCCGCTGCCCTTTCCTTGTACCTCATGAAGACTGTTGGTGCTCTTCTTGTACAGTAAACCCTTGTTTATCGCGGTTAATCCGCTGCAGACAGATAAATGAATTTCCACGAAGTAGGATTCTTTATTTATAAATCTAATATTTTCGCAGTTAGAGCATAGAAAACCTGTTTACGACCTTCTAAATACGTTTTTTAACATTATTAGAGCTCTCTAGACATGAAATAACACCCTTTAGTCAAAAGTTTAAACTGTGCTCCATGACAAGACAGAGATAACAGTTCTTTCTCACAATTAAAAGAATGCAAATATATCTTCCTTTTCAAAGGAGTGCGCGTCAGGAGCAGAGAATGTCAGAGAGAGAGAGACAGAGAGAGAGAAAAGCAAACAATCAAAAATCAATACGTGCTGTTGGGCATTTAAGCATGCGAAGCACCGAGATAAAGCGGCCGCAAGGAAAGGAGCAATGTGAAGGTAGTCTTTCAGCATTTTTTAGAGGAGCGTCCGTATCCTCTACACAAACAGCCTCTGTGCAAACAGCCACTCTGCTCACACCCACTCCATCAGGAGCAGAGAATGTCAGAGAGAGTGAGAGAGACAGAGAAAAGCAAACAATCAAAAGTCAATAGGTGCTGTTAGAGCTTTTAAGTATGAGAATCACCGCGCAGGAAGCATATCGTATATCATTGAGGAGTTTTATTTAATACGTAATACGTGCTCTGATTGAGTAGCTTCTCAGCCATCCGCCAATATCGTCCCTTGTATGAAGTCAACTGGGCAAACCAACTGAGGAAGCGTGTACCATAAATTAAAAGACCCATTGTCCACAGAAATCCGTGAACCAGCGAAAAATCCGTGATATATATTTGGATATGCTTACATTTAAAATCCGCGATAGAGGGAAGCCGCAAAATTTGAAGCGTGATATAGCGAGGGATCACTGTAATATCTCTTACATGAGCACAGGGAAAATAAGTTACAAAAGATTTCTGTTTAGGGCAAGAAATACTGAGGTTTTGAAAAATAGAATCTCCAATAATAAATGCATCACCTGGGGCTGCCGGCACGGTGTGCGGAGCAGAGAGAGTTGAAACAGTTCTGGATGGAGATGCTTGCCTGAACCGATGGAGGTGATCTAGCCTTAAACCCCTGCCTGCATAGCTGATACAGGCTGATTCTCTCATTGTCATCGTCCCGAAGGGGTACGGGGGTAAAACTCACTTGTCCCTGAAACTGAGTGGCATGGCGTGGGGTCAGAGTTGTTGAATCACAATAAGTTGTGATGATTTCTGTTCCTGAGGAGGATTCTTTCAGCAGGCCAGCCTTTAGTTCCCTCAGATGCTTCCATCTGGTCAGGAGTTGCTGAATGTGGTTCTCGAGGGCCTGGAATTCTTTAACAAGAATCTCACTGTTGGCCATTGTCCACTTCCACTTCATGTCCTAGAAAAGAAAGAGAGAGGGAGGTCAGGAAGGCAGGATAGATTAGTGGTTAGCACTGCTGCCACGTCAAGGATCCTGCATTCTAACTTTGAATCCTATGTCCATGTGGAGTTTGCACATTCTCCCAGTGTCTGCTTTGGTTCTCTTCCCATGTCAACAGTGACAAAAGTTAACTGTAGGTCCTGCAATGAAATTTTTGAGTTCTTATAAACTTTTTTTCAGCATTTTACTGTCAAGTGTCAGCCAGGTTTTTGTCTCTTGTGTTCATTTTTTGATTAATTGAATTGATATTTATATGCATCATTCTTTATTTTTGGTTTTACTATTGTATGTGTAGTAGCTGCCTTTGATATGTTCTATGTGTTTTGTGTGTGGACCCCCCAAGAGCTGGGGTCACATGCCAATCACCTCCAGGAACTGCCCTCCACTCTATAATATCCAGATGGTCTGCCACAATTCCTGACAGTTCATTGAGAATGTGCTAAGGAGTGGTGAGTTCTTGTGCTTTGTGATTTTTTTTTTTTTTTTTTCTCCTCAGTTTTTTAACCTGTGATCCTTTTGGATATACTGTATTTGAACTTTGCTCTTGGAATTGAATTTACTGAGATTGTACAGTGGTGCTTGAAAGATAGTGAACCCAGAATTTTCCATATTCCTGCACAAATATGACTTTAAAAAAATCTGCAGATTTTCACACAAGTCCAATGATATGGATAACCCAGATAAACAAATGTGATAAAAATATCATACTTGATAATTTATTTGTTGAGGAAAACGCCCCAGTATTACATATCTGTGAATGGGAAAAGTATGCAGGGGTTTGGTGGCATACCTTCCTCTATTGGCCATTTTGGGAAGTGCTTTTAGAACTACTTGTGACACTTGCACTTTGTTTCCGGGTTGAAGTTGTTGGGGCAGCCTGGCCAGGACAAGTTGGTAGTCATTTGTAATCTCCTCCACTTTTAGAGTATCATCCACACAGTGGAATGGTTATTTTCAAGATGTTTTAGAGATCTTTTGAAATTCCTTTCCACACTCCTCTATAACCTTCAGAGAGCTTTCAGTCTAGGCATGGTGATAACACACACTTCAACAACAAAGAGCAAACCAAAGTAAATGTATGTGTTAGATTAAATGATGTTGCTTAATTGGACCTGTTCATGAGTGAGCCCTGTGATGGACAGATGTCCTATCCAGGGCTGCTTCTGGCCTTGCACCCAGTACTTCTGGAATAATTTCTGTTCTCCCATAACCCTGATTAGATTACGCAGGTTTGAGAATGTTCTGAGAACATATGAGAGATATCTAAGAAAGTACAGGAAAGTAGTTTAAGGTGGTTTGCACATTTGATGAGGAGAGATGATGAATGTGTGGGAAAAAGAGTGATGAGAATGGAAGTACAGGACAAAAGAAAGTGAGGGAGGCCAAAGTAGAGGTGGATGGATAAAGTAAAAGAAGTTCTGAAGGAAAAGGGTCTGACTGGCAAGGAGGTGCAGGACCAAGCTGTTTGGAGAAGGTTGATCAAGCACAACGACCCCACATAGAAGTGGGAAAAGATGAAGAGGAAGAAGAAGGTTTGAGAATGTTATGTATAAATTTGTCATTAGTCATTCGGTGACGGATCTGCCCTCATGCAAAAGATTTTTTTGAAGTCACAGCCTGTCATCATTAACAGCACAACAGTGAAACCTGTAGCCACCCCAATGATCTAGCAGGAGTTTTTTAATTTGGATCCTGTTGAGAGGATCTGCATTGATATACAGTAGTAAAAACAGAATTTGCTTATTTAAAGTTCAAATAAATGAAATGAAAGACATAAAAAGAATATTAATTAGTTAAAATGAAAGTCCAAAGGCCCCCTCCACACCCCCTCCTGGACTGAAACTTCTTGCTATAAGGAGTCCCAACATTTATCTTCTAAAGATAAATACAATGCATAACATATAACTGAATAAGACAAAGAAAAGGATCATGGATATTGTAACAGTTTTTATGTAGGACTGCATTTGTAAGATTCATTGTGAAGGATTCTGTTTTAAAATCCCAAAGACAAAATGCCAGCCTGTTTTGATAAGCTATTTATTTTTTTTTTCCAGGGACTGTATTCATCTGTAACATGTCCAGGGCTTGTAATGACAAACCTTACATATGGAATCCTACCATCTTTTTTCTGGACATTGATAATGCCAATCATGTTTTTGGTGAGTGCAAAATCTTAACTTTCAATTATTTATTCTTAACGCCACTGTAGCCAATACAGTATATGGTATTTTATGGTTATTTGCCCACAGTCCATTCAGACATTGAATATGATTGCTCTGTATAGCACAAGTGTTTGTATGGTAAATGCTTTGATCCATTGTAGCAGTTATGAAGAGAGTCCGTGGACCTCTTAGAATTTATACCTGGATCTTAACATTTTGTCAAAAGCTGCTTGTAAATGAAGTTCAGTCTTGGGAGAAGCAAAAGTAGATTGCACCCTTTTACAACACGCACTCCATATGGCTGACATAGACCCAATGACTTGTTAACACAGAATAACATGTCATCAGTAGTTAGAAGGTAAAGCCATATTGAACGCTGGTTTATAAAAGAATTCCTACCAATCTTAGAAAAGACTGTTGAGTCTATACCACTTATATTTGGCATATCTATAATAAAAAATAATAATAATGCTTCCCAGTAGTATCAACATGGCCCATTTACTACAAAAAACAATCTTGTAACTGTATACTGTTAGGTGAGAATATAAAATAAACTGTTTAAAAAATTAAAGGAACACTTTTTAACCCGAGTATAGAATAAAGTCAATGAAATTTCTGGACTACTGATCTGGTCAGTTATATAGCAAAGGGGGTTGTTAATCAGTTTCAGCTGCTTTGGTGTTAATTTTACTAGCAGATGTGCTAGAGGGGCAGCAATGAGACGACCTCCAAAACAGGAATGGTTTAACAGGTGGAGGCCACTGACATTTTTCCCTCCTCATCTGTTTTCTCACTAGTTTTGCATTTGGCTATGGTCAGCATCACTACTGGTAGCATGTGGCGATACCTGAAACCTACAGAGGCTGCAAAGATAGTCCAACTTCTCCAGGATGGTACATCAATATGTGCCATTGCCAGAAGGTTTGCTGTGTCTCCCAGCACAGTCTCAAGGGCATGGAGGAGATTCCAGGAGACAGGCAGTTACTCTTGGAGAGCAGGACAGGGCGGTAGAAGGTCCTTAACCTATCAGTAGGACCGCTATCTGCTTCTTTGGGCAAGGAGGAACAGGATGAGCACTGCCAGAGCCCTACAAAATGACCTCCAGCAGACACACCACTGGTGTGAATGTCTCTGACGTTACAAACGGTTACAAACAGACTTCATGAGGATGGCCTGAGGGGCCCAATGTCCTCTAGTGGGCCCTGTTTTCACTGCCCGGCACCGTGTAGCTTGATTGGCATTTGCCATAGAATACCAGAATTGGTGCACTGTGCTTTTCACAGATGAGAGCAGGTTCACCCTGAGTACATGTGACAGACGTGAAAGGGTCTGGAGAAGCCGTGGAGAACGTTATACTGCCTGTAACATCGTTCAGCATGACCAGTTTGGTGGTGGGTTAGTGATGGTCTGGAGAGGCATATCCTTGGAGGGCCACACAGACCTCTACAGGCTAGACAACGGCACCTTGACGCCATTAGGTATCGGGATGAAATCCTTGGACCCATTGTCAGAGCCTATGCTGGTGCAGTGGGTCCTGGGTTCCTCCTGGTGCACGACAATGCCGACCTCATGTGGCGAGAGGATGCAGGCAGTTCCTGGAGAATGAAGGAATTGATACCATTGACTGGCCCCCACGCTCACTCAGCTGACCTCAGTCCAATAGAACACCTCTGGGTGGGACATTATGTTTTGGTCCATCCGACACCGCCGGGTTGCACCTCAGACTAGTCCAAATCTGGGAGGAGATCCCCCAGGACACCATCCATCGTCTTATTAGGATGTTTTCAGGCATGCATACAAGCACGTGGGAGCCATACAAACTACTGAGTACAATTTGGAGTTGCTGCAATGAAATTTTGGCAAAATGGAGTAGCCAGCCTACCACATAATTTTGTCAGTTTGATTTTCCCTGTGTCTTTGCATTCAGCCCACTGCAGGTTGATAATTTTCATTTCCATCAAATGATGTGGCATCCTTTCGTTCCTAACACATTACCAAATCAGTCCATATCAGTAGAGATATGCAGCATGATTTTTTTTCCCATTGAGATCTGATGTGTTTTTAAAGTGTTTCTTTAATTTTTTTGTGCGGTTTATAAACCCTCTATTAAACTAGATTAGATAAACTTTATTATTCCCATGTCAATATTCAGATGTATACAGCAGCAGAAACATAAAAGACAAGGATACAGACTCACAGGTTGTGATAATGCAGTCAGTCAATCAATAAGTAAAGAAATCCAAATAAATACATGTGTATTGTTCAGATATTTAAAAATTTACTTAACAAGTACATCAGGAGCAAGAAGCATTAAATTGTCTGATAGCAGTGGGCAGAAAAGACCCCCAGAGGCACATCTTAGCATGCCATGTTGGAATGAGCTTGAGTCTAGAAGTGCTCCAAGAGAGTGCCTCCTGGGGGGAATGGAGAGGATTTTTCATGATGGTACCCAATTTTGCCCCATCCTCTTATCCACTAACAGCTTCCAGTGTGCCCAGCATTCACCCTGTGATGGCGCAGGCTTTCCTGATAAGTTTGATCAGGCATTGAGCAAGTACCTTTGCCTGCAATTTCTCCATCCTGGATATGACATTAATCTGCATTTAGCCCTGTAAGCAGGTCCTCCAACCTACAGGGAAAACCTGGGGGTTGGTGGCAAGATTGGCACTCCAGCCAAAGTAAAATAAATAAATAAATAAATAAAAAACATAAACACTGTTAAATGTGGTGCTGAGGTGTCACCCACTGCACTCTGGTTCCAGTCCAAGTGGTTCGGTGTGTGGTGGGTGTGGCAATGCGCTATCAGCGTATGCTCCCAACCTACTTGCTGCATACATCAAACGTTATTGCTTAGCTTCTTACCTGATTACAGAAAATGCTTAAGGAAGATGAAGACGTAGACCAAGTAGTTAATCAATCGCTTCACCTTTGGAATCGGCTCCCTTTTCAAAAGGGCACACAGTTGGGATTATATCTCTCAGATGGAAGAATTAGAGAATATTATTGAGGAGAATGGAATAGTCCATCCTGCTCATCATGCTGCCACTGAGGCACTTATCAAGAAGTATAGAATGCAACTGAAATGAAATTTAAATGATCATTCAGTTAATTTAACTGTAGGTGTAAAGCTGTAATATAAAACACAGTTTCACCTATTTTCAGTGGCAATAAACCACTTCATATATTAATATGTACAGGCAGCTCTAACATGACCGGTACTCCCCAGTTGGGGGGAATATATATATAATATAAAAAATATTATATTATATAAATATAATGTACTATATAAATATAAATCTAATATATTATATTATATAAATATAAATATAATATATTTATATAATATTATTTATATTATATTATATGTATGTATGTGTGTGTGTGTGT
>JANRMT010062857.1:30609067-30633203 GCA_026402145.1 Polypterus bichir lapradei
CAAAACTGACTGATTTGGATTAAAGTCAAAAATCAACATTACCTAACTAAACAGCAGACCTTTAACCAGTAGGACAAAAGAGCAGGAGACAGAATGCAATGCCACTACTAGTAGAGAGAGTTGTAGCCAGGCCAGCTCTTAAATCACCCTCAGGTGACTGCATAACTAATTGCAGCAGCACCTAAGGGAACTAAATTATTTTGAGGCCACACCCCTTTAGGATTAGGAGTTGGGCTTGTTGGAACAGAGTTTTTATTACAATCCCATTTTCTGTAAGATGTACAGTAGATAGTGCAGCTCATATATAATTCCTAGATTTTGTATTCAGTATGAAGTGCCTAGCATTATGCACCTGATGTTCAGAGCTGTTGATACTCCATATGTGTTATAAATACATCCTCTTGCATTTCCTGTTGGCATCCTGTATCTTGCACTTGAGGCTGAGCAAATGATGCTGCCATTCTCCTTGTTGTTGGTATGATTAGCCTATGTAATGTCCTTCATGCTCAGAAGATGCTGCCTGCTCATGTTTGTTGTAAGAAAGACCAGAGGGCAGATTACTTCACCTAGGTTGCCAGAACCTCAGGTATTTTGCTACAACAGTGCATACCATACCATAAACTCTAGATTAAAACCAAGATCAAGGTGTTAGGCCAAGTGATTTGCAAGTAATCCCATGCCAGACAGACAACCCTTAGCATTTTATGCAGTCTATATACTGTTTTTACATTTACGTGTATTAGACACTTTTATCCAAACTGATTTACAAAAGAGGTCAGCATAACTGAGTAAACCTCAGTCTGGGAGCTGTTTTTGAAACAAATGCTACAGGTCAAGGTTACAGAATTGATCATCATAAGTAAAGAGCTTTAAACCAAACAGAACAATACACAAACTAGCTACCCTTCCGTAACTGCTAAGAACCTTGCATCAGAACCATTATCCATTAGAACAAGTCTTCAGATGCTAACATCATTTTGTTATTACCTCATGATGTAAGAAAAACAAAGATTTGTGTATATGCTACTTGGTAGCTCATTGCTATTTTCAAAACGGATTGGTGACTTTTTTTGTCAATCTGTTTTTCTGAACCTGCAGAAGCCATCCCATCATCATTGAATCCAAGGCAGGAAAGAACCATGGACTGCACACCAGCCCATCTTGGGACTGTTATGATTCCTCTAGCAGCACAAAATAACAAAGGGCTGAGGCCTCCAAAATATCCCAACAAACAAATCTCACCCCAAGGCCAAGCCTGACCCCAGGAAAACAGGAGGCTTCAGGCTTGACTATGCCTCGGAGGGGAGAGGTCAGGATTTTAAATTAAAAGTAACAGAAAAAAGTCCCAAAAAAAGCCTTGAAGGGTGTCTCACCAGAGCAAACTCTGGCTGGGAAAATAGAGAAGTTCACAAATAATCTTTATAAAAGAGGACTTTATTTAAAAAAAGAACAGAATATAAACAAGGCTTTAATGAACAAATCCAAAAGCAAAACCAAAGCAAACAACATTTCAAAAACAGTATCCGTAAGAGAGTCCAAAAGCCAGAACAAAACTTTAAAAAACAATTAAGACAATTCAAAAACATAAGCCACAACATTTACAATATGATCAAATTTCAGAGCGCCTTGTGGGAAAAAAAACAGTCCTTCAATTCTCAGCAGCCTTTGCAGGATCTGTAACTATAATGGATGAGTGGCCCTGCGTCTTTGGGATATACTCACAAAATATAAGAAACAAAACACGAGACAATGAAACATGAGAACAAAACATGAGAAAAGACACAAATAGATACTAAAAATAATCAAACAACATAAAAATAACAATGCAAATTGAACAAATAAATGAAGATAATATTATAACAAAAAATAAATGTGAGGTGGCCGGCTTCTTTTCAAGCTGAACCCATGAATTCTTTCAGTGTAGCACCATGTCTTCCTGGAAACACTTCCAGGCCATAAAGAAAGTAGGGAGGTCCTCCCCCGATCGTGCCCTCTACCAGCACTCAGGAACCTCGTCAGAGTTGCACTTCCGGACTACAACTCCCAAGCACCCCTACAGGTGTCATGACTGGGCTGCCTCAATCTGATTTAAGGGGGAATGGAACTTCTCCCAACTCCCGCCTTCTGTTGGTCCAAGCAACATATTAGTGTGGCCAGGCACAAAGTTATTTCATCATTCCACTGTTTTGGCCTCCCATCTGGATAACAAACTGTCCTCCTTCCTGGCCAGGATGCCTGTTCTCCTACTATACTATCTATATATTATATAATGCCTCTCATATCTATCTATCTATCTATCTATTATATGGTGCCTTTCATATCTGTCAATCAATCAATTCTAATCTAATCAGAATACAGTAGAACCTCTGGTCACGAACGTTTCTGAACACGTACAAATCGGGTTACGACCAAAAAGTTTGCCAAAATTTTGCATCTGTTCACGACCACACACTCTGGTGGCAAACAAAAACACTGGCAGCCAGTATCCCTATGCGCGTTCGTAAGCGTCAAAGATTTCCTATTCTCCGTTTTTCATTTTCTTTTGTTTGCGTATACAGGGCCTAACAAAGCAGCTGATGCTGCAAAAGGAGTTACAATGTTAACCAAGCAGAGGCCTGAAGTGCTGGAAGAGTTGGAAAAACTGTTGCTAGTGTGGCTGAATGAGAAGCACCTTGCAGGGGATAGCGTAAGTGAGGCGATCATATGCGAGAAAGCTAAGAAGATTCATGGCGATTTACTGAAAAAAAAAATCCTTCTTTGAGTGGTGAAGGTGAGGAATTTAATGCCAGTAGAGGATGGTATGAAAAGTTGCGCAAGAGATGTGGCATTTAATTTTTTTTCCCTGTGCTTAAAACTCAGTAAAAAAAAGTGTTTACAGCGAATGGTTTGTAAGCGTCTAGCACGAACTATTACAATGTTAGTTTTCTCTGTTGTTCAAGGTATTCTTAGTGTTATTCAATGTTTTTACATTTAATTTACAATTACACTGTGCATTCTATGGTACAATTAACTATTTTTGTGCTTAAAAATATATATATATTTACATACAGTTCGTACGGTCTGGAACAGATTAATTGTATTTACATACAATCTTATGGGGAAATTATGTTCGGGTTGCGACCAAATCAGATCGCGTCCAGAGATTTGGAACGAATTACGGTCGTGACCAGAGGTACTTTGTTCCCTGGAGCTGTAATACAATAGAGCTACTGTTGTGCTACTGTGACTTCCTCTGTGTGTGTTTTTTTTTTTAATTTCTTGTTCTCAATAATGCTTTTATATATTTGTATCTGTTTCTTTTTCAGATTCGATTTTTCACAAATTCTTTCACTCTTACTCCCTACAATGGAGCAGAGGCTTTGGTATGTATTATTTAAGCCGTAAGTTTGATTAAGCTTGTCCTCGTCCTTTATCCACCAAGTCGTAAGTGTAAAGAACTAGATTGCTAATTTTAATAATGTTGCTGGTGGCTTGCTTCTTTTGGTATTTAAATTATACTATAGTACTGACAAAAGATATCCCTGATTAGTGTAGAGATCAGAAATCTTTATTGTCACATTCAGTGAGAGAGCATAGTGAAATTCTAGTGCCAGTTCTAATATACAGTACAATTACACATAAACCAGTAGGGCAGGTAGGATCAGATTGAGTGTATATTGTTAGGGAAAAAATGGAAAATGTATCCATTTAAAATGAAATTTACTACACAATAAAGTGTACACAAAGTGAAGGGGTTGGCATACTTTCTGAATCCACTGTATATATTTACTTGTATGTTTGTCTGTCTCACTATTTCTAAGATCATTACTGATTTGTTTAATTCCTTTTGCAGTATTGAAGAAGTTGAAAAGTGAACCATAACAAGTCACACAATATTTTCAAACTTCCATCTAATTTCAAGCTTCATTCTAATTAAGAGTCATGGGTCTGAAAGAAATCCATGGTGATGCACGATTTCAAATCTGTATGAAGCACTCAGGCTTCAGAGTGGTGTAGGTGTGCGAGGTAGCAATGGGATGTGCTGATGGGGTTATCGGCTGATTACACATTCACTTCCAGACGTGTGAGGTTCAGTCGATTGCCTCATTAGTACTCTGGGGCTGGTAATCGGCACTCCTGCAACCCTAGCAGTATAAAACAAGCTGGACCAGGAAACTGGGTAGAGGGTGGGTGAGCGACAGTTGAGTGCTAAGCAGGGAAGACCCCTGTCCCTTGAGCTTCACCCACTTATTCATTTTTAGACCACACTCCCGACCACCTCTTCCATTTTCTTCCACCAACCATCAGCTAAGCCATGTTTCCTGCTCCATCATCCTGCCTTCATGTGTCTTGCTGCCATCCCTCTGCATCCTGCTCTAAGTAGGCTCCCTCTGATACAATGTGTTGGTGGTGGGAAACAGGAGCAGGGCTTGCGGGGGTCATCTAGAATGAAGAGGGATGGCAGCAAGACACATGATCCAGGATTTTAAAGTTGACTTCACCTGTCTGTCAATTTCTCCTCATGAGGAGTCCAACAATAGTGACCTGAGGAGATGTCAGTTTTTTTGAAGGAAGCACTATGACTTGTGGTTGATTTTAAAGGATGAATTACTGCCTGGGATTTTAACCATGTTTTATTGTAATTTTTATTGTTGGTTTTAACCTCCATATGAACACCCATTTTTATTGGATTACTTATTTATTGTATGAAGCACTGCACTGTTGTAAATATAAAAGGACTTTAGCATTTTGCACCAACCCTTGCTGTGTTTAGTGTCCTCGTTGCCTGGCTCATCTCAGGTCATGACTATCGGTGGTCTCGGGTTCAAGATATAAGGCAGCTGCAGACAACCCAGACTCTCACAGGGTGTGTTAGCAATCCCAGAAGCAATTGAGTCAAAGCTGGAACCAGCCCTGGAGGTGGATGCAGTCCATTGGAGGGTCCATTCATGGACACAAAAATGCCATCACTCACACAGGACCATTTGCATTGATCAGTAAAGCTAACGCACGCATGTACACACTGTGGCATGTGGCTGGGGGTGGTACCCAGCTGGGACGCCTAAGAGGACTGGAGGAGGGCTTGCATCTCCTCCAGACCACGACGGGGCGACTGCCCTGGTTGCATTGGGTTCCACGGGTGCAAAGCTTGGAAGCTCAACCCTGTAGGGGCCTGTGGTCACCGCCAGGGGGTGCCCCGGTGCCTGGAGAGCCCTGGACCTAAGCCACACCCGGAAGTGCTGGGGGGAAGAAGACTGGGGACATTCGGAGTGCTTCCAGGTGTGCAGCCGGCACTTCCGCCACACAGGGAAGTGTCTGCGGAGGAATGTCGGGAAGCACCTGGAGCCCATTCGGGCTTGTATAAAAGGGGCCGCCTCCCTTCAGACAAGGACTGGAGTCGGGCGAGGAGTGGACGAAGTCTTGCTGGAGAGTAGTGGAGGTGGCCTAAAGAAGGCAGGCACTGTAGAGAGAGACCTGGACTTTGGGGAATTGGTGCTGGAGGCACTGGGTTGTGCACGTGACTGTAAATATTGTATTAATAAATGTGTGTGTTGGGTGACCAAACGATGTCCGTCTGTCTGTGTCCGGGGCTCGTTCCACAACACACACACATACACTGCACATCTACAAAGAAATGAGTGCTTACAGAGATTCCAGTGTCCCAGACATGCCCTGTAACATTAATCCAACAACCGTGCAAGTACCACCCATAAGTGCAACAGCTTCCCGTTCTCTCATATTTTTATTTATTTTATTTTAATAGGTGTGGCTATATAAGCAAAATCCCGAATCATTAGATCCCCGTGCAAAGTATCACAGTTGCACATCAGGACTTGGGAATAACTATGTAAAGCCAAAAAAGGTGAGTGCAACCTCAAAAATAGAAAGTTATTTCATACTGTATTTTTCTTTATTATTGTTCTTTTCTAGAAATGGGATTTATAGTGCTGCAGCCTGTGACACCATTGAATTAAGAATCAGTACCTCCAAGTTTGTGGTTTTTTAATGTTCTGTTAAGATGAATAGAAGAATTAGAGGGAGACCAACTGCCCCTGTGGAGGTCTTGTTCATGAGTTTGGGTTAAAGGAATTGTGCTAAATGGTGCAGTATTTGATTCTGTAATGGTGAAACTGTAGCTAATACGGTCAAATTCTTAATTTGTAACTCTTTTGTGATCAGTGACCAATGAAATACAAAAGCATGTAAAAGCTGCAGGAGCAAGATGTGACTAATTTCCTTTAAAGAGCAATTGTTGTACTTCTCTGGTTCAAAGTAAACCAGTTCTAGTGGTTTGGGTGGCTGATAAGGATGTCCCTGTGGTAAAAACCTGAGAGCCGACCAGGGGCACACTGAGAGGATTACGTCTCAAAATGTGTCTGATAATCCATCAGGAAGAACTGGAAATGTGCAGCTAGAGCATGGAAAATCTGACCAAACCTGCTGAGCTGGTTGTTGTTAAAACACTCCCCAGGGCAAGGTGTACGCTTTAGGCTGTTGGATTATTCAAAGTTAAAATCTGAAACACTTCCATCACTATTCGATAAGATAGTTTTCTCATCATTAGACCTGTTTGCTGACTTTCCTTTTTTCCTCTCTTTTTTAATTAGATGGATCTTAGGGAAGACACAGCAGAAGCATTTTATAAGCAACTACTTGAACTGGAGCACAAACTTCGACAGAAAGTTGGTGTTACAGAAGAAGCAAATAAATGACTATACAGCAGGCAGGTGTAGAGGATAAGGTAATAGGCTTGAAACTGAGACGTTATAGATTCAGGTTTCATTATTCACCCGCCTAAGGTCAAGTCACTTAATCTACTTAATATTTTTAATATTTTAGTTTTAGATTTTAAATTTTGGTCATTTTTAAAAAGTGTTATTTAAATTCAAAATGAATGGATAAAGCACTTTTCAGATCATTTTATATATGAGGGAAAGAGATTCTTAAAATGTATATCATAATAACATAAATGCCTTCTATCTAAAATGTGAAATAAAATCAGTACTGTCCTATGTATAGTTTTATGTCTAGTTTTGTATAATTTGCAATAGTAGCCACACGTTAGTTGTAGGGTGAGGAAGGAAATTGTAGAAGTCATTGCCATATCTCTATTTAAAGATGTAATGGTGTCTCCTGGTAACAAGAGTTGTGTTTCGCTCAGGTTCAGCCAGTTTACTTTGCATAATGAATGATGTCAGTATTCCCAACAGTACTTGTGCTGTTAATGCTTTTCAGTAATATTGTGCTCAAGTTAGTGCAAGTGGCCACTGTCTGACTCTTTTAAGTTTAATAAGACTGTTTCACAAATAGCATATTGTAAGGAGAATGGGTAGCAAAACATTTTAAGCCACACTAATTTCAATTTTCTTAAAGTGGTGGCAAGACAGGCTACAAATATAAAACAAATATGCTAGTGTCCAATCCTCCTTACCCTCTGACCACCCTCTCCCTACCCTTTCCCCATACTGTCAAAACTCCAATCCTGAAGGTCCACAGTGACTATGTGTTAAAATCAATCTATTAATCTTTCCTTCTGTGATCCGACAGCACTTTTTAATTACATTCATGGAACACAATACATGGAATTGTGGACAACGAATCAGTCTAGAATCAGTATAGTTAACAAACTCATTATCTAATCTTAATATACAGAGCTCAAAATCTATCTATCTATCTATCTATCTATCTATCTATCTATCTATCTATCTATCTATCTATCTACTTTTTCAAGATTTTCATCATTCCTAATTATGGAAGGTCGGCCAGATCTTGGTTGGTTTTCAAGTGACATTTCCCCTCATTTGAAATGTGAAAATCACTCATAGACCTGTGTTTTATTTAAAGCTTCCTCTTTAAAAGCAGTTTCAAGCATCACTACAGTTTTAGCAGCAGCTGTTATCCATAAGAGAAAAGTAAATTTAATGCAGACTCGCTATTCTTTATAATCACTCATCACAAAAATCACAGAAAATGTTTAATAAGCACCAAGAAAAACCGACACGGAATGCCGTACGAACAACACAGAGCAACGCCACTTGGCAGATTGCCACTAAGTCTAGATTGTGCGCCAGGTACAGATTCAGATTATGTTTGGGTACCCCTCGTATACAGTATCTCCATATAGCGACAATCCATTTAATTCGGGTTTCTGGATCGGAGGGAAATGTATGAAAACTAAGTACCTTGTTGTCCATACTGGAAGCTCAACATAAAGGTACAAAATAATGTTCCGCTGTAGAGCCATCCGTATGCTGAAACTTCAGCTTCTTTTTCTTGGAAATTCTTGCCACTAAACAAATATTGGAAAACAGAAATGACTGAGTTGGCCGAGATTTCACCGGAAGATTGTCAGCACTACCATCTGCATATACTGTAGCCTATTGCCTTTGGATTGTGTAGCACACCCCTATACTCGTGGACACTTTGATTTCTAAATGAAAGGCCTACACATTTAAGGGTAATAATGCTTGTGTCTCTTTTTATTTGTAAATTGCTGTTTTCTTGCCATTATCACTGGAATATTGTCCAAGTAGCACAGCAGAGGGTGTAGTCACACAGTCTGTTCCAACTCTACTTTAAGACAGACACTGGGTTTTTTAAGTAATCAACAGAAGTTGGGACGCCTGTACAAATTGTTAGTTTCAACTTGCAGAGCTTAATTTACTTTAATTGCTGCGCAACATCTATAGGTTGTAACCTATTAGTTGCTCCTTGAAGAAGGCCCATTTGTAATATTTTGAAATTTCTTTTTTGGGGTTTTTGCTACCTTAACTTTAAATTTAAAACTGTAGCAGTTTACTGCTTACCTTTTCACCATTTAGGTCATTCATTCCATTTCAACTGATCACATCTCAAACTGAGGGTTTCTGAAACTTTTGACAGGTAGTGTGCATACATGTGGGACCTTCTATGGACTGATATATGCTTTCCCTAATCATGTCCGATCATTTGAATTGGCCACAGGTGAACTCCAAACAAGGTGAAA
This sequence comes from Polypterus bichir lapradei, assembly GCA_026402145.1. Taxonomy (NCBI): domain Eukaryota; kingdom Metazoa; phylum Chordata; class Cladistia; order Polypteriformes; family Polypteridae; genus Polypterus; species Polypterus bichir. Next base: position 30,618,033 of record JANRMT010062857.1, read on the forward strand.
AAACATCTCAACGATGAAGAATAGAATGTGATGCACTTGAGCCAAAGTTCAAGTGTCATATCCAAGGAACTGAGTACTTGTGTTGCTGTAATATTTTATTTTTTTAATACATTTGCAAAAAATTGTAAAATCCTGTTTTTGCTTAACTGTTCTGGCGAATTGATTTTTGTGTGATGAGGAGAAAAAAATGAAATGATTTTAGCACAGGGCTGCAGCATAGCAAAATGTGTAAAAAGTGAAGGTGTCTGAATACTTTCTGAAGGCAATATATGTGTGTTTGTATCTACTTTGTATGACATACGAGGGACGTTCAAAAGTTTACGCACTTTCATATTTTCATTGGAATCGGTGAAGGTGGGAGGAGTAGTAATTGGGCATTAAAAAGTTGGGAAAATTATATCGTAAAGGAAGGTGACTATGTAGAGAAGTGATGTAATTTATTTTTGAAATTCTTAATACATAGAGTTAAAAAAAAAAAGTGTGGAAACTTTTTGAACATCCCTCATATATGTACCATATTATAAAACGCTAAGGTCTGTGTGTCCAGTCCCTCAGTGCAATCTGATTGGTCAGTTTGGCTTTGGTGACACGATGAAGGAGGAAGTACAAGTGTGAGCAGCATAAGGAAGAGTAAATGACTATGCTGAGAGAGTCGCTCTCAAAGGTCGAAAATATGAAACCAGGCAAGAGGTGAGAATGGCACCTCGAAAATAATGACGGAGTCTAAGAAGCAGGCTTCATGGGAATGAGAGGTTTAGAACTTCAGACACATTTCAATACAGAGGAAGTACATGTAGGGCAGGAGATAGCAAATATTTGAAAATTGTTGTATTACCTGTCTTCGACAGGAAGTGTGGTTAGTACATGTATTTGTCGTGGAAAAATTTGTTGGCCCCCTTACAGCTCGTTGAAAAAGTGCTGTATACCTCCTGAAGTTCAAGTTCAAAATTTATTGTCATGTGCACAGTAAGGAAACGCGTTTCCCTGTACAATTAAATTATTTCTTTGCTATCCACACCAAATGCCAAAACCAACATATAAAGATAAATGTAAATAATAAGTAGCAGATAGATAATAAGTAACAGAAGCAGCATAAAGTATAAAAACAGAATAGAAGTATAAAGTGTAATGTGCAGGTAGGTGTGTGATGGACAAATCAAATACAGTTGTGTGAGGTAGATAGAATGAGGTGAACCACGGTTAATGAGATGAACCACTGAAAAGTGATGACTGCATGCCTTTGATGTGTCATTGAATAAAGCAAATCAAATGTGACAAAAGATCAGTTAACACTTTAGTTTGGGTACTGCAACAATGCATCTATTTGTCATTTCCTATGATGTAACAAGACCTTAACAAAGGCTTCTTTTGGGCTTCATGACACTTATAAAACATCCATAGATTGGTTATTTGATCATTTGTAGTGTGGCATATTGAAATGATGGCAAAATTATTTAATATGAGGCATTCACCAGCCTTATACTAAATATTTAATATCAAGAGGAATGTGTCTCAGTTAAACCACCTCGGTCCACTCCAAAGTGACATTTTGTTAGTCGGTCACACTGCAGAGATGAATTAACACTTTAGTGATACTTTGTAAGTGTTATGACAACATAAAGAAGCCTTTGTTAAGATCTTGTTACATAAAAGTGAGTAGTAGATGCATTTTTGTAGTACCTAAAGTAAAGTGCTACCAAAGATCAACTATGGTGAACATCTAAGGAAAGAACTGAACCAGGCAGACCAGCTGGAGCAGTTTGGTCAGGATGAGTGGGCCAAACAACCTGTGGACAGGAGCAGAAGACTCATGGAGAGCTCCAGGAATCGCTTGTGTGCAGTGAATGCAAACTCTAAAGGCTGTGCAACAAAAATATTAGGTTATGGGTCTCATTGTTTTTGTCCATGCCATTTTCAGTTATGTTATTGTTTGAAATATTCTATTGACTCAAAACTTTGAAGTCTGATTTTTGTTAAATACGGAATATGTGTAAACAATGATGGGTGCCAATTACTTTGGTCAGTGTCAAGTGATTTCAAAGACAGTTGTTGGCTCTTCTTTTTTTCGTGGAGGGGTACCAATAAATTTGTTAGGATCTGTGGTGCCAGATTTTCATATAGAAAAGTATACAGGGTGTCCATAAAGTCCATGTGCAATTTAAAATAGTTGTAACTTTGTAAGTATACATGATAGAAAGAATCTGTAAAAAGAATTAGAAAGAAGAAACACATTTTTTGTTGCTCTTGTTAATTTTTAACATGTCCACCATCATTACTAATACAAAGGGTAATACAATTCTGTAGTTCTCAGAAAACATTTTCAAGCTAATTTTCAGTAATACCACCAATCGCATCAGTTATCCTTGCATACAGGTCTTCTAAAGATTGAGGTTTGGTTGAATAAACATTAGCTTTCACATGTCCCCATAAAAATAAATTCAATGCAGTCAAATCTGGTGAACGTGGAGGCCAAGAAAATGGTCCACCTTATCCAATCCATCTGTTGGGGAATTTCTCATGTAGAAACTGTCTAATATGCAAAGCAAAGTGACAAGGAGCACTATCTTGTTGAAACACTGTATTCTCTATCAGTCCTAATTGTTCAAGTTGAGGAAAAAGTAATTTTGCAGCATTTCTAAATAGCTATCACCATTAACAACACGCCCTTCAAAAAAGGATGGCCCTATGACTCGATTTTTTTGCATCAGTATTGGCAGAGTTACAAAGTTACAACTATTTTAAATTGCACACGGACTTTATGGACACCCTGTATGCAGGTGAAATGGCAGCTGTGGTATTAGCTTTACAGTGGATGGAAGAGGTGAGGCAGCTGAATATTAGCTGATTCCAGTTCAACATTTTAGAGTTCGACAAATGTTTACTCAGAAGCTAAACCAGGTATATTATATGACGTAATGCAAGCCCTTGCTGGGAAAACTTGGGGGTTGGTGACAGGATTGGCACTCCAGCCACAGTAAAAAAAAACCTCACGCTGTTCCACTCCATCTGAACTGGTGTGGTGCTGAGGTGTCACCCATTGCATAGCTGTACTCAGGTCCTAATCTGGGATCCTGAGGTGGTTTGTCGTGTGGTGGATGTGGTGACGTGCTTTATCAGTGCAGGCTCCCAACCCCTCTCTCTTTCTCTCTTTTAAATACTGTCCAGTCGTTTTATATCAAAAAGATTGGTATAGCAGAGTTATAGGATGGTTCAGTGGGCATCATTAATTCCTAACCTGAGGTGGTTCATCGTGTGGTGGGTGCTATTTAAAATGATGGGACTTTATGTACAGTTAGGTCCATAAATATTTGGACAGAGACAGCTTTTTTTCTAATTTTGGTTCTGTACATCACCACAATGAATTTTAAATGAAACAACTCAGATGCAGTTGAAGTGCAGACTTTCAGCTTTAATTAAGTGGGTTGAACAAAAAGATTGCATAAAAATGTGAGGCAACTAAAGCATTTTTAACACAATCCCTTCATTTCAGGGGCTCAAAAGTAATTGGACAATTGACTCAAAGGCTATTTCATGGGCAAGTCCGTCGTTATGTCATTATCAATTAAGCAGATAAAAGGCCTGGAGTTGATTTGAGGTGTGGTGCTTGCATGTGGAAAATTTTACTGTGAACAGACAACATGCGGTCAAAGGAGCTCTCCATGCAGGTGAAAGAAGCCATCCTTAAGCTGCGAAAACAGAAAAAACCCATTTGAGAAATTGCTACAATATTACGAGTGGCAAAATGTACAGTTTGGTACATCCTGAGAAAGAAAGCAAGCACTGGTGAACTCAGCAACGCAAAAAGACCTGGACGTCCACGGAAGACAACAGTGGTGGATGATCGCAGAATCATTTCCATGGTGAAGAGAAACCCCTTCACAACAGCCAACCAAGTGAACAACACTCTCCAGGGGGTCGGCGTATCGATATCCAAGTCTACCATAAAGAGAAGACTGCATGAAAGTAAATACAGAGGGTGCACTGCAAGGTGCAAGCCACTCATAAGCCTCAAGAATAGAAAGGCTAGATTGGACTTTGCTAAAGAACATCTAAAAAAGCCAGCACAGTTCTGGAAAAACATTCTTTAGACAGATGAAACCAAGATCAACCTCTACCAGAATGATGGCTAGAAAAAAGTATGGAGAAGGTGTGGAACAGCTCATTATCCAAAGCGTACCACATCATCTGTAAAACACGGTGGAGGCAGGCAGTGTGATGGCTTGGGCGTGCATGGCTGCCAGTGGCACTGGGACACTAGTGTTTATTGATGATGTGACACAGGACAGAAGCAGCCGAATGAATTCTGAGGTGTTCAGAGACATGCTGTCTACTCAAATCCAACTAAATGACATCAAATTGATTGGGCGGCTTTTCATGATACAGATGGACAATGACCCAAAACATACAGCCAAAGCAACCCAGGAGTTTATTAAAGCAAAAAAGTGGAAAATTCTTAAATGGCCAAGTCAGTCACCTGATCTTAACCCAATTGAGCAGGCATTTTACTTGTTGAAGACTAAACTTCAGACAGAAAGGCCCACAAACAAACAGCAACTGAAAGCCGCTGCAGTAAAGGCCTGGCAGAGCATTAAAAAGGAGGAAACCCAGCATCTGGTGATGTCCATTAGTTCAAGACTTCAGGCTGGCATTGCTAGCAAAGAGTTTTCAACCAAGTATTAGAAATGAACATTTTATTTCCAGTTATTTAATTTGTCCAATTACTTTTGAGCCCCTGAAATAAAGGGATTGCGTTAAAAAATGCTTTAGTTGCCTCACATTTTTATGCAATCATTTTGTTCAACCCACTGAATTAAAGCTGAAAGTCTACACTTCAACTGCATCTGAGTTGTTTCATTTAAAATTCATTGTGGTAATGTACAGAACCAAAATGAGAAAAAAGTTGTCTTGGTCCAAATATTTATGGTTTCCTGTGGATTCCTGCACTTGTTGGTGTGGTGTGCATGAGCAAGCAGATAAAAGCAACATAAAGGGTGGAGGTGAATGTGCACATATGGCAAAGAAGAAATGAAAAGCATAATTAAAATTGAACAATTGTGGGTTCTTCTTTTTTCGTGAAGGGGTACCAGCAAATCTGTCCAGTAATATACATTACTGTTTATGTAAAAAGAAAGAAATTCTGACTGGAGCATTAGAAAATGAGCAATGAACAGCCATGGGCAGGCCTTGGAATTGCATGCAACACAGGACAAAGTTTTGAATTATTAAGTCTTAGCCCTGACTTTAGAAATTTATGTGGAAAGAGACCACATTATTAAAAGTGTGCAATAAGGTTCCACAAATAAAACATTTTCATTACATTACTTTACTTTTCTATGAAGTCAGTAGACGGATTGGGAGAGCATGGGGGGTCATGAGGTCGCTGGAAAAGGGTGTGTGGTGCTCCAGATATCTCTGTAAGAGGACAAAGGTCCAAGTCTGGTTCTGGTGCTTCATGTTCTGCTATATAATCGTGAGACATGGACGCTATCCAGTGACCTGAGACGAATGCTGGACTCCTTTGGTTTGATTTTGTGTTGCTCATGGAGTCCCAAATGAGACACATTACCTGCACTGTGAGGACATGTTAGTTATGGCACTACGGCCATGTGGCGTGATTCCCCCGAGGGTGATCCGGCTCACAGGACCCTCATTGTTGAGGACCTGAGTGGCTGGACAAGGCCAAGGGGACGCCCATGTAACACCTGGCTGTGGCAGATAGATGGTCATTTCCAGGGGGGTGGGACTGGACGGTGTGTCTGCCTGGGGAGTTGCCAACTGGGATCTTGAGTTTCGTTGTGGGGTGAGTGCTGTATCAGAGTGTGCTCCCTGACCTGACCTGACCTGACTTGACCTGACTAATCACAGAGGAATTTCTGTTTGAAGGAAATAAAACGACACTGGAGGCATGTTTTCATTGTGCTAGAGTAGTCCACAAACCACCACACCTTAACAGCTTGATATCCTGTCCTGTACTTTCTCACAATTGATGACTATTCTATATGAAATGTCATTCCCACACACACCCCACACCTTTTATTCCTTCTAGAGACAGTCACTTAGTTACATAAATACTATGTCTTAGTAATGGTGTGAGTAGCCATATTGCAGATATTCCTCTTTTTCATAAACAATTTTGCAGTCTGGCATATCTGTTAGGGTAGTAGACTCTAAATAAGGTTTAGCAGCTCAGCTGGCACCACACAGTTAGCTGTGCGGCACCAAGTCCTTGCATTGCTATCACCAGGGTTGTCTAAATATGGATACAGTTGTCTTGTAAGCCATTTGGATTAACATGCCAAGCAGCTGTAGCAAGTGTGCTTTCTTCCTTCAAATGTCTCCTTGATATTAGCTTTCTAGGAGCCTCAGTAAGAATGCTTTTCCCTGTCTGTGTCATTAGCTAGACGAAAACGGTGTACCCCTTTACTCAACCTATGTTATAAAAAGATTTTTGTCAGAACCAATGTGCCTTAACGTCCCATAGTGGTTTTGAAACGTTTATCACAAAGTCAATTTAATAACTTTTGCAATGGCAGGTTAAGACAGCAAAATCTAAGAAACACTGGGGTGGGTGGCATGCTGAAATTCTTGCTGTAACTTTCATTTCTGTCAAACTTTTATTTGAAATAGGAATGTTTAGAGAGTTTGGATCACGGTGTTTCAGGTTTGGGCTCAGGGTTCCTATTGCATAATTTCATTTAAGAATTACTAGGTGGTTTCGTCCCCTGCTCGCTTCGCTCGTCAAGAAAACACATCCCAAGGAGATGTGGTCACTCCTCTTAAACGGTGATACAATGGGAAACAAATAGTTTTTTTTTTTTCCTCCTCTTCACTCAATCAGCTATTGGCTTGTTGTTGCTGCCATACCGTGTGATCTACATCTCACGCGGCGCACTTCTGTCATATCAGCTGTGTTCATATATTCGATCTCTTTTCGCTTTTACCTTTTCATTAATATTGCATTGAATTTTGACTCTGTGTTGGGAATTACATCATGACAACGCAACTTATAACTGCCCGTGAGTGAATATCGTTTCTTTCTCTCTACAAGAAATGTGTCTGACAATAGCATTCACACAAATGAGAAATGATTTCTATCATGGGATTTCACTTTCACCAAACAACAAATCTTTTAATTCTCACGGATACGCCTCTTCACTGGGAAGAAACACTACTTTTTTTTTTCCCCTGATGGCAACACGAATTAGACAATCTACAAGTCTCCGACGTAAAATTTAAATCCGAACAATATATTCGATCTCTTTCCGTTATTTCACCGAGTAATAATTTCCATTTGTTTGCGCTAATGCAATCTTTCCTATCATATTTTTGAGACTTTTATATTTTAGTACTTCCATTATCTCTAACCTGCTCTGCATGTGTATCACACCAACGTTTTTGAATTCTTTACGACGTTCTACTTTGTCCTCTACTCTTTGTCTTTTATTTCTGACCTTGGGCGTGGTTAAATCTCTTGGCACAATGTCTTGTCTTGCGGGACGTGAAAGTATCTCTCTGAAAAAGTCACGTCTCATCTGAGGCTAAAAAGTGTCATCTCGTTCCAGGATTTTTTTATTATAATAGAGAGATTTAATTTTTTAAGACTTTTAATATTTTAAGACTTTGCCTTTATTTCTTGTTTTACATTATTTTTTTTCTCATTCCACTGAGGAAGTTTATAAAAGTAGACACCCTCATGCCATTTAAAGAAAAATAATCAGTCTTAATGTTCCCCTTTAATAGAGTTGTCCTTCAGCTGGCCATTGTCCAGCAACAGTTAATGTTAATAATGTTAACAATTTATCGCAATATTATGCTCGTTATAAGAATCAAAACCACCATTACAATGCAGGTAAGCCAACAAATAGCCGCTATGAGGTAATAATGGTGACAGCATGCGTGATTCTGCCAGGCAGCACAAAGTGAACGTAGGGTCTGGATGGATTCTTGGCCAAGAGCTGAAACTCTGCTCAGAGGGCACACTTTGAATTTTAAGGATGGGAATCGGATCCTTGCAGGTGGCTTGGATGAAGGAGGTGACAAAACTGTCTTCAATTCAGTTGGGTTCTCCAGGGTACCCTCGAGGTGCTTGAATATTTTCACTGTGACAGAATTGCACTTTGGACATCTTGGACAAGGTGAGTTTGTTTCTTCAGAAACCTAATGGTGCAGAGTAAAACAGAAAACAAAATAGCAGATATCAGTTTTAGTATCACATTAGGTGAGGGTTCTTCACATTTCCAAGTGATTATTTTGCTGACAGTAATTTTCTACACCAAAATGGAGAGTGTAATCATTTCCATGCTCTAAAACTTGGATCAGCAGCCAGTTAAGTGAATTCCTGAGGGCTGGTCGGAGGTGAGGATTAAACAGAGAGCCCTGTGTTACAGTCCAGCATTTGGCCAATAAGGGGTGATACTGCTTATCAACCTTTTGTACTATAGCCCCTTTTCCTTATGGCTGGTGTGGTAGTTAATGCTGCTGCTTTATTGATCGACCATTCAGGGTTCAAATCCCACTCCTGTTTCCGTGTCCCTTTGTACATTTCTCCAGATTCTCCAGTTTTCCTGTCACATGCAAAAGATATGCAGTTCTGAAACTGGCCCCCATGTAAGTGGTGTTGAGAGTGAACCCTGCAATGGGCTGTCGGCCCATCCAGGGTTGGTTAATACTTTGTACGTGACACTGCTAGGATAGGCTTCAGCCCAGGTGACTGACCCCCCAGAATTGGATTAAGCTGCATTGTGAATGTTACAGCGTAAAAATAAAATATACTTACTTGTACTAAAAATATACTTATCAGAAAGTACGTTTCTAACACATTATTGGTCCTGTGTGCTTAAAATAAGTGCAAAGAAAATATAATAGAGATGTACTAATTAAAAATACATTGAGTTCTTCAGTGTACAGTACAGGCCAAAAGTTTGGACACACCTCCTCATTCAATGTGTTTTCTTTATTTTCATGACTGAAGGCATCAAAACTATGAATGAACACATGTGGAGTTATGTACTTAACAAAAAAAGGTGAAATAACCGAAAACATGTTTTATATTGTAGTTTCTTCAAAATAGCCACCCTTTGCTCTGATTACTGCTTTGCACACTCTTGGCATTCTCTCGATGAGCTTCAACAGGTAGTCACCTGAAATGGTTTTCACTTCACAGGTGTGCCTTATCAGGGTTATTTAGTGGAATTTCTTGCTTTATCAATGGGGTTGGGACCAGCAGTTGTGTTGTGCAGAAGTCAGGTTAGTTGGACGATCATTTATTTTTCAACAGGACAATGACCCCAAACACACCTCCAGGCTGTGTAAGGGCTATTTGACCAAGAAGGAGAGTGATGGAGTGCTGTAAATGGTCATGAAAATAAAGAAAACACATTGAATGAGGAGGTGTGTCCAAACTTTTGGCCTGTACTGTACGTAATCTAAATATGCAAATTTGCACTAATACTTAAATTGATATTAAGTGTACTCAGACCAAGTGTACTACCCCTTATAACCAGGAAGGGAGGTTCTGGAAATACATTTTTCGTCATTGTTTAGCATTGGGTGAAGTTCTTTTATCATTTTTCAAAGTGCTTCAAGATGTGGGTTATAGGTGACAACAAGGGGAATGCGGTTCTTGTTGTCTTTGTTTGTATATTCCAGAAGATTGTCTCTGGGAATGGCAGTAGCTCTTCTTATTTGAGTGTCTGTTGTTTTGGGGTTATAACCTTTTCTGATGAAATCTTGTCTAAGCTCCTGCAGTTGTTTATCCCGGTCTGTTGGGTCTGAGCAAATACGGTTGCTTGGCGCCTTATATGCTTGGGGTGGAAGCTATCACTTCTCAGGTAGGTCCATCTGTCGCTTTGTGAAAGACAGAGCTTACAAGGGAGTTATCTTTCAGTTGAACTGAAGTGTCAAGGAAGCTGTTTTTGAGTAATTCAGTTTCAGCTTTATGTTGGGGTGGTAAAAATTAAATTGATTATAAAAATGGAGGAGGTCCTTCTCACTGGCAGTCCAGATTATGAAGACATCATCTATGTAACAGAGAACCATTTTTTTTAAGATGCACGTTGACATAAAATCTTCCTCCAATTCTGTCAAAAATAGGTTTGCATAGGTTAAATTTTAAATGGTTACATTTGCCATTGTTGCTCATCTGTCTACACTCAATAACATATAATGACAAAGTGAAAACATATTTTCAGAAAGGTATTTGGATCTGTAATTCAATACTTTATAGCCCCTTTGGCAGCAATTCCTGCTTTGAGTCTTCTTGGGTAAGTTTCAACAAGCTTTGCACACCTGGGATTTGGACAGTGTATCCCATTCTTCCTAGCCGATCCTCTAAAGCTTGGTTAGATTGGATGGTTAGCATGTGTAAACTGCCTACTTCAGGTCTCTCCATGATTGTTCTAAGGGGTTCAAGTCTGGGCTTTGGCGGCCACTCAGTGATGGTCAGAGACTTGGCCCAAAGTTGCTCCAGTATTGTCTTTGCTATATGCTTAAGGACATTATCACAATAAAAGATGATCTGTCACCCTAGTCTGAGGTGGTGTGCACTCTGGAGCAGGTTTTCTTCAAATAACTCTCTGTATTTGGCTCCTTTAATTCTGTCCCATCTCTGCCACTGAGAAACATCCCATAGCTTGATTGCTGCCACCACCATGTTTCACCATAGAGGTAATACTAGGTAGGTGGCAAGCAGGGCCTGGTCTTCACCAAGCATAACGCTTACAGTTGTGTCCAAAGACTTATGTTTTTGTCTCATCAGACCAGAGAATCTTTTACCTCAGGCTCTCAGATTCCTTTAAATATTGTCAAATGCCATTTAATGAGGAGTGGCTATCATTTAGTTACTCCACCATAAACACCTAATTGATGGAGTGTTGCTGAGATGGGCATCCTTCTGACAGGTTCTCCTATCTTAGCAGTGGACTTCTGAAGCTCTATTAGAGTGATCATTGGGTTCTTACTTACCTCCCTGACAAAGGCCCACTTTCCTGCTTACTCACCTTGGCCAGACTGTCCTGGTGGCTCCAAACTCTTCCATTTCACAAAGCCGTTGTGCTCCTGGGAACACTCAAAAGTTTTACAAATGCTGTTATGCCCTTGCCCTGGTCTAGGCCTAAGCACAATTTATTTGTGTATTAACTACAGGGGGATAAAATTGATGAGCCACATCATGAAGTTATGGGAAAGACTAGTGGAAGCTAGGTTAAGAAGTGAGGTGATGATTAGTGAACAGCAGTATGGTTTCATGCCATAAAAGAGCACCATAGATGCAATGTTTGCTCTGAGGGTGTTGTTGAAGTATAGAGAAGGCCAGAAGGAGTTGCATTGCTTCTTTGTGGACCTGGAGAAAGCATATGACAGGGTGCCTCAGGAGGAGCTGTGGTATTGTATGAGGAAGTCGGGAGTAGCAGAGAAGTATGTAAGAGTTATATAGGATATGTACGAGGGAAGTGTGACCATGGTGAGGTTGGTGGTAGGAGTGACGGAAGCATTCAATGTGGAGGTGGGATTACATCAGGGATCGGCTCTGAGCCCTTTCTTATTTGCAATGGTGATGGACAGGTGGACAGACGAGATTAGACAGGAGTCCTCGTGGACTATGTTTGCTGATGACATTGTGATCTGTGGCGAGAGTAGGGAGCAGATTGAGGAGACCCTGGAGAGGTGGAGATATGAGAAGGAGAGGAGAGGAATCAAGGTCAGTAGGAACAAGACAGAATACATGTGTGTAAATGAGAGGGAGGTCAGTGGATTGGTGAGGATGCAGGGAGTAGAGTTGGCAAAGGTGGATGAGTTTAAATACTTGGGATCAACAGTACAGAGTAATGTGGATTGTGGAAGAGAAGTGAAAAAGAGACTGCAGGCAGGGTGGAATGGGTGGAGAAGAGTGTCAGGAGTGATTTGTGACAGACGAGTATCAGCAAGAGTGAAAGGGAAGGTCTACAGCACGGTAGTGAGATCAGCTTTGTTATATGGGTTGGAGATGGTGGCACTGACCAGAAAGCAGGAGACAGAGCTGGAGGTGGCAGAGTTAAAGATGTTAAAAAATTACATTGGGTGTGATGAGGATGGACAGGATTAGAAATGAGGACATTAGTGGGTCATCTCAGGTTAGACGGTTGGGAGACAAAGTCAGAGAGGAGAGATTGCGTTGGTTTGGACATGTGCAGAGGAGAGATGTTGGGTATATTGGGAGAAGGATGCTAAGGATAGAGCTGCCAGGGAGGAGGAAAAGAGGAAGGCCTAAGAGGAGGTTTATGGGTGTGGTGAGAAAAGACATGCAGATGATGGGTGTGACAGAACAAGATACAGAAGACAGAACGATATCGAAGAAGATGATCTGCTGTGGCAACCCCTAACGGGAGCAGCTGAAAGAAGAAGGTGGTCTACTGACAGTTGTTTGGACTTAATGGCTTTGTTTTTGACCTCACATGTGGATGGAATTGTGGGACTGTATAAAATGAGGGAAATCTAACTGTGGTATAGCGGGTCCGTGGCTCTGAAAGAATGTCCGAGTTTTAAATAATCCATTGGCCGTGTCAGTCTCCGTGGGCGGGCTTGCACAGCTGCGGGGAGTTGATGAGGTAATTGGGGTGAAACGCACCTGCACGTGAGGGTGCGATCTTTCTCAGTTGCTTCATCAGCTTCTTGCGGTGCGTGATTGAGATGCTGCGGCCACGGAGCCGTATAAGTACGAGCCGGCACAGAAGAAGAGAGAGACGGAAAAGAAGAAATGAAAGAAGAGAAAGAAACAGAGGCAGAGAGCAAGAGCAGCTTTGGGGAAGAGAGAGAGGTCAACGTGGTCAGGGGTCCCGTGTCAGAGCTAGTGATCGGTGCTTGAGGGACAGTTCGTACCCAATGATTGTGTTGAGGAGTGAGTACGGTCAAGGTGGTGTCCTCTCCTGGTATCCGAGGAACGAGTGACCCTGAGCGGTCTGGCAGATGCTGATGAAGACAGTCCTCCTCCCTGTTTCTCCCTCTTTTTTACTATCTTTCCATGATGAGAAGACCACCTCTCTCTTTATTTCTTCATGATAAGGACAACTCTTATCTCAGCTGCCATACTGAGGCAGGCATGAAGACTGTTTCAGTATTCCATTCAAAGGTCAAGGGGTAGCACAGCCCAAGCTATACTAAAGATACGATGAGTGCCACCTATGGACACAAGATATACTGCGCCTTAGTCTGTAATTGCATTTTTGTCACACTTATTTTATTTTGCTTACAATTTGGGCATATTATCTATAATAGATAATTAAAATGTAACTCTATTTTTGTTGGTCTAGCTTGTTGCCTGAGGGAATTGACATAAAACCTAGTGTAATGTATGAAGGCTCGTATGACATTTTAGTAAAGTTTACAAAATAAAAAATATACAGGGGGAAATTGTGTCACCTAGGACTCTATACCAGGGGTTCTCAAACTCAGTCCTGGGGACCCTCTGTGACTGCAGGCTTTTGTAATAACATATCACTTTATTAGGCTAACTGTTCAATTTAAAACAGAAGTCAGTTGGAACAAAAACCTGCCACCACAGGGGGTCCCCTGGACTGAGATTGAGAACCCCTGCTCTGTACAATAACCCAGGGGCCTGATATGCACAGGTAGACTTGTGCCTTTCTAAATGATGTCTAGTCCATTCAGTGTGCCACAGGTAGTCTCCATTCAGGTTTTGGACACATTCAAGGAGAATTAAAGCAAAGAGAATGAAGCCAACTCTAGGAAGAGTCCTGGTGCTTCCAAACTTCTTCCATTTCACAAATATTGGAGCTCCTGGGAACACTCTAACAAATCTTTACAAGTGGTTTCCTAACCTCGCCCTGATTTGCACCTCACCACAATTTGATCATGGAGGTCTACAAAATGTTCCTTGGACTTCATGGTTTGGTTTTTGTCCTGACACACTGTGTGAATTGTGGAACCTTATATACACAGGTGTACGTGTGCCTTCCTAAATGATATCCGATCAATTCAGTTTGCCACAGGTGGACTCCAATCAAGTTCTGGAAACATCTCAAGGAGAATTAAAGCGCTTAAAATTAAATCTACAACAGTGTGCAGAAAGTGCAGGGGTTTGAAGACTTTTTAAGTCCAATATACGTGAGACACTTTAAACACAAACTAACAAAAGCTTTTTACTGGACTTTTAAATATTCTATTAATATTCATTTAACAAGTTTAATTTCACAAAGGTAGCCTTGAAGAAATAATAATATAAAATAAACTGGGGGTTCGCCCCCTGCTCGCTTTGCTCGCCATCACCCCCGGCCTGCATCACATGCCACCCACTTCGCGTCTCTGCCGCTCGTGTTGTGAAAAGGGGGGGCTGAACGGACTCCAAGGAGACGCAGTCGCTCCTCCGAAATCCCCTTTTAAACCGTGATAAAGTGGGAAACAAATAGTTTTTTTTTTTAACTTCCTCTTTGCTCGATCAGCTACTGGCTTGCAGTTGCTGCCGTGCCAAGTGATCTGCATCTCGCTTGGTGAGATTTAAAAGCCTGTACAGCAGCTGTCCTACTCTGTCTTGGCATGGTTAGATCTCTTGGCACAAAGTCTTGTCACACGGGATGTGAGTTCTTGATATTTTTTAGTTTATAATTTAAAAACGGAAAAAGAATCTGAAAATCTATCAACATCACATTTAAAGTTTGATAAATTCTGAAAAGAATGATACCAAACATATATACAGTATGTAGGTATTAAAATAACCCTGATTTAAAGCGTGACAAAAACAGAACATAAAAATGCCACATAAAATCATTGCACTTTTAGGCTTAGAATTATACAGTGGCTTGCAAAAGTATTCGGCCCCCTTGAACTTTTCCCACATTTTGTCACATTACAGCCACAAACATGAATCAATTTCATTGGAATTCCACGTGAAAGACCAATACAAAGTGGTGTACACGTGAGAAGTGGAACGAAAATCATACATGATTCCAAACATTTTTTACAAATAAATAACTGCAAAGTGGGGTGTGCGTAATTATTCAGCCCCCTTTGGTCTGAGTGCAGTCAGTTGCCCATAGACATTGCCTGATGAGTGCTAATGACTAAATAGAGTGCACCTGTGTGTAATCTAATGTCAGTACAAATACAGCTGCTCTGTGACGGCCTCAGAGGTTGTCTAAGAGAATATTGGGAGCAACAACACCATGAAGTCCAAAGAACACA
>JANRMT010062857.1:30633603-30682836 GCA_026402145.1 Polypterus bichir lapradei
TGGAAAGCATCAGTAGCCAAACAATTAAAATTTCAAATGCATTTATCGATTAAACATTTCTATTTGTTTAAGTATTTTAAAGTTGACGTCTCCTCCATATGCTGATACAAACATTAATCTCATTATAGCAAATGTCACAAACCTGACAAAGTGACTTGGTGACAAACCTGATTTGAAAAGTGTTTTACAAAAGCACAAGTTTACATTTCATCAATGAAAATGTCTTTCACATACCATTCATATTAATAAAGGTTATATTTTTATTTTTAGCTCTGAATTTAAGCAGTATTTGGTTTTCATTTACAGAACAGGAAATGTCAGTGAATAAATTAGTAGGTATTGTGACCACTAGGGAGCGTCTCGAACCTCAGGCACCATCAGGCAAGCAGCAGTCCCAGCTTCAAAAGACCTTTTATTTACAGCTGCACTTGTTCACGTTCACAGTCACTGGCATAATTTCTTTTCTCCTCCTCTACTGTTCTCAGGCAAGCTTGGCCCACCTCCTGCTGACTTCAGCTCCCCTGGGTGGGGTCGGAGCATCTCTTTTTATGTCAAACCCTGGAGTATTTCTGCTACTACTTCACAACACCCAGGAAGCACTTCTGGGTCCGACAAAACTTTCTTAAACTGGAAAGCAGAGCATGTCGTTCCTTTAACTAACATAAGTGGCGTCCAAGAGGGGCACACGCTCTGGACACTGGAGGTGACCACCAGTCATCGAACTCTGATAATACTGAGTGGACACTGTTACTCACTGGGTGCTGTTTATGAAAGTAAACATGCACATGCTCCGTACATCAAGGGCCATGTGCTCCTTAAACTCTGCTGTAGATACACAAAGGGGTACCGTTGGTGCTACTGAAGGGGCGCATGCTTAAGACACTGAGCGGGAACAACAATCATCAAATTATAATGATACTGAGTGGACTCCGTTTATGAAAGTAAAAATGCACACAATGCCATACATCATGGGGCATATACTACTTAAAGTCTATGGTATATAACAAAGGGGCACCGTTTGTACTACTAAAGGGGCACGTCCTCTGGACAATGAGAAAGACCAACAGTCCTCAGACTCTAATGATACTAAGTTGGCTCTTTTACCCACTGGGAGCCATTTATACAAGTAAAAGTGAGCATGCGTCATACAACACGGGGCATGTGCTACTTAAAGTCTGTGGTATATACACAAAGGGGCACCGTTTGTGCCACTGAAGGGGTGCATGCTCCAGAAAGTGAGAGGGACCAACAGTCATCAAACTCTAATGATACTGAGTGGGCTCTGTTTATGAAGGTAAAAGTGCGCACAATGCCGTACACTGAGAGCCATATGCTCCTTAAACTCATGCTTGCTTCGTACACCAAGGGGCACAGATCCTAAAAGTCTGCGGTATATACATAAAGGGAAGTCGTTTGTCCTCCTGCACTTTCTCTGAAAACAGACAGAAATTCCTAATCCCCCCCAAAGGTCAATGAAGTATAATAATACTGAATGTCCGCTATGGACAATGAGGGGCAATGTCTGTCCACCCCACCTAGGGCCTCAAATGGACTTGGACTGACACTGCTGGAGAGGTCCTCCCCAAATACCCCAAAAGGGCTGCCCATCAGGACTACATCTCCCATGCTGGTTTGCGGGTGTACAAATGGCAGCTCCACCAGAGGGATACTGCCCTCCAGTGTATTGGGCTAACACATGGCGCTGTGAGGCAGTCTCCCTCTATTCTTCCATTCTTGTGGCTCCCCAGCTGGGATGCCTACCTTTCCATGACCTTGCCTTATAAAGGCTTCTCAATCAAGTAAAGAAAACTCCACCCCAGCCAGGATGCCAGCCAACCCGTCTCATATGTGGCACTACATATAATAAGTTAACTTAGAACATCCATGACGATAAAGTTACTCCTACTTTAAAATAACCGCCAAAACCAATAACTCCTCCCATTTTTGTTACACTGGGGGAAGTTACTCCCCCATCACCCACAAACGAAATTCAGGCCCTAAAATTTGGCAAATTTTGCTGTTTGATTATAATGCCAGAGGACAGTCAATTGGGTTTGAAAGTGCCGGGATGGGCAGATATTCGTAAGTTTCATTGCACATCTGATGCACCCTCCACACTTTGTGGAGGGTGCAAGTGAATAAAAAATTATCATCCTATAAGCATATTTACTATTCTTCTTCTTCTTTCGGCTGTTCCCATTAGGGGTTGCCACAGCGGATCATCTTCTTCCATATCTTTCTGTCCTCTGCATCTTGTTCTGTCACACCCATTACCTGCATATCCTCTCTCACCACATCCATAAACCTTCGCTTAGGCCTTCCTGTTTTCCACTTCCCTGGCAGCTCAATCCTTAGCATCAACACAATCTCGCCTCTCTGACTTTGTCTCCCAACTGTCCAGCCTGAGCTGACCCTCTAATGTCCTCATTTCTAATCCTGTCCATCCTCGTCACGCCCAATGCAAATATTAGCATCTTTAACTCTGCCACCTCCAGCTCTGTCTCCTGCTTTCTGGTCAGTGCCACCGTCTCCAACCAATATAACATAGCTGGTCTCACTACCGTCCTGTAGACCTTCCCTTTCACTCTTGTTGATACCCGTCTGTCACAAATCACTCCTGACACTCTTCTCCACCCATTCCACCCTGCCTGCACTCTCTTTTTCCCCTCTCTTCTACAATACCCATTACTCTGTACTGTTGATCCCAAGTATTTAAACTCATCCACCTTCACCAACTCTACTCCCTCATCCTCATCATTCCACTGACCTCCCTCTCATTTACACACATGTATTCTGTATTGGTGGTCCTACTGACCTTCATTCCTCTCCTCTCCAGAGCATATCTCCACCTCTCCAGGGTCTCCTCAACCTGCTCCCTACTATCGCTACAGATCACAATGTCATTAGCAAACATCTTAGTCCAGGGGACTCCTGTCTAATCTCGTCTGTCAACCTGTCAGTCACCATTGCAAATAAGAAAGGGCTCAGAGCCGACCCCTGATGTAATCCCACCTCCGTCACTCCTACCGCAGACCTCACCACTGCCACACTTCCCTCGTACATATCCTGTACAACTGTTACATACTTCTCTGCCATTCCCGACTTCCCACTTGTCATGTGCTTTCTCCAGGTCCACAAAGACGCAATGCAACTACTGGCATTCTCTAAACTTCTCCATCAACATCCTCATAGCAAACATTGCATCCGTGGTGCTCTTTCTTGGCATGAAACCATACTGCTGCTCACTAATCATCACCTCACTTCTTAACCGAGCTTCCACTACTCTTTCCCATAACTTCATGCTGTGGCTCATTAATTTTATCCCCCTGTAGTTACTACATTCCTGCACATCCCCCTTATTCTTAAATATCGGCGCCAGTACACTTCTGCTCCACTCCTCAGGCATCCTATCACTTTCCAAGATTCCATTAAACAATCTGGTTAAAAACTTTACTGCCATCTCTCCTAGACACCTCCATGCTTCCATAGGTATGTCATCTGGACCAACGGCCTTTCCATTTTTCATCCTCTTCATCGCTGTCCTTACTTCCTCCTTGCTAATCCGTTGCACTTCCTGATTCACTATCTCCACATCATCCAACCTCTTCTCTCTCTCTCTTCATTTATCAGCCTCTCAAAGTACTCTTTCCATCTGCTCAACACACTCTCCTCACTTGTGAGTATGTTTCCATCGTTATCACTCTAACTTGCTGTATCAAAACTACAATACTAAACAGGGACACAGACGTACCTTAGACAGCTGCTCTTTTTCCTTTATGGTCTGACAAGAGTGGCAACCTGCAAAAAAGATTTTTTTTAAGTTATTGTCCCCTTTCAGATTTTTTGGTAAATTTCCAACCTGCCTTAATACCCCATGCGTATTTCACCACTTCCTTTGACTATTTGTAGATAATCTGTAGCAGCGTGTGCAGGATGTGTGGCCCCATGACGTTAAAATGCCAAACTGTCCTGCCAAGAGCCGAATGTTTTCTTCTTCATCAATGACAGTGTGCTCTTCAAAGACGCCCTTCATCTGCAAGGGCACACACTAAAAAAGGCTGAGAATTATTGTACTGCATTAAAGGAATACTCCACCCAAAAATAACATTTTTTATGTTATTTACTCCATGTAGTGTGTAGAGTTGGCCCAAAAAAAATTAATCTTACCTTTTTGTGGAGAAAGGAAATAACAAAGTTACTGATTGAATGGGACACAATGGTGACCAAGCACTGGACAGCAGCAAACAACTTTGTAGCAAGGCTACATCACTTGTCAGTCGGGTTGGCCTTTTGGACTGTTCCGTCACTTTATAATGTGGCTGGGAGGGTGGCTGTAAATAGCCCTTCAGGCACTTTTGAGGACGACCCAGTGCTGGGAGGATCCCGCACGATAAATATTCCAGCTGCCTGTTGCCGGCGTCATGTTTCCATAACAACCGACAGGGGAAAGGATGTTTCGGCGGGAAACTTTTTCTTTTTAAGGGGAATGGCGGATCAAAGAAGGGGGAGAAAAAAGGAAGGAAAAGGCTGAAGGCAAGGAGGCAACTATCAACGTCCTAAAGAATCATTCTGGATCTTACTTCACCCAGGGACATCTGGTATTTATGGGTGGCCACCCCGAAGAAATAATCAGGTGACGAATCCCCGAGATGAGGCCAGGTACTGGTGTTCTCCGGCTGCTCCCGTCTGGTGAGTCGGATGCATGAGTGCGTTTCTTCGTGATAGTCAGCGGAGAAGCTGTTTCGCCAAAGGACTGTTGTGTTCCCTCATGCCATATGTTAGGAACTGAACTGCAGGGTTTTTCTCCTTATATTGTGGACTACGTTAAATCTTTTTTTTGCTTTCTCTGAGAACAGTTTTTCATTTTTTTTTATTGTCTGTGTCAAACCGGGGGTTATGATTTGGCCGTTGGGGGGTTCAGTTATGAGCACTGAGGCACCAGGCAAGTAAATGTAAACAGCAAAATTCAATATGTTTATCAGTTCCACTTTCTTTTGTGTGTGATTTTTTGTCAGTTATTAAAGGGCGTGCATAGGGTACAAGAGGGACCGAGGACAAAATATGGTAATGCTATTTTATTCTTCAAATATCGTCCACTTCCCTCTCGGGTTGTGAAGTGTAGGAATCACGTTTCCGTATCTGGCGGTTGCTACAATTTTGCCATTACTTGTGTTACATAATCCATGTCAAGTCAAGTTGCTTTTATTGTCACTTAACACGAATGTACAAGTGAGGCCCACAGTAGTAGATCAATATTTACATAATACGTTGTGTCATTTTCTAACCCAGTTACTCCAGACCAGAGTCACGAGGGGGCTGGAGCCTATCCCAGCATGCATAGGGTGCCAGTCCATCGTGTGGCAAACACACACACACACAACCCAATTTAGTGTCGCCAATTTACCTAATCTGCATGTCTTTGGAGAGTGGGAGGAAATCCATGCAGACACGGGGAGAGCATGCAAACTCCACATAGCGAGGACATGGGGTGCCATGCCTGTTTTCCTTACTGCCAGGCAACAGCGCTACTACTGCACCACCGTGTTGCCCTATGCAAATATCTTTCTGTAAAACTTATATTTTTAGTAAGACTCCTATTTTAAAATGGACAGGAAGCTATTTGGAGACATCTGAATATTTCAATTGTATTTTGATATGCCAAAATGATACTCAGATATGTTGAAAGGTATTTTGACATGATCGCTAGACCATTTTCAGGTGTCTCACATGCATTCCATGATACCCTAAAAGAATAGGCGGTCCTACTAAATAGATAGGATTTTACAGAACGCCATTTTGATAAGCCTTAAATTCAAAAATAGGTATCTTAAAACACCTTACTATGCTATTATAAGGTATCTGGAAGTGTATCTGAGATCTGTTCTTCAAACAAGATGTAAATCTGAGGTCCTGACTCTCTGTGGTCATAAAAGATCCCTGGGCATCCTTGGTAAAGAGCCGGGTGTACCCCGATGTCATGGCTAAATTGCCCATCATGGCCTAGTCATTCTGGCCCTCTAATCATCTTATGTCTCTAATTGGCTCTCTCACCACTTCACCACCTCATGGGTGGCCGCCGTCACAGCATTCAGGTGGATGATATCATTAATGGTGGTTGAAGTGGCTCCTCACTCACTATGAAAAGCGCTTTGAGTAGTGAAAAAAGTGCTATATAAATGTAAAGAATTATTATTATTATTATTTTTATTATAATCTCTCCAAATGCAAGGACTCTTCTAAAAAATCTTGAAATACAATGAGATATCTTGAAACGCTTGTCAGATATCTTAGAATGACAGGGTTGTCATTGTAAGATATCTTGAAATGCATGTAAGAGATCTGGAAATGTATGTAACCTATCTTGAATTTGACACATTACTGAATATCTATAATTCATTTCAAAATCACCCAGAATGCAACTGAAGATGCCTTAAAATTCATTAACAGATCTTAATATGAGGGACGTTCAAAGCGTAAATCTATTTATTAAGAATTTCAAAAACAAATGACGTCACTGTTCTACATAGTCACCTTCCTTTGCAATGCAATTTTCCCAGCATCGTACCAACTTTTTAATGCTCAATTACTACTCCTCCCACCTTCACCGTTTCCAACGAAAATATTAAAGAGCGGAAACTTTTTGAACATCCCTCGTAAGTGATAATCTGGTTTGCTGACTTGCTCTTTATTCCTATTGCTTGGAATAGACTTACAGAATGGATGGATTGTTTTCTATTAGAACATTAGAACATATTTTGATGAGAACAGGCCATTCAGAGCAACAAAGCTCACCAGTTCTGTTTAATTCTTCCAAAATAACATCAAGTCAAGTTTTAAAAGTCCCCTAAGACCTCCTGTCCGCCATACTACTTGGTCACTTATTCCAAGTGTCTGTGACTTTCCGTGTAAAGAAAAACTTCCTAATGTTTGTGCTAAATTCACCCTTAACAAGTTACCAGATGTGTCACCGTGTTCTTGATGAACTCATTTTAAAGTCACCATCTCGATCTACTGCACTAATTCCCTTCATGATTTTAAACACTTCAATCATGTCTCTGCTTTGCTTAAACCGTAAAGGCTCAGCTCTTTTAATCTTTCACCATTATTCATCCCCAGTAGCCCTGGAATCAGCCTAGTCGCTCTTCTCTGGACCTTCTCTAGTGCTGTTATGTCCTTTTTGTAGCCTGGAGACCCAAACTGCACACAGAACTCAAGATGAGGCCTCACCAGTGTGTTATAAAGGTTGAACAGAACCTCCTTGGACTTGTACTCCACATATCAAGGCGCTATATAACCTGACGTTCTGTTAGCCTTCTTAATGGCTTCTGAACACTATCTGGAAGTTGATAGTGACCAGTCGCCTATGACTTCCAGTTCCTTTTCATAAGACGTACTTTCAATTTTCTGACCTCCCATGGTGTATTTAAATGTAACATTTTTACTTCATATGTGGAATTCTTTACATTTACTTCCATAAATTTCCCAAAAATCTGCCCAAGCTTATCTGCTATCTAAGTCCCTCTGTAATGATTTAACAGATTCGAGATTATCGGTCAATCCATCTAACTTGGTATCATTGGCAAACTAAACCAGCTTGTTACTTATATCCATCCATCCATTATCCAACCCGCTATATCCTAACTACACGGTCACGGGGGTCTGCTGGAGCCAATCCCAAACAACACGGGGCGCAAGGCAGGAAACAAACCCCGGGCAGGGCGCCAGCCCACCGCAGTTGTTACTTATATTCCTATTCAAATCATTTGTAAATATTAAAAACAGAAGCAGCCTCAGCACTGATCCCTGCTGGACACCACTTTTAACATCACCCTCTGCTTCCTGTGTCTGAGCCAATTCTGCACACCCACCTACACGTAACACCCTGAACTCCCACTTCTTTCAGTTTGAGGCCCACCCTCTCATGTGGCACCTTATCAAATGCTTTCTGAAAGTCAAGATAAATAATATCATATGCTTCACTCTGGTTGTACCCTTTTGTTGCTTCCTCACAGAATTCCAGCATATTAGTGAAACACGACCTCCCTCATCTGAACTCATGTTGACTGTTCCCTAAAGCCCCTGTACCTGCCATGTTTTCTCGGATAATTCCTCCCATTCATTTTTCTGTCATGCACATTAAGCTTACTGGCCTATAGATACCTGGATCGGCCTGGTCACCCTTTTTATATAACGCGATAATATTTGCTAATTTCCAGTCCTTAAGAATTCCCCCAGTGTAGTGTAGTGACATTCTAAAAATATGCAACATGGGTTCATTAAATACTATCTCCCTCATGTTTTATAGAATATTTTGCTGGCAATTTTAAAGTTTGTGTTGTGTCAGATGGATATCATAATGTTGTTAAAATATTACGTTTAGAGCATTGCTGTCAATTTCAACTTGAAAATATTTTTTTGCGGTGAACTCACGTCATAAAATGAGTAACTCTTTGCACAGTACACACAAATGCCAGATTTCCACCTAGATTATATTCTCACCTTCCCGAAGTAAAACTTTATCTTCCACAGGGACCCTGGTCTTATCTTCAGAAGCGGCATCTACACCCAAAGACCTTGCTGGCAATGCCGATGGAGACGGCTCTTTCCATTCCTCTGGACAGCCGTTGAGCCAGTGAGCCTCAACTAAGAATCTCCTCCAGGGGGTCCCAGATGACATGTGGCCTAGCTGAGCTGTGCTGCTTGGGGCCTGGTCACTAAGGTGAAATCCCACTGGAATACCAGGCCTCCCGCCACTGAGGGAGTCAATGTCATGCCCTGCGGCTGAGCAGGACAGGATTTTACTCTGTGGAAGCCCTGACGGTGGGCTCAGCTCATGTTTCAGGTCTTTCTGCTCACCATCAGCTCTGTCCTTTCCGCTTTCATCCTTTTCATGCACGCAGTAACCTTTAAAGCTCCTTGGATGTATCCTGTTGTTGCATGGTCTCATATCAGGTTACACGCCTGCAGTTTTATTGATCACACTGCTGTTGAAATGGCCTATTTTCTCCTTCTGTGGTCCGTCTTCTTTTACTGTTATGTGGGTACTGCTGCCTCAGCAGTGTCTTGGACTGCACACAGTTTATCATTAGGGGAGAAGCTAAACTTGATCACTCCTGGCAGGTAACCACTTTAAACTTTAATGAGCATTTGTCACTTAACACAGATGACCTGAAGGGGATTACAATGTGGCACCAGGTAGCAGCCACTGTCTGCACCATTGCACTTCTGAAAAAGGACGATACGTCTCATACACGTCTATTCAATTTAAATAGCGCCTTTTATAGTGGCTGTCATTCCAGTGCTCAGGACTAACAAATAACAAAGACACATAGGAACCCCACAATGGCCCCGAGTTCTACAGGTGGGCTGCTGTTTGAACTTTCAGTTTGAGCCACCTTCTGCTTCATTTTTTAACAATGTTTTTAATATCTTATGTAAAAAGTATAAACTGCACTAGAAGACATATCTGCTCCAGGAATTAAAAATCAATTTAGTGGATGATCAGTGAATTATTTGATTGATAAAATCATTATAATTAAGTGAATGAATACTGGACTGATTGAGTGCTAGCTCAGTTCTTGAATGGTGAACTAAAAGAACTCAATAGGATGTTTACTGTATAGATCTCATTTAGGTTCATTTAAGTTAAAATGATCTTGTTTGCTGGTATTATGGAGCCCTTTCTTCTGGTTATATTGAAACAAATCTCTTAGATGTCACATATACAGGTGGTCCACTCCTACAAGTGCTTTAGGATCCTCATTAATGACAGGTTGGACTGGTTTTATGACACAGAGGAACTACTGAAGAAAAAGCAGCTCTGGCTCTGCTCCCTTAGGAGATGGCATTCCGTTAATGTGGGAAGTGACATTCTTCACATCTTCTACAACTCTGTGAAGGCCAGTGTGGTGTGCTGGGCTGGTGACATCACTTCAAGAGAGGCCCACCAAATTAACAAGCTAATTAAAAGGGCAGGCTCAGTTATGAGACACACTCTGGACCCTCTGGAGGTCGTAGAGAAGGAGAGAGAATGAAAACAAAACCGAGTGCCATTATGAACAACGCCACACAACCTCTCTCTGACACACCAACACTGAGGACTTTCAGACAATTAATAATTCAGCAAAAGTGTGTCAAGAAATGCTATGGTGGTCCTTTATACCAATAGCAATACACCTGTATAGCGCCTCACTGGGACTGGGACTGCCATGTCAAAAGCTTTCTTTCTTTTTAAATTTTCTTCCTTTTTAGTTATTCTGGTGTGTGTTCAGACCATATTGTGTGGGTATATATATATATATATTTATTTATCTATCTATTTATTTGTTTCCCCCGAGGGCAAAAAAGTCCTATCTATTATATAGTGCCTTCCATTTCTTTCTTTATATCTATCTATCTATTATATAGTACCTTCCATTTCTTTCTATCTACCGTATAGTGCCCTTCATATCTATCTATCTATTATACAGTACCTTCCATTTCTTTCTATCTATCTATCTATCATATAGTGCCCTTCATATCTATCTATCTATTATACAGTACCTTCCGTTTCTTTCTATCAATCTATCTATCTATCATATAGTGCCCTTCATATCTATTTATCTATCTATTATATAGTGCCTTCCATGTTTATCTATCTATCATATAGTGCCCTTCATATCTATTTATCTATCTATTATATAGTGCCTTCCATGTTTATCTATCTATCATATAGTGGCCTTCATATCTATTGTGAAAGAAGCCCAGACACAGACAGACACTGAGACAGCCAGAAGTTCAAAACACACACACATTTATTTTCTTCTTTGTTTTACAGCACCACACAATGCTCAAACTCACAACGCTCAGTCCTTCCTTTCTTTTTACTGCCGCCTTCACTCCTCCACTCGCAAGCTCCGTCCTCTGCCTCCCGACTCTGGTTCTTTGAATGGAGTGAGGCGGCCTCTTTTATACTGCACCCGGATGTGGCGGAAGTGCTGTAGGTCAAGACTCCGGAGCTGTCCGGGTGCCCCCTGTCAGTGGTCATGGGCCCCAGCAGGGTTGAGCTTCTAAGCTCCGAGCCCATGGCCCTGTTACAACCCAGGGGGGCTGCCCTCTCGTGTCCCGGGGTAGGAATTGCCCCTTTCCCGGTCCCTTGCTTCTCCAGGCCTCCCAGTAGGGCACAGTCCCCCGGCCATCTCTCACACTATCTCTTAAATAGTACCTCTCATGTCTGCCTATAAACCAAATTTGTAGGTAGTGCTTTTCATATCTGTCTATCTATCTATTATATAGTGCCTTCCATTTCTATCTATTGTGGCGGTTGGCTGGGTGCTTATGCCCAGCTGGGACACCTTGAAGGATCGGGAGAGGGATTATACCCTCTCCTTGGGCCATGAGAGGGCAGCCGCCCTGCTCTGTATGGGGGCCACTGAAACCGAGCATGGAAGCTCAACCCTATTGGGGCCCGTGGCCACCACAAGGGGGCGCCTGGAAGTGCTGCCGGAAGGAATACCAGGGACACCCGGTGTGCTTCCGGGTGCTCATGCGGCACTTCCGCCACACCAGGAAGTGCCGCAGGAAGATCGTCGGAGTGCACCTGGAGCACATCCGGATGGATATAAAAGAGGCCGCCTTCCTCCAGTCAATAGCCAGAGTCGGGAGGAAGAAGACAAAGCTTGGGAGAGAGGAGCAGAGGCAGTGAAGGAGGTACCCATGAGAGGCCCGGACTTTGGAAAGGTGTTTGGTGCAGGGGGCACTGTGTTGTGTGTGGGACAATTTTGTAAATAAACCGGGTGTAGTTTGGAACTGCCAGTGTCTGTCTGTGTTGGTGTTCGGGCTGGTTCTGTACACTATCTATCAAATATATAGTGCCTTTCATGTTCATCTATCTATCAATACAATTAACTGATGCTGAAACAAATCCATCAGAATATTTTCTTTTAAACAGAAGCATAATCTGACTCGGGGACCGTTGTAAATGTTCAACTGTCTTTTGTTAACCTTACTCAAAATGAACACCTTTTCATACTCAAAAATGATGCATACATTTTCACAATACACCGTTGTGTTAGGTTGATCTAACTTCACATAAACAAATTTGATGAATGTGACACTCCTATATTTCACTAAGGTATGACGTTTTGGATACAGAACTGTCCCTTTTGTTGCATTGCTATCCAAGGTGGACCCAACACCTTTGTACAGTTAGAAAGAAAGTTAAAGACTTGATAGCAAATGTATCTTTTTTCTGAATTCTATGGTTGTGGAAGCTGATTTATGATCATTTTTTTCATACGCTGCCAAACTTTTTGCTCACCCAACATCACAAGAGCATACAGAAATTTTCTTCTTTTTCTTGACATCATGGCAGTTCATTTTGAACTTAGGGGAATACTCCACCCGAAAGTGATGGAAACTACTGCGTGTAGTTTGTAGTGATGGCCAAGAAAAATGTCATCTTGTGTTTTCATGCAGAACAAAAGGAAAAAGTTTATGCTATAACTAGCCACGCTACTGTCTAAGAGTGACTTCAGAGTGACACCACAGTGGAACCGTTTTTGATTTCTAAAAGAACCATCCAAGTGAAGGTTCCAGAAAGAACCTACTGTTTCGATCTGTAATACATCCCATAAATCACAATGAACAGATGGGATCAGATTGTGAAATACAGTGGAACCTTGGGTCACGACCGTAATTCGTTCCAAAACTCTGGTCGCAACCCGATTTGGTCAGGACCCGAAGTAATTCCCCCCATAGGATTGTATGTAAATACAATTAATCCGTTCTAGACCGTAAAGCTGTATGTAAATATGTTTTTTTTAATATTTTAAGCACAAAAATAGTTACTTATACCATAGAATGCACAGCGTAATAGTAAACTAAATGTAAAAACATTGAATAACACTGAGAAACCCTTGAACAGAGAAAACTAACATTGCAAGAGTTCACACTACAGCCTTACGAATCGCTCGCTGTAAACACTTTTTTAATGAGTTTTAAGCACAGGGAAAAAAATGAACATTTGAAAAATCCGTAATTTATACAAAAACTAACCATAAACAACCAAGAAAACTAACCTTGTATGAGTCGAGTTCTGGCATGAAGGAAGTGAGGAGGAACTGGATGGAGAGGAGATTACAGTTTTGAGGTAAAGTCTGTGACGATGCGGGTTCGCTGCATGCTCCCATCTTGCTTCCGGGAGCCCTTAAACCCGTCACTGTCAGTAATGTTACTGGTGAGCACGACAGTGAGGCACTACAATGGAGCAATCGGATGGTGCAAAAAGTGCCAAGCGCTTTTATTAAAATCAACAAAACAACAACCAAAAACAAAGTCCAACTTAAAGTGCAGTGCTTTCAGAATCCTTCAATAAATAAATGATCCCATAAAAACAGAAGTGAAGTGGAGGTTAAAACCCAATAGAAAAAAGTCTTCATTAAGTACAACGAGATTAAAACAATGCTCGAAGCATCTCTTTAAAAACAAGCCCGGTGCATTCTTTAACTGCCTTCTCGGCCTTACTGCCTTCTTTAACTGCCTTCTCATGCTCTCTCTCCCTCTCTCGCTCGCTCACTGCACAGCGAATGCACAGGGAGAGACTGAACACGTGCGGAAATCATCGGCGCGTACAAACCGGAAGGGAAACTGGCTTGTTCGTCACCCGAGTGTGTGGTCGTGAACAGATGCAAAAGTTTGGCGAACTTTTTGGTCGTAACCCGATTTGTACGTGTTCAGAGACGTTTGTGACCCGAGGTTCCACTGTACCAGTGGGTGATCGATTTTAAAAGGTCTGCATTCAATCACACAGACTAAGATCAGGTTTCTGTGATCTGTTACTATCTTACTAGGTAGCCTAACATACATTAAAGATTTCTGTTTTGTCCACATATTGGGAAACTTTTCAAAGCCCAAGGTGCTTCCAGAATGAAATGATTCTTTACCAAGCAATGGCTCTACGAGGAACCACGCAACCCAGTTAAGTGCCATTAGAAGAACTGTTATTTTTAAGAGTGTATGGCGTGGAGTATGAAATTAAGTTTGCGTGCTTCCCCCAAGAAGCATTTTCTCCGTATAACACTAAATTTTCCTGGTATTAAAAGTATTCCCAACAGGAGATTGGTCAACCCTTTAACAAATCCATTAAATGAACTGTATATTTTCACAGTAAAAAAAATATAATACAATGGATGGTTTAAAATAAATACCTTATATTCATATTTAAGCAACAGTTTAGCTGCCAATAACAATAAAATGTTTTAATATGCAAGGAACATTTACGGATGGGTGTTGCATTTCTATGCACTTAAAACTGTGGCTGTAATTTAACGGTTAAACGACTGGCAGCTGAGCTGCCAATTATTTATTCATCAAGAAAACAGCCTAGACCATTGAATGGTTTCCATCAGCAAAATTAATGCAGTCAGCAATTAACATTATATCATCATTAACATTAAGTTGAACTGTTCCAGTCAGTACTTAACATACATATTACAATTACCTCATAATAAAACAATTCTAGGTAACTGTTTGGGCGATACAATTTCTCATTTACAACATACTGTATCTGTGATGCACATTTTTTATTAGTAATGGGCAATTCGCAAACAATTCATTCTTCTTGAACGACCCTTTCAGTGAATCATGAGCACAAATGAATAGATTCAGTAGAGCACAATAGGAGTGATAAAGCACATGCGTGATGCCGTCAGCCACTTTCGGTTAGATTTATTAAAGCACTTCCCCTCTCTGGGTGCTCTGGTTTCCTCCCACTGTTCAAAGACATGCAAGTTCAGTGGACTGGCGATTCTAAATTGGCCCTAGTGTGTGGTTTGGGGGTGTGTGTGTGTGTGTGTTCACCCTGTGAAGGACTGGCGCCCTGTCCAGGGTTTGTTCCCTGTTTTGCACTCTATGTTAGCTGGGATAGGCTCCAGCAGACCTCCACAACTCTGTTCAGGAATAAGCGGGTTAGAGAGTGACTGACTGACATGTGTAAGTACCGCCCGTCTGATTTGTAATTCTTTCTAGTGAGATCTAAGTCATCATTGGTGAATGAGAACTCTGTCATTGATCAATCTCTTGTTCATTACTCAAGTACAATACAGTAACAACACATTCATAGTCTTCTTCTTCTTTTGGCTGCTCCCGTTAGGGGTTGCCACAGTTGATCATCTTTTTCCATATCTTTCTGTCCTCGTCATCTTGCTCTGTCACACCCATCACCTGCATGTCCTCCCTCACCACATCCATAAACCTTCTCTTAGGCCTTCCTCTCTTCCTCTTCCCTGGCAGCTCTATCATTAACATTCTTCTCCCAATATACTCAGCATCTCTCCTCTGCACATGTCCAAACCAACGCAATCCCGCCTCTCTGACTTTGTCTCCCAACCGTCCAACTTGAGCTGACCCTCTAATGTCCTCATTTCTAATCCTATCCATCCTTGTCACACCCAATGCAAAGCAGAATGTATTAATTGTTTGTTTTGTACAGTTTGTTACTGGAATTGTTTTAAAACAGAATACATAAATATAATATTAAATTAATATGTTTATAAACCTTCTTACATTAAAAAAAGTCACATAAAACTGAACCTTATAAAAATATTCTTTTTTTTTTTTTGGTTTTGTCCATTGTTGGAGATCGTGGGGCTTGGCTCCATTAGTAGTGGTGTTATTTTAACCTTTTTTTATATATCATTTCAAGATATCCTGGATTTAATAATACTATTTGCAAGTACAAATAAGCATGAGTAGCAAACAAAGGGCTCAGAAAAGAAAAAGAATAAGACAGCAAAAGCCCCATCAAAGTCTAAACTGGCCTCAAGTTCACGGTATGGCCTCCCAGAGACTGACCTGGAACAGATGGGAGAAGGGACAGACCTGACAGGGCAGCATCGGTTCCAGCCGAAAGCATTAGTGGGAGCGAAACTGCGAGTGATTCAGATAGGGAGTATTGGTTGATTCCAAGAGAAACATTGGAGCCAAGCATGGCCTTTTCATCCCCACTGTCAACTTCAGCTAATCCACCCAACCCCGCCACGATTCTGTGACATAATTTCCTACTGAACTTGCAACTCCGCCTACGGAGATCGGGGAAGATCGAAATGCACTCTCCGAGCTGAAGGTAATGATCACTGTGCTTCTGGGGGGACATGAATGATATAAGGTGAGATGTAAAGAAGAACAATACAGAAATAAAGAATGACAAAGAATGAAATAAAGGTCCTAAACGAGAAAAATGAGAAACTACATCAGGATATAAAAGACCTGGAGCAACGTTTATGTTTACTACAACCTTTACAGAAATGCTACTAAAACTTGAAAAAATACGTGAAAATGCAAGTAAGTTGGAGATTAAAATTAAACTACATGCAGCATGGCCTTTTCATCCCCACTGTCAACTTCAGCCAATTTCCCCTGCGAGTCTGCCACATCATCTCCTACTGAACTCACAATTCAAGTCTATGGAGATTGGGGAAGATCGATATGCACTCTGAAGCTGAAGGTAATGATCGCCGTGCTCAAGGGGAACATAAATGATATAAGGTAGGATGCAAAGAAGAACAATAGAGAAAGAAAGAATTAAATAAAGAACGAAATAAAGGTCCTAAACGAGAAAAATGAGAAACTGCATCAGGAAATAAAAGATCTGGAGCAAAATTTAAGTACTAAGTTTACTACAGTCATGGCCAAAAGTTTTTAGAATGGCACTTGTATCGGTTTTCGCAAAGTTTGCTGCTTCAGTGTTTTTAGATCTTTTTGTTAGATGTTTTTTGTGGTATACTGAAGTAGAATTATGTATAACCATTCATGTGTGCAGTTGCTTCTCGGCCAAGGCAGTGGGCTCACTCACAATTTTGCCTAAGAACACAGCCCTGAATAAAGAATGGGACCAAAACATCCTCTGAGAGCAACTTCTCCCAACCATCCAAGAACAGTTTGGTGACCAACAATGCCTTTTCCAGCATGATGGTGCACCGTGCCATAAGGCAAAACTCATAACTAAGTGGCTTTCCGATAACAAAATATCAAAGTTTTGGATCCATGGGCAGGAAACTCCCCAGACCTTAATCCCATTAAGAACTGGTGGCCAATCCTCAAAAGGTGGGAGGACAAACAAAAACCCACAAATTCTGACAAACTCCAAACATTGATTATGCAAGAATGGGCTGCCATCAGTCAGGATTTGGCCCAGAAGCTGATTGACAGCATGCCAGGGCCAATTGCAGAGGCGTTAAAAAAGAAGGGCCAACACTGCAAATATTGAATCGTTGCATAAACTTAACATAATTGTCAATAAAAGCCTTTGAAACTTATGAAATGTTTGTAATTATACTTCAGTATATCACAGAAACATCTGACAAAAAGATCTAAAAACACTGAAGCAACAAACTTTGTGAAGACCAATACTTGTGTTATTCTCAAAACGTTTGGTCATGACTGTACAACCTTTAGAGAAATGCTGCAAAAAAATTGATGAAAAAATACATGAAAATACAAGTACATTCGAGAGTAAAATAAAAGTACCTGCTGCTCAGCTTGAAGACGTTAAGCAAACGTTCACAACCTGTATTGAAACAGATGAACAATCGGCTTCCACCGCGGATGAAAAAGCAACGGCTGCAAAAATCAGAATGCAACATGCTCGCGGACAAACTGGCAGCACTCGAAGAAAGATATAGCAGGAACAACATCAGAATTGAAAGTCTTCCTGAAAAAACCCTGTGAAACTCATAGCTGAACTATAATCTAAAATAACTGGAGAGGATTTTAAATTGGACATCAAAACCTTTGCAGCCAACTGTATATGTGGATTGAATGTCTCCAAACCAAAAAGCCTAATTGTCCATTTTGAGAAACTACAGGCCAAACAAAATCTCATGTCCCTTCTCAGACAGAAAGATAAGATTATTTTTGAAAATACCCACATTCATATTTTCCCATATTTTTCAACTGTAACAGCTGCTAAACGCATCACATTGTACAGCATTATACAATGCCTACGTAGAGCTGAAATCAGACACAGCCTCTTGTACCCTGCAAAACTGAAAGTGGTTATTAAAGATCAGTTTTACATTTTTAGTTCTCTGGATGAAGCAAATAAAGAGCCGAGAAGACTGATTCCGACTTTCTTTTGAAACACATGATCATGAGTCACACCTTGTTCTTGCAAGGCAATGAAGATGCTACTTGAAGCTTGCATTTTGGACCGTTTGTGTAAGTATCTATTATATTTTAACTTTTTTTTAACTTTATCTTATATTTTATTTCTTTTTTGAGCATCCCTTTCCCCCCTTTTTTAATTAGGCTGCAGTTATTATATTGATATTTCATTAATTCCTTAATTATATACAGATTTGGGCCACTTATGGCTACATCTTGGTTTAGCTACCACAAAGTAACAAGCTATTGTCATTTTGTTAGTTTTTTTTTTTTTTCTTTAACATCATACCCTTGGTCTATTATATTTGGACTGTTTAAGATTATACCATTACTCTATTGTATTTGGACTGTGTCTTCTCAAGATATCTCAGTTTTAATCTTCTTCACACCGCTGCTAGGGAGTTCATTTTGCACTAGACGTGCTCCTTCTCTTGCCATGTCAGAGGACCGCGACATTGCAAAATGTGGCTTGCCTCACTTCCAGAAGCACAATGAGGGGAGCGGGGGGATGGGAATTTGGGGGTGGAAAGAAAGACAGCAATGCTATTTCTATTGTATCTCTTATACTCCAATAACCATTAGTGACAACATAACAATATTCTCCATAGCTGTATCACTTGGCAATAATATGAAATCTATGCCAAAGCTATCGAATGCACAGTGTCTAACCTTAAACTAAGACTACAAAATGTCAAAAAAAGTTCAGAAGAAATATTTCCATGACCAAATAGAGAACTTTGTAAGCTGGAATGTCAAATGTCTCAATCATGAATTAAAGAGAAAGAAAGTACTCTCGCACTTAACAAGTCTGCATGCTAAGATAGTGTTTTTACAAGAGACTCAATTATTAAGCAAGGACCAGTTTGTTTTGCAAAGAGAGTGGTCTGGCCAAATTTTGCACTCTAGATATACAAAGAAAACCAGGGGTGTGGGAATCTTAATACACAGAACTATCCCATTTGTAGTGTCAGATGTAATATCTGATTCTGAAGGATGATATGTCATGGTGACGGGCAATTTATCTAATGCTAAAATGATTTTGATTAATATCTATGGACCTAACATGGATGACAGAGCTTTCTTCCGAAATGTATTTCCATCTAACCCTAATGTGAACAGTTTAATTTTATTTTAAATCCAGACCTGGATAGATCCTCAGATACTGTACAATGGCGATAACATCTAATACTGCCAACATAATTACATGGTTTGTAATGGATCATAACTTATCTGACCCATGGAGGTTCTGACATTCTTCTCACCCATACATTATCATTACTCAAGAATTGATTATTTCCTCATAGACAATAATTTTTTGCGCACTATGAAATTGTCTATGTATGACGCTATTGTTATCTCTGACAATGCCCCTCCGATCAAGTCAAGTCAAGTCAAGTTGGGGAGCATGCACTGGTACAGTGCATTGGCGCACCCACTACACAATGAAACAACTTGGGATCCCAGTTTGCAACCCCCTAGGCAGACACGCGGTCCAGTCCAACCATCCGGAAATGACCCTCTGTCTGCTGCAGTCAGGTGTTACGTGGGCAATCCCTTGGCCTGGTCCAGCCACTCGGGTCCCCATCAATGAGGATCTTACGAGCTGGATCACCCTCGGGCAAACGTGCCACATGGCCGTAGTGCCGTAACTGACACTCCCTCACAATGCAGGTAATGTGCCTCATTTGGGACTCCATGAGCAACCACTCATTTAACGCAAAGTCAAACCAACGGTATCCAAGGATTTTCTGGAGAGACACAGTACCAAAGGAGTCCAGTCTTTGTCCCAGGTCACTGGATAGTGTCCATGTCTCGCAACCATATAGCAAGACAGGAAGCACCAGGACTTTAAAGACTTGGACCTTCATCCTTTTGCATAGATATCGGGAGCGCCACACACCCCTTTCCAGCAACCTCATGACCCCCCATGCTCTCCCAATCCGTCTACTGACTTCAAAGGAAGAGTCACCAGAGACATGAATGTCACTGCCAAGGTAAGTAAACCTCTCAACAAGGTCAACACTCACTCTGCAAACAGACACACTGCTGATGGCTGTGCCCAAGAGGTCGTTAAAGGCCTGGATCTTGGTTTTTATCCAGGACACTTGCAAGCCCAGTCACTCAGACTCCTCGCTCAGTCTCTCGAGCGCCCCGATCCGAGCCTCCATTGACTCCGCGAAGATCACAGCATCATCAGCAAAGTCAAGATCCATGAACCTTTCTTCACCAACAGATGTCCCACAGCCGCTGGACCCCACGACCTTGCCAAACACCCAGTTCATACAAGCATTGAACAGAGTAGGAGCAGAACACACTCCTGACGAACACAAGAATCAACTAAGGAAAAACGCAGAGGTCCTGCCTCAACTCTGCACAGCAGCCACAGTACCAGTGTACAGGCCGGCCATGATATCCAGCAAACTCGAGGGGATCCCGCGAATCCTCAGGATGTCCCACAGGGCAGCTTGATCAACTGAGTCGAATGCCTTGCAAAAATCGACAAAGGCTGCAAAGAAACTCTGCCGATATTCATGTTTGTGCTCCATGAGAACCCTCAGAGCCAGGATGTGGTCGATGGTAGACTTCTTAGGCGTAAAACCAGACTGTTCCTGTCGCTGGTAGGTGAGCAAGTGATCACGGATCCTATTGAGGATGACCCTAGCAAGGACCTTACCCGGCACCGACAGCAGTGTTATCTCCCTGTAGTTGCTGCAATCCAGGCGATCACCCTTCCCTTTCCAGATAGGGACGACAAGTCCCGTTTTCCAGTCATTTGGGAAGATGCCAGTCTCCCAAATGGAAGCAAAGATTGCTTGCAATGCCAGGAGGACAGCCTTACCACCAGCCTGAAGAAGTTCACCCTGGATACCACAGATCCATGCAGCCTTTTCCCCCCTCAGCTGGTTCACCACCTGTGCAATCTCAGTGAGATTGGGTGGTTCACAGCTAATTGGAGAATCAGCCTCAAGGACTTTGAGCAGTTGTTCAAAGCTGATCCTCCCCACTGATCACGGACCTTAAATTACTGCATCCTACACGCTCATCTCGTAGCTGGCATGTCAACCCCCTGTCATTAGCTGATGAGAATTGTACAGAATTCAAATTCAAATGGATTATTTTATTGAGACAAATGCATCCTCAGAGGTCTCAGCGGGTCTACTCTGGAAAATTCTGAAGGCAATTTTAAGAGGACAGATAACTTCATTTCTTTCTCACAGATAAACTGGAAACCAAGAAAATGTCTGAGTTAATAAGCAAAATTACCAAAACAGATCTGGAACACGCCAGGTCTCCAAATGAGGTAATCTATAGGAAAAGACAGGTTTTGCAATCACAATTTAACCTTTTGACTACTAAAGAAACTGAACAGCTCATCTTTAAATCATTATTATGAGCACGGGGAAAGGATCTGTCAATTAATATTTCAGAAATGGAGTGGAAGGCAGCCATGCACAGAAAACATTCCAGCTCCATATGTGCAAAGCATTCAGTCATTCAACTTAAAATCTTTTATGAAGCACATTTATCTTGTTTAAAATTGTCCAAAATGTTTCCAGCACAACATTCAACCTGTGAACGTTGCAATCAAGGTCCAGCCTCACTGGGCCACATGTTTTGAGTGTGCACCAAATTAACAACATTTTGCACAAAGTCTTTGCATGTCTATTGGACAGCCTTGGTGTCCCAATCACTCCTAACCCATTAACAGCTGTGTCTGCTGTACTCCACGACGGCCTTAAAGTGGAGAAGGACAAACAAACTGTAATTTTCTTTACTACATTACTAGCATGTAGACTTATCTTGTTCAGATGGAAGAATCCCACTTCACCACTCTTAAGTCAGTGGGTAACCGATGTTCTATACTACTTGAAATTGGAAAAGATCAAATTCTGACTTACAGGATCTGTTGAAAACTTTTAAAAAACATTGCCGGATCTAATCCATAACATTTTAGAATAAGCTTCCATTTCGGGGAAAAGAATACCCTTCTTTTCTTGCTCCTTTTATAGAGTAACTTCAGTTACTGGGCCCTTTATCTTTCTCTTGGGTGGGGGTTGACTTTTGCTTTGATTTGTTAAATTTAACTTGACTGTATGGAATGTTATCTGTTTCTAATTAAAATCAATAAAAAAATTTAAAAAATATTACAATTTTTAACAGTATTTTGCGTTCAACTTTACTTTAGTGTACACTTTTTACAGCTTATTCAAATGCACAGAACATAAACTAGTCACTGATTCTTTCGCGTTCCAATGGAATCATTGCCTAAGAATGAGTCACAGGATTCTCGTTCATTTGACTTGCAAACAAATCATTCGATCATGATTCACATTTATTTGATTTGTGAAGAAATCATTACCCGAAAACAAGTCACATGAATCTCAATTATTTGATTTGTGAACTGAATCATTACCTGAGAACGAGTCACATGATTCTTGTTCATTTGACTCACAAACAAATCACTCGTTTTTGTTAATCTGATTCATGAATGAGTCTCACAATTCTCATTCATTTGATTTGTGAAGAAATCATTACCTGAGAATGAGTCAAATGATTCTTTTTCATTGGATTTGTGAACTAAATATTACTTGAGAACTAGTGACATGATTCTCATAGATTTGATTTGTGAACTGAATAATTTTCAAGAATTAGTCACATGATTCTTGTTCATTTGATTTGTGAAATGAATTATTACTTGAGAAAGAGTCACATGATTCTCACTGATTTGATTTATGAACTGAGTCATTTCCCAAGAATAAGTCACATGATCCTAGTTCATTTGATTTGAGAACTAAATCATTGCTAGGGAACAAGTCACATGATTCTCATTAATTTGATTCATGAACTGAATCATTGCCTGAGAAGAGTTATACGATTCTCAATCATTTGATTTGTGAACTGAATCATTACCCGAGAATGAGTCACATGGTTCTAATTCATTTGATTTGTGAACTGAATCTTTACCTGACAACATGTTGCACAATTGTCATTCACTTGTGATTCTGCAATATAATGCCTTATTTTCATTACGCATCTTAAATGTGTTGTCATGCTTTGTGCACTGAAACCGGACAATGTCATATACATTACCATCTTGTTAAATATGTAATTAATTACATATATATAAGTATACATATATAAATTAATGCAACGTGATCAGATGGGACTGAATACAAAACAGGACTTCACATATTAACCAACATCTAATCCTATAAATTACAATTACAATCCTACAAAAGAATTGTTTTACTTTAATACATCTTGCCTGAAGAAGGGGCGCGAGTTGCCTCAAAAGCTTGCATATTGTAATCTTTTTAGTTAGCCAATAAAAGGTGTCATTTTGCTTGGCTTTTCTCTACACAGAGTTCCAAAGAATCATGTCAGTAATGTGAATCAAATGTCCATTACTAATTTGTATACCTGAAAAACAAAAACTAATAAAACTTTCAGTATAATAACAAAAGCCATTATCATAAAATGCTCAGTTTTAAATTAAACCAATATTTAACGAATGCACTTCATGTTGTCTGGTGGAGAAGGAAGGGTTGCTTTTGTGATGTTGTGTTTATCGAAAATAACACACCATAAATCAGCTTCCATAATCACAAAAAAAACCTTCAGCACACACAGAAAAATGAGTCTGCTAACCATCTTTAACTTTTCTGTTTTAAACACTGCAAAGGTTTGGGGATCATCAGAAACAGTTTAATACATTTCTCTAAAGGAGGTGTTCCTTATGCAAACATACGAACTATATGCGAATTTAGAATTCTGTCACATTGTAGCTTTACCGCAGTAGAACAATTATTCATAACATAGGGACTGTGCTCCGCAAAATGGATAGATGAATGGATAGTCTTGCACATTGAAAAAGTTAATCAATACTGACAGCTAAAACACTGCTTAATTGTAATTTTTCGTGCATTTATCCGTTTAAATGTAATGGTTTACCTTAAATTATGTTCGTTTTGTTTACTGTGAAAATATATAGTTTATGTAATGTATTTAAGAGATTTTTTAACAGTGTACGCCGACGATGATGCTGTATTTTAACTCTGATGCGCATACCTGAAGGACACAATTTTTAACAAAACGTTTATAGTTTAAAGATACGTCACCCACCACAAATAATCCTTATTCTATTTCTAATACATGCAGCATAAGTAACTGATTAAGTATTTTTTCTGTTAAATTCAACTGTATTGCTCGTGTTAACAATTAAGATCAATCTAATGTTAAAGATGGCAGAATTTAAACTGCTTACTCAATTATTTGTACGAATATTAACAGTTACAAAGGGTCTACACTTCTGAACTTTATTTAACGCTTAAATGATTGACAGCTCATCCACTATAGTGATTTCATCTTTATATGACTGTAAAGTTATTTACGGTGCAAGGCTGGTTCGTGTTCTGTGCCCAACACTGCCCATTAACTGCAACCCTGAACTGAAGAGCGCAAGAAGCAAATCGATTATTATTAATATTATTATTTAATATTCCAATAGAAGTAGCTCGATGAATAACCATTTGTTACTTTATGCAATGCATACATCTTCTTCGTTACAATGATTCGATATAGCGCCTTACCGACGTCTACAGAAGCGCAAAAATGTTCTCTCGTTTCACCCCTCCGCCATTTGCTTTGCATTTGCTAGTAAAGCGCACTTTCACAATCCCAGGCGGACTCCACATGGTAACAGACCCGGTCGGCGACTTCGCGCTTGTCACAGTCGACCGCTAGCTTAGCTTCAGCATCCGGACAGTCCGGCTCATGATGACAGATGTGAATGATCTCCAAAGGAATCTCCCCATAAATAGAATTCCCGTACATCCTGCTCAGGAGTTCTGCTGCTGATGCGTTGCCTTCGTCTGTTTTCGGTGTTCGGTCACAGAAAGCCCAAATTATACCGCAAAAATAAATGAAAAACGAAGCCATGACGATACACATTAAAGAATAGGACTCGATCATCGCCTCGGTCACAGAGGACACCATTCTTAACTGTTCCAAAGGCGCTGTTACTATTTCAATTAGTGATGCTGCATCAGAGCAGGGTGCTCCAGCTGTCCCTGCTCCAGTAGACACCCACGAGTGAGTCTGCAGGAACCAGTCAAGTTCTGCGCAGTAAGAAAGTTGACTTTCACGCTTTTTTTCATTTATTTATTTATTATTTTACCTTATGCAGAGGGCAATAAAAAATGCCACGGCCAATCCTCTTTTTTTTTTCTTTCACCTATAAATTTAATCAGGGCAGCAGTTGGTATTGCAAACCTATGCTGAGCTGAGGTGAATCTATACTTCACAAGAATTCAGTCATTTTTCTCCATGTCTAGACACAAGTATCTAAGTTCAAATTTGTCTTACATTCCGTACTGACCCCTACTCTCTTTTCTGTTTCTTTTTCCGGTTTCTTTGGGGTGGTGGCCTGCGCCACCTCCACCTACTCAAAGCCTCATGATGCTCCAACAATGATGGATGGATTAAAAGGCAGAAGTCTACGTGACCATCATCATCAGCCCTTCCGTGAGAACCCTAAATCCAAAGAGGACAGTTTCATTTATGTTAGGTAGAATGCCCAGAGGGGACTGGGCGGTCTCATGGTCTGGAATCCCTACACATTTTATTTTTTTCTCCAGCTGTCTGGAGTTTTTTTTTTTTTTTTCTGTCCCCCCTGGCCATTGGACCTTACTCTTATTCGATGTTAATGTTTATCTATTTTGTTTTCTTATTGTGTCTTTTATTTTTCTATTTTTTATTATGTAAAGCACTTTGAGCTACTGTTTGTATGAAAATGTGCTATATAGATAAATGTTGTTGTTGTTGTTGCATAGTTTAGAGTGACTAGCATACAACACATCACCACTCTCAAAGACACAATGGCCGACAAGTGTGAAACTATACTGCTCCAAAAATGATGGCAGCACTTAATTATCACAGTCTAACACCAAGTCAGTTAAGCTTCAGGGATATCAATCTGTCTAGTTATTATGCATAAGGGATTGTGAATCAACTTCACCTGCTTTGGTGCAAATAAAAGTGACCTGGAGAGGCAACAGTACAGAAGGAGTCCAGTCTTCGTCTCAGGTCACTGGATAGCGTCCATGTCTCGCAACCATATAGCAAAACAGGAAGCACCAGGACTCTAAAGACTTGGATCTTTGTCCGTTTGCAAAAATATCAGAAGCTCCACACACCCCTTTCTAGCAACCTCATGACCCCCCCATGCTCTCGCAATCCATCTACTGACTTCATAGGAAGAGTCACCAGAGACATGAATGTTGCTGCCGAGGTAAGTAAACCTCTCGATGAGGTTGACATTCTCTTTGCAGACAGACCCACTGCTGATGGCCGTGCCCAAGAGGTCATTAAAGGCCTGGATCTTGAGTTTTTATCGAAGATAATCGCAAGGCCTGACACTCAGACTCCTCGCTCAGTCTCTCGAGTGCCCCAATCAGAGCCTCCCTTGACTACATGAAGATCATAGCATCATCAACAAAGTCAAGATCAGTGAATCCCTCTTCATCAACAGATGCCCCAGATGGGTTAAAATTGGCAAATATATCAATTTAAAATTAAATCTTCAACAAAACAAAATGTGCAGAAAATGAAGACGTCTGAATACTTTCTGAATCCATTTTAGGTGAATACATCGCATACTTTAAATATTTTTATCATACTCAGGCTGGGGATCTACACTGGCAACAAATCCCATAAACACCAGAAGTGATTCTACTCTGTTTGGCCCTTGAGCAAGGCTCTTAACCTGCAATCGCTCCATCCCGGGTATGAGGTTAACTTGCATCCTGACTTGCAAGCAGGTCCTCCAATTTTCAGGGAAAACTTGGAGGTTGGTGGCAGGACTGGCACTCCAGCCACTGTGAAGAACCTCACACTGCTCCACTCCATTTGAATTAGTGTGGAGGTGAGGTGTCATCTATTGCACGGCTGCACTCAGGTCCTAATCTGGGACCCTGAGGTGGTCCATCATGTGGTGGATGCGGTAATGTGCTGTATCAGCACATGCTCCAGACCTCTCTTTCTCTCTTTTACAAATTTACATTAGGCCAGTGTAAGCCCAATGTGGGCAGCAAACAATGGCCCAATTGTGATTTGCAAATTGGGGCAACATTAGCGCCAAAACACTGGCCCAAGTGTGTACAAACAGACAGGGAGCCCAAATTCATCATGAACCTGAAAAAAGTTCATACCTTACAAATCCATCCATCCATTTCCTATACCCACTTATCCAAGGTAGGGTTGCTGGGCACCTGGAGCCTATCCCAGCGAGCTGTGGGCCCAGACAGGAACAACCCCAGGACAGGGCATCAGCATACTCTCCCTCTCTCTCACTCACACACACACACACCACCACCAGTGCATTTAACCTGCATGATTTTGGACTGCGAGATAGAACCAGAGCATACAGAGAAAACATGAAAACTCCACACAGGGGAGGTGAGCCGTGGTCTCCTTATTGTGAGGCAGCAGTGCTAAAACTGCACCACACCTTACTGGTCCTTTCCTTGAAACTTTTATTTCAGTGTTTTGTCTTTTTAATCAATTAAATTTTGCGCAATTATTAAGACTTACAATTTGTTAATTAGTAAGAAAATTAAAAAAACACACAACACTAATGTGACTTTAAACTATTTATTTACCCTGCACTCTGAATCCCTCAAATGTCAAACAAAAAGACACTTTCCCCTCCAGGATTAATAAAGTATATCAATATTATATCTACAGCGCATCACTTTTTTCACATTTTATTATGTTACAGCCTTATTCCAGAATGGATTAAATTCATTTTTTTCCTCAGAGTTCTACACAC
This sequence comes from Polypterus bichir lapradei, assembly GCA_026402145.1. Taxonomy (NCBI): domain Eukaryota; kingdom Metazoa; phylum Chordata; class Cladistia; order Polypteriformes; family Polypteridae; genus Polypterus; species Polypterus bichir. The sequence goes on from JANRMT010062857.1 coordinate 30,661,574, forward strand.
AACACCCCATAATGACAACGTGAAAAAAGTTTACTTGAGGTTTTTGCAAATTTATTAAAAACAAAAAAAATTGAGAAAGCACATGTACATAAGTATTCACAGCCTTTGCCATGAAGCTCCAAATTGAGCTCAGGTGCATCCTGTTTCCCCTGATCATCCTTGAGATGTTTCTGCAGCTTAATTGTGTCCACCTGTGGTAAATTCAGTTGATTGGACTGATTTGGAAAGGCACACACCTGTCTATATAAGGTCCCACAGCTGATAGTTCATGTCAGAGCACAAACCAAGCATGAAGTCAAAGGAATTTTCCGTAGACCTCTGAGACAGGATTGTCTCGAGGCACAAATCTGGGGAAGGTTACAGAAAGATTTCTGCTGCTTTGAAGGTCCCAATGAGCACAGTGGCCTCCATCATCCATAAGTGGAAGAAGTTCGAAACCACCAGGACTCTTCCTAGAGCTGGCCGGCCATCTAAACTGAGCGATCGAGGGAGAAGGGCCTTAGTCAGGGAAGTGACCAAGAACCTGAAGGTCACTCTGTCAGAGCTCCAGAGGTCCTCTGTGGAGAACCTTCCAGAAGGACAACCATCTCTGCAGCAATCCACCAATCAGGCCTGTATGGTAGAGTGGCCAGACGGAAGCCACTCCTTAGTAAAAGGCACATGGCAGCCCGCCTGGAGTTTGCCAAAAGGCACCTGAAGGACTCTCAGACCATGAGAAACAAAATTCTCTGGTCTGATGAGACAAAGATTGAACTCTTTGGTGTGAATGCCAGGCGTCACGTTTGGAGGAAACCAGGCACCGCTCATCACCAGGCCAATACCATCCCTACAGTGAAGCATGGTGGTGGCAGCATCATGCTGTGGGGATGTTTTTCAGCGGCAGGAACTGGGAGTCTAGTCAGGATAAAGGGAAAGATGACTGCGGCAATGTAGAGAGACATCCTGGATGGAAACCTGCTCCAGAGCACTCTTGACCTCAGACTGGGGCGACGGTTCATCTTTCAGCAGGACAACGACCCTAAGCACACAGCCAAGATATCAAAGGAGTGGCTTCAGGACAACTCTGTGAATGTCCTTGAGTGGCCCAGCCAGAGCCCAGACTTGAATCCGATTGAACATCTCTGGAGAGATCTTAAAATGGCTGTGCACTGACGCTTCCCATCCAACCTGATGGAGCTTGAGAGGTGCTGCAAAGAGGAATGGGCGAAACTGGCCAAAGATAGGTGTGCCAAGCTTGTGGCATCATATTCAAAAAGTCTTGAGGCTGGAATTGCTGCCAAAGGTGCATCGACAAAGTATTGAGCAAAGGCTGTGAATACTTATGTACATGGGATTTCTCAGTTTTTTTATTTTTAATAAATTTGCAAAAACCTCAAGTAAACTTTTTTCATGTTGTCATTATGGGGTGTTGTGTGTAGAATTCTGAGGAACAAAATGAATTTAATCCATTTTGGAATAAGGCTGTAACATCATAAAATGTGAAAAAAGTGATGCGCTCTAGATATAATATTGATATACTTTATTAATCCTGGAGGGGAAAGTGTCTTTTTGTTTGACATTTGAGGGGTTCAGAGTGCAGGGTAAATAAATAGTTTAAAGTCACATTAGTGTTGTGTTTTTTTTTTCAACAGGTAGTCACCTGAAATGGTTTTCACTTCACAGGTGTGCCTTATCAGGGTTATTTAGTGGAATTTCTTGCTTTATCAATGGGGTTGGGACCAGCAGTTGTGTTGTGCAGAAGTCAGGTTAGTTGGACGATCATTTATTTTTCAACAGGACAATGACCCCAAACACACCTCCAGGCTGTGTAAGGGCTATTTGACCAAGAAGGAGAGTGATGGAGTGCTGTAAATGGTCATGAAAATAAAGAAAACACATTGAATAAGGAGGTGTGTCCAAACTTTTGGCCTGTACTGTATATTATATATATATATATATATATATCTTAAGGTTTTTTGTCTGCCACCTGCTGACTTACCTTATTGTCAAATTATGCAGGACGTTGAACTTTTTAAGGTCCCCCTTGTTTTTGTCCCTCTAGACCCTAAAAACCCAAATCTTTAGTTCATTTCTGGACAATATTTTCTATAGGAAATGATGTACTTAGTAGGTTAAACCAAAAGATGTCTACATCAGAAGGACTTACAAGTTGTGCATGCCATGTTAAATGACCCCAGGGACTCACCCCCCCAATGAGATAAGAGAGGTCAAAGCTACTTTACAGAAATTTGAAAAATTTGATTGGTAATAATAATTTCTGGCGTTAGACCAGCCTTTTTTTGTTTTGCTGGTGTTACAACCCTGAACATGGAAACATTACCAATAAAATGTTAAAAATTATGCAATTATAGCCAATATAAAAACACTACTTTTTTGAAGTAATTGAAATTGTTATCTACTAATTCACTGCAGTACTTACTCTGCAACAAAATCAAAACGTGGGAAGCTATGGGGTAGTGACAACATCAGCCAGCCTTGCCAAGCCATCATTGGATCAATGACGGAATTCCTGAATTTGTAGTGCCAGCCGTTTTGGGCCACTTGGGGAACTAACTAAGGGGGCCCTTGTAGCAGCCATCCCCACCCCCGCACCCCTTTGGGCCGGTGCGGTACTTAATTGGGTTTACCTTTGCCTGAACGGGGGAATTGCACTGTGTGCATGTTTGCTGGGTTCAAATTCCGATCAGTCCTTTGTGATAAGCATGTCTTTCCCAACATCGAGTGGGTTTATCTCAGGGTATCCCGTTTTTCTCCTACATCGCAAAGACGAGGACGTTGTTAATTTTTCAGCTCCGTATGATTAACGGTTTGCGTTTTTGTACTTAATGCCGTCCCGTCCAGTGTTTGTTCGAACCTTCAGCCCATTGCTTCAATGAATACAAATATATTAGCTGTACATACTGTTATTGCACACGAATGTCAAACAGTTAGCAACTTTAATAACAACCGACCTTCCACTGTAATAGAAAAGCATATTACTGGTGTATTTGGCTTTTGAGTTCGTAATCAGTTGCTGTAAATGACATTAAACATTTACCGGATGCTCAGATGGCTGGTCATTATCTTAAAAGACATTTAAGTTAAAATAAGCAATGCTCACATTCACTTCTTAGAAACACACGCTGTACACACGTCTGGAGCAATCCAAAAAGATGTAAACATACTACGCTTTTCACACACTTTAAAAATGCTTGAAAATACAGGATTTATTCCAAAATATACCTCAACGACACTCTGCATGACCCACTACATTATACATAAATACGCATAAATGTCCCGTTTAGTCACCTCTGTAGTAACGCATCACTTCACGTGTACTAGCAGAAATATGTTGATGTCCGGCTGTTTATTTAGGCGCTTGATGAAGTACGCTAATTTAACTCTTTATTAACTTGACTACAAATCACACTAGAATACAAACAGAACCTTTCATGCAAAGAACTATGGCTGTTGTAGTTCTTTTTTAAACTCTAATAATTCAGATCCGTTTACAGCATAACCCAAGCATACACTACATCCCCCAGAACACCAGGCGCTTGAAGTCCCGGATGTCTATCCCACCGGAAGAGAAGACAGTCTCTTTCCCGGCCATCTTGTGGCAGCAATCAGCGAGCTGTTCGCTTCAAGCCTCGTAGAATCGGAGGAAAATCCCGTTAAAGGGGCGTCATCATGCCCGGACATCTGCAAGAAGGCTTCGGTTGTGTCGTAACCAATCGGTTCGACCAGTTATTTGACGACGAATCTGATCCTTTTGAGGTTTTAAAGGCGGCAGAAAACAAGAAGAAAGACAGTGCCGCTACTGGTGTCTCCAAGACTGCCGCGCAAGCCGCGAAGCAGCCTAAAAAGGAATCTCAAAAGGATAGGAAGAATCCTCTACTGGACAAAAAGGAAGAAACGCAGCCCCCCGTACCCCTTAAAAAAGAAGGTAAACTTCGCGTGCGCTCATAGCACCGTGAACTCACGGATCGGTGACAGAGATGTGCTCAACCCCCCATGAGGTCAAAACATGGTTGCTAGTAATGAACCAGAAAGAGAGCACGCGTTTCAGGTGAACTCTCTGCGAAGAGGCCTGAATATTTTGGTGAGAATATATATAACAGAAAACATGAAAATATTTTTCCCCAGCATGTACAAGGTATGCATTTTGTGATAGAGCTAAGACGGTTGCATCGTCCCAACAGTTAACTGCGCAATTCACTTACGATGTGGAGTGCTTCGGAAGTAAAGCCCGTGGAGAAAATTGTAAACCTGATATTTGTCGGTACAAAGTAGTGCAGAGACAGCGGACGTAGTCCGACTTGTATGTGGAAACCGCGTGGTTAGTTTGGAGGAGCCGGGGGCGGGTAGAAGTGGTTAACGATCTGTCAGTGTGCTGTGTGTAGAAGAAGGCCGTCCCACATCTTTATCTTGCACGTTTGAGCCGATGTCGTTTTGTCTTCTGTATTTCCATGATTGCCCGTTCCATATGCAGAATGATTCACGTGCAAAGCAAGAATGTTAATGAGAAATGGAAGTGCCGTGTCCTCTCGGGCACTTGGCTGGGCTTGCGGCCTTCGCCCGCTACCCAGACTGTCTTTGCGATCTGACGGTGGCGGTTGGTGCGTAGAGATGTGATATCACAATGTGGCGAAGTAAGTTGAAACGTAGGATGAATGTACACAAGCAAAACTGGCGTACGATCAGCTGCATAGAACTCGGGAACGTTGACGTCCTACCCGGGCAGAGCAGGCCGCTCTTCTATTGTAACTTCTTTGCGTTTTGGGTGCAGCGCCCACGTGGTTGCTGCCTTCGCTTGCGAGGGGCTTGGCTATCAAATTCTAGCGAATAAGGGCGTGTTTGGGCGGTTTTGGAGTTGGCCAAAACAAGATCTGCCCTTGAAGGATTTACGCGCCTTTAATAGTTTACCAGATCGGACGCAATCGAAGTCGTTGGAGGAGGACACTACATTGATTGAAGGATCTAGACATGATCTCTGCCAGTCAGCGGAGAAAATGCGAGCGGAAAAAGACAGCTAACTTAATGAAAATTATACAAACGGTTTTCTTCCGTATAAAGGGAAGGGGGGGTTGGGAATGGTGCTTTCTTTTTTGACTTGTGCTGGGTGAGGGTTCGATGACACCGTAATCGGTGTGCTGGAATTTAACTTGGTAGTTTTACTTTTATTGTCAACAAGTGGAAATTAGCTTTGATGAATGGATTTCAGCAACATACAAAAACACTTTTCAATATGCAATACATGAAATAAAATACAAATTAGTATCGTTCAAGAATATTGTTTTATTGTATACAAGCAGTTGTATTCACAAGAAATACTTATGAATGTTTTAAAATACGGTGGTGAATATAATTCTTTTTATATTTAATGCTTCAATTTCGTGTTGTACATTTTGTTTGTGTTTTACTACACTGTTTTATAACATACAGTATAATTACCAAGGACGTACCAATGCCTTAATTTTGTATGTTGTTCTCAGTTTTCCAAGTAGAACTGGATAAGGCTACTTAAAGGAAATTGTTTTAACAATTAAGAATGATTTGAAATAACTTTTTTTTGTCTGCCACCTGCTGACTTAACATTTCAACACCATGATATACTGTTCAAAAGGTCTTAATGTCAAATTATGCAACATTGAACTTTTTAAAGTTCCCCCTAGACCCAAAAAACCCAAATATTTAGTTCATCTCTGGACAATATTTTTTATAGGAAATGATATACTTAATAGATTAAACTAATAAGTGTCTTCATCAGAAGACTTACAAGTTGTGAATGCCATGTTAAATGAACCCAGGGACTCACTCCTCTAATGAGATATGAGAGGTCATATTTACTTCTTTTTACAGAACATTAAAAAATAGGGATTGGTAATACAGGCCTTTGGAAATTGTATTTTATGCTATTTTGAGGTTGCAGATATTTTTTGATATTTAATTCCTATTTGGTGGTGCTACCTCTCAAAGAGCCACTCCAAGAAGGTTAGAAATGACAAATTTCAAGCATATCATTTTAGACATGTTTATAAGGTCCGTAAGTACTAATGTAATGCTATTGTTGATCTTTTAAAAGAAATCTAGCCATCTATCAACATTTCTATTACAGTCAAGAATATTTACACTTGAAACATTTATTTTAAAGCACACATTTTAATATTTCAAATATTTGATGCCACTGTTCTTGTTTGTTATGTACTTCCTGTAACACCCCAAATTAGGATGGCTTAGAATTAAGACTCCATCTGGCAGGTGAAATGACTGGCACATGGTCACACTGTTAGAAGTAGGATGTGAACCCACAACTTCAGGGTTTGTAGTTCAAAGTCTCAACCACTGTGCCTCGCTGAATAATCATGTATTAATTATAATAGAGATGTGCAAATGAAAGTGTGTGTACATGTGTATTCACACATGTATTTACCTACATAGACGCACTCTTACACCTTCATACAGTATATGTAAAACAACACAAATAAGCAAGGAGGACATGTTAGGGTTATGGCTCTGTGAAAGAAACTGTTTAGGTGTCTAAGTGTTAGTTTTAAATGACTTGTAGAGTGTACCAGAGGGGAGATTTTGGATCAAGTAATGATCTGGGTGAGAAGAGTCAGTGGTGATCTTTTTGACATGGTTTATGACACTAGATCCATACAAGTCTGCTACAGGAAGAGCACAGCCAATTTTCTCAGCTGACCTCATAATTAGGTTTAATTTATTTTCGGAGTGCACCACTGCTGAACCAAACCAGGCAACAATGGACAGTGCAGTCACACTTTGAATTATAGCTGGGAAATGTTTTGTTTCTTTAATTAGTATAAAAGGTTCACAGATCCTCATAGCCGGTCCCCTCAAAATAAATTAAAGGAAAACAACTTTGTAATAACATTTTTTAGGGAGTGGCATCGAGCTTTAGGTAACTGCTGGTGTAAAACTAATCCAGTCCAAACAGGGCTTTCAAAACATTGATTTACTTTTGTACTGAGGCTAAGTTCTACCTTTAGTTGGATGCAAAATAATTCCTATTAATTTTATAGCACCTTTCCAATGCTCAAAGCAGATTACAGAAATTCAAATTGATAAACTGGGAAAAAGCAGAAAAACGATCAAATGCACAGGTTTGGATACTGAATAATATTGGCGTAACACACTAGATAAAGGATAAATACAGGAAACGTAAATAAAAATACAACATACTACAAGAAAACCATTGACAAATCACATACTATGTGACAGAAATGCAAATCATCTTTATCATTTGGAAAGAGAAGGTAAACTGAGAGAGGGTCAGATTGTCTGGTAAGTTAAATGCCTTCTCAAACAATTGAGTTTAAAGTTATATTTTAAAACAATGGATTGAGCCACCTGATTTAATTTACCAACTTAGAAAATATGGGTGCAGTAGCAATGAAGGCTTTGTCACCTACAGAGCACAGGTTAGTTTGGGGCAAACAAGATTGCTGAAATTGGTGGATTTTATTGGGTGAATGGGAGCATAGTGATAGAGGTGGCTACTGATTTAATCAGGTGCAAGGCCATTTAAAGCTTTTAAGACAGTAATATTTTATAGTTACTTGTAAAAGACACAGGCAGCTGTTGAAGATGAAGTATGAATGTTATGTGCAAGCAGTTGTGGTTCTAGGTAAGGACTCTTGCAGAGTTTTGAACACCGGGAGCTGTGATAACAGATTCGGTGAAACACCTGCCATTATAGAGTTACAGTACTTGATGTGGGATGTTATAAAAGCATGGATAAGTTTCTGTGCATCAGAAATGAGAGGAATAAGTGAACATTGGGTATTTGCAGAGGTAGAATTAAGGAGGTTTTTTACTGTGATTTATGTGAGTAGAAAACTGAAGGGCACTTTCCTCCAGGAATAGTGTGGAAACCAGGGGGGCTTTGCTAGAACAGGAAATTAAAAGATGGCTTGTTCAAGCCTTCAGGGAACTTGAGGTCCTCCTATCCCTCAGGGCTACCCTTTCAGCTCCTAGATTTGTCAAATAAAACAGCCAATTCTGTGGTCCCACAGTTTGATAGGCACTTTCTTAGTATGTGACCATTTAACTAGTGGAAAAGTTAACTGGAATATATGACATACTGACATGTTTTTCATATAAAATTGTTGTAAAGGAGGTTATTAAATATTTTTCAAAAACATATGTTATTACATGTAATAAGATGTACGTACAGGTCAGAATAGTTGTAAACAGTATGGAGAGTAGGCAGAATTGTAGAGTGATGAAAAACATGAATGTGACTTAATAAGAAGTGCATGTCAATAATAGATCAAGTAGGATCATGTATGGACAAAGCCAGGATTATCTACAGAAAGGACTGGACAAAAGCCCATGGCTGGACTATACATTCACCAAAGATTAAGTTTGGAGAGGTTAGGGGGTCGTACTGTGTATGTGAAAGAGTGGTAGTGGTGAAGCTAAGTGCATTAATTTAAAATGACCTTATCAGTTGATTCAAGACAACAATTCTGTTTTGCAGAGAATATTTAAATACCCACAAAAAGAAGCAACCAATACTTAACACTAGAGACATAAGCACAGTGGTTGTGCTTGCACTGACAAATGTTCTTTTGAATACAGTTATGCACAAAAGTTATTCCTGATCAATTTTGTTTGTTGACTTTGTGCAATCTGTTTAAACTTTGTTGTAATTTATCTGTTGAGTTGTAACTTGCAATGTGGTTGGAGCTGTCATCTTCACTAAGTCGCTGTAAAACCTTGAATGATTGACTTAACCTGCTCCCAGCCATACTGTGCAAAATAGCATGCAGTCATAATGTTATGTTTTTTGAGTTGCTTTGAATAAAAGTGTCTTTAAAACAAATGTTAAGTGTACAAGACCCAACAGTTGACCTCCTTTTAAGTGTTTCAAATTAAAGGATGGCATTTGGTGTACTAAAGAATGTTATGGGAGAAGATTGAACAGGTGCACAGGCGAGCAGCTGCTAAGACCTGGTTTGGTGCTTTGCCTGAGGCAGTTTTTGGTTACCCTTGGCTATTTAAAAAGCATATGCTATTTAGTCTATAAATAAATTCTATCTTATTTAAAAAGAAAAAAAAAAAGTTCTAGTTAGGCAGGTTGTAGTTTATGCTTCAAAATTCCCTCTGGGTGAAAGTACTGTTTGCTGCTCCTAGCTTTATTGTAAAGGTTTTGTTTTGCTTTTTCTTTCTGCTTGCTGATGTACTTGGTAAGAGTTCAGGCTTTATTGCTTTCTAGAAAATGTGGTGTTAGTACAAATAATGAGAGGTTGTGATACATTAGTTTTCTTAAACAGTACCAGTTCCCCTACATTGGTTCTACATTTATGCTATATTCAGCTACTTAATTTAATGTTAACCAGTGTTTTCATCTGGGGGTCAGTTATTGCTTTTAAATGAGTTGTAAATTTAACACATTGTTTCCCATTCTTGAGCATGGAGACTTGCCTGCAGTATCCAAGTTACATTTCTGGGGGTTATATCAAAAGCTTTTTCATGAAAAATGTTAACTGGACAGTTTGTCCAACCCTTGCCTATTGTCTCCTTTAGCAATGAACAGAATTAAGTGCAAATTAGATGGACTAAATTGGGCAACTTTAAGGATGTTCAGAAATATTAAGAGCAAAAGCTGGAAATAGTATTTTAGCATATAAAACATTTAATTTTACTTATCCTACACCTGTATTTCTCACATTTAAAAAGAAAAATGGATTTAATACTTTTAGAAACAAGAAGCCTGCTCAGATAAGGTCTGTGGAATGTCAGACTTTCTTTTGAGTAGTAGTTGGCCAACACAACAATCGGCTGCATCCAAATCTCTCTAGAATACTTTTAAATATGGCTTTTGCTAATTTCCCATTCCTGCATGTTTTTTAGTTTTACAGGAAATTGTTCAACAGAAGACAATATAAAAGGAACATTTTACAATATTAAAAGAATTATTTTAACAAGGAAATATGTAATATGAATATATTATTGAAAGCCACTAAAGTGTTTAGTTCTTTGATTTATTGCAAAAATCATGTTCATGAAGAGTAGAAAAAAAATGCTTAAAACAGTAGAGCAGACATTTGCTGTTTAAGTTGTGGCGGTTTTGTTTTAGCCAGTTTCTCACTTACAAGGCAATTATTGTTTGTAATGTGGCAAAGTTTTTTTTTTTTTTTTTTGCATTAATTTTAGTTTAATTTCTAGTCAATATTTATGACACTTTTTCGCATTTATCCTTTAAACACACAATTTTATAACTGCTAATTGACAGTGAGATATTAAATGAAGGAAATCAACAGCCCACAAGCTAGCTTTGTCCTATTTTCACCTGTAGAGTGTTTCTGCATTTTATTAAAATATTTGGAAAAACATGAGAGACATGACATGAGAGTCCTGAGAAACATATATATTTTTGATGACCACATTTCACTGATGTTCTATAAAATGAGAAATCCTCAAAATTAGAAATATCTGACAAGGCCAAAGGGAAGTTCTAAAGATAAGTGAAGTTAAGTAATCTGTTATGTTAACAGCAAAGAATGATTTCTAATTTGAAAATTGTGTTGGGGTAAAGATCTGCAGGCACTATAGCCCTCCTGGATTATGAATAATGATTCAGGAATTTTAATGAAAGGTAGAAAAGGAATGAATGATTTGATTAGGAAATTGGTAATGAATTGAACTTGGACTCACAATTTAATCCAGGTATTCTAGTCTAGGCTTGTAGCCACTGGTTTTGTTTTCAATGATAAATCTTTCTTATACATGAGGTCCTTGGTTAATTATCAAGACTGTTTTAAATTTAGAATTGGTTGAAGATTTGCTTTACAATGCAATATTATCAGAAATGTAGATGTTTTCCAACTGTTTTACTCTTTCACCTGCTTTAGTTTGATACAGAGAGTGCAGATAAGCATATTTCCAAGGAAACGTGTAGATGGTGCAAATAACAGGTAAGTAGCCAATTCTAGAACCAGACATTTTCTAATAACTGGTGTGGACCACCAAGGGTGCGCACCAGGCACCCTACCCGACACAGATAGGCACAAGTTCAAGTCCAGCTCACACGTTTATTTCTGTAGGGAAGCCATTTCCCTTTGCTCCCCACTACACAGCACATAACAGTACAGAAGTAGCACAACACAGTCCTTTCTTCCTTTCTCTTTCTCTGTCGCCTCCACTCCTCTCTCTGCAAGTGTTGTCCACCTCCTCCTGACTCTGGCTCCTCAAATGGAGTGAGGTGGCCCCTTTTATAGGGCACCTGGAAGTGCTCCAGGTGCTCTCAGATCTCAGGGCCCCAGCATATGAGCCAGGGGGGTTGCCCTCTCGTGTTCCGGAGGAGGTATTGCCCTGAAAATGTCCTCTCCACCAGTCCTTCCATTAGAGTGGCGGCCAGGCAAGGGCCCCAACGTCTGCCACACTGGGTATCTTATATGTGGATATTTGAAAGTCCATCAAACATTTCTTTGTAAAAGGGAATCATTTCCTCTGGACAATTTCAAATTGATTGAAATTTTGTGAGCTTGCCGTTTAACTGGCTGCGAGCAAGGCACTGATGTGCTGTTTTCTCAAAGGGAGGTTGTGCAGTTTTAATTGTTTTGACTTGCATTGCTATCCATTTGAACCTGGGTGTTGAAATGGGGGATGAGATTGATCACTTTTTGACTCTGCACCTTACAGTCCCAATAAGGGACAGAGGCCTTGTTTATATCCGCTGATTGTAATGAACATGACTACAGTTGTTAGTTCAGCTGGTCATACATTTACTAACCATTGTGTCCAGTTCAAGTTCGCAGTTTCACACTTACTCACAAAGAGCTTTTCAAGCATCCGATAATTTAACCTGCATGTCTTTGGCATGTGGGTGAAAATTGCGTACTGTTTAAGTAAAAATCAAGGCAGATTTCAAATTGTGTGATATGTTCACAACAAGAGTAAAATTTACTTAGTGTTTTAAAAATTGGCACATTGGATAGATAATTGTGTGATGAACGCATAACTTTTTAAAGGCAGATGTCTATAACAAACACATGTAATGTGTTAACGAAAGCACATAATCACAGAGATGTGCGGTTCATAGAGAAATGGGATCGGCATATATTAAATGTATATAATTGGTTGGGGTTTTTGAAGCCAAACTAATATTCATTAGTGTAATAACTTAAATATGGTGAACATAGCCAAAGCATGTGTATTTACATGTATCTGAATAACACAGAAACGGATGGAATGATGTCACCAACTATAAGTAATTAACTGCAGTTAGTCTATTTAGTCATTTTACCAATTCTGGATTAGTACAACGGCAGTGCAGGTACACAGTTTTTATAAGTTGTCACACCCTTTGTTTGGAATCCGTTATATCATTACAGAAGGACTTGGATAGCATACAGGCTTGGGCAGATTTGTGGAAGATGAAATTTAATGTCAGTAAATGTAAAGAATTACACATAGGAAGTAAAAATGTTAGGTTTGAATACACAATGGGCGGTCAGAAAATCGAGAGAACACCTTATGAGAAGGATTTAGGAGTCGTAGTGGACTCTAAGCTATCGACTCCCCAACAGTGTTCAGAAGCCATTAAAAAGGCTAACAGAATAGGTTATATAACACGATGTGTGGTGTACAAGTCCAAGGAGGTCCTGCTCAACCTTTATAATGCACTGGTGAGGCTTCATCTTGAGTACTTTCTGCAGTTTTGGTCTCCAGGCTACAAAAATGACATAGCAGCACTAGAAAAAGTCCAGAGAAGAGTACTAGGCTGATTCCAGGGCTACAGGGGTTGAATTATGAGGAAAGATTAAAAGAGCTGAGCCTATACAGTTTAAGCAAAAGAAGATTAAGAGGAGACATGATTGAAGTGTTTAAAATTTTGAAGTGAATCAGTACAGTGGATCAAGACTGTTAATTTTAAAATGAGTTCATCAAGAACACGGGGACACAGTTGGAAACTTGTTAAGGGTAAATTTCGCACAAACATTACTACGCTTCTCTTTTCACAAAGAACGATAGATACTTGGAATAAGTTGCCAAGTAGTGTGGTAGACAGTAAGACGTTGGGGACTTTCAAAACTCAACTTGATGTTTTTTTGGAAGAAATAAGTGGATAGGACTGGTGAGCTTTGTTGGGCTGAAAGGCCTGTTCTTGTCTAGAGTGTTCTAATGTTCTTTGTATCATCAAAGCATGTAATGAGACCGATGGACAAGGAAGGGTTCCACAATCCATCTTTCTTCTGTCTGTGAGAGTCTACTTTGTTATGATACTTTAATTTGATTCCATTTTGCAAAATTGATTGATAGGGTGAAATGCAATTTGACTAGGAAGCTGTATTGAAATTTGGTTTTCTCTGTAAAGTGCATTGTAATTGAGAGCAGGAGATAGGAATGGGGAGGGTCTAGACTTTGGGTGCTAACCATTTTTTACATTTCCTGAATGGTTTTAATCTTCAAGTCAGCTAAACATTTAAATGGTTTTTATTCACAACCCTAGTCTGGTGTGTTCCAAAAACATTGTTTATGATTGGTGAACAGTGTTATTGTACAACTGTTAAGCTATACCTAAAGTCATGCCAATATCTTGTATATAATTTGGGCATGGTTTGTCTTTGCATGTTCTACAAATGGAGAAGTTGGATTCAGTTAAATTCATATGGTGTTTCATTATATATGTCCGCCAAACAGTAGACTTGAACTTTGAATGCGTGTTAATTTGACGCTATGTTAATGTTTGGCTGGACCAGCTGAACTTTACCTACATAAGTAGTATGGGCACTTCTGGGCACTGCTTTCTCTGTCACCTGGAGAAGGCTAGGTAAATATTGATTTGTCAGGTACCCACTTGATGTAGGAAGTACTGACATACCACAGAAGTGAAAATACAAACACATTGCAAGATGTGATGAACAAATATGGCCACGTTAGATGATGAACGAACAATCCTTCAATATAACATATCACCAGGAGTGACTTGAAGCTGAGTTGAGATTTGAATTCAGCTGCCTTGAACATTACAAGTGCAGCTACCATCCACAAATTGTTATTAACATGACGCACAAGCAGCTGCTTTTCTAATATGTAGTGTGATTACAGATTGGTTTTTTAGGAGATTTACTTTAAACCTGTATTATGGAATATTAATTGAATATTAGTTGTCATGTACAAAGTAGAAAATATTCCCTAAACATGTTTTCTTATTGTCTCTTTTTGGGGTTAATGCTGAAATCGGTGAAGATTGTCCAGTTCTAAAATTCCCATCACTTCATATACAAGAAACATTTGTTTGGCACTAACTGTGGTATAGCTAACAAAGAATTAAAATGGAAAAAAAATGTATGTGTCTTTAAATCTAGAAGGTAGTGAAGGGGTGTGGGTGTGTGTACGTGGTGAGGCTGGGCTGGGCTGGAGGGGGTTGATTAATTTCTTACATGTGGCTGTACACAATGTTTCAGTTTCTCTATTTGAACAGGTATACAGTTTAAGAGCCAAGATTTTTTTCAATTTTTTTTGTACCCATTTCAAATCATGCCAAATAAAATATACACAGTATCTAAAAATCTCTTACTGTGCTTTGAACTCCCTTTCCTTTCATGTAATAGCAGACATGGCCTATGAATAGTTCTTGTCTTAAAAGGAACAATGGTTACTGATATAAAATGTCTTGTCTTTTTAGCCGATATGCTAATATCACAGGTTAGGAAGAGCTTGAAGTGGAGCATAAAGTTTACCAGAAACAGTAATAACCTATAAACATCCTGAGCTAATATTGGGGAAAAAAAAAATTCATTGCGAGTTTAAGCTGAGTGTTAGTATTGTTAGAAATAACTCAATAGTCTCAGTAGCAAGACTATTTGTACCATCACTGTTATTTTGTCTCGTTTCCACTTAAAACCTTTTCCTCGATTCTCAGCAGTCTTGAGGATCCTTTTAGCTAGAGAGTTTGGGATCATGCGTTGATGGCACGTTGCTGCACCCACCACACAACAAACCACCCGGATTGGAGTGCAGTGGGTGACTTGGATTGTGATATATTCTTTAGATATCACATTAGTCTTGGACCTTCTTCTAGGGCTTAATACCTATGTCTCCATTATAGTTCATCTGGTTATCTCCAAAGCTGACAGGAAGGCCCTGCAACAGGTGGTGAAAACTGCAGCGGGATGCCAATGATGTGCTGGGCAAACTATCACTGACCCACAGCATATATGGTGTCTGCGACAGACTTGCAGCATCGTCAAGGATGCCTCACACCCCAGGCATGGGCTTTTTACCCACCATCTATCAGGGGCACACTACAGGAGACTTTGGTCATGTTCCAGCAATCTAAGGAACAGTTTCTTTCATAACAGCATCACCATTCTGAACTCTTAACCCTTAACAACTCAGTAGCTGACCTTTCTAAATATCAATAACTTCTTCCTGTATTATGTGTATATACATATATATGTTCTGTACATAAGTATTTCATATTTCTTTAATTATTCATATTATGTATCTGTACTGACTGATCAGTATTCATATCTATATACTCTTCCCTGTATATACTACTACTACTACTACCTGTAAATTCAAATATTATATAGATATATGTTCTCATTTGCTGTCTTGTTGCACCTTACTCTACTGTTTGCACTTTCTGGTTAGATGCTAAACTACATTTCATTGTACCTGTACAGTGCCAATAAAGTTGAATCTAATCTAATCGTCTATTTTGCTACACATGCCCAAACTGCCTTATTCAACATTTGTTTTCTCACTCTTATTGCCACACCAGGTTTGCTTCATGTTTCACCTTCATTAGCCACGTCTTACTCCCATACATAATTCCAGTCTTCACAAATCTTTTATAGTCTTTGTTCAACATGGCCCCCCCTGAGTATCAGAAGTTCACTACTTTCTGCCAAACCACTTCATTGCTGAAAACTAAATTTATACTTGCTAGACCAACATCCTGCACCCCTCTTGGACGTTTTCTCTAATCAAGGCACAATTCTTGCCAGCAGACTATGCTTTACATCACTACATCTTTTATAAACTCATTTCTGAAAGCGTATGCATTTGATTGAGTTCATCCCACAACCTCTTCCACTCATACCACATAGCCAGGTATCCATCCCTTTCACTCCTCCCTCCCCCTTTCTGTTCCCAAAATATTAATAGGGAGGAATTGATTCAAAGCTTTTTCTTGTTAGATATTTCCATTTGGCACATTTTTGCTCATAGTATTTAACATTTCACAACTTAAGTCACATAAAGGAATAAGAGGTTGCCATGTATTTAACAATTTAATTATAAAACACGTTTGTGTATGTTTGTGGGGTTTGTGTTACAGTTTAATGTCATATTTTGGTAGTATCTTATGGCATTTCTTCCAATTCCTGGTTTTGCATGATGGGCTCTTGCTTTACTTTGTAATCTTTCTGTTATCTGTGGTGTGTTTGCATCTAATTTTATTGAGGTTTGAAAGATCAGAAAAGTTGAGACACAACTTTACAGATTGATCATGGCACAAGCTTCATCAGTTGGTGGTGCTTTTTGTTTACAGGCATAAGAAGAGTTGGCCGAAGGCCTGACCAACAGTCTTCACAGCAGGCACCACAGTTGTCTTCTCAGCAGCAGGGTAACCAACAACAGGGGAATCAAGTAGAAGTAAAAACTGGTGAGAGGAGACCAGAAAGGCGGATGCCTCGTGAGCGCCGATTTGACAAGCCTACTGAAGAAAAGCCTGAAGGTGGAGAATTCTCTGCGGACAAGTAAGATTGCAAAAGGAGAAGCACTGTTTCCTACTAGAAAACTGAGATGGTGGCAGATGTTAGTTTAGGCAGTGTGCACAATTATGTTTAATGCACAGGCATGGCAAGCCTGATGTTAAATGGGTCATGCTGCCCTTAACTGAAAGCTGTGACTGTGTTAGGCAGCTCCAAGGCCATTGACATGACATTCCCAAACATCTTTTCTGAGGGACCTTCATTTTTTTGGGGGAGATTTTTTAAAGCTCCTTATTCTCCTCCACAGGGCTGTCCTGCAGTTTGTGTGGACTGCAATTTAAGAAGGTAATTTTTTAAAGCAAACCAATCACTGGGTGAGAGCATAAACAAAATGTTGAGGAAATAGACAGCACCAGTTCTTAGAATTAAACTACAATCACGGTGGCAGGGTATAAGGTGTCTAGTAATTTGTAATTTTGTTATTCTAAAATTTTAATTTCTAACAGCGTTTTCAAATGGTGGTTCTAATTTTAAGATGCCTTTCCAGTAATATTTATAGAATAAAGTGTTGGTTCAATATTCTGTGGTAAGGCACATTTTCAAAAGTACAATATCTAGTGCAATCTTGACTGTTTTTAAAGCGTAGCCTGGGCTTCTGATTAAAACATAATTTTTGGTTTAAAAATAATAGGATAGCTTTACTATCAAAATACTGTGAAACTAATAGATTTTTGAAATCTGCTTGCATGAGATTGAGCCTTTTTAAGCCTTGTGAACAGACTTTTTGCCATAAAAGTAGTTTCGTTATCCACTTGTATGCAATGTAATAAATACTTCAAACATAAAAATTATTGTTACAAATACAGTACATTCATCGTAGTTTCTGTAAAATTCCATCTGCAGACTTTTAATTTATTTTTTGTCTCATTTTCTCTTCATATTGTAAGGTCTATTGGGGATAGGCCACTTCGTGGACGTGGTGGTGGTAGAGGCGGCCGTGGTGGACGAGGCCGTGGCATGGGCAGAAGTGATGGATTTGACTCTCGTGGCAAGCGTGAATTTGACAGACACAGTGGAAGTGACCGATCGTAAGTCATTCGTAATATTTTGAAACTTCACCAGTTTTATGGATAAATTATTTTCTATACCTTACATATCTGTCTTTGGAAAAGATGTTTTCAGCAGTAAATGATACTTTGATTTTGTTTCAGCAGTCTGAAAGCTGAGGAGAAACGTGGTGGAAGTGGATCTCACAACTGGGGCACTGTTAAGGATGAATTAACGTAAGTGATGCTGCTGTGCTTTACAACCAAAGTGTTTCTATAGCTGATGCTCAAAGTTTGTTTCTTGTGAAGGCTAATTCACTTAAGTGGTCGAGTTCTTGTTTACTTCGATTGTTCGATTTAAAAAACAAATTTCCAAAACAGATTGTATGTACATTAAACTCCTCTGTCCCCTGAGTGCTTGGGGATGTATTATGTAAATATGTGTGTATATGTGTGTAAACTTCCATCATTTACTTGTAAGAAATACCAAATTATTTTCACAAAGTTCTTAATTCCAAAGTACTTTTCCTCAAGACCAAATACACACTAATAAATTTAAATGTCATTAACCCTAGTAAAGCTTTGCTTCACAAAGACATGGTTGAAAAGAATTGGAATTTTCATAGTACCCATTTGGCAAATGTCTCTTATCTCTGGAAAATAATGCTTCCATATTATTTATGTAATCCTTGCAATGTTTTCAAAATTTAAGATAAAGGGAACATTCATTTAAGTAGTGACCTTAGCAGAAGGAGGGATATGGCACACAAATAATTTCCTGCTCCTTAACAAAATTGCCCTCTAGATTTAACACTAGAATTCCTAAAACCTATGAAAAAACTCGGAATCCTGGCCCACCTTAAATCTCTTTGCATCTCTCCATTCAGTGTCTTTTGTTTTGTAAATATGTCAATCGGCACAAGCAGCCTGCTATCCCATCCTACCACAGAAGAAAGGGCAAAAAGCTATCCCAGCTCAAGCTTTGTTTATCTGGGAGTGAGGTACTTGGACCTGTATAGGGTAAATAATATATCATTATTTGGAACATATGCATTTCATGTGTGTTCTGTGTCTACAAAGATCTATGTAAGTGTAGGATGACAGGAAATACAAGAAATGTTGAACACATACCTAAAAGACAAACTTTTTCTTGTTTTAGTACTAACAACAAAATTTTGGTGTGAAGTGTATAATGTATGAAGCCTGAAGTCCAAATATCAAATAAGCACTTTCACAAAAGGTACAAGTATAATAAAACAAGTGCACTTTTATTCAAGACTATAACCGAAGAAAAAGAAATCGAGTTAGTTTACTTCTTTGACAAAACCACTTTGGTAGTACAGTGGTAAGAACTACTGACTCGTAATCAACAGGTCGAGGGTTCGAATCTGGCTGCTTCCCAAAATAAACATTTTGAGTAGTGAACTGCTCATATTGTAACTATTATACAATAAAAACATACATTTGATTTGAGTCTGTAACAGCCAGTGGTACTTGTAAAGGTTAGAGTTTTTTAATTCAGTATTATTCTCTCAGTCACGTTCATGCTATACCCAACCCCCCTCCACCCCCCCGATCTGATACTGCTGTTTTCATAATAAAGATGTGTTAGAACAGAGGTGAACTCAGATGAGAATGAGGGTTCTACATCGGAGAAAGAGAACAGAATCCCTCCCTGCAAGAAACGTCCACTCACATATAAGAACAACGCAGCTACATCAGGCGTAAAGGTGAAAGATGCAACTGTTTGGATGCAGCAACAGGTTGGGCGTCATCCTGCCAGTCATTCTGCCCCACACCTGTCCTTCAACATAACAGCACAGCTTACAGAGCTTGCCAAGGTATCGTGCAAAATTCTGTTTGTGGTTATGTTTTGTGATGGTCTTTATATGAAAACCTTGTACATGTTACTTATATAAAATCTAGATTGAATGTTGTTTACCTATTTACCTTGATTTATTTATCATCCTACAATGTAAAGTTACAAATAGACTGCAGAGCTTCTTCTGTTTGATCGACATGGGCATGCTCACAAAGTACATGTGTACTGAAGTGACTTTAGCTGCAGGTGGAAGCTCCTGTCGCACCCTACGCAACTGTTTGATCTTATTCAAGAAAAGATCCCAGTCTCCCTATGGGAGAAAGACTTTCCGAGACTAAGGTCATAAAGCTTATGAAACAGTTTCTGGACAAATGTAGAACCGTAACAGCAGTTGCTTGGAATCGCTTCAGTACACATGTACTTTGTGAGCATCCCTGTGTCGATCAAACAGACAAAGCTCTGCAGTCTACTTGTGACTTTACGCTGTAGGAGGATAAGTAAATAAATCAAGGTAAATAACATTCGATCTGGCTTTTATGTAATTAAATATACTTCATATAAAGACCATCACAAAATATAATCACAAACAGAACTTTGCATGATACCTTGGCGAGCTCTGTAAACTGTGCTGTTTTGTTGAAGGACAGGTGTGAGGCAGACTGACTAGCAGGATGACGTCCGACCTGTTGCAGTATCCAAACGGTGCCATCTTTCGCCTTTACGTCTGGTGCAGCTGCTTTCTTATATTTGAGTGGACATTTCTTGCAGGGAGGGCTCCGTTCTCTTTCTCCGATGAAGAACCCTGTTCCTCACCTGAGTTAAAGTCTGTTATAGAATGTCTTCATTTGAAAACAGCAGTGTCATATCGGGGGAGAATGAATGCGACTAACAGAATAGAACTGAATTTAAAAAAAAAAAAAAAAACACTAACCTTAACAAGTACCATACATTTACACCAGCTGTTACAGACTGAAATCAAATGTATGTTTTCATTGTATAATAGTAACAATAAGAGCAGCTTACTACTCAAAACGTTTATTTTGTGAAGTGGCCAGGATCGAACCTATGACCTGTTGATATGAGTTAGTAGTTCTTACCACTGTACTACCAAAGCAGTCGTGTCAAAGAAGTACACTAACCCGATTTCCTTTTCTTCGGTTATATTCTTCAATAAAAGGCCAGTTGTTTGGTTATACTTGTACATTTTGTGAAAGTGCTTATTTGATATTCGGACTTCAGTCTTCACACGTTATACACTTAATGTCAAAATTTTGTCATTAGTACTAAAACGAGAAAAAAGTTTTCTCTTTTAGGTATGTGTTCAACGTTTCTTGCATTTCCTGTCATCCTACACTTAACATAGATCTTTGTAGACGTTTAACATACATTAAATGCATGTGTTCCAAATAACTATATATTTACCCTATACAGCTCCGGGTACCTCACTCCCACATAAACAAGACTTGAGCTGGGAGAACTTTTTGCCCTTTCTGTGGGTGGTGGGATGGGATAGCAGGCTGCTTGTGCTGATCGACACATTTACAAAGCAAAAGACGCTGAGTGGAGAGGTGCAAAGGGATTTAAATTGGATTAGGATTACAAGTTTTTTTTGTCAGCTTCAGGAATTCTAGTGTTGAACATAGTTTGGGGCTGACTGCAGATATGTTATTCGTTAACTACCTGTTGGAGGGAATGAAGCATCTTGATTTGCATTGCATT
>JANRMT010062857.1:30682936-30783335 GCA_026402145.1 Polypterus bichir lapradei
GGGGGGGGTTTGTATCAGAATCTGTGGGGGGAAAAAAGCTGTTCATTTTCTCCGGCTGTCAACCATGATTGCAGTAGATAATTGCTAATACTTATTGAGTATTAGCTATCAAATAACTTCTGAAATGCAAAATATTTTGCAGCAAAATGTGAACTTTCTGTTTATCTCTGTAGTATTAGGGCGTTGTACTGTGTTAGCCATTATGGATATAATGAAGTCAAGCAAAATGACACCTTGAAGAAGTGGCCTGAGTTGCCTGGAAAGCTTGCATATTGTAATCATTTTATGAAATGAAATATGTCATGTTTATCTCTGTGATAAACACTTGCACTTTGTAATTGGGTTAAGCTTGCACCTACAGCATTTTCACACTGCGCCTCTGCATCAGTTTTCATAGATGTTTGCATCTATAACAGTGCATACAACAGTTTTGATAGACCTTCACTGTTTGTTGTATATTTTTAGTAATCTAATATTTCTTGTTGTGTATGTTGTCTCACTGCCTTGGTGCTGTGAAGTGTATAGTCACTACATGTTGATATTGCTAAACTTCATTCTGCACTTTATATGTACACTAGTGAAAAAGGATAACTCTGAGATTCGGATAGAGAAGGATCATTTGAGTGCATTAAGACCCTGATCATACAAACATGGGAATATGAGTCTTATTTTACTGCATATGCACATTAATACCAGATATAACTTCCCCATGCTGCAGTACAGGCCTATAATGAATCATATAGTTGACAAGTGACCCCCTGTGGAATTTCTGTTCAAGTGCTTTCCATCTGGTGGCGGTTCATCTCTGGTGGCTTGGGGCAAGAGAGAGGCCATCTTATTCAGTATTCAGTCCCATGCCTGCTGTATCAAGGAGAGGTCTGGTAAGCATGCTGGACACGAGCTGAAGAACTACATCTGGAGCTTGTTGAGTTATGTGGATGGAATTAGTTACACCTCAATTTTCATTCAGGCATGGGATTGGGACTGGCCAGGTAATGTACCTGACTATCTGGTCAGTGTTCCCTCCACAGACACCAGACGAATGAACATTATGGGTAATTGCTATTCACAGCATGATGTCTGTGAGCCCTGTGTAATTGCAGGTGTATCATATACAACAGATGTAACTTTCACTTATTCCTACGCTTTGTCAGCTTTCAACACAGAACACAACAAACTGCCATTCCTTCCTTTAGTCAGCCTGCTCATGGCACCACTGTAGGCTTTTCTGGCAGTGATGTAAGTGGCCTCCATGCCAGGGGAATATACTGTAGGCCTACTCCAAGAAGTCTATTCCATTTGGTCCAAATGAGTGATTCTAAAGCAAAATTGGCTTTGGTGTGTACCATTGCAGTTATTTGGTCTGCTACAGCTGCCTTTTTGATGCACATACTTGTTCACAGAACTTCATCTCCATCTGTGCATATGCACCCCTTTCAATCATTGCCAATACTAATATGCTTTTGGCACCTCCCATTCAATTCATTCTGCAGTTTCACAGAAGGACCATTCTGCTTTGTGAAAACCCAGCATGACCCTACTCAAACTCTTGTTTATTGCATAAATGATGTTCATTGAAGTCCACTGAGCATGAAGAACACTTCAGAATATTGTACAGTACATGGTAACACAAATGAGTATTTGTGATAACACTAAGCTCAATTGGGCAGTGGTGTGTCTTTCTCTGTACTCTGTATCACCAAGGGCGTATCCACTGATCTTGGGAATTCAATCGCAATATCATCTGACCTATGTCCTTACCTTGTTGTAATACAAGCTGAGTTCCATCTTGGTGTTCTTTTATTTAATTATTTCACCAAATATGTATGTGTTAAGAATTGTACTTAAGCTTTATACATGGAGAGTAAAATACCACCAGATAGGCAGTAAATGCTTGCTTTCTTTGTAATTTGTAGACTTGGAAAACAAACTAAACATTAGGCCATGCATTGTTCATCTGTACCTTAGCAAAAAGATGTAGCCCAGTGTGACTCAATGCTTGTTGAAATGGTGGATTAATGCTTCTGACCACTAAATATTTAGAAGTTGTGTGGTTTCAACCGTTCGATATATCTGGTACTGAGTATAATCCTAACTCCAAAATGTTGAAAATTAGCATCAGGACAAGTAATTTTTTAAGGTCCCTTCTTAAAGAAAGGATGGCATTGTACGATTCATGGCAATGGTCTCCCTGCTTAGACTGTTGAATCTTCTCTAAAGACATTCTATTTCTTCTTCTTTCGGCTGCTCCTGTTAGGGGGCTGCCACAGTGGATCATCTTCCATATCGTCCTGTCTTCTACATCTTGCTCTGTTACACCCAACACATGCATGTCCTCTCTCACCACATCCATAAATTTTCTCTTAGGCCTTCCCTTTTTCCTCTTGCCTGACAGCTCTATCGTTAACATCCTTTTCCCAATATACCCAGCATCTCTCCTCTGCACATGTCCAAACCAACGCAATCTCGCCTCTCTGACTTTGTCTCCCAACCGTCCAACCTGAGCTGATCCCCTAAAGTACTCGTTTCTAATCCTGTCCATCCTGGTCACACCTAATGCAAATCTTAGCATCTTTAACTCTGCCACCTCCAGCTCTATCTCCTGCTTTCTAGTCCGTGCAACCATCTTCAACCCATATAACATAGCTGATCTCGCTACCGTCCTGTAGATCTTCCCTTTTACTCTTGCCGATACCCGTCTGTCACACATCACTCTTGAGACTCTTCTCCACCCATTCCACCCTTCCTGCACTCTCTCTTTTTACCTCTCTTCCACAATCCCCATTACTCTGAATTGTTGATCCCAAGTATTTAAGCTCATCCAGCTTCACCAACTCTACTCCCTGCATCCTCACCATTCCTCTGACCTCCCTCTCATTCATACACATGTATTCTGTCTTGTTTTTACTGACCTTTATTCCTCTCCTCTCTAGAGTAAACTTCCAACTCTCCAGGGTCTCCTCAACCTGCTCCTTTCTCTCGCTACAGATCACGTCATCAGCAAACATCATAGTCCAAGGGGACTCCTGTCTAATCTCGTCTGTCAACCTGTCCGTCACCATTGCAAATAAGAAAGGGCTGAGAGCTGATCCCTGATGTAATCCCACCTCAGTCACTCCTCCCGCAGACATCACCACTGTCACATTTCCCTCATACATAGCCTGTACAACTCTTACATACTTCTCTGCCAATCCCGACTTCCTAATACAATACCACAACTCCTCTCGAGGCACCCTGTCAGATGCTTTCTCCAGATCCACAAAGACGCAGTGCAACTCCTTCTGGCCTTCTCTAAACTTCTCCATCAACATCCTCAGAGCAAACATTGCATCTGTGGTGCTCTTTCCTGGCATGAAACCATACTGCTGTTTACTAATCATCACCTCCCTTGTTAACCTAGCTTCCACTACTCTTTCCCATAGCTTCATGCTGTGGCTCATCAGTTTTATCCCCCTGCTGTTACTACATCCCTGCACACCCTCCTTGTTCTTAACAATCGGTACCAGTACACTTCTTCTCCACTCCTCAGGCATCCTCTCACTTTCCAAGATTCCATTAAACAATCTGGTTAAAAAACTCCACTGACATCTCTCCTAAACTCCTTCATCCTTCCACAGGTATGTCATCTGAACCAACAGCCTTTCCATTCTTCATCCTCTTCATAGCTGTCCTTACTTCTCCTTGATAATCCGTTGCACTTTCTGATTCACTATCTCCACATCATCCAACCCTCTCTCTCTCTTCATTCATCAGCCTCTCAAAGTACTCTTTCTATCTTTATCCTTTATCACCCTAACCTGCTGCACATCTTTCCCAGCTCAGTCCCTCTGTCTAGCCCATTAGTCCTTATCTCCATCCTTAGTGTCCAACCTCTCATACAACTGATCATAAGCCTTTTCTTTAGCCTTAGCCACCTCTCTCTTCACCTTGCGCCTTATCTCCTTGTACTCTTGTCTACTTTCTGCATCTCTCTGACTATCCCACTTCTTCTTTGCCATCCTCTTCCTCTGTATACTTTCCTGTACTTCCCCATTCCACCACCAGGCTTCTTTTTCCTTCTTCCTCTGTCCAGATGTCACGACAAGCACCCTTCTTGCTGTCACTCTTATTGCTTCTGCTGCAGTTGCCCAGCTGTCTGGCAACTCTTCACTGCCACCCAGTGCCTATCTTATCTCATTCCTAAACTCAACCTTGCAGTCTTCCTTTTTAAACTTCCACCATTTGATCCTTGGCTCTTCAGTCCTTCTCTTCTTTTTCTTGATCTCCGACGTCATCCTACAGACCACCATCCTGTGCTGCCTAACTACACTTTCCAGTGCCACCACTTTGCAGTCTTCAGATTGACTCTTCTGCATAGGATATAATCTACCTGTGTGCATCATCCTCCACTCTTGTTTGTCACCCTATGTTCCTCCCTCTTCTTAAAATAACTTGTTCACTACAGCCATGCCCGTCCTTTCTGTAAAATCCACTATCCTTTGACCTTCTTCATTCCTTTCCTTGACACTATACCTACCCATCACTTCCTCATCTCCTCTGTTCCCTTCACCAGCATCTCCATTGAAATCCGCTCCAATCACCACTTTCTGTCTCTTGGGTACACTGCCCATCACCTTATCCAATTAACTCCAGAAATCATCTTTCTCATGCATCGAATACCCAACTTGCGGGGCAAATGCACTAACAATATTCATCATCACACCTTCAGTTTCCAGCTTCATAATCATTACTCTGCTTGACACTCTTTTCACCTCCAAAACACTCTTGACATACTGCTCCTTTAGAATAATCCCTACCCCATTTCTCCTCCCATCAACACCATGATTGAACAATTTGAATCCACCTCCTATCCACCAGGCCTTACTCCCCTTCCATTTAATCTCGTGTACATACAGTATATCGACCTTCCTTCTCTACATCATACTGGCTAACTCTCTCCCCTTACCAGTCATACTACCAACATTCAAAGTTCCTACTTTCAGTTCCACTCTCTTTACCTTCCTCCTGTCCTTCTGCCTCCGGACACGTCTCCCCCCTTTTCTTCTCTTCGGCCAATAGTAGCCCAATTTCATCCGGCACGCTGGTGGTAGCTGTTGTCAACCCGGGCCTCTACCGATCCGGTATGGAAATTTGTATAGTCCGCATATTGATCTGGCAAAATTTTACACCGAATGCCTATCCTGACGTAACCCTTCCCATTTATCCGGGCTTGGGACCGGCACGAAGAAACACACAGGTTTGTGCATCCCCTCTGGCTGGGTTAAAGACATTCTATTTATTAAGCTGTAATTATCAAGTGGTCATTTTGCTTTTACTTTATAAAACAAATGTTAATCTTGAAAAATGTCTTGGGATTCTGCATGCTGTTGATGATGCCATATAGAATAAAGACTTTTAAATAAAAACATCATCTTGAATTTAGTTTTGTGTTAAGGACTATAAAGTTACTAGTGTGTTTTCTTATTTGTTAAAGAGCGATGATACTTTTAGTTGAAAATTGTTTAAATTTATTTTCATTTTTGAGTTTCTTATCTAGCTGGAAGGATTAGGTACAGTGCTAACTCTCACTCTGTTTTCATAGTACTGTTTTTTGTTTTTGTTTTTTTTTTTAGTTTTTATCAGGTGTTAAAGCGTTTTACATTTTTCATATTTTATGATTAGAACAATTTAATAAATAGTAAGCTTTCGTGTTTTCTTGTTACGTTGTGTCCTGGATAAAAACCAAGATCCAGGCTTTTAGTGACCTCTTGGGCACAGCCATCAACAGTGGGTCTGTTTGCGGAGAGAGTGTCGAGAGGGTTACTTACCTTGG
The DNA here is from genome assembly GCA_026402145.1 of Polypterus bichir lapradei. NCBI lineage: Eukaryota > Metazoa > Chordata > Cladistia > Polypteriformes > Polypteridae > Polypterus > Polypterus bichir. The sequence continues at coordinate 30,688,749 of JANRMT010062857.1, forward strand.
CAGTGACATTCATGTCTCTGGTGACTCTTCCTATGAAGTCAGTAGATGGATTGGGAGAGCATGGAGGGTTGTGAGGTCGCTAACAAGGGGTGTGTGGTGCTCCCGATATCTATGCAAAAGGACGAAGGTCCTGGTGCTTCCTGACTTGCTATATGGTTGCAAGACATGGACGCCATCCAGTGATCTGAGACGAAGGCTGGACTCATTGTGTCTATTCAGAGAATCCTTAGGTAATGCTGGTTTGACTTTTTGGAGTCTTGAATGAGGCACATTACATGCATTGTGAGGGAGCGTCAGTTACGGCACTATGGCCATGTGGCGCGTTTCCCTCAGGGTGATCCAGCTCATAACATCCTTAATTTTGGGGACCCGAGTGGCTGAACCAGGCCAAGGGGTCGCCCACATAACACCTGGCTGCAGCAGATAGAGGAGTCATTTCCGGTGGGTGAGACTGGACTGCGTGTCTGCCTGGGGGATTGCCAACCGGGATCCCGAGTTGTTTCGTCGTGTAGTGGGTGCGGCGACACACTGTACCAGTGCATGCTTCCCGACTTGACTTGTTGCTTCCTAATCCATGGCCAGTAGATGGCTCTGTTCTCCGTTCTGGTCTACTGCTTTAGTTTTTCATGTATACTACCTGAATTTTTTTTTCTCCAAAAACTATTGAGGAAAAAGTAGTGTTTTTATTCCATGTTATAAAATTACCTTCTGATTTTGTTTTTAGTGAATTAGATCAATCCAATGTGACTGAAGAAACTCATGAAGGAGAAGAACAACCAGCGGCTGACTCTGAAAACAAGTAAGGAATTGTTTAATGAAAGATTCTTTTTGGAAGGAAGCAGAACCATTGGTTGTGAAGATAAGACAACCAGATAATTTTATTATAGTGTAGAATCAGTCATTTTGTAGCAGTTAAACATTAGGTTGGTCTTAACTGCTTATGCATTGGCAATTTTGGCACTTTCAGGTTATCTCTGATCCAAATGAGAAAACTGAAATACATGCTTAAAATTCACTGTTTCGAACTTGGCAATGTCCATAACAACACCAGGGCACAGTATGGTTGGCCTGGCATGGAGTGATCACTCTAGTCAAGCGAACTAGACTTTGGGAGGGTTAAATGTGGACAAATGTGCTCAGTAACGGGAGAAATTATTAGTGTGATTACACCCTCAAATCATTCTGCATTGGAGTAATCTTTAATAACACATCTGTTTATACTGTAGTGCCTCTTAACTGTGAGCATTAATATAAGTAGATAATTTTCTTCCAAGTACTTGTTTTGTTAGCATTTTAAATCCTAATTCATTCTGATAAATTTTAAGCTTTGCCTGTGAATTCTTGTTGGTATCTACATAAAATGCAAATTGAAGTCTTATCATGTCACTGTGTTTAATAAAGTCAGAGAATTTTATAAAGCAAATGCAATTTCTTGTAGATGTGAGTTGCATAATTTTGAGGAAGGTTTACATTATGCTAACGGTGTGACTTGGCAAAAGAAAAAAAAAATGCAGTTGTCACCTCATGGTTTTTTTATTTATTTATTTTTTTTACACGTGAGAAAAATTAACTCTTTTAGGGCTAATTGTTTTTTTGTTTCTTATCTCCCAGGGCTGAATATTTTTCCAAAAACTAACATTTTTTAAAAAAGAACACAAAGCAATTGTTTAACATATCAAATCAACAAAAAATATTTACTTTTGACAAATGTTACTGTCTTGCATGTTGTATGAGCCTGCATACTCTATGATTTCACATACATATCACATACATTTTACACAGCAAAGTCCTGCAAAGTCTGATCTCGCTCAAAGCAGCCAATTTCAGTCATTGCCACATTGCACTGCTTACAATACATGTTGCTTTGGTGCCTACTTTTCAATTGTCTGTTGCTGCACTTTCTCACATATATTGTTAGTGTGTACTGTAGAGAGACAAGTCACCCTTTTGCCATCGTGCCATTCCACTGCCACCAAGTTTTCTGCCCGCATGAAAACCGTATTGTCACCTCTTTTCATCTTCTGAAACTTTATGAACTTTATGCATGGCATTATAGCCTGGCTCACCCCATGGGATTTGCTTTTGTTTATTACAGAAGTGAATAAAACTTTGCAGCAGCAGGTACCTATCACCATGCTGCATAACCTGTCTAAAGCCACCAGGGGACAAAGCACGTTTGGACCAATGCTCCCTGAAGTTACATCACCAGTTCTGTCCCATCTCTATTTGTAATACCACAGCACGCTTCATCTCGTCTTTTGTTGTGGGTTTACACTTTGAAAAACAAGAATGTGATGCAAACGCAGCCCGCGATTCAAAAAATTTCTCTGCCTACCTGTTTATCTCGTCTGACGGTAGCTGAAAAGCAGCATCAGGAGAGAGCAGCCTGAAGTACAGCAGCTGGTGATCTGTCGTGTCCAACAGCAAGCCATGCCGTCTTGTGAAGTCCAGCAGCCAGATCGGCTCACAACAGATCAATGTCTGTGTATTTATCCCACGCGAACCTTGCCGTAGATGCATCGGCTGCACGAAGCGCTCAACTGGCAGCAGATCCGCTAGCGCGGCATCGGCTGGTGTTTGATCAGCTGATGCTGGCTTCTCACTCTCTTGCTCGATCTCCTGATCACTGTCAATAAAATCCGATTCTGAAAAATCAGAGTCCGACTCCGTGATAATGCGCAAAATATTGTCTGCCGAGTGTTTTCTTTTCTGCACTCGCTTCGCTCCCTCGTCACATGTGGATGCCATCTTGCCATTGTTTACATTTCGCAACTCACGCACACGCTAGGATTAGTTGCCGAGTCAACGAGTCTAGCATTCCTCCAAGCACAGAGGAAATGCCTGTGACGTGACAGTGAGATTTGTCGCCATTAACAGCTGATTATCGCCCTCTATCCCTGGATGTCGACTTTAGTCAACATTCGCCCTCAACCCCTCCTGTCGACAAAAGTCGACATCCGCCCTAAGAGTTAAATGTTTTTAAGGTGACCTCTGTAAAGCGATCTTAAAAAAAAAAAAAAAAGTTCAGAAGAGTTTAAAAACTGAGTTACTGGCAATTAAGTGAAAAACCTCATCACTGTAACTTTAATACAGATGTCCTAACATTTCTCTCAATAAAAAACTACAAGGTGTTCTTTATTTTTTGGATATACTACAGTTCTTTTGTCTATGTGTTTTTAATTTTTGTTTCCCTCCACATTGTACATTTTAGGTTCGATTATTCCATTCACTATGAGTTTGACATGGTTTGTTTTACAGATTTTATTGTGATGAGGAGGATAGTGAGACATGTACTCTGCAGTGGCTTTAGATATATTATGTGTGCAGCGTCCTAAGAAAAGTTACTGTAGTTAACAATTTTTTCAGACATTCAGCCTATTAATATGAAACTGAGGAACTCTTCTTGTCCTACTTCTTGTACGATTACCCTGTCTCCATTTTGTGTTAATTTATTTCTATTTATGGAAGCTTTTCTTAACAGCTTTGGTCTTGTATTTTAAATTGGAGTGAGAGAGAGGGCAATTGGTGTACGTTTTATTCTGTTACCTGCATTGTCATTTATAATTTGTTGAATGCATTATTGGTGACTTGTCAATGAGAAATTTAGAATTTTGCTCAAGTAAAAATTGTTGAGATATTCTTTTTCTTCTGACTCTGATCAACATTTTTAAAATGTAAAATATTGATTAATCATTAATGATCATAAGCTGGAACTTTAAGGTCTTAAAACTGGACGGCTTACAGAATAGGAGAATGGCTTATGGTTCATGATTCGTCTCAAGTGATGTATGGATATATTTTATCCCGATATGGAATGAGAGTAAAGAAATTTCAAGAGCACCAAAACATACCAGTATGAGGGTTAAGTTCTCTTCTACCAAAAGTCATTGGTATGAATTTGAAGTTGCTGAAAGCAGAGGTACAGCTGGTTAAAGCAATAAAGGCAAAAACCGTTCCACATAGGTGTTTGTTTTTCACTGATGTTTTGGAAGGAGTCAGTAAATTATTGTGGAATTTTGCGCTGTACATGTGCAGCATATGGACAGGTGATTTAGACAATGAGTTGCTAGCTCAGCATCAGCAGATGTAACAGACAAGCTTCACCTTTGTCGATCACCAAAGAAGGTGCCTGCTCACTGTCCTGTTTTTATTATTGGAGGTGTTCACTCTCTCAGCTGCTAATCCCTGTGGGAATACGGCAGTTACCCACACTAGGTGCTGTTACCACTATTCCTTGAATATATTATAATGGAGATTCCTGCGTTTGTTATTTTGGTTTGCCTACACTCTCATTACTATTAATTGTATTCTTTTAGTGTTCGGTACCTTTTATACTATTTTTATAACGCTCCCCATGCACAGCTTCCTCAAGCACAGAGATTTGCTAGCTGTGCACAAGCATAGCAAATGGTTATCTTCAAACCTGAGTTACATCTGTGCCAATCACCAACGCAGATGCCTGCTCACCATGCTGGGTTCTTTTGAAGACTTCTGTTCTCAGCCGCTAACCCCTGTGGAAATGTGATAATCACAATCAACAGGTACTCTTATCCCATGACCCAATCAAACAGTACAAAATCAATATTATAAAGCAAAATGAATAACACAGTAAAACCGATAGTAGCAAAAGTAGAAAGTATATTTGAAAAGGGACAAGAAAGGTTAGGAAATGTATTTGAAAGAGTCTTGTTAAAAAACACTCATGCACAAAAAAATGGTTTCTTAGAGTTCTTCTTTATTTTGTTATTCCATATTCTGCTTTCTCTGCTCTTCTCTCTACTTCTTTTTCTCTAAGCATGCACCCCAAACTTAAAGGCCTAATTTCACATTGAATTAACAGTGGTTAATAATAATAATAATGAATTTTATTTATAGGGCACTTCACATTAGCAGTAAATCTCAGTGCTACATAAAAAGTTTAAACAAAGGCAAAGCAAGATAAAACAACAATAATTATAGCATTCTTGTTAATAAGCTTTCTTAAATAGAAAAGTCTGTAGCTGTTTTTTAAAACAGCCCACAGCCTTCTGTGTTCTTATGCTCTCTGGTAGGGCATTCCAGAGCCGTGGAGCAGCGGCTGCAAAGGCTCGGTCCCCCATTATATGAAGTTTGGTCACAGGGGGCCGAAGGCGAGTAGGTATTTGCAAAACGGAGGTTTCTTGCAGTGGTTTGTAGTTTAAGGAGTTCCTTCAGATATTGTGGAGCATTTCCTTGGTTACAAGAATAATCAGTAAATGTTTGCTGACCTTAGATGAGTTTTTTTCAGTGTGTGTTTAAAATGATATTAAATAGCCCAGAGTTTAAACGTTTCAGGAGACTTCAAATAAAATCAAACGTCCAGGTTTTGTAATTGCTGGCTGTGTACTCAGGCATCCTTATTGCTAGCAGGTTAACCATGCAGTTCACATTTTAACTGGTATTTGCAATTCAAGTTATTTTACACATTGTTTAATTCATCAATTAGAATTGTGAGTTTTGAACATAAAAATCTTCCTATGGCTTATATTTATACGAATAAAAGGGCCCTCCTGCATTGTTGGCTGAAGAAATTTATGTAGCCTTACTGCTGCAATGTTGTGGAAATGAAATAAATTTTTTGTAATTTTGATTTTTTTTACTAACCTTGTCCACATAATGTTCAAGTGAGCATGGGTAGTTGCCAGTTATATAGAGTAATGTCAGCTTTGATAAGAAAATGTATTTGTCAGGGTGTGTTTTTGTGTGACCCAGTTATTACCTTCCTTTACACAGACTTTATATATCAGCACATACTTTGGGGCCTGGTCTGTCTCAGTTTGCACCAGATCATTGTGACACAGCCTCGGAATTTGCCAAGGCAAGCACCTTGAGTATGGGAAAGGCACTATATAAATAAAATGTTTTTGTATTATTAATAAGTACAGCATTACAGATCTGAATAAGTGCATACGTTGTGAGCATCACATTGGCCTCTTGCTTAGGAAAATATGTTATCTTAAATGAAACAACACATCCAATTTACAATTGTACTGGTTTTAAGTTAAGAAAGGAACAGCAGTCAGTAAATACTTGCTGTATGATATGTTATTGTAGGGTTGTGTATTGCAGCAGTAAACCACTAGACATTTTTTGCTGATGTATAATGCTGAGAAACAACTGAAACATTTATTTCCTTTCCTTTAAACAAGGGCAATGTTCTCAAGCCTGGAAGGGGCATCCCTCTGGCTTGTTTTTCCACAAAGAGAGAGAGCAAACATAGAGCTTCTTTGGTAGTGTCATCAAAACTAGTGCTTTTAGATGGACACAGTGGCCCTCTTATTGTATTATTGTCCACTTCACAGCTACATTATGTATAGTGTTAATTTTCTGCTCAAAGCATTCCTGGTAGTCTGTCCACTATGCCAGTACTTATCCATCTTTAAGAAAACATTCTGATGTGAAAGGGATGAAATGGGAATAATTGAACAAAGTACCTCTCTGTGCTGGCTATTGTCTTGTATTGGTCTGTATCCCTCACACTTACTGGTTAATCCAGTATAGACATTTATTAATGTGCACTGCCTAACTGCATATGTTCTTTGTACCTCTTAATATTCAGCAATAATGTCCACCCTTTTATTTGATTAATTTTTGTCTTAACAATTCTAGGGAGAATGAAGTAGAGGAAGTAAAAGAGGAAGGACCAAAGGAAATGACCTTGGATGAATGGAAAGCCATGCAAGATAAAGAACGAGCCAAGGTTGAGTTCAACATTCGAAAACCTAATGAGGGTGCCGATTGGAAGAAAGGATACATTTTGCACAAATCTAAGAGTGAAGATGTAAGTTGGGCAGTATATTTTTGTTTCATGTATCAATTTTGAAACTTGTTTTTGTTGCTATTAGTGAGTATGTTGTAGACGAGGCTAAGTCACACTTCTTAAAATCTGCACTGTGAAATGAACAGCCTTGACACACAAAAAAAAGGTTTGGAGCAGCCACCTGTATGCTTGAGCCTGGCTGCAAAAAGGCAGATTGTGAGCACAAATGAGAACAGTGTTGAGTCTTAAACAGAACTGATCAAAGGAGGGAAGATGGTGGGTATTTATGGTCTTGTCAGAGGAAGTGACATCATCAGGCCAGGAACCGTAAGTGATGTCTTCGGCCTCAGGCAGAATTTCCTGTATGTGGTCTGCAGAGATAACCGGTTTAGTGCATGTAGCGTGGAATTACCTTCTCCTGGTTGTTTTGGCGGACTCCCATGTGCACGTGTGTGACAACACGTTAAAGCCCTACTGGTACTGTTAACAATAGTAAGTTACTTAATTCTTAATGTGTTGTTACATCCTATGATTTACTTAGTCTTTCTTAGTGTTGTCAACAAAAACACTTTTTATTGAAATGCATTCTAAGTTATTAATAAGATAAGGTAAAATGCATAGTGTTTTGTGGAATTTACCTTGCGTGTACACTTGCATGTATTTGCTAATTTGACTCTAATGAATTAAGCTTGTTTTGTTGAATGATCTTTCATCGTTATTTAGGAGACACATTTATCCTTAAGAGAGCTGTAAAGGAGTTTTGATTACATAAATTTTATTAATTAGTGGAAGGTAAAATTTTGCTCTCCATAATTTGGTCAGTTTGTAAACTTTAGTGCAGATAGTTAATGTCTGAAGGCTGAATGGAAACTGTCAGTCTACAAAATACAACTGTTTGACCCGAGATAGTCAATACAGCTGCATATATCTAAAATAAGAATAGACAGCAGAGGTTTTGAGCAGTCCCAAGATGCAATGTAAAACGGTGTGTTTTTAAAAGGCACTTTTCTCACTCATGAGAGCTGCGATGTTTACGTTAATTTTGAACACAGTACCTAAAGGCCTTTTTAAGGGGGGTTTAATAAAACGCAAGAAAAATATCAATTAGACTTTTTGACAATTTTAATAAGTTTGTGGAAATAGTATGTTAACAGTTCATTGCTAATGTCATACTTCAGACTGGAGCTCCCAGAATAAACATTTGACTGTATTTGAATGAATACATATTTTTAATACAAAACTTTACATCTCAGTTAGTTTGTGATGGACATAAAATATGAATAAGTACTGGCAGGTGCTGATAAAGGACTGCAACTAAATGTACTGACAAGCATACAGTACAGAAAACTGAGTGCCTTAATAATGAGTTAAAAAAAATTTTTGTTGTTTTGGTCTCTTTTATGCTGTTCTGTAGGTTTTTCAGAATTAAAAGATAATACAAAGATTGCATATTTTTTCTTGAATATTTTCTTTTTATATTTATCCTGTGCTGTCCGTGACAATGGTGTTGGTACCTGTTGCTTCCAGATTTTTTGTGTCCTGAATTTCTATAGTAACCTGAGTAAATTAATGCAATTTGTTAAAATATGATATTTGAACTAGGGTTGCATGGTGTGAAAAACCCAACTTTTAAAACAGCGGTGCGAGCATTTTGACAATTTCAGCACCAGAATTGAACAATGAAGACTTTGTATACTTTGGTCTCATGTGTAACGCCTTGCGCAGAATTCACACTAAAACATGGCATACGGACAAAAATAGAAATGTGCACACACACACACAAATTCAGACAAATGAAACTGTGCGTAAGCAAAGTTCTAGGCACTTCCCCTTTGTAAATCCCCATCAGTGTGAATTTTTATGCACATGCCTACAGCCCCACTCATACTCCTCCCAGAATTTTGCATATTTTAATATGCAAATCAATACAAAGAGCCCCTGCTGGTCAGTGTTTTGTTAAACAATGGTAAAAGTAACTTCCTCCACCGGCTTGCTTTCTTCCCAAAGTACATCCTGCTGCCATCTCATCCACAGGTGAAAGGCATGCACACACCCAGCCATCCAGATGATCTACAATAAAACATGACTTGTCAAAAAAGGCCACCTACTTCCATTGCTCCGTGGTCCAATTCTGACCTGAGCATGGGCATCTAACTTGTCTGCAGCTATGTGCGCCCCCATCCAAGCAACTTGCAATATACTTTGTGTTCAGACGCCTTTTTGTTATATCCAACATTAAGTTTTTCTGCAATTTGTGCTACAGTAGCTCTGACCATATGAGCTAGCCTTTGCTCCCCACCCCATCAGTGAGACTTGGGTGCACGTGACCCTGAAGCCAGATTGCCGGTTGCTGTTCCTTGGACCACATTTGGTAGGTACTAACCGCTGCATGCCAGGGACACTCCACAACCTGCTCTTTGGAAGATTCTCTGACCCAGTTGTCTACATATCACAATTTTGCTCTTGTTAAAGTCGATTATTTCTTTGCATGTTACCATTTTCCCTGCTTCCTACATGACACCTTCAAGAGATGGCTGTTCACTTGCTACCTAATATATCCCAACTAATGATAGGTGCTGTCATAATGAGATCATCAATGTTATTTGCTTCCCCTGTCAGGGCTTTTTGCAGCTAATCAGTATATGTTTGTGTTCTATTGTTACGTGACATTTTAAAAACTCTGCTTTACAGTTGAAAAAGTTTTGTTTTTTTTTTCTTTTATTAATTTTACTGTAATCATTCCATACAAATCAATCAGTTATTACAAAAAGTAGGATTGAGAACAAGTCGACCCCCACCCCTGAGAGAGAGAGCAAGGCCAACGGAGTAAAACTTAAAGCTTGTAAACATGCCTAAATTGATGTTTGATATGCCAATAGAGATGAATGGAGAAGAAAAAGAAATGCAGAAATAAGTGCTTCCTCTATACTTTTAAGGGCTTATTCTAAAATATTACTGATTAGATCCTGCCATGTTTTGAAAACAACCTGTACAAATCCTCTGAGTATTTGATTTTTTTCCAATTTCATATAGTATAAAACATCGGTTTCTCACTGACTTAAAAGAGCAGAGTTAGGATTCTTCCAGTTTAGCAAAATAAGTCTGTGTCCTTCTTCACTTTAAACCCATCTGGAAGAACACCAAACACAGCTGTTAATAGGTTAGGAGGGATTGTGAGACCATGGCTGTCTGAAAAAGTCTTCTAACCTCTCTTACAGGAAGGACACCACCGGTCGGTTAATATTGTTAACCTGTCTGTTTAGTATGAGTATTGGGAAAAAACATTTCTCAGATGCATCGTGATTTCATGTCTTGGATAATTCTGCATCAGTGCATAAAACCTTGTAATCAGATTATGTGGACTGGAAAATGTGCACAGTACAGAGTGTTTCAGATAAGAGAAGTATAATGGCAGCAAAATGATAAAACAAATACACTGCATCTTCAGAGTAAAAGACTTTTGGGACATTAGACAGGATTTCTTGTTCTGAGTAATTAATAAAAGTGATAAAAATTGTAGTATGACAAAACAAAGACATCTACACAGTAAATATCTAAATATACATATATGCTCACAGATGTTACACCTTTTGCATAACACAGTTCACATTAGTCAGGTAAAGCCCAGCACCTGCTCTTCCTGTCTGTCATCATTGGAAAGTTATTGACTATATTTATTTAAAAAATTGATTAGATTGATCAAATTGTATACCAGGATGGTGAGAATTGAAATAGCGCTCCGAACATATATAATCTTGTTTTGATTTTGTGAGGCAGCCAGGAATATAAGTGAACATTGACGGTCAAGATCCACTCACTTGCGTGAAGTTATTCCTGGATGATGACAAGGTCGACAGAATTGTTGTCAAGATGAATTATGATGTACAGTGTTGGGCAAATAACCGTACACCTAAGCAGTTTTCTGTTTCAAAAAGATGGGAACCTGTAACTCCTGATGATATCTGGGCCTTTTTAGGCTTATTGATATTGCAAGGACTTGTAGAAAAACCTTAGCAGCGATGATACTGGTCCAAGAACAAAATTTTGGCAACACTGTTCTTTGGAGAAATTATGTCTGAGTGTAGGTTTTCACTAATTATGATATATCTGCACTTTACCAACAACAAAGACTTTTGAGAATACCCATCCAGCATCCAAACTGAACAAAATATGGGAGATACATATATATCAGGCCACTTTAGCAAACTTTGAGCATTTACATTTTGGACAGTGATGCCAGCATTAATGAAAGCTTATAAGGGCAGACTGTCATGGATACAGTACATCGTGTCAAAAAGAGCAAGATTCAACATAAAGCTTTCCGAGCTTTGTGAATCTAAAATGTAATACATTTGGAATTTGTTTCTGTACACAGGGAAAGGGACGATGTTTGATCAGAAATACAATCAGTACAGCGTTGCTGCATCAAGGATGCTGACTTAGATGCTCTGGTGGATCAAGGTTACTGTGTAACCATGGACAGTTTTTGACTTTCGCCAGAACTATTTCACATCTTGCCGCAAAGAAAGACTAATGCTTATGGAACAGTGCATCCCAACCATTGTGGCATGCCTGAAGACTTTAGTGAGGTGTGCTAGTAGCTTGGCAGAAGGATAAAGTGCTTGCTAGGAAATGGAAAGACAAGAAAGATGTTTGCCTTTTTAGCACTGTACATAATGCAGCTATAGTCACTGTACAGCCAAAAAACAAGTAGGTTATGAAGACTTGTGCTTTGGTCGATTACAGTAGCATAATGGTCGGAGTAGATTGTGCAGATCAAGAATTGTCTTTCTATCCTGTTATAGAGACAAAAAAAAAATACAAAAAGATGTATCATCATCTGGTGGAATGTATTTGTTATTAAAAAAAACGAAAAGCTGGCAAAGCTGTATCTCATGCAAACTTGCATGCCAGCTTTTAGAACAAATCATTGCTGCACCTCCATCATCCACACTACCACTAAAGAGACGTGGTCAACCCAGCACATCGCAGATCAATTCAGTGTGTCTTATTGGTAGACATTTTATTGATGATATATCTCCAACAGAAAAAAACAGAATACAACTTGTACCTGTGCAGTATGCTATTCCAAAACTGATGAATTTGGAAAGAAAATCCAAAATTAAACATGCTGTTATTGTCCCGACTGTGATGTTGGATTGTGTCTTTCACCGTGCTTTAAGATTTACCACACGAAGGACTCATTTTGAGACTACAGGTAGTCCCCGAATTACAGACATCCGGCATATGACTTAAGAACGGTGGCTAGACGAAGGATGGAAGGGGCGGTTTCGCTGCTCGCACAGCATAGTGTCCCTCGGGCGGCTCCAGTTGATGAATGGGGTGGTGGAAGCCGCACCCCATTCATTCTCCATGGGTGGCTGGGTGCACGGCAAGCGCTTGTGTGCAGGACGGAGGCTTGATGGGGAGGAGGGGGGCAGTTCGCTGTCTGCCCACCACGCCGCCGCAGCAGCTACTGCTCCTGGCTGGATGGAGCAGAGGGGTGCGTTTCACTGCCCGCAGCCTTGCAGTGTCCCTCGAACGGCTGCCCCGTTCGTTCTTGGTGGGCGGCTGGCGATGCTGCAAGCGGTGACCCGGTTGAGGGTGAATGGGGCGGCAGGGGGCAGCATTGTAGTGTGCCTCGGTTGGCTGCCTGTTGAATAGGGGTGGTGGTGGGTGATTCACTACCCGCCTTTGGCCACACCCTGTTCGCTATTGGTGGGCTGACGCTGCAGGTAGTCTACTGTATGCAAGTGGAGGTGACTGTGAGGTGGGCTGGTGGTAAACTGCCCCTCGCTGCCCCCATTCATTCTCAATAGCATGCCTGCTTGTACTGTTAAGTACATAGCCGGAAGTTGTCTCTTGTCAGTACATCAGACGTGTTGACGACGGGTGCCTTCCTTCTGTGATAGCGTATACAGTGCTGTGCAGAAGAGCTCATCATAACCTGCTGTCTTCACCCTTCAACAATGTCTCTGAAACACAAATCTGATGCATTTTTACATGTTTCATTGGAATATAATGCAACACTAAGGAGATTACAATACAATACAATTTTTTTTTTGTATAGCCCAAAATCACACAAGAAGTCCCGCAATGGGCTTTAACAGGCCCTGCCTCTTGACAACCCCCCAGCCTTGACTCTTTAAGAAGACCAGGAAAAACTCCCAAAAAAACCCTTGTAGGGAATAAAATGGAAGAAACCTCAGGAAAGGTGGTTCAAAAAGAGACCCCTTTCTAGGTAGGTTGGGCATGCAGTAGGTGTCAAAAAGAAGGGGGGACAATACAATACACAAAACAGAACAAAGTCTCAATAAAGTATAAAAATAATATTTTTACAAGTAGGCAGCAGAATTTAACAGTAGATGATATCACATAATATGAATTGGATTTGTTTAGAATCCTGGAGACCTCAGCCATCAAGCTGCCTCCCCCTATTTGCCATTCCACAGCTGAAACAGCGCTGGGCCAGCCAGTCCGATGAAAGGACCCCTCTACCCCACGATTCCTGCGATCCTCCATCAGGGATGACTTTACCTTAGGCAGGCAAAACAACTTGGCATAATGTGAAACATGGTGTGTTTGTGTATATAATAAATTTATTTGATTCAATATTATTGTACTGTATAATCAGTTATATTGTTAAATGTTCAACTGAGTGATTTCTGGCTGCATCACTAAAGTGTAATTTATATGAAAAACTGGGCTATTCCATGCCAATTTTTGTTCCCGTGTGCTTTTGTGAGATGCCTATTAAGTATATGATTTCTAATAGTTTTTGTTCTGTTTAGGCCCATGCCGATGAAGCTTCTGGAGAACATCATTTCCGGAAACCAGCTAATGACATTACATCCCAGCTGGAGATTAACTTTGGTGATTTGGGACGCCCTGGCCGTGGCCGAGGAGGCACGCGTGGTGGCCGTGGACGTGGAACCCGGCCAGCCCGTGGAGGGAGGTCTGATAAGGTGAGACTCGGCAATACTTGAATTTTTCATCTTTTTTTTTTTTTTTTTCGAGTTCTTTATAAATCTCAGGTACTATTAACATAACATTCCTATAATCTAATTTAGCAGTGCTGTGTAATAAAACAGTTTAAACCAGCACTTGGTGAAAGTTCAGGAAACTTCACTGGACAGAGCTCACTCATGAACAGTCACACTGGGGCCAATATTTTTGTAAAATGCACATGTTAAAATAAAACATCATGTTTGGGTATATATTATTAACTTAGACTTTAAGCAAACAAATGGGAGTTGATTGTATTTTCATATATATTTGTTTGTTTCTTTCTATCTCTGTATAGCCTGGAGGTGTGTCTGTTCCTAATGTGGATGACCCAGAGGCATTTCCAGCTCTGGCTTAAACAGAAAAGTTGTCGTCAGCCGAACCTTAAGCCCTTCGGGCCCTCCTCTACGAGGCTTGCATGCTTATGGATCCTTTTCCAACTATAAGAAAAATGAAAAGACTGTCATCCATACCATTCACACCTGAGGACTGAAATTTTATCTGTTAAAAAAGGACTTCTCTTGCTACACAGAAGCAAAAATACTGGTAGAAGGTTTTGTATTTAGAAACAAGGTAGCAGGGATGTTTTCATACAGTAATTTTTTTCAGAGATTATGCATTCTTCATGAATACTTTTTGTATTGCTGCTTGAAAATATGCATTTCCAAACTTGAAAATATAGGTGTGAAGAGTGTGTAACAGTTAGTCATTGGTGTCCTATGGCTTGTTTTATTTCAACAGATCTCAAGTGACACTCAGTTTTTAGAAAACTGCTGCTCTATTTTATTCAGCTCTGCCAAAAAAGTATATAATGAAATGGTTGTGTTTTATTGCTATATGGAAAACTAGATGTGAAGGTAGGCGGAGCTGGTGCAGCTCTGTGACACAACTAGATGACAAAAAAATTACATTTTTTTATTCGGGAAACAGACATTTTAACAGCTTTTTAATCTTACAGTGAAACCTTGAAGGTTTAACTAGGCAATCTGTTCTCATTCCTATTATTTTCAAATAATGTGGGGTTTCTTTATTGCATTGATGGCCTCCATCCAAGTGTTCTAGGCAGCTCAGGGCCATGGAGAAAAAAGCCTCTGTGATAACCACTTAGCATACTTAGCTTTCTGCTGGGAAATAATGTGTTGACATGATGAATTATTTTTGTCTGTCCATATTTTTGGTGATGTGATAACCAAATTATGGCACAGAAATTGGGAAGGGTGGGGGTGGGGTTGAATGGAATTTAATTTGGAATTCCAGAAAAATCTGGGAATATGATTGCAGCATAATGACTAGTCAAGTTTACACATTTGGAGTTGCAAATTACAGTTCCCTGGCACAAACCAGGAAATTCAATATTTTGTATATATTCTATTTAGAAATGTTTGCAGTTGATCTGCAAGAAATGAAGCTGAATTTCTACAGCTTATGGCATGTGCCAAAAAAGAGAGCATCTTCTAGGTTTGTTTTTAAGTTGAAATGTCCCAAAAAAGTAGAAACATTCGGTTTAGTGCTCTATACAGGAAAAAAATTTTTCCAGCAGCATTTTTTTTTTTTTTTTTGCATAATTCTTCTGAAAGAAATGAGTGATTTATACTTATTGTTATTTGGCAACTAAGCTAAATGTCATGTGTGAATGCTAACCCTGCTAATGGGCACCAGTTTGAAAATGGTAAGTACTCAATATGTAAAATCTTGATGTAGCACATGAGTGATCAAAAAATTGTTTTTGGTAACACTACCATAAGCATAAAATAAGCTTTGTATTTAGTAATTGCAGGTCTAGCTGGCTTTGTATATAAAATAAGTTTCTCAAGTGGACTTTGCATTGTACTGTTGGGTCCAAGTGAGTTTGGGTTGTCTTGACTCAGAACCCCTTTCTGCAAACATCCCTGTTTTAATAAATTGCTTAGAGGTGTTTAATGTGTGCTGCCTAAGGCAGTGAGTAGTGTGGCATATTCTTATTTCTTCCTTTTGAGAGAGTATTTTTGCAAATTTGGGATTGTATGAGGGCTACCCAAAAGATTTTGGAGCAATTTCTTTACTTCAGCCAAATTTAACATGAAATGTCAGAACTTCTATTCTGTGATTAATTTAATATACCTGCTTGCTATTGCACTACCGCACAACAATTCATATTATGATACATGTGTAGTTGGCCCTGAGAATTGCATCCAGCAGTTAGTGCATTTTACACATACGTGTGTGTGTGTGGAGAGAATGTAGTTGATAAAAACTTTCTTTGGGCTTCTCAAATTTTTTGTTTGCTGACGTTCTTATCTCTGGCTGGCAGTCACCCTTCAAAAAGGGATGAATGTTCCTGTTTCAGGCTATCAAAAGGCAGTTGAATGTTGATGGAGGTAATGTAGAAAGTTACAGAAGCATCTAGCAGTCCTATATCTTGTCCAGGCCATAGTAGAATATTTTACTAGCAATAAAAAAGGGGTGCAAATCTTTCTGGGCAATCCTCATACATTTCCATATAGATACACCCTTGACTCAGAGTTCAGTCTGTCCTTGGGTTTTTATCGCAGTTATAAACATGTTTCAGTTTTGCAATTAAGTTTAGCTCATTTTTGGAACAACTCACAAACAAGTGTCTGAATATAAATACTCCGACAACAAACTATACTGTAAGGAATAAAGAAAAACATTGTTTATTTATAATGTATAAAATGCATAGTGTACTTGAAGCTTTGAGGTCCTTGGGGCCAGTTTTATACTTCATGCTCAGAACGCTTACATGCACACATCATGGCTGGCATGCGTTCCCAGCGTCGTTCTAATGGTTCCTCTTAAGCACGTCGTCAGAAATTAATGCAGCGCATGTGCGAGTTACAGTACAAGTCAAAATTTAGGTGGCTTGTGTGTTCAAGTTTTGAACGTTGATTTTCTATCAACATGTGACGGCAAACCTCATTGCAGCTCCAACAGGATAAATCTATGTGCTTCGAAGATGGTGAATGGTTTGATGTGGTGAATCAAATCCTCAAACTTTAAATTCTGGCATGTGAAAGTCTTCATGTTGCTTTTCTTCATCCATTTTTTCGCATAGGCATTACAAGGCATTCCTCATCATAATGACGCATGATACATTTTAAGGTCTCACGTACCAAACACTATGTTGCTGTTGTCTTTTTTTTTTTTGGTGGGGAGGGGGCACCTTCATAATAGCACAGGATGCAAAAAAAAAAATTTTAACTTCCCTCAACTCACAACACATACACCGGATGTTTTAGTCAACGTGATGATTTCTCCCACTGCCACCTGATGGACTCCCCCAGATAGTCAGTGCACTACTCACGTAGCAGCACTGCCCACAATTACACGTGTTGTATAGTGTTAAGTATATCCCCGGCCTTACACTCGCCAATTTTTTTGACAACCAATAATGTGCTGCCTGACCAAACTGGTGCAGGACTCGGAGCTCACACTCACTCTTGCACATTTTCCTGTTTTCTATTCTGTCATTATACATAAAACTCCCAACATCAGACATTTAAGCCTGTTTTCTGTTTGTGAGGCCTGAGACACCTGCATTCCTTATTTCTTGGATTTTTATATGCATTGTACCTCTGGGTGAGCGATCATTGGTCCTCAACTCTGACTTGCATAGAGCCTACCCCTGTGACTTGAAACAAAATCATTCAGTTGTAGACTGGTTGGACCGAGTTGCTTAGGGATGTGGCACTACAGGACTGGCAATCACAGGGGCACGCTGTGTTTGCCTTGACCTCCCTAGGATTATGTAAATGAAGTTTGCAATTAAAAATTGCAGGAAAACTTGTGTAATGTGGCATGTCCCCAAGGGGAGATGTCTGTTTTGTGCTAGTTAGGTTTGTACTCTGTACATGTGACAATGGCCTTATAAACCTACATTTTAAAGGAAATGAAAATAAACAGTCAAAAGAAATGTTAAACCGAAGAGTAGCTCCACCAATACAAACTGAAAACTCTAAAGACTGGTGCTGCTACATTTTGAAAATCTGAAATTGGTACTAATTACAGTAGGCTCACAAAATATCTCATTTTATTTAGTTTCCTTTCCTGACCCAATTCAAAACTATAAGTCGAGGCTTTCACTCTTAATATACATGACAGGATAAAAAGGGATACATTTCTGCTGTAAGACGTTTTACACTGTTCCTGCACCAGTTCAAGCAACCAGCCTGTAATTTTCAGATTTGGCCTACTGTGACACCCTGCCGTGTTACAGTTCACAGTAGATGGGTGCACTGTTGACTTGTGGCCAAGATATTGGACTTTTAATCTGTCCACCTCATTCTGGTGGGTTTCTTGTTACTAGATTGCATGCTACAACCTCTTTTTTGCTTTATTGTGCGATTGAGCCCTGCAAGGGACCCTGTATACTGGATGTGCTTCTTGTCTTACACTGAGTGGAATAATAACAGGGCAGGTTGTTGTTTTTTTTGTTTTGTTTTTTTGTTCCTTTATAAGTATTGCGTTAGGTTACTTGTTAATAATACAGACTACATATCACACGTTACTCTTAAATTGTTAACCCTTGTGTTGCTGAGTTTAGCACTGTACATTCAGCTCATCAACATTTGTGATTTCTGAAATAATTGAGACAGATTGTTTCAGCCAGGAGAACAAATATTTGCCTCTTGGAGATATTTTATTGACTTCTTCTACCTGCAGCTGCTGAAAATGTGTGTGAAGCAAATACATTCGCAGGCTGATGGAGCACAATGGACATGAGCAGACTACAAAATCCTTAACATTAACTGAGTTAATGAAGGGTTTACATGGCCACATACTCTGTTTTTTGGTGGACAAATCTACCTCTATTCTTCTAGGTTTCTCAGAGGCCTATTACTTGTTCTTTTTCTTCTGTAATTGGAATAAGGTTTTACATAGGATTTTATAAATCGGGTTCCTATGATTATTGAAGCGCTGACGTAATAGTTCCTTCATATGGAGAAAAGACAAAGATCCAAAGTCTTGATGGCTTGCAAGCTTGTTTGCACTGATACAGCACCATTAGACTGATGTTGAAGTGTTGGTTATAGGTCATGTAGAGACAACGGGTTTACCTTGTATGGCCAAAGGGATCGGCAAGGAGCGTCTGTTTAGGGAAGTGTTTAGTGCCAACCCTATATCCTTGAAAATCACTGTCTATTGAATATGTAGAATATGCATGGGTCTACTGTAGATTAACATAGAAGTTCTAACTTCAGATTTTACCAAAGGCATCTTCAAAATCGGTCCAAATTCAGCCCTACTAGCTCTCATTAACAGTTGGTTAATTTGGAATAATTTGAAATTTTCAAATTTTAGCACAGTTGCATTCCTGACAGTTCCAAAACAAACATTCAGTGGTATGCAGCTTTTTTTTTTTATTCAACAAAATACTGCCCCAGGTATGTATTAATTCAGCATTTATTCGTCCAGAATCGTTCAAGAGTATTTAGTCGTTTGGCACGTACAGCACTGTCTGGTTTATGTGCACTGGTTAGTGTTTTGTAACCTTGCGCCTTTATGTGTATTTAACAGACTGATACTCCATTAGTCAAAGCGGTGATGTGAGATGTTTGCTGTTGGTCAGGAGGTTAACTGGGTAACTGGTGAGTACTGGAAAGCTGGTAACACTTTAGATACTAAAAAATGCACCTAGTAGTCAATATACTGTTACATACGTTATTTTGGTCTTAATTTGCTAAGCATCACTAAGATGTTTATTCATCTCTGTGCAGTGTGGCATATTAACACCCTTGGCATTAACCCCAAGACACTCTTGGGCTCAAAATTCTTTGTGAAAGCATTTAACCCCAAATGTATCTTGGGATATAACTGTTAGGTCCCGCATTATTTAACTGTTGAGCTCCAGTAATACTCGGAGCAGTATTCTGCTGCCATCTAGTGGAAAAAAATAACAATGCTGCCAAAAGAAACATTAATATCTCTGTAGTTATGCCACTCAGTGGTAACTAATGTTCATTAGTGGGACAGAGACTTCTAGCAAAATACACAATGACATATAAACGAGAAGTGTTAAAGCCAGTTTTAGAATAAACTGCAAGTGAACCATCATTTCAGTAAAGTGATAGTGGTGACAATGTGAATTGGCCATCAGACATTGACTCCAGTAGTAAAACTAATGCATGCAGCACTGTGTGATCGCACAACTATGATATACGTGGTGAACTCAGTCCCCTGAAGCTTCAGCGTAGCAGAAAGGCAAAATAATTGTGATTAAGTAGAAGGACAAGAAAGGTGTTAGCCCCCTGAGCTCTGTTCACAGTGTAAAAACTGTGTCAGGGAAATGTGGAAGCCACTAAGCCTTGCGCTTTGTTAGCTTACAATAACACCATTAGTTCATCAGAGCAGGCACTAACAATCTACCCTCACACGAGCAATCAACAGAAAAAACAGTGCAGAAAGAAAGAATGATGCTTGTACAGTCCCGATTGTGGCATTGGGCTGTGCGGTGGTGACAGTTTCAACACACAGCACACACCACACAAAGGACTTGTACCAAGTCTGGTTCAGTACAACAGTGGACACTTGACATACCTTACCAAATTTATGTTCAGGTTTTGGTATTTACATGTTTCTGTTATACATATTATTTTTTCTTGTGAATAAAATGTGTTTTTGGCTTTTTTTTTTTTTTTTTTTCTTTCTGAACCTTCCCAGCAGAAGTCTGGGTTTATAAAAAGAAAACTTGTCGTGAGAAAAATATATTTACGGCAACTCCTGACCCTTTCGTGTGCATCATTTCGGAGCAACTAGGAAATGACACCCTTGATCATGCAGGGAAATGCAGCCAAATCAGCTAAATGTTGCCCTGCATAAATTATTCATATCACAGAGCCACCATAGTGTGGGTTAACTTGACAAACATATTAAACCTCAAAAATGATCGCTTATGAGTGGGCCAATGCTGTGTATTTACACTAAACAACATTTTTGTTTTATCGACCATTTATATAGCCTACCTTTTGTCACTTCTCATAATTAGAATCTGAATCGCAGAAAAAACGGGGGTGTGATTCACTCCCCCTGTACAGAAAGATATAATTTGCCTTACAACCTTTTCATAGTGTAATGGTTTGACACATCATGGTGTGTTTGGCACTGCTTGAGGACTATCTGTGGTTTTAGGGACCAGCAGGATTTTGTTTTTTTGGGGGGGTCCATGATCATGACGATAAGAAAACCAAATCGGCTCATAAGCCTAACATATTTGTTTGAATTGACAGCACTTGTTTAGTAAATTTCGCACCTGGCTTTGCATGATGCTGCCTTTTCTACCTAAGCAGTGACACTCCTTTCACGCACAAGTCATCTGTGATGCCAAGATAAGACTGACAAACGTTGTAGCCCGAATCAGACCATGATTCATTTTTTTTTGTAGTAATGGCAGACAGTTTTCTCGAGTTGTTGCTGTACGTGGTGGCTGGCTTGTTAATAAGGGAACAGGCTGAACCCTCAGTTTTTCATTTGGCCTTTACTGTTCATTGCAACAGCAGTCATCTCATTGCACATGCCAGGTGATAGTAGATACCCACTCAGATGGGGGGCACAGCATAGGTGCAAGTGGTTGTGTCTTGATGTGTCATGTGATAGGCAGTTCTACCAGCCAATGAATATCCGCAGTATCATGATAGCATATGTATGAGGCTGATTTAATTAGCACAGTCCACATATGTGGTTGTTTCATGGCAGCAGGTAGGTGTGGTTTATGCTAATTTACAAGATGATTTTGACCAGTACTGTAATGGTAAATTACATGCAAATATGCGCTCATCAGGTTTTATAAATTGTATTTTATTTTTATTTTTTTTTTTCCTGGCACACACATTTTCCTGTTATTTAGCCTTGGCATATATTCGTATTTTCATGGTAAAATCCATGCAGAGTTTAATAAATGAGGTGCCAGGTCGTATGGAAAGGTGCCTTGATTGATTTTTGTAAATCATTTTAAACGTTTCGTAAGTTTATTTCTCATAAGAAATGTTCGGTCACTGATGGTAGATGGTACTGTGCAACTTATTTTTTCTTTGATTTGAAAGCTGCCGATTGAATTGTGAGACCAAGAATAGTGACATCTATGTAATGGGGAATAATCTCTGAGTGCAGCTGTGTGGCAGTCCTTCTGATCGTGTGACTTGAAGTTCTTCTGTCCACTGAGGGAGTTGCTCGTGATAACTGGCGCTCAACTCTGTTATAGTGTGTAGGATGGGGTAGCACTTTGTCCCATGGAGAAGTTTAATCTATGGAGTGTTGTTAACAGTATGCAACACTGAACGACATAACCAAACAGTATCACTTGAGGCAGTATGATGTTAGTCCCAAAAAAAAAAAAGTGACAGATACACAAGTGGGTGACACCGGGGGATCTTGAAAGTATACCCGGCACATTTTATACAGCGAACTCTCGCTTAGCTGCAGGCTAACAGCAACCATAGCCATTAAGGTTCTTTCCACCTTCTCTATACATTGATGAGCTGAAACATTCTAATCCCGCTCATAGAAAGTGAATGACGTTGACTGCGTTGTAACAGCAGCACATGTAAAGTTCTTGTAGTCCACATGTTCAATGTGGAAGGCATGGACAGGCAGTAAAGACCTGGCTGACTTCCATAAGGGCCAAATCGTTAGAGCCAGATTAATGGCTAAGAAGATTTCTGAAATGGTAAGGCTTGGGAGGTGCCCATGGGCAGCAGTGGTGAGAGAAGAGAAGGGGCAAAGTCTCATCGCTGCAAGAGGTCAATAAAGACTAACCTACAGAAGGGCCACTGTGGCACACATTCCAGAACATTCTAATAGAGGTTGTTGGGAGTAAAGCAGCATGACACACAGTGCATTGCAGTCCCTGCTGCCTATGGGTCTTTGTCACTGCAGGCCTGTCAGGGTGCCCATGCTAGCCCTCATCTACTGTTGAGATGTATACAATGGGCACACGGTCAGAACTGGACCTTGGATTGATGGACAAAGGTCTCCTGGTCTGAAGAAGTTTGCTAGGATGCATTGTGGGAAGAACACAAACCATTGGAGGGAAAGTGATCCTCTGCAGGGAAAACCTGTGACTGGGCAATTGTGTGGACATCAAGTTGATTTGTTCTTTCTACCCAAACTGGTGCATCCATTCATGGCGACTGTATTCTCCAATCAAAGTGGCGCCTCTTTCAAGAGGATGATGTGCCCTGCCACACTGCAGAAATAGCTGGGAATGGTTTGAAGGAACACGCTGAAGAGTTCAGGCTGTTGCTGCAGCCTCCAAACTCCCCCTGGATGTCGATCCAATCGAGCAGCTGTAGGAAGTGCTGGAACAACAAGTCCAATCTGTGACATCATAAAGCGGTTAGGTGACCTGGTGCCAGATACCACAGAACACCTGAAGGGGTCTTAGACAGTCCATGACTTGAGGAGCAGTGGCATTTGAGGCAGGTGGCTCATTGTATTTCAGAAGAATGTTAACAATAGTGGACGGAGAACAATTAAAAAAATAAATAAAATGCTGCCCTCTCAGCTCTTCTGGATGATATAACACAGCGTTACTGCCACCTCACCTTTCATGAGGCACGTTTACACCCTGTCAAGTGTGCCCACACGTATTCTACTTTGACGTTCACAAACAGGCCAACAATAGCCGAAATCTTGTTCCATGCCAACCTAAAAACTTGTAGACTGCTGTGACAGAGCTGCCAGCGTTCATTTTACCGAGTGTGACATTGTGAAAACATAAGTTTGCCAGCCAGATGATCAATCAGTCTGGTGTCTCAACCAGTAATGGACACTCCCATCTGTGGTAGCATTGCCAGTCAGTGTGTTTATATGGACTTTAATATCTTGGGTTATTCATGGAAACCTGGTTTATAAAATGCCATGTAAACCCTTTTTCCGGTTAGAGAAGCCGGGTTAACCGATGAAGATCTCTCTGTGAGTAAGCCGGTTATGTAGCCATGTAAACCCTTAGCAGGGTCACGTTTAATGATATCGTGCATTGAGCAGATCTCCTACATGCTGGTCGTCACCTTAGCTTCACACACACTTTTCAGACGTCACGGGTACAAATGTCCACAACGGGGACGTCACTAGCTTTAGCACTTGAAAGGTTCTTAGTCCCGTCGTTTAAAACTTTTACCTTCTGAGAGGAAGGGACCTGCCATGGAGTTTTCTGGACTGGTAGGTGGAAGGGTTCTGATTTGAACCCGGTTATTTTGCCAGGTAAACCCTTAACTGTGATGCCGTAAAGGATTGACTTGTCCGCGCATGGCCGTTGCATTGTATTCACCTGTGCATGCGTTACCTTGGTGTGTGCTTTCAGTAGCCGGTGGAAGCGTCCACAAAATACATTTCCTGAGACAAATACTCTGGCGATCACAATATTCCTTCTACTAGCTGAGATAATTGGACTTAAATTCTGGGTGGCGCAGGGAAACGGGGAAATTTTCAATTGCCATTGAATGCATGAATAAACACTTTACAAAAGACATTTAATGGTGAAATGTATTGTACAGGATATGCAATTACTGATGGTAATTGATATTCATTTTATGTTTTGAAGAAAACCTCACGAAGGTGTTGTCCATTTCTCCGTACACATTCTGACAGCCTGTTGTGGAAATTCTGCATTGCTTGACGTAACAAGTCAAGTGGAGTGCCGGCGATTTCCTCTTCAATCCTCCATTTTAGATCAGCAATGGTTGCAGGTACTGTGCGGTACACTTGGCTTTTAAGATGTCCTCACTGAAACAAAAATCACAAACGGTGAGATCTGGAGATCTTGGAGGCCATGGAACATCATCGCTGCGTGAAAATGATGGGCCTTCAAAACAATCGTCGAATAGCTGCCATCGATTGTTAGGCGTTATGTGAAGGGGCTGCACCTGGGAACTCTTTTTTTTTTTTTTTTTTTTTTTTTTTTAAGGCTGACCCCTTTTCTTCGAAATTCCGCACCCATGTCGTGATCACATGAGCAGACAGGACACGATCATGACGTCCTAACTGGTAACTCGCCATTCTTATAAAAGGCTTCACAGCAAACGCTCATTGCACACCACTCCACTGCTCCATTACAGCTAAAGGCAACGGGAGTCTAAACGAGGTCACAGTGGGCCTAAACAACTGCCGATGCCCCAGGGTCGCCAACACCTACTGAGCCACCCTGTATTATGTTGATGAGCACAAGTTACGGTGCTAAGCTCAGCAGCACATTCTCGAGAGAAGTTGGATAACGCGTTGAAAGTAACACACGTTACGTAACCTTTAATAATCAGTACGACGGCCACCCTGGGGGAAACCATCATAATGAGGAGTTTGAAAAAGAAATGTTAATTTGGTTAGTGGGTAGCGCTGCTGCCTCGCAGTTAGGAGACCCGGGTTCACTTCCCGGGTTCTCCCTGCGTGGAGTTTGCATGTTCTCCCCGTGTCTGCTCGGGGTTTCCTCCTACAGTCCAAAGACATGCAGGTTAGGTGCATTGACGATCCTAAATTGTCCCTAATGTGTGTGTGTGTGTGCCCTGCAGTAGGCTGGGACCCTGCCTGGGGTTTGTTTCCTGCCTTGTGCCCTGTGTTGGCTGGGATTGGCTCCAGCAGACCCTGTGACCCTGTAGTTAGGATATAGTGGGTTGAATGGATAATAAATTAACCAACACCGGTAATGAATCCGATCATTTGGCAAGGCTTCTACTTTATTTACCTAACCTTTCTCTGTTGTAGATTTCGGTCACCGGCCTTTTGACTTCTATCAAGGCAACACTCATTTTAAGAAAGAGAATAATACAATTATTAATAAACACAAGGATTACAGAAATGTGATAACACTGCATAAGTATACAGTGGTACCTTGAGATACGAGTGCCCCAATGTACGAGTTTTTTGAGATATGAGCCGTCACTTAAGTTGATTTTTTGCCTTGAGTTACAAGCCAAAATTCGAAATACGAGCCATCAAAGAGCTTGTCGCCGTAGGTTCTGCAGGAGATCGGTATCGTGGAGGAGATTATCTCTTAAAGTGAGATAGAGGAAGCATTTGCAATGTGGGAAAAAGTTTCGAACTTTAAAGAAAAGAAACACCCTGAAAAAGTTACAACTGATCGTTCAGCGGTGCTATTTAATGACACTTGCCTAACTCATTTCAGAAACATTCTAAAGGGGAGGACTAAACAGAGCTCCTTGGACAGGTTTCTATTGAAACGCCTTGAGAATGAAAGTGACGAAAGCACGGCAAAAAAGACAAAAACTAGTGAAGAAAAAAATTAAGTTAAGCAAAAGTGAAGTGAAAGAAAAAAACATTACAATACGCTAATTGGCTTTGTCAGCATCTGTTTGTATTTCTTTAGATTCTCTTTTATGTATTAGGTTTTATTTTGTTTGTATACAATATTTGTTCATTATAAATACTTTTTCTTATGTTGAAAACATTTAACAAAAAAATTGGGCTGGTTTCTTGGGGGCTGGCACGAATTAATCTCGTTTTAGTTCATTTCAATGGGGAAAATTGATTTGAGATACGAGCATTTTGACTTACGAGCTCAGTCACGGAACGAATTAAACTCGCATCTCAAGGTATCAGTGTATTGGCATTTAAGATACCAGCAAGCAGCCAGCCTACGTTACAGTATGTGCTAAAGTCCTGCTTTATCTTGGCTCAGATAAATAGTTTCATGGTATGAAGTCCGATGTCATGTGGAGTTGCTGCTCCGGGTTCAAGTGGAGGGTTCTTCACACACTTTAGTCATGTCAGTGCTGTGCTGCTGCTTCCTCAGTTTGCCTTCTGCTGTCTTTTGCTGCTTCATAAGGAATAAGGAGTTACCCATTCTGGCCCAAGAGTTTAGATGTTGAAGTCACCACCTTGACATCATGGCTTTTATACTTCACGCTCAGAACGCGTATGCATTGCACACGCATCGTGGCTGTCACACGTTCCCAACATTCATTTGACGCGTCCTCTGAGCAGGTCCTCAGAAATTAACAAGACGCTGTTAGCGCAGTGTGATTGAGTCGCAACGTGACGTCAGAGTCTCTGTTTACTATCTACATGTGTCAGAAAGCCGCTTTGCATTTCCTCGGTGTGCGTGCTTCAAAGTTTGATGAATGGTTCGATGTGGTGGAGCAAAATGCCGACATACAAATACATTGCTGGTGCTTTTATATTCAGGCATCGCATATTCCCCATTGTAATGACGCGATACATTTTAAAGGTCTCACATACCGTCTTCTGTGCCGTCTTTTTTTTTTTTTTCTGCACCTTCACAGCATCATCAGAATGTATGGCTGCGTATTTGAGCTACGGAGAAAAAATTAAGGACACGGTGAAAAGATGTATTTTGTGATTAAAGTGGAAATTTTGGCTTTAATCTCGAAGTGTCCACTTTAACCTCATAGTTTATTTTATAATTGAAGTAGACCGTTGTAAACGTCATCCCAGTTGTTAATCGCTACGTACTTCTGGGGCTTCCTCCTGAACTGACAGCAGCAATCAGCACACAGGCTCATTATATTTATAACTAGCCGACGCCCGCCGGTGTAAGAATAGGAATTGAGAAATCAAGAAGAAAGCAATACTTCTTGAAAGACGCATTTGTGAATAGGTGTTTTGCTGGAGACGGCATTTTTCTTGATTCCTACTCCTCCTTCGGACTACTGTGTTCCCCGCTCCTCTCTCATGACCCGATTGATGTCACGTCACCGCCAAAATGAAAGGTCGCATGGTCAGACTAGATATATATATATTTCTCTTCTGGATCGTCCTGCTTCCTCTTCAAACCTGGTCCCCCAACACGCAGCCCACGCGGCATTTCTCGATTTCTATTCCTCCTCTTCCAAACCCTGCCCCACACTGGCTGTGGCCTCCCATACACCCCCACGCAGCTTTTCTCGATTCCTGTTCCTCCTCCAGACTACCGCGTTCCCCGCTCCTCTCTCTTGACCCCATTGGTGTCACGTCACCGCCGAAGTGAAAGGTCACGCGGTCAGGCTAGATATAGGGCGGTGACTAGAGAATGCATTCCCGGACGGGTTTATCCATTCCTGGGAATCCTGCATGTCATTTCCCCTTGGGATTAATAAAGTATCTATCTCACATGTGAACGGTTTTAGAACGACCAACACTTATTTTTAATAAACTACTGCAATATGTTGACACCAAAAAAAGACCTTATCTAGATCGATAGATGGATAGATACTTTATTAATCCCAAGGGGAAATTCACATAATCCAGCAGCAGTATACTGAAAAAAAAAAAAATATATATATATATATATATTAAATTAGATAGTAATAAAAATGCATGTAAAAGCAGACAATAACTTTGAGTAATGTTAACATTTACTCCCCCGGGTGGAATTGAAGAGTCGCATAGTGTGGGGTCTCCTCAGTCTGTCAGTGGAGCAGGACGGTGACAGCAGTCTGTCGCTGAAGCTGCTCCTCTGCCTGGAGATGATCCTGTTCAGTGGCTACAGTGGATTCTTCATGATTGACAGGAGTTTGCTTAGTGCCAGTCGCTCTGCTACAGATGTTAAACTGACCAGCTTTATTCCTACAATAGAGCCTGCCTTCTTAAGCCCATGCTGCCATATACTGTAAGTATATGTAGCTAGTTCAGGGGTGCCCACACTCATTCGGCTTGCGAGCTACTTTTAAAATGACCAGGTCGAAATGATCTACCTACATTTAAAAATGCTATATAATATAGCATAATTTTACTGTCAAATAATGCAAAGAGTACGCGACACGTGTTTCGCCCTTTACGTTGCGCCACGGCGTGTGGTTCGTTTATTTGACAGCATGTAGATCGGTGTAATTACATTCATGGCATTCGTAGTCTGAATCACAATCTGATTGTATGGGTGCATGTGGGATGACCAGCATGTCAGAAGAAAAGAGATCTCAGACTGGCCGCCCTGTATGTCAATCAAGTGGCAAATGCCATAGGGAGGATATATGATAGAATAACGTTTAAAAAATTTTTTTTTTGAATGCAACGCGATCTACCTGATCAGATACTGATACACTTGTTCTAAACAATGCCCACGCTTGCCGTTGCTCTGAAACACCGCCATTTCAGCTTTTACTGATGCATCCAGTTTCTTGTCATCATTCTGAGATGGCAAGTTTCTTGGCACAGATAACGCGGATGCAACAGACTGACGCATTGCAATTTCAAGTTGCTGTTCAAAGCTGTTGTTTGACAGACGTCAATGACGTAAGTCTGCCCTATCCCGGCATTCATGAGCTGCAGAGTGCAGACTCCTCCCAGTCCACTGTGCTCAGTCTTAGTGGGAGCCAGGAGATGGATGACTGCTGCTGGTTGACTGAATTAATCGGTAACACACTACACCGTGGGCCAAAAAACTGTGCCACTTAATTATTTTCAACTATAACTCTGTTATTTCTTGATCAGTTTTTACACTTTTACACGCTATATATGCAAGCTTGGCCGTTCCCAGTTTCGGGAATGAAAATGTCCGGGAATCCCGGGTTCCCGGTAATCGGGAGCCCAGGAATGGATTCCCTAGTGGTGATGTGACGTGACCGGGTTTGAAGAGGAAGCAGGACGAACCAGAAGAGAAATATATATTTATAATATTCCAGCTCTGCAAATTTAGAATCTTTAAGATTTATCATTGCTATCACTTTCATGATGAATTGCATTAAAGTATGTATGTTACATTTTACAGATAAATCATTAACTTCATTTAAATAGTGAATGCTGTTAATAATTACACCTGTTGTGGTGGAGCGGTGCGGTAGGGAGTCACGTCGCTGGTGTTCCCTGCCTGGAGTCTACATGTTTTCCTGCTGGATTCCCACAGTGGGCTCCGGTTTCCTTCCAAAGATATGCAGATTTGGTGAAACTAAAATGACGCCAGTGTGTGTATGTGAGTGCTTGTGTTCACCTTGCGATGAGCTGATCCCGCGTCCAGGGATTGTTTCTTTCTCGCGCCCGATGCTTACTGGAATGGACGCCTCCCTGGATTGATGGATATTATCATTAAACATCCTTTTCAGACATATTGTGGCAAGGTGTCCTCGGAATTTAATTGTTGTTTCTGCCAATTCACAACACCCAGAAGCCGAACGTTTTCTAACTGTGATGATATCTCACACTGCTACCTGGTGGAATCTTCCAGGTTTACGTAAAATATGCCCACAAGTAGAAACAGTACAGCGCTTGTGTAGCAGGAGCGTCCGCAGGAGCAGGCGTCAAATTGTGTGAAGTATAAACCCGGCCTTAGACTACTGGCACACAGCTTAGACTCGATGGACTTAGTCTCAGCTTCTGCTCCTCAAAGAGAAGAGAATTTCCCTTTGTCGGCTCCTCATGGACAGTTGGCGTCTCACAGCTTGTTAGTTTCTGAGAGAAGATATTTTTAAATCATTATCGAGAATGTGTCTCTGGGGAGAGTCCCAGCGTTCTCAAGGATTTCAAGTACGTGCATCCATCTCCCTGTTCTCTGCCATTCTTTGCTTCTTCCTACTTAACCTTGAGAAACGGGCTGCTTTTCTACAACTGCTGGGAATTCAGTGCTCTCTTTAAAAAGGAGACAAAAAAAACACAGAAGATTGCAATCTTATTGTTATTTGTTTCTACGCACCACACACTCTCCATTGGATTATAACTACACCCATCTTGGCTTACAGTTTGTTCTGCGTGTACGGTACGTGTGGTCCTGTGCCTGCTTGTCCGTGTCATTTCGGTTTTGTCCGGGGAGCACTCCTAATCCAGATCAACTGCTACAACTGAAACCTGGTAGGACAAAACTTTATACATTTCTTTAAGTTCGACTGGATCGCACATTTATGTCAGTTGGTTTACTCGATGGTCTGCATTATTTGGCTCAGATGACCCTCAGGTTAACCGTAATCTTAACAGTGTAACTGGGCACACACTGTTGTTGTTGTTGGCTTTACAGTTGTGCTTGAAAGTTTGTGAACCCTTTAGAATTTTCTATATTTCTGCATAAATATGACCTAAAACATCATCAGATTTTCACTCAAGTCCTAAAAGTAGATAAAGAGAAGCCAGTTAAACAAATGAGACAAAAATATTATACTTGGTCATTTATTTATTGAGGAAAATGATCGAATATTACATATTTGTGAGTGGCAAAAGTATGTGAACCTTTGCTTTCAGTATCTGCTGTGACCCCCCTTTGCAGCAATAACTGCAACTAAACGTTTCCGGTAACTTTTGATCATTCCTGCACACCGGCTAGGAGGAATTTGAGCCCATTCCTCCGTACAGAACAGCTTCAGCTCTGGGATGTTGGTGGGCTTCCTCACATTAACTGCTCACTTCAGGTCCTTCCACAACATTTCAATTGGATTAAGGTCAGGACTTTGACTTGGCCATTCCAAAACATTAACTTTATTCTTCTTTAACCATTCTTTGGTAGAACGACTTGTGTGCTTAGGGTCGTTGTCTTGCTGCATGACCCACCTTCTCTTGAGACTCAGTTCATGGACAGATGTCCTGACCTTTTCCTTTAGAATTCTCTGATGTAATTCAGAATTCATTGTTCCATCAATGAAGGCAAGCCGTCCTGGCCCAGATGCAGCAAAGCAGGCCCAAACCATGATACTACCACCACCATGTTTCACAGATGGGATAAGGTTCTTATGCTGGAATGCAGTGGTTTCCTTTCTCCAAACATAACGCTTTTCATTTAAACCAAAAAGTTCTATTTTGGTCTCATCCGTCCACAAAACATTCTTCCAATAGCCTTCTGGTTTCTCCACGTGATCTTTAGCAAACTGCAGACAAGCAGCATTGTTTTTTTTTTTTTTTAGAGAGCAGTGGCTTTCTCTTTGCAACCCTGCCATGCACACCACTGTTGTTCAGTGTTCTCCTGATGGTGGACTCATGAACATGAACATTAGCCAATGTGAGAGAGGCTTTCAGTTGCTTAGAAGTTATCCTGGGGTCCTTTGTGACCTCGCCGACTATTACACCTGTGCCTTGCTCTTGGAGTGATCTTTGTTGGTCAACCACTTCTGGGGATGGCAACAATGGTCTTGAATTTCCTCCATTTGTACACAATCTGTCTGACTGTGGATTGGTGGAGTCCAAACTCTTTAGAGATGGTTTTGTAACCTTTACCAGCCTGATGAGCATCAACAACTCTTTTTCTGAGGTCCTCAGAAATCTCCTTTGTTCGTGCCATGATACACTTCCACAAACATGTGTTGTGAAGAGCAGACTTTGATAGATCCTGTTCTTTAAATAACACAGGGTGCCCACTCACACCTGATTGGCATCCCATTGATTGAAAACACCGGACTCGAATTTCACCTTCAAACTAACTGATCATCCTAGAGGTTCACATACTTTTGCCACTCACAAATATGTAATATTCGATCATTTTACTCAATAAATAAATGACCAAGTATAATATTTTTGTCTCATTTGTTTAACTGGTTTCTCTTTATCTACTTTTAGGACTTGAGTGAAAATCTGATGATGTTTTAGGTCATATTTATGCAGAAATGTAGAAAATTCTAAAGCGTTCACAAACTTTCAAGCACAACTGTAGGTGCTTGACGTCATCGCTGTTGCCGGCTGCAGTTAACCTCTGGTGGATATTACACTCTCCTGTCGCAATTTGAGCCCTGAATGATGTTATCGATGATTGATGATCGATTTTTACGAGTGCACATTGTCATAAGACAAAAGAGGGGTAGAGTCCTCAAGAAAAGTTAGAGGGACCAAAGTACAAATAAAAGACCTGAAATTAACGCTCGGTGGCACAACAACGGAAGACAGGCACATGAGCTGCCTGGTTTGCCTGCTAGCCTTGTCTGTTTTAAAGACTTTATTGAGATGGTCGACATCAGGGATGTCTGACACCGTTCCTTCTGGGGATCTCCGTACTTACAGTCCTTGACCGGCAGAGGCAGGATTTGCAAGAGGGTCCCAGGCACTGCACATTTTCTCGGCACTGCAAGTGATAAAGTTACCGACAGCAACCCCCTCTCACCCAGAGGTGGCATTGCAAGAGTCCAGTGGGTGATCCTCAAGACACCCCATGCGCATCAACGCGTCATCATGAATTGTCTTGAGATCGTGAGAAATGGTTGACGTTCGTGGAACTGATTGAGCCTCAATTCAAGTTAGACTTGTCTGGCTAAGTCTCGATTTAATAAGCACAATTTGTGGAATAACCGCAAGGGGATGAGCATAACCGAGACAAACAGTGTGAATGCAGACGTCAGGATCTGCTGGCTGATTTCAGATCTTTGGTGTGCTTAGATCATCAGTGATTGTATATGAGGGAGGAGGTAAAGCAGGAGTAGGTGGATTGTAGTGACAACACTAAAACACCTCCCAGCTGATGCCACCACACAAGACATGTGGCCATGCAGGTGGTGCCAGCCACACATGTATGGCTGTGATTATCATAACAGGACAGCATTGTGTGACAGCGCTCACTATTAGACAGATAACTAGATATTTAAAGTCGCTCTATTGAGATAATGGAGGCAGAAAAGTTTTGCCTTGTATGCAGCTTCACAAAACTGACACACAAAAAAATAGATCCTTTTTCAGATGATTTCAGAATTGTGAAACGCAAAATTGACTACAATGGGTTTATAGGGTGTTTTGGTGAGGACGAAATTCAGGGATATTACTTCCTAAAGCCTCTTTTACACTTCCATGCTTAATATTCCCTCAAAGTTTATTTACTGATGGGCGGATGTGAAAAACCTATGAGCTGGCACTGACCCTATAGCAGCCTTGGGGGGATTCACTCGTGGAACACTAAATCACCACCGCACAAATGACAAACGGTAGTTGGGGTATTGAGTGTTGTGAGTCACCAACAGATGAATGACGTATGGCAATCTTGGGGTCTTCACGGAGTGTCAAGCTGCTACTTTTAATTAGATGGCCTTTTTTCTTGTTTTATTTTCAATTTAGAAAAATTCTCTTTCCGCCATGTCACTGTCTTGCTCAGTTTGCCTTTGCAGTTCACCATAAGAAAGACCCAAATCCCAGTAACAATTTTGCGGATGTTGCCGCTAGCTATGTTTTTTGCCTTACCAACATGTCTACCATCATGTGGTTTTGATGAACGCCAGGATCAAAGTTTTAGCCCCAGTGGTTCGTGAGTACCAACAGGTCGCTGCACTGCATGTGCTTGACACTTTGCAAATGCTAGAGCGGTGATTTGTCTTCTTCCGATCATGTAATCGACTTCTGAAATTAGCTTGACATTCAGCAGATGTCATTGCTTTTCTTATTCTCTCTGCCATGTCACCTTCTTGAAAAGTTTTCCATAAGAAGGACGCAAAACAGTTTGCTAGTAGCTACGTTTTTCTTAGTCATCACATCATAAGCTTTCATTTAACACCTGTATTTATATATATATATATATATATATATATAAAATTTATATTTATGTATTGGACAAGTGATGAGCTGTGCCTGGTTGTCTCCACACATACCGCTTAGAATTAAGGCCAAAAAGTTCTATCTTGGTCTCATCAGACCAGAGAATCTTCAGGTGTCTTTTAGCAAACTCCATGCGGGCTGCCATGTGTCTTGCACTGAGGAGAGGCTTCCGACAGGCCACTCTGCCATAAAGCCCTGACTGGTGGAGGGCTGCAGTGATGGTTGACTTTCTACAACTTTCTCTCATCTCCTGACTGCATCTCTGGAGCTCAGCCAAAGTGATCTTTGGGTTCTTCTTTACCTCTCTCACCAAGGCTCTTCTCCCCCGGTAGCTCAGCTCTAGGAAGGGTTCTGGTCGTCCCAAACGTCTTCCATTTAAGGATTATGGAGGCCACTGTGCTCTTGGGAACCTTAAGTGCAGCAGAAATTTTTTTGTAACCTTGGCCAGATCTGTGCCTTGCCACAATTCTGTCTCTGAGCTCTTCAGGCAGTTCCTTTGACCTCATGATTCTCATTTGCTCTGACATGCATTGTGAGCTATAAGGTCTTGTATAGACAGGTGTGTGGCTTTCCTAATCAAGTCCAATCAGTATAATCAAACACAGCTGGACTCAAATGAAGGTGATCTCAAGGATGATCAGAAGAAATGGAAAGCACCCGAGTTAAATATATACTCAGCAAAAAAAAGAAACGCCCCCTGACTTTCAACCGTTTTTACTTTCAGTAGACTTAATGTGTAAATATTTGTATGAACACTAAAAGAGTCAACACCATAAGACATAAACTAAAAATGTTTCACAATGTGTCCCTGAATGAAGGGAGGCTCAAAATCAAAAGTACCAGTCAGTATCTGGTGTGGCCACCAGCTGCTTGAAGTACTGCAGTGCATCTCCTCCTCATGGACTGGACCAGATTTGTCAGTTCTAGCTGTGAGATGTTACCCCACTCTTCCACCAAGGCACCTGCAAGTTCCTGGACATTTCTGGGGGGAATGGCCCTAGCCCTCACCCTGCGATCCAACAGGTCCCAGACGTGCTCAATGGGATTGAGATCTGGGCTCTTCGCTGGCCATGGCAGAACACTGACATTGCTGTCATGCAGAAACTCACGCACTTTTTGCCACTCCTGTCTGGTCCAGCGAAGGTGGGTTTGTGCCCATAGGCGGCGTTGTTGCTGGTGATGTCTGGTAAGGACCTGCCTTACAACAGGCCTGCAAGCCCTCAGTCCAGCCTCTCTCAGCCTATTGCGGACAGTCTGAGCACTGATGGAGGGATTGTGTGTTCCAGGTGTGACTCGGGCAGTTGTTGTGGCCATCCTGTACCTGTCACGCAGGTGTGATATTCGGATGTACCGATCCTGTGCAGGTGTTGTTACACGTGGTCTTCCACTGCGAGGATGATCAGCTGTCCTTCCTGTCTCCCTGTAGCGCTGTCTTAGGCGTCTCACAGTGTGGACATGGCAATTTATTGCCCTAGCCACATCAGCAGTCCTCATGCCTCCCTGCAGCATGCCTAATGCACGTTCACGCAGATGAGCAGGGACCCTGGGCATCTTTCTTTGGGTGTTTTTCACAGTCGGTAGACAAGTCTCTTTAGTGTCCTGCGTTTTTAGAACTGTGACCTTAAATGCCTACTTTCTGTAAGCTGTTAAGGTCTTAACGACCATTCCACAGGTGCATGTTAATTAATTGATTATGGTTAATTGAACATGCATGGAAAACATTGTTTAAACAATTTACAATGAAGATCTGTAAAGTTATTTGGATTTTTAAAACATTATTGTTGAAATACACAGTCCTGAAAAAGGGACGTTTCTTTTTTTGCTGAGTTTATGAGTGTCACAGCAAAGGGTCTGAATACTTAGGACCATGTGATATTTCAGTTTTTCATTTTTAATAAATCTGTATCAATTTTAAAAATTCTTTTTTTTTGTCTGTCAATATGGGGTGCTGTGAGGAAAAATGAGGAAAAAAATTAATTTAAATGATTTTAGCAAATGGCTGCAATATAACAGAGTGAAAATTTGAAGGGGGTCTGAATACTTTCCGTACCCACTGTATGTGTGTATATATATATATATATATATATATATATATATATATATATAAATACTGCTCAAAAAAATTAAAGGACCACTTTTTAATGAGAGTATAGCATCAACTGTAGCAGAGGGGCTTGTTAATCAGTTTCAGCTGCTTTGGTGCACAAGAGGGTGAAACTGGCCAAGGATAGGTGTGCCAAGCTTGTGGCATCATATTCAAAAAGACTTGAGGCTGGAATTGCTGCCAAAGGTGCATCAACAAAGTATTGAGCAAAGGCTGTGAATACTTATGTACATGTGAGTTCTCAGTTTTTTTTGTTTTTAATAAATTTGCAAAAACCTCAAGTAAACTTTTTTCACGTTGTCATTATGGGGTGTTGTGTGTAGAATTCTGAGGAAAAAAATGAATTTAATCCATTTTGGAATAAGGCTGTGACATAACAAAATGTGGAAAAAGTGATGCGCTGTGAATACTTTCAGTGCACTGTATGCTCACCTCTTTATCTCAGGCAGCTTTGCACACCAGGGGCCTCATGTATGACCGGTGTGTACACACAGAAATGTTGCGTAAGAACATTTCCACGTTCAAATCGTGATGTATAAAACCTATACTTGGTGGAAAGCCACGCACTTTTCCACGGTACCTCATACCTTGTCGTACGTAAGTTCTCCGCTCAGTTTTGCAGACTAGCGGCACCCAGCATCAAAGCAGTGCTACTGTTACTGTGTGGTTACTCTTTATTTTCCTGACGCGGCTTTATAAATACGCTGAAAGTAACCGCATATTTTTATTAGTGTAACGCATCTGATTGTAATTAACTTGTAACAATATAATGGTCCAGGGAATAGCCATAGTATTCCAAATACCATAACTGCTTTAGGGTGGCACAGTGGCGCAGTGGTAGCGCTGCTGCCTCACAGTTAGGAGACCCGGGTCCTCCCTGCGTGGAGATTGCATGTTCTCCCCGTGTCTGCGTGGGTTTCCTCCCACAGTCCAAAGACATGCAGGTTAGGTGCACTGGCGATTCTACATTGGCCCTAGTGTGTGCTTGGTGTATGGGTGTGTTTGTGTGTGTCCTGCGGTGGGTTGGCACCCTGCCCGGGATTGGATTCCTGCCTTGTGCCCTGTGTTGCCTGGGATTGGCTCCAGCAGACCCCCGTGACCCTGTGTTCGGATTCAGCGGGTTGGCAAATGGATGGATGGATGAATAACTGCTTTAGCGTTGTTACTCTCACTGCACCTTTTTCTTCGCCTTTCAGCTGCTCCCGTTAGGAGTTGCCACAGCGGATCATCTTTTTCCATATTACTCTCACTGCACCACTCTGAGTATTTATATCACTGTATCTGAGTGGGGAATCACAGCAGCAGCTGATCGGAAAGAGAATTATCGGTATAAAGCTTCAAGGACACGCTGTCTCAGCCACGGCAAAACGTTTCAAAGCCTTTCCTGTACGGACCTCGCGGTTCAGAAACAGTTTCATCCCAAGAACTTTAAACAGTCAATCAGTCCATCAATCAAGTGCTCCTTGTAGAACTGTTACTTATAAGTACAATGACCTAACCGTAAACTTGCACTACAGTTATATTACACAACCTGCGCCACTTTATAAAGCACGTATTAACATATGATGACGATATCATTTTTAAGATGAAATGCAGCAAATATGTTGATTATATTATATAGATAAAACTAACTTCATTTAAATAATATGTATTGTTAATAATTAAACATGTGAGGACACTGTTCCGAAGCGCTAGCAAGTTCACAGATTGTTCCTGCCTCGTGCTGTATTCTTTCTGGGGCTGACGCGACACTGGAAGGATAGATGGATAGAATAATTAAACTTGTACTACAAAGATATTTCAGTGTTCCTTAAAAGTTTTCAAGAATCATTGTTGTAAGCTTACAGATGGCTTAACGTCTATTACAGAGCTGATTGTGTGGCGATTGGGTATTTGGAGAAAGAAAGGTAAGCGCAGGAATTAGAGGTTAGTACATTTGAAAGAGACAGTACTGCTACAATAATTTCATCGAAGGTCGCGCACAATCACGCACCGTATTCCCATGTTTAATAACGTGCTTTAACTCCTATCATCATGAAAAAGATATCACATATACATCTCAGTATTTTAATTATTCAGAGAGCTGTAATATCACGAATGTAATGGATTCTATGTCCTGTCGGAGAAAGAGAAAGCGGAAGCACGTAGTGATTCACACAGAGCACAAAGAAGATCAAATACAAAATAAAGCATTTAACGTGCTACTTTAATTACGATGTGATTTGAGAAACTGGTTAATTAAACGATTTTAAGATGCAGTTTATGATGTTCTACTATAATGACAAAATAAACTATGTAATTAAAGTGGAAATTTCGAGACTGAAGTTGACATTTCGTGCTTTTTCCCCCACTGTGTGCCTTTTTTTCTCTGTACCCTAATAAGCTTTCATACGACACTCAGACGGTGGGCTACAACTCGCCTTTTCACGGCAACTTTGATATCTGACAACTTCTTTTTTATTTTGGGCACTGTGCGACTTTGTGAACTTGAGCTTTTGAGTTTCTCCGACACGCTATGTCAGTCGATCAACTTCCTTTTGTTGTTTATACCACTGTTTAAACCAACAAATAGTACGTTTTTTTTTGCCTCCACTTGGTATTCGCTGAAATTCTTAAATTTTCCCTCTTGCTTTTTCCATTGACTTTTCACAGAACACTGAGCTTAAGGACTATTTATATTGATTTGCATATTCAAAGAGGCGTAATTCTGGGACGAGACATGGCGGGACAGCAAGCGCGTGCACAAGCGTTACTTTTCACGCTGATCAGGATTTATGTAGCGGAAGTAGGTGAACACACAGATTCCTGAATCTGGATTTTTCTGTGCATAAGCACATTTTGGCTTTTGTGGTTACGTCATGTTGTAGTGCAAATTCTATGCACGGCATTATGCATGAGACCCCAGGTCTGCCATTTTTCTCGTCATTCTTGTTCACTAAAATGCTTAGCTCTGTCAGGTGTCATGTTGATCCTGAGTAAACATCGTCGTGTCAAGTCTGGTGTCAAGTTCACAGTTGGGATGAGATCAGGACTCTGACTTGGCCACTTTAGGATGTTGGCATTGTAGTTTTGAGGTCATTCCTTTGTAGCTTTGGCTTTCTGCTAGGGATCCTTGTCTTGCTGGTAAACAAATCTTCTCCCAAGGTGTGCAGGTTTCTTGCAGATTTCTCACGGCACTAAATCATTTGCATTATTGAGTCTTATACTATAACATTCAATTATCCATCTATTATCCAACCCACTATATCCTGACTACAGGTTTAGGGTTAGGGTGCAAGACAGGAAAGAAACCCTAGGCAGGGCGCCAGCCCACCACACGGCACACACACACACACACTGCAAGCACAAACTAGGGACAATTTAGGATCGTCAATGCATCTAACCTGCATATCTTTGGACTGTGGGAGGAAATCCACGCAAACACGGGGAGAACATGGAAACTCCACGTAGGGAGGATGCGGGAAGCAAACCCAGGTCTCCTTACTGCGAGGCAGCTACCACTGCGCCACCCACAGACATTCAATCATATCTCTTTGAATTAAATATGTGAAGACATAAATCAATCTGGATTACAGCGGTATTATTTCTAATGCTATTCATTTTTAAAGTTTATAGATAACATTTTAGATATCACAGATTTTCACAGAATTGTAATGGCACTGACAGGTTACATCAGCCTGGGAATAAGTCAAAAATTATATTAGCTGGCATTCCATCATACAAATTAGTGGCTTCAGAGCCCGCTATAGTGCAGCACAGAAAAACAAAGTCTGCCAAAATTACATATGAATATACACCTAGTGTGGCAATAGTCATCTACCTAAAAGAACCATGTAAAAAGCAAGAATCGTTTGGCTGGCAAGCACTGGTACAAAGCTATATTATGTTCAGTTTTTTTTTTACAATGTCATGCTTCTTCACAACTATATATGTATACATACTGTATATATATGTATACATACTGTATAATATATATATATTATAAAAAAAAATCTTGAGACGAGACTATTGTCAAGAGATTTTATTAAGTCCCGCCCTCCTCTCAACCATTTACGGTTCACAGCCCACACTCCTGTCACCTCTCACTCGTGTAAATGCTTTTGTCAGACACAGTTCCTGTGCTCTCGGCTCTTATAATTTTTTACGTTTTTCTCGCTTTAATTTCCCATTAAAACAAGGCTTATTATGTCCAAATCTTATTGAAGAATTTCATCCCGAAGGATTATCAACAGAAGAAATGAGTTCAAGGGCAATCCTAACACTGAGAATCGATGAAGTCAAGTGAATTTACGCGAAAATTGCTCATCGGTTACACAGCAAATAGTTTAAATGTGTATCAATAAACTCTGATGAAACAGTTGCTGGTGATGTTGTGGAAGATGAAAACATCAACTTACAATATCCCGTAGAATATCTACAACCATTAACACCGTCAGGTCTTCCACCGGCCGAATTACTGTTGAAAGGAGGATTTATTGTAATGTTATTGTGTAATTTATGTCTAAGTGATGGGCTATGCAATAGGACAAGATTAGTTGTATTCAAAATTGGTCGAACAATTCTGACATGTAGACGACAAGAAAGGTAATGTAGTACATCTTCAGGGGACAACATTAGACACCAAAGAAGATCTTGATATGCCATTCGTATTAAAATATTTACAGTTTCCTGTTAAAATAGTTTTTGCTATGACAATTAACAAATCACAAGGACAAACATTTGGTAAAAAGTCAGTTTATTTATTAGAGAGAAAGAAACGATATTCACTCACGGGCAGTTATACTTTGTGTTGTCTAATTACTCGCTGTAATGTAAGAGTTATTATGCACATGTAACAATCATCATGAAAATAACAATCTGTTTAAATTTTACATCCGCTTCCCCATATATATATATATATATATATATTATATAATACATATGTATGTATTTCCATAGCCTCATAAATGGTGAAGTTCAGTCTAAAAAGGAGTTACAGTCAATTTTCACTGCGTCTAAGGTGAGTTTTCCACCAAACAAAATGAGAGGTTCACTAAATGGACTGCAGGGGAAAGGTGAAAAGGAATCCTCCATAAATTCACTGCTTTCCTCTTGAGAGGATTCCATATGTAGCAGATTTGATGGTATGTAATCCACAGTCATGTCCACATCACAGAAATCTGGGGCACCGCTGCTGATTTCGGTCTCTTGTGACATGTTTCGAATATATGGACTAGGTAACTGGTGTTTATATATTATCAGATCCTCTGGCCTACAAGTTGGTAACAGATGCAGCCTTGCGTTACCTTCATCATTAGCTGTATTTTCATGAGTAGAATCCCACATTGGTTCATTATTCTCTAAAACCTCTTCAATTTCAAATGTTTCCGGTTCTTCCAAGCTTGACAGTGAGTCATTTTTTTGTGGGCTGTGAACAAACTTCTTTTGATCCTGATTGAAATAAAAGGCATCATATATATATTACTATTTTGATCTTTTTACATTTAGGTATTTGGCTGACATCTTTATCCGAGGCGACTTAATAACATTTATGATACATTTGTCTCCATTTTTTTGGTTTTCCAGTTGGACACAGGCAGGTAAAGTGCCTTGCTCATGATCACACAGTGACAGTAGCAGCATATGAACCCACAACCTTAGCGTTTGATGTCCAAAACCTTAACCACAACACTGCCTGCCATTATACGTTAATAAACAAATGTGAACAAGTCAAAAACTAAAGACAATCTGTAGGTTTTTAACAATACAAGATGAAACGTTATGCAAAGTGATTATAGTTACTTCCCCATCAGCCAAATCTAGTAAAGCATTGCCAGTTCCTTGCACTCAGAATGATTTGTATGTTTGAGCTGTTATTGTGATCAGTTTTTTTTTCCTGTGCCAAAGGGATCAAGCCTTTTCAGATTTACAAAGGAATATTATTTAAAAAAAGTTAATGAATGGACAAAGGACAATTATTCAAAGAAAGATAATTAAAAATAGACGAAAACTGTCAGAAAAAAAGAACAGAGTTTCACAAAGAACATTTAAATTGGCTATTGTTTCATCTAAAATTAATAATGATCAATGGAAACGTTTGTGAAAAGTATGTGTACTTTTGCAAATTAGTGTGGTGCTCTAACAACAAGAGACTACTTGATGAATGCATTGCAGTCGGACATTCTCTTGGAGATGACGTGAGTAACAAGATCAGGACACACAATGAGATAAAAGGCGGTGTTGTGTGGTTTGGTGTGCTGGTTAAGGCTTTGGACCTCAGACCTTGAGTTGGTGGGTTCAAATTCTGCTATTGATGCTGTGTAACCCTGAGCAAGTCATTTGACCTGCCTGTGCTCCAATTGGAAAGCCAAAAGAATTGGAACAAATTGTATCATAAATGTTGTAAGCCTCCTTGGTTAAAGGCATCAGCCCAATACCGTATATACTTGATTTTACTGTATAATTTCTGGTATTTTATAATGTTGGTCGTATAAGTCGAATGTGCAAAACTCACCCTATTGGTCCAAGAGATTACGATATGCTAACGCCCACCTGAGAGAGTAACCACGGAGCACACAGCCTTTTTTTCTACGTGGGTACAGCAATGCGCTGTATCTGTGTGTGCTCCTAACCTCTCTGTGCCTACGTAACCACTCGGTAATACCCAAACTATTCCGAAGCAACGTTTGCACTGATTTGTGTTTTTTTTTTTAGCTCACACCCTCATACACCTTTATCGTAAGAGCATCCCTTTTCTATGGTGGAGCATTCGATCAGAAGAAAATATGAAGCTGGTTTTAAATTAAACGTCGTTGAAGTAGTGAAGGAAATTGGTAACTGCACTGCTGCAACAAAATTCGATGCGCCTGAGAAACTGATGAGAGAGATTGGAGGAGGAAAGATGATGTATATATAAAAAAAAAAAAAAGTGTCGCATTTTTGAATGGCCGTATAAATCGGGGTCTGATTTTATGATCGATTTTAAGTGTTTCAAGACCCGACTTATATGCAAGTATATACGGTAAATGAATGTAGAAATAAAAGGTTTGCAAGTCTTACATGACTAATTTTGTTGGTTTGACTGTAACTAGATTAACTTCAAAATATAACACATATTAGAATGTACCTTTCATTCAGTTAAGTTTGTTTGCGACTACAAGATATAAATTATCAATTTATTAATAATTATATGGTAACTGAAAAGAATTTAAATGAAGGATGCACAAGAGTTTGTAAAGATCTTCTATTCTTATTGTAGTTCAGCTAAGGCAAAGTATATTTATTTTAACATGTTTCCAGAATTAATTATCATTAAAAAAAGCAGTGTAAACAGAAGTAAAACATCTTTCAGTCATCACCTGGTGAAATCTAAATGTGTTTCTACAAATAGAGAATCCACCCTGCTCTTACCTTGTTGGAAGAAAATTCCTGTGCCCACTTGCAGTTGGCAGGATCAGGCACATGGTAAGTAAACCACTGAGGCAGCAACACAGAACACCATCTCATTATCCTAAAAAGGAACAGTGTTAACAGCCTTTATGCACTCATCCCTTTGATCGTTATGTTACATTATTCATTGCATTGTTGAAAAACTGATCTTTTCTAGGATTATTAAAATAAAACAAACATATATAAAAATTTTTAAAGCCAATGTTTATTAAAAGGTTGTTATATATTCCAATTGTTTATTTAATTT
The DNA here is from genome assembly GCA_026402145.1 of Polypterus bichir lapradei. Taxonomy (NCBI): domain Eukaryota; kingdom Metazoa; phylum Chordata; class Cladistia; order Polypteriformes; family Polypteridae; genus Polypterus; species Polypterus bichir. The sequence goes on from JANRMT010062857.1 coordinate 30,732,675, forward strand.
TGCATAGTGCCCTCCAAACTGACTGCTCTGTATTAATTTATGAAGACAGTGAAAATAAAAAAACAAATACTATTTGATGACATCATTAAAACATTGATTACAAAAAAAAGACCAAATACTGTATGTGGCAGAACACATAAAATTCTCAAAAGCAAACAATCTAGTCTTGAGGGTGATTCAGCTAATTCATGCTGCATTGGCTGTATGGCAGGAAAAAAAAATGCTGACACAGCATTAGTTTCTAGGTATGAAAAATAGTTTGTTAACCCTTTGGAAATTTCCAGATTATTGGATGAATAGCTAGATGAAAATAAATCAATCAATGTTATCGGCAGCATTACTGACAGCTGAGATATGATTTTCAAAAAAAATTTTTTTAGCTTGAGATGCCTGCTCTCTGCCTGACGCACACATATTTTAATATTTAAAATGTGGTCATGTTCTGTCTGAATATTGTAATTTAGCTAAAGTAAACCATTTTGCCAGCATTTGTGTTGATATAGGAGGTACAGGTACAGTCACAGGACATCTTATTTAATGTCACATGTCAGAACACTAATACGCAATACAAGCAGTTGTGTGCAAGATGTTCTCAGTAAAATGTCTGTATATGTTACTAAAATGGCAAATTAATCACAACTAAAATGTAGTTTGAACATATTTTTAAGAATAAGTCAAACATGTAAATTGGCACTGATATATGTGAAGCATGTAAAGTGACCTTCCCGGGGTCAAATAGCAAGTTGGAGGGGAGGACTTATGAGCGGTCTTCTGAAGTAAATACAATTCCCCTAGCCAGTATAGCATACGGCCTGCTCAGTTTTGTTGGGGTTGTAAATTTCTGATAGACTGTCATCCCATTCTGAAAGGGTATTTCTGTGACTGAAAGAAGGAATAGTGTAATAAAGTATCGCATACCCAGACTCTGGAATGTTCTACATAGAAGTTCCATTGATCTCTCCATGTATGAAATCAGGGGTTAAGACTCGTTAATATAGCATAGCATTAATGCTCAGGTCATTTCACACTCTTACATTACTTTTGGTTTTTCTTGATTTGATATTACTCGGCCTTTTCCATTTTTCTCCCTTCTTGGTGTCTGTGGTTTCAGTGGAAGTGTTGTTTACATTTGAGACTTTTTCTGTGGAAAATTAATGTTTAAATTGTACTAAAGAGTAAAAAAGGTGTCCTTCCTTAGTTATTGTATCATTCCACAGACATTCCACTAGATGGCAGCACCACAACATTTGAGGTAGTTGACAAAATATTACGATTCTCTCTTTAGTCGGACTCAGTACAATTGGGAGGGACGTCATACAAATTTAATCAAATGCATACCTACACACATTTGTTTATTTTTTCTATTAAAAATCTACGTAGGGTACTGAAAAAAACAAGTTACCATTCACATAAGAAATGAGCAATAGTACAGTCTGTTGATGTTAGTCTCAGGCTCATAGATCTCTCTATGGCAGAGAATCAGTCTCCACTGCAAGGGCCAGTCGATGTTAATCATAATACATTATCGAAGAACAGTGTAAAAGGTTTGTATTATTTACTTGTACATTAACTTTGCTAGCAAGCATCATGGTTTCTCCATTTTGTTCCATACACCACCCTATGCATAGTAAAGTAGGGCCATTACTTTGCCTATATACATACAGAGCTGACATAGCTTAACTACTGTAATTCACTACTATATAGTGTGAAGACTATTTGTCACATTTTTAGCACAAGCTCTAGTTAGTTATAAATACAAAATATGCAACATGACCTATAGGAATCAACCTCTAAAAACATTTAAACGTTTTTATTGTTTGAACGTTTTTAGGCAAGTCACAAAATTAATAAAAAAAAATGCTGAATATAAAGAAGATTAAAGGATCTCATGATAAGACTGTATATTGAGCTGGTGAGACTGCATCAGGAGGAGCTTTGTGTTAAGAGCTCTTCACAACATTAACAAAATGATATCAGCATTGAAAACCAAGGGCTCCCTGGACTATAAAGGGTTTGCCCTACGTAACAGCTAAGGGAACTGCACTATTTTCATGTACCATGGAAATGTAAAACTCAAAGCTGTGTTTTAAATCATGCATGCTTGACCCATTTTAAAATACCTGTAACTTTTGCACAAGTTGCACAGATACAGGAATTTTAAAAATATTTATGCTGCAACTGGAAAACTAAGATTTTACAATAAAAACACCATGTTTTACTATACTGAAAATAAAAAAGCTAGCTGCAACATTGGTTGCAATATGCAGTATCCTAGCCTACCTGGACAGATAAAGAAGACATCTCTTTGTGCTCCTTAAGTCGCTTGTTTTGAACTTCTTCAATCCTTGCTTACATTATCATGTGAAAGGTTTAGATATTTGTTTCCTTACAGTTTCTCGCCTGTTAGTATATCCTGATGGAGTGCTGGCCAGTTATAGTTAGAGTGCTGAACATAACTTTCTGCTAATTTCTACGTGTTGTCTTTTAAATTGCCTTGTTTTGTTTTAAAAGCAGTTTTTCGGTATACTTTTATTATAGCAAGATGGAACCGTCTTACCTTTGTCTGTCTAGTATTGTAGAACATACACAGAGCAACAAACACACAATGACAATCCCAGAGGCCTGCATGATCAACTGGTCATATGTTTCTGAAAGACAAATACATAATCCATTTTAATTGTATTTATAACATTGGTGTCCATAAATACAATGTCTTCCAAAACTAAAAACAGATGCTTAACAGATGCGTTTCCCCAGTATGACCTAGAAATCCCATATATGTGAAGTTAAATATAATGGAAGATATTCTACTACAAACTGAGATATAATATCAGTTACACTTTAAACCAGTTCACTAGTTACTTACTGTAAGTCATAACACAACTTCAATCCACTTGTAATAAAAAGACTAAATGTTCACAGTGATAGTTTGAGTATATCACATATATACAACAATGTAGACCAAAGAAATTTTAATGCACAAGCTGAATTCTGAACAAAAAGAGCACAAACATGTCTATATTTATCATAATTCATCTTAATATTTCTGTGTTCGTATATTTTCACTGAAGCTGATTTGACGCAACAATCTGACCATTTTCTAATCTACTCAAAACATTTTACATTTACAGAACACTGGAACATACTGGTATAAGACAAGACAAAATGTAGATAGTGCTGTTGTCTCACAGACCCATTGTCCTGGGTTCAAATCTTCTTGCACTCACCTTTTTGCATAATTTTGTTATCAGTAATGTGTGTTTTTGGCCAGCTAATAATTTATTGCTTCTAGCAATGAAAATCCTCCTTGTCTATTGTCTTGGCTGATTGTCCCAAGATATTTCGAGCATATTTGAGCTAACTAAACTGCTTTGTGTTAAATTCTTAAAAATCCTAACAAAATTAAATTTGTTAAAACTATACTTGGATATTGAGTAACAATTTATACATTTAAATACTTGCTATGTCTTTTCACTCTAAGAATAATAAAGCAGAGGAATCCTGATTATTCTCGTCAATTATATTATAGATAAGTAAAACTGAAGTTTAACACAAGAAAGTGGAGACACCCATTCACTTTATTATTTAAATTATGATTTGTGGTACATGGATTTAGAAGATCTGGATAAATTAAAATTATATTCACCTTTTTTAAAACAGTTGTAACAAATACAAATTAAATAAGCCAATAAGAGACCACAGTCATCAAATCAGGAAATTTTTGGTTAAGACGCCATGCCCCCAAGCCATCACACCACAGTAACATCTGGAGCTAATTCCAGACATCCAGAGCCCATCCCAGTTATATTTCATGTAAGACCAATACCAGGCCGGACAGGACTCCAGTAGATCACAGGGGACAGTTGGATGTATCGATCTGGGGATGCCACTCAACCTAACAAGCATGTGAAAGGAAACTTGTGGAGGGCAGCTGTACTGACTACTGTGCTACCATTTGCCTGCACAGTACTACTGAATATTAAATACATTGTGTTCATTTATCCAGCAAATTTGAATTGAGACAGATAATTCTGAAATGCTGTAACTATTACTATTTAATTCTTCTTTCAAACAAGTAGCTCATAATTGGACAACATACCTTCCTTATTTAAAAAAATAGTTTTCTTCTCGCTACTTTGTCCCTCGGCAGCTCCCATAGAAGCAGTCATCCAAACCTGGTAATGTAAGCCTTGTTCCAAGTCTTTAACAATGAATTCATTCTTTGAACTGTTTATTGAACCTGAAACAAAAATAAATCAATTTGGTATAATGTTCTTTTACTACATCACTGCAAAATCCTTGAATTAGTGCAACTACTAAAGAACATCAAGTAGACTGAATTTATTGACAGTTTAACTTGTGACATCTGTGAATAAATAAAGGTAGAAATTGCTATAGTTGAATTTGAACTAAAGCCTTGTTTAGTACATTTAACGATTTACGATTTATCATCTTTTGTCCCTTTAGTCACTATGGCAGTCAGCATGAGACAGTAGAACCATTTTGACTAAAGTGTAATTCATGGATCAGTTCAGACAAGAGACTTCAATTTCAAAAGGTAGACACTGACATCTGGCTCACCATTTTCCCCAAACTACACACTTGTGATCTTTAAGCTTGTTAATGCTGGAATGGAAGTGCTTGTCACATACATTTCCATAGTTTGGAATATAAAAATTTGTAACCTGGCACTGCAGTTAAAATGCTTTCCTAAAGTAAGAGTATATTATATTGAATCTAAATTGAACAACCAAGTCAGAAATGAAGTCTACACTAATTTGTTTTAAATTGCAGACAGTATATGGTCCTGCCGTAACTTTTCCTCTTTGTTTTACCCTTTTTCCTTGTTAAGAGTGTTCAAAAGTTGCTTTATGCTACTAATTCAAATTAAAACTGCACTTAGTTTGTGTAGATTATATCTAGAGGTTTAAATTAAAGCTGCAACGCTGACCAGTGTGTCCATTTTAATAATCTGCTGCATATACTGTATAAGCTTTAGATGCAAACTAAATTTTTCACATCAAAGCATTTTAAAATATTTCCTTCTTAACATCCACTGTTTAGTAAAGAGGTTCTGGTTGTTTTAAATTGTTTTAAGTTACAAATCGGATATGTTTTCTTACTTAAAATGACTTAGGGGTCTCACCTCCTGCTTTTATTTCTTTCAGTAAGTTGCAAACTGCAGGCTAAGCATGTGAACTCTGACTGATTTTTACTGAACAGGTTTTAACACTTTCAAAGACTGAGACTGAATGCTATTTATCAACTAAAAAAATGAACACGTTCCTGACATATCACAAATAAACTGCTTTAGCAAAAAATCACAAGTTTGGAAAAAAACCCAGAAGTTAGTTAGTGGGTGATGATTTTGCAAATAGAACGATTGTCAGGACTTGAACAGTATCAGTAACCTACAGGAGGCGCTGTGACGATCAAAGTAACTTCTTATTGTCTCACTTTTACAATATCCAATCCCGACATTCTCATCTTTGGAAATGTAACTGAAAAACTGAGGTGCTTTATGAAATATGCAAGATATAAAAATGTAATTTGTTAACTTAAATCAAGTATAATTGACTTAAGCAATGTTTACTGTCAGGTTGTTCAAATGGTTCTTTTTCACCTAATGGTAAATTTAAAATACGGTACTGGAGCAAGGATGATATCTAGAATTACACAATAATGTATTACCATGACCCTATAAATATAGTTATTAATTTTCTACACTGGTCTTCCATTAGAATCGATTATAAAACCTTCCTTTTTAAATATACTGTAAAGTGGTCAGTGGTTTAATTTTTTTTTTTTTAACTTACAAAGGCTTATTATTAACATCTACACTCCAGAGGACACATTACAATCACAAGATGTAGTGTTTTCTCAGAATTTCAAGGATAACGTAGATCATGAGCCATCCTTCCTCCTTATAAATATACTTATTTCATACATATAAAAAACTAACTTTCAATAGATGACTTTTCCTTTTACTTTATGGTTCATTTATGTATTCATTTTCTGAATCTGCATATTGAAATTAAGGGTGGAAGGAGTCTTTCATGGTAATATATTGAGCAAGGCAGGAACCGACCTAGTTGGGGTGCAAGTCTTATGCAAGGCACACTCGCACACCTACACTAACATACAGAGCAAATTTAAAGTTCACACTCAGTCTAACATGCTACTGTACTATTTTTTGTGGTTCAGGGCTTTCATATTTAATTAAGAATAGCACAAATTTTTCCATTGAAGCACATAATATCACTCACAAAATAACAGTTTATATGGACTGCACTGAGCAAATATCTTATAGTTCTTGAGTTAAGAAAAAAGTAGCTATCCATGCTGTTTTAACCATTACTTAATGTGTGCGTTATTACAGGCAGAAGTCTGTTTTTTCTGACAAAGTCAATAAATGGTAGAAATGCAGTGCACATAGCTAGTGAAAATATTTATGAAATATAAGTCAAGCCTGAGATGCTTTTGTAGGAATAGAGGAAAAGTAAGACATGGAAACAATGAAAATCAAGTGCCCTTTGTTAGCAAATATGTATTGAAGACTGCAATTAACATTTGAAACCAAAAATATGTCCCATTTTATATGAGGTATCCTGTACTGCTCGGTTTTCATTTCATTACTGTAATTTACCTTTTTACAAGAGTTTCAGGGAGTTGTAAAATTTTTTTTTTAAATTAATTTCAGCCTGTTCTATGAAGGCATGTAATGTAAATGTACAGTTATAATACAATATTATTGCACAGATAACTAATACAGAAAGAATTAGATTTTTATTAAGCCGATGACTTGACATGCAGCTAACCGAACCTCTCAGAGTGCTAGGCTTTCTGAAAGGAGCTCCTACAAGTGACTTGAGGTTAAATAATATTCTGGTTCCTATGAATAAAGCATGGTAACATTTAATTTGCTTTTTCTCATTTAATTAGCTTTTTGCAGATCCACAGTGCATGTATGAAATTATTATGTAGAAAAAACATTTTCCCCAATTCAGTAGCCTCTTCATTTTTCAGTCTTATGAACATTTTAACTCCAGCACAGTGCTTGTGCTTTTGGCTACTAATGATGATAGCTTGTCATTGTGCTACCTAACAAATAATGGATTCTAAAGACCAATTATACAAGAGATACAACAGCAAACATATGTTAAACAACTGTAATAGAATTACACTTTAATTGGGGAGGCACTGTTAAAAATATTAGAAAAAGCAGGACAAAAGCAAAAGGGGAGCAGACCCAGTTCCAATTCCATTATTATATTTGCAGATGACACTACTACCATAGTCTGTCAATGTCATCATACACAACAGGCTGTACACCTGCTAGAGCTACTGTTTATATTGCTTTTAATTAGTTATGACATTAACTATGACAGGTACTAAGCCTTTACAACCAACACTCTCTTCTTGGTACCTAGTAATGGTGCATAGCATTCCTACTTTGAACAAAAACGGTCTTCTGACATTGGAGTGCACACGAGGCATTAACTTTACTAGTTGCACACCCACCATGAAACTTTCCACCAAAATTATAACAGCCTACACCGTAGCACATTGGAAAATATCCATGGTGGTGCAGATCATGTCAAATCTGTTTAAAGGGAAGCTTTGTTTTCTCTGTTGCTAACTAGCCTTAGTTAAGTAGTTGGCATTATAATTTACTTAACATTTTCAATGTCTTTTCTGAATGTTAGCTTGTGTTGTAGCTTCATTGTATTCATTTTTCTAAACTATAATTCAGGGTTTCATGGTACAGGGTGTATTCCAGCAGCACTGGGCGCAGGCCATGAACCAACCCTGAATAGGGTCCCAGTCATTGCCAAACATATTTATACACACATAGTTCAGTTTAGAGTTGCGAGTCGCCTTAGCATACGCATTCTGACGAAGTGCACGTACAAGTACGCAGGGAGACAGTGAAAGCCAGGAAACTGAATGCAGTTTCAATGAGCTGTGAGGCAGTAGCACTGACTTCTTCATTCCCATGACACCCTTTCATGTTATGTATTATTTTAATTTGTAGATGTTTGGCAAATAAAATAAATTGAAAATGGAAAAATAAAATACCAGAAAACAGTCTGAATGCCAAGTAGATGGCATAATCTACCTTTCACACTGCACTTTAGGAAGTGGCAATATAATACTAGAGTACCTGGTAAAAGCTCGTTGTATCATTATAGAGCGTGCCAACACTGGGATTCAAAACTATGACTCTGAACCTGTGAGGCTGCTACAGGGCTATGCATTTCAACTCGGAGTTGTGGAGACAGCGATTGTTTTGATGGAGTCGGTGTCACAAACTTTTTATTTGACTCTGATTCTAGGACTTGAGTCTAAAGTGCTTTAATAATCAGGTATTCTGCAGGAGAAATAAAACTCCAACAGTGGCATCTGTCCAGTTTTTAGTGGTTAACGCTCTAATAAAAGCACATGGTTATGCCGTCTGCAAATATAATTTGCATTAAACTTAATTCTAAAATGTTGACACCCACACAAAGCTGCTGGGCTGGAAAGATGTACAAGGTTATTTTACATGATATAAGCTATGCAGCACAAGTGAAAGATGCAAAAAAAGTAATGGTGTGACCTTGAGTGCCAGTGCACATCTTATACGCACATCACAGGTGAGTGCGGAGCGATTTTTAATCCAGTTTCCACTGATATTCTGATTTCTCCCATTTGCTACCCTATTTTCCAGTGAACTCTGTCTGATCTCACAAATAATAAAAATAATTTAAAATCTGATACCAGACAATTTTTATTTTAATGAAATGGACAATGACACGATGGCGGCTTAGACTTTACACAGGACTATCTGCTCTAAGCAGCTTTACGAAAAAAAAAAAAAAAAAAGGTAAGTGCCTTCTTTATACTTCTTGGAAAAAGCCAAGAAGTGTGCCATTTTTGTACATGACAACACATGGGTTACTTAGATTTTATTTGGGGATAACCATTACAAACTTAAGATGCACAATGTAGGCATGCACTTTTGACACAAACACACGTTTTAATTTAGTGAAAGCGCTAGTTTGGCTTGAAACAGCAAGTTCCTCTTTTGTTTAAGGAAACTGAATCCCATGCAGTAAGATGTGTATTAGTCAAAGACTCATTGAAGTATTTCGTATACAGTTACTTCATTTCAGAGATGCTCAGAATTAAATTACAACAAAGCTTCTATTGTTTTAATGAGCAGAAATATAATATGCCTGGTTATACTTTGATATATGCTGTATTGAATAGCTCTAAGCAAGCTGCACAATACCATTACCAATACCATAAGTTCAACATTTTCCTTCTAATGAAACACCATTTGCTTTGGCCAGTAAGTATTACAATGGCTCATATAGTCCGGACACTTTCTTCTGAAAGTAAAACCAAACAAGAGTTTTCATAATGAGTTTTGTTTTTACTGGAGCTCTGTTGCATATTATAAGCAACTTGTTATCCTTCCATTTCTCAATGCTAACTGCTAATTCTTGTTGGCATGTAAATAAAGGTCCTGCATCATACATTTTATGGTGAGCCCCGGTACACAACTCAAATGCACATTTTTATTAATTAGCATCCTTATTCACATACATTCTATATAAAATGAGGGTGTGCATTGTGATTTACAATACTACAAATTAATCATTACCAACCCATTTGAATAATAATATCTCCTATTAAACTACAGTTGGAAACTTGACATCCTAAAGCTAGAGTTGGAGTCATTGTCATATTTTTTTAAGCTTTCTGTAGTCAGAGACAGACATTTTTTTTAATTACTTTACAACCCTGGGCAGCACTGATAACAAAGGATCACTACTACTTATCATCTGTATTTCCCCACACTTTATAATGAAATATTAATAATATAACAAAAATATAGTAACACAGCATCACCACTAGAACTTGTCACATTTTTCTGCAATTATTTATACATTTTTAAACCCACATATTTAAATACAGAGTTGCAAAGTTTGCTGACATTGAACTGAATAATCATCTTACAAAATGGATGGTTGGGTTTGGCAGCACCAGTACTACCAAATTACTAGGTTTGTAACAAAATGCATAATACATTATGGAATCAAATCTGAATGATTCAAGCAAGAACTTTAAAAAAAAAATTAATGTTTAAATAATTTCTTTACCATATTTTAAAGGCTGTGAGACTTTATCAAGTCTATCAACATAAACATTGTAGCTTATGCATCCTTTTTGATGCTCAACATGGATGGCTTTCCAAGATACAATTATGCTGGTTTTGTTGAAATGTCTGACTTCTATTTTAGGGGCTGCTGTAGGAACTGTAAAGAACAAAGAATGGAGATAAACTGAGATAAAAAGGGCCTTCATAAATATCAGTGTGGTCAAATGCAGATGATAATTTTTACCTGATTGAGTAGAAATTGCCTGTATAAAATCAGCTATTCCTATTCCTTGGTCATAAAGTGCAAATACAGTGATTTTGTAACAAACATTAGGATGGATTTCTGTAAATACAAACATTAATAAATAAAGCAGTACTGTAAATTATTTCTTCAAAAGCAAAAGTAACACAGAGGTATAATATTTGTTTTTAGTCCAAAATCTATCATTAAAAAGATTCAAAGGACTTAGCTGCTCTAAATTATTTCATGTTTCAAAAAATCAACTAAAACACATTTGCTCTTGATATCCTGATCTTATCAAAATAGTTATTCAGACCAGCGTCAAAGGGATCAACTTTGTTTTGCAAAATGGCAAAAATTACATACATCTCTGTTTTACATGTTTCAACTTTTTGTTCTAAAATGCAAATATTTTAAGATAATGTGAATTTCATACATTACAATACAGAATTTTGTTATAAGAAATTTGACAAACAAGAGGAGACCATTCAGTCCATCAGGCCCGATATTTTTTAGCTGATAGCTAAGCTCTCCCAGTATCTCATCCAGATTCTTCTTAATGGTTCTCAAGGTTTCTGCTTCAACTCCTTGTCTCAGTAGTTTGTTCCAGATTCCCACAACTGGCTTCAGTTTTAAATGCACTTTTCCTTAATTTACACTGATGTCATTGTTAATATACTAATGTCTAAAATATAAACAAGACTTTTATGCATAAAATTCACAAAATATCACAGCATAATTCATATTTATACCTGATATATTCAGTGACAGTTTATCTTTTGCGAGTCGGATCCAGTTCAGATTACGTCTTTTTCGGCTATGCGGAGTCCATGACACAACATAGCTTTGCAATGGAGTCATTTCTTTCTCTGGTGGATTCCAAAATACTGAAATACTGTTGATGTTAGGCTTACAGGTTACTGTCTGTGGAGGAGGAAAACCTGAAAACCAACTGACAGTTCAATATAACAAGCAAAACAACACATCACTTACTGTAGCTCAACAAAATATCAAGAAAGGTAAAAGATTTATGTAAGTATACTGTACTGCACAACTGTGTTTTTTAAATGTTCTAAACAGGTTTTGTAAACAGTAGGTTTGTAACTTGTACACCAAGTTTAAAACAGCATTAAAAAAAGGTTTATACAGTCCTCATATTTTTATATTAATGAAATCAATCACTTTCTAAAAATTTAATGTCAACCATAACATAAATTATATATACAATTCATAAAGTATCAGTATGATTAAAGACTAGCCTTTTTGAAATCACAGTTAAACAGAATCAACATTGATGTCTTACATTTAGCAGATATAATTAATATTCTTACAGACTGTCAATAGATAAGTGAATGACATTTACTACCTGTGTTTATTGGTAAAGAAATGACTGCAGCTGGGGACTTTCCTTTAGAGTTGATAGCAGACAGCAAAATACTTCCAGATGGTTTTGGAATATGGATTTCATAATTGTTTTTTGTGACATTTTTTACATCATCGGTTTTACTTTGTATCTGAAGCTCCACTTCGTAATATAAGATAATGCCTCTTGATTCGGTTTCACTTAGGTTCTGTAAAGTAGTGCCACATATTCTCTAATTAGTCTAAATTAAAAAAAATGGTCATGTGAAAACTAATATTAAGAGCTATATACAAAATTACATAAAATAACCTGTCAAATTCACATATTGTGTTTAATGATGCAGATTTTAGATTACCTAGGCAGGCCCTGTTCCTGCACATGAGAACAAATAAAATACACAGTATGAAAACTTCAACACTGTCAACTAAAATTCTGTTTAAGGTAAAGGGGTGGGGGTTTTCCTTATCACAAATGGTGAGTGTTGTGTAAGGTTTCTCATCAAGGGTTTTCAATTGTATGAAAAACAAGGTAATATGGAGACAGCATTAGAAACACACCATAAAAACTTACAACACAAGATGACAGGGTAAGGAAGCCAAGCACAAGATCCCATTACATTATCCTATTGAACTTCACAAGATCTTCTCTCAAACTATATATGAGGATGGAAATGATCACTAGGTGTGAAACGTTTTCAGTCATTTTTATCGAAAACCGAAACTGTTTCTTATAGTGAGACTTTCACACTACATTTTTATTGTTAAAGGCTGCCTTTTCCTTTTCCTGTCAAAGCAGTAAGTATAAAAAAAAAAAAACAATTTCCACAACATCTAGGAAAAGTACGTTACATAATATGTTTAACAAGATTTACTCTCACACTAACAAACAAAACAGTTAACCATGAATAGTTTTCATTAGTATTTTAATTTGGAAGGAGTTTGCACTGGACAGCTGGGAGAACTGATCATTTTATTCCACTTTTACTCTTTGTGTTGCACGTATATACCCCTTAGGAATAACATCAGTCCCACATCTGTACAAGGTAAGTTAGTTTACAATCCTACAAGGTGTGTATCAAGAAAGAAAAAATGTAATTTGATCAATAGAGCTGAAAACATTGATTTTAGAAAGATTTACACATTGATTAAAGAGAGAGGTGCTTCACAAAAATAAATGCTGTTGCTTTTAATGTGTAAAATATGACTTTATACAGCATATTCAGTACTTGGTTTAACCAAACAGAAAAAAAACAGCTTAATGTATGCCTAAGGTAAAAACTAAATGTTAAGACTCGTTAGAAATTTGTTGGTTTATTAGTCATTTAAAATACTGCAATCGTTTAATGTCGAATCAGGTATCTGCAAACTTTTTTCATACTAAACTGTGTTAACTTATGGCTATTAAGATGTTTTTGGCTAGTCTTTATATCTTTATTACAAATGTAAAAAATAAAATTATATCTTAAAATACACTACCGTGGCTGTCCATTTGTCTGTCCAGGATTTTAAATCACCTGTAGCTCGCAAACTGTTTGAACTATACTGACCTGAAATTTGGTACACATATACTAAATTGACCTTAACTGTGCGCTTTCAGGGTGAGGATTTTTTATTACTCTTTTTATTTTTATTTTATTTTATTGTAGAATCAACTCTCGGCAGCAGCCAGCAGGACGGCCATGCGGCACATGCGCACGGGTGCCGTTCTCATTCCCTACCACCTTTACTGTCACTTCCCCTAGCTCTTCATATCTTAAATCATTCTTGAGGCAGCTTAAGTGAAAAATTAAGAAAAACGTACCAAGTAATTGCAACACAAACACTGACTTAATCAGTTTTAACACGAAAAGATGCCGACAAAAGAAGAGAAGAAGTGGGCCGCTAGGATGGAGAAAACAAGAGCTGCTCAGGAAGCAGCAAACAAATGCTAAACGTACAGAGAAAGAGTATGAAAACTGTAAGTCAAGTGTATTCATTGCACGTTATCGTGTAGTACACCGTTACTGGTAATTATACAGTATATTCTTTGTGTATGATCAATTCCAGGTTCCTGCAGCCTATTGCAAGTCAAATAATCAAATAAGAAATGTTTCACTTCAAAACGAAAATGATGCAGATCATAATGGAGAACAATTCCTAGAAATCATCATCACAAAGCAAGCAAGATTACAACTCATTCAATTCACAAGGTTAATATAAGGGGTTCTACACGCTGATGGATTCTGTACGCATTTGTTCCCCATCATTTCATGCATTAACATTTTAAAAGCAGAGATAATCTAATTACCACATTTTTGCCCATCTTTTCTTACATTTCATTTTTACTTGCCTTCCAGAAAACAATGAGTGACTGGTCTGAGGAGTCTGTATATTCCAAAAGAAACCAATAATCCAGCTTTGCCACAGGTGCTGCTCAAAGAAAACAAATATATATATCTACTGTTACTGTTTATTTACTACACAATATAATACTGAGAAGCACCCAGCTAGTTCAGTAATGATTATCATAGCACTTTTGGTTTGTACATAACAGCTAAGAAAAAGACTTGTTGGAGTATAGAAATAAGTGTACAAACACTTCAATTTTTTAACCAAATAAACACTTTTTTTCTTAATCCGGATACCTTTTGATAGTATCAGGTCTGCTTAACAAAATAATTAACTTATTTTCCACATAATATATGCTATATATATGTGAAATAAGACATATAAATATGAATCCTGTATGTGCCGTTCTTAGTGGCCTCAGCAGTCTAAAAAAAAAGTAACACCTTTCTGAATACATCATATGGAAACTAGTGATGACAGCATTTCAGGACATTCAAGTCATTGTGGTTCTTTCTTTTTGAATCATTAATGCCACACTGGAATAAGCATGAAAATTTGAAAGACTGAATGGCATTTGATGATGCACAGTGAAAACAGAATCACAGCTACAACTTTTAAGTTAATCAGGGAGCTTTGTAGTAAAGTTATGGCTAAAACATAGCAAGTATTCACTTGCTAAAGTGAAGCCATCTAATAGACTGTAACAAAAAACTGCTTTCATGAAAAACCCCTGCATGGAGTTTGCATGTTCACCCCGTGTCTGCGTGGGTTTCCTCCCACAGTCCAAAGACATGCAGGTTAGGATATAGCAGGCTGGATAATGGATAATGCCTGCTAGAGACCAATTCGAATTCTAGATATCCTAAAATATAAAACTATACAGTAAGGACAGTTTGTTGTGACATAATCACTTGGTTTGCCATATTTTAAGGCACTTTTAATAGCACAATTACATTTGTTGTGAACAGATTTAAATTGAACATGCTATATTCTGAAAATAAATGTTACAGGAATATCTGCGTTTATGGGGAAAACGCAAAAGGTTAAGTAACTTCCCTAAAAGCAGCAGGCTTGTATTTAATAAATGATTTCATGAACACAGCATCAAGAGTCTGCAGCAGACTTTAGGACTTCAAAATAAAGAATAAACATTATATTCAGTTGTACTATACACATGTATAAATAAATAATCTCTTGTTCAAAAATAAATTATAATTACGGTCACTAATCATTTAATCTGATATTTTAACTAAAGCAAATTCACAAGCTGATATTAATGCATACTTATTATTTTCAAAGGAAAGTAAACTATATTAAAATGTTGTAGATTGTTTTTATAATATTAAGCCAATGACTGTACATCAATTTATCTGTTAAATACATCTGACCGAGTATAGTATAAGTGGTTTTGCCTAAATGAATTCATTACACAAAACATGCATCCATAAATCCCTTATTAAAGCAGGTTAATCCAATGCAAAGCTGCAGGAGATAACAGAAATAGTTAACCATATTGTTACTTTATTTCAGAACGCTAGTAATTACAATTCTTATTAAAAAAATACAGAGGAAACTCATTTGTTGCAGATTATAATAAAAAAAAAACCTGCTGATGAATTTCTTTTAACTTCACCAGTTTGTTGTCTGGTACAAATCTTGTAATTGATATTTAATCCACTTCCTATTGTCCAAATGACTTGAAATTTTGCACACTTACTCACTTCCGATGACAATACATGAATCAATAATCAGTTTCACTAATTGATCAACTAATCCATGTTAATTAAGAAATGAAATTTTCATATGAAGAATAGTTAAAGATTTCACCAATAGATGGTGCTTGTAATGGATAGAAATATTAGAGGAAGTGGTAAAATATTGATTACAAAATTATACTAAAACAAACCCAAGACTAAAAAGTTGAATATATATATAAAAAAAATACTTTTTAAAAACCACACTTATATTAAGTTAAAATATATGGTCGCTTTTGCTAAGATTTTATTGGCTGATGAAAAATGCCCACGCTTTTATTTTACGAGTGATGTATGAAAGACTTATTTTTTACTTTTTAGTACACTTTTTAACTTAATATAAGCGTGGTTTTTAAAAAGTATTTTTTTATATAAACATTTTCATCCATCCATTTACTTTTCAGTACAAGATCAAAAGGGACATATGCTATTGGCAGCATCAGGTGCATGGCAGCAATCAACTCTGACCAGGGCTCCATTGCTGGATTCACTCACACAACCACATTCATTTACATTAGGCAATTTAGTGGGGTCAGCTCTCCTTAAATAACACAGAGCCAGGCAGGGCTCTAGACTAACTTTTTGCACTGGTTGCACTGGTGCGCCTAACTTTTTTTCTTAGGTGCACCCAAATTTTCAACCGCATCACATTTAACACCACAGTTTTACAAGTTCACTTTATTTATTTATTTGTTTTTTTTTTTAATCGCTGTCCATATAGGCAATATTGACTTGTAAATGATTAACTAACAATCTGGTCAATATAAAGTTCTTTATTTGAAGGCAAGCACAATTCTACAAGAAAGGTAACTTACTGAAAAAGTGTTGGTGCTTAAAGTGCTTTACTGAGCTGAAATGTAAACTTAAAAAATCTCAAGATAAATTAACTAAAAAGAAAATCTAAATTAAGTGTTTTAAGGGCTTCAAACTGAACATCTCATGGCTCAATGTCTTTAAGTATAAGAATATTATGGTTAATGCAGTAACGAGACGGTAGGCATATTATTGACATAGGCTCTATGACATGACATGGCTTACCTTGGGCATGAGCATGCTCGACCTCAATGTGTCCAATAAGTATATTCACCGGTCTTCCTCTCCGCAAGATACGACCGTACACAATGACACATTCCTTTGTGGCGATATCTGTGTCTCCGTCGATCAGGAATGCCATGTACGCACTGTTCGCAATTTGCACAGACGTCTTTTTTTTCCAATGTATCTGCGATGACTCCTATAAATTGGGCGCACGCGACATCATTGCTGTACGTCGGGTTTACGTTCAAGCCATTTTTCTTCATAAGAATTACTTCGGACTTGAATTTAGTGAAGGGAAGTTCTTCTTTTGCAATATTGTAGGCAACGTTAAACTTAATTATCATCTCGGCCTCGTCTGATGATCTGTTTGCTGCTGCCTGCCGCTGAAAGGCAGCGGGGAGAGGGGACACTTGAGCAGTGCATTTATCGCGGCATGTAATGTGTTTTATAGATGCATTGTGCTTTTTCAGCGTTTCAATTCTAAATGTATTACAACCAGTCACAAATGCACTACTGCCGGCCATGGTCTTCCCACACTCTTTACAGTAAATAGAGTGCATTATATTATCGGCTTTACTGTATCTTAGCCAGGGAAACTGGTCAAGCCACTCTTTTCGAAATGTATACAATTTACCCCTTTTAATTTCAGTGGGCTCGGACTCGATCGTATGTGGCTCATCATCTAATGCCGTCTCCGGACCAGGGCTTGCTATAACTTGGGAGGTTGATGGCTCCGTGTCAGAGCATTGGTTATGATTTTCGGACGGATCAGGCCCTAACTTAACATTCTTAACGAAAAAGCTGTCAATCGTTCTTTTCATCTTCTCTCATAATCCGCGGCTACATCCACTGTTTACCTGATGGGCTACTCACCTCTCTCTGTCTGACTGCATCACATGCATTTTCAAACGTACACACACGTACAGGAATATCTGGACCACGGCCAATCAGAGGGGGGGGCGGGATCCGCCCTTCACTATCTCTGATTGATTTAGACCACGATATGGGCCTAATGTGTGTCTGTTGTTGAACAACAGGGAGACTTTAAGAGTCACGGAGTTTCGTTTTTTTTCCCCCTCGAACGGCTGGTCGCACCGGTGCAACCTTTGATTTTTTTTTGTCGCACCATTGAGAAATTAGGTCGCACTCTAGAGCCCTGCCAGGGGGAAGCATACTCAAAGAAAACACTCGGCCTCCAAATAGATATTAGCTGGGTCAAATTAGGAGACATAACTCTAGGGATGCTAGAAGTTTTTAGCACTAATTACTGTGTAATCTGCTACCTATTACTGAGAATTTAGAAAACAAACATACTGTAATAATGAAAATAGTCTATGCTTACCAGCTTCTTCAGTTCTATTAAGTATTGGTTTGCTCCAGTCACTCCAAACTCCTTTCATGATACTCATTTTGCTTCGCATCTGAATTTCATAATTTGTAAAGGGTTGCAGGTCTGTCAAAATATACATTCTTTCAAAAGAATCCTTGAAAAAAAATAAAAGCAACAGAAGTTACAATTTCACAAAGGTTCTATAAAGAGAAGACTTAAAAAAAGTTAAAATGTTAATTTTCTGAAAAATTGATTAAAGGCTTGTACATGCTAGATCAAATGCTTCTGGATTTGTACTGCTTCACTAAAAGGGAAATTAAAAATAAATCACTTCCATTTACATATTTATCATTTTGTTCAAATGACATTTTATACTGCACTCTAAATGCAACTACTGGTTAGATTTGAAAGGTGAACAGTTAATTAAAATCAAGTTCATTGTCATATATACAGAGTATAGTGAAATTTTTAATGGCATTCCCCAATACACTAGTAACACTAGTATAAGACAAATAAGAAAAAATTAAAAGATACTGTAGATAGAACTTTATTTGTACCCAGGTCAATATTTGGCTTTTAACAGAAGCTGTTTTAATAATAAATAGACATATACGTGAATATATATGCACACACAGTACACTCTAAACAGACAACAGAATGACTAAAACGGAAGAAAATTAAAAAGAAAGAAAAACTTTTGACTTGGTAGTCTCAGTCACAGTGATGTGCTATACAGGCGTATTGCTGCTGGTATGAAGGAGGCCCTGTAGTGTTTCTTGACACACGTCTGCTAAATAATTTGTTGCCTGAAAGTTCTCAGTGTTTGTGTGTCAGACAGAGGGTGTGCAGCATTGTTGATAATGGTACTCAGTTTTGCTTTAATACTCTCCTTCACTACAACCTGCAGAGGGTCCAGAGTGTGTCCCATAACCGAGACTGCCCTTTTAATTAGCTTGTTGATTCAATGGGCCTCTCTGGAAGTGATGTTACCTGCCCAGCACACCACAGCATAGAAGGTGCAAAAGATGTTACTACCCATATTAAACGGACACAGTCTCCTAAGAAAAGAGAACCTGTTCTGCCCTTTCTTATATAGCTCCTCAGTGATTCAAGACCATTCCAGCCTGCCATTGATGCGGACCACCACTACATCCACTCCCAGAATAGATCAGTCAGAGTGGCTCTTTGAGAGAGAGAGAGAGAGATACTTTATTAATCCCAAGGGGAAATTCACATACTCCAGCAGCAGCATTGGTGTGGCAAAAGGCAATAACCAGTTCCATGGTTTTGCTGATGTTTAGTTGCAGACTTTTTTTCTGCACTAAGATACAAATTTCTCCGCCTGACTGCTATACTCTGTCTCACACCTATCCTTATAAAATGCACCCCATAAGTGCAGAGTCATCTAAGCATTTCTGCAAGTGACCTGACCTGGTGTTATATTTATAGACGGAGGTGTACAGAATAAAAAGAAAAGGTGACAGGACTGTTCCTTGTGGATACAACACAGATAAATGAATACAATATCATATATTAAATCCTCTATCAGAATATATAAATATATTAACGTTCATGTACCATACATGATTGACTGGCATGCTAACAAAAAATCCTTCACTATTTGCAGAAGGCCTAAGGAAAATGGTTTACACAAATGGATCAACCTCATTGCACTCTTGCCCATAAACTTCCAACATCATTGGAAAGTTAATTTAATAGTTAAAAAAACATTAAAAAACAATGATGATGTCACACATTTAATAATCAGAAAGGGCTATGTTAGTGCCAGGCCACAGTAGCTGCACAGCAGCACAAATGCTAGCAAGTCCAAGTGAAAGTAAGTGGTATCATTGTCTAACCAGTGTCCTTTTTCTAATCTTCTTTAGTAACTTGATTGTTATTGGTTTACACATCTGACTCACCTGCAGTTTATCATCATCACTCAGGTTCAAAAATCCATCACTAATATTCTATTAATTGTTCTGTTCCAGTATAAACTATAATGATAACTGAGAAATCTTCACATTTAAATGTTATACAACATCAAATACAGTGGATTTAATTTTCCAATCATCATGCAGAGCCTTCTATGTCTGCTTTGAGAGTGCCAACATTCATTTCTGACATCATCATAAAAAAAAAAATAAGTATCATTTTAAATCAACAGTTCTAGTTATGTTTTGTCTATCTCAGTTGGTCTGTTTTTTATTCCTGGATTCTTAGCATTACCTTGATTTCCTAAACACATCTTTGGATTCTCCTTATGGTCCTTGTTTTGTTTTTGCTGTGCACTACCTTGTCTGTCTTGTCCAAATCCATTTTTTTCACAGACCCAGACTTGATCCATATCTAAGATGTAAGGTCATGCTTTTTACTGGTTGTCAAGTAAATAACTCTAAATTTAGGCTCACGTAATACAGTGAGCTCACCTCAATGTAATAATGGGTTTCTTATGAATAGACCTTCTAATGTACAAAAATAAATAGATAAATAAATAATGAATAAATGCAAGTACCTTGCACAACTTACAATCTGTAATTTTTAATTATGAAAAGCAAATCAGACACATGAAAGACTTTTTACATAATCTATCAACTGTTAACTTATTGTGACAAATGGTTTAACATCTTCATTAAAAACAAATACTATTATAAATAACACCAACTTTATTTAAAAAAGCAGGATAGCTTACATTTATAAGATGAATACTCCAATTCTGATTAAGAGGCCGATATCGGATTTCCAAAACTGTTGTATTCTGTTCATCTTCCCAATATATTATCATGTTTGAGAACAAATTATTTATAACTGTGATTCTTGGGGGATATGGCTTAACTACAAAATACAAAAGTAATATTATTAAAAACTTTATAATCAAAGTTAAATAAAACTAATATTAATTGAGCTGATTATCCAAAGTAATTATTATAAGTCATGTTATAATCAAATATTATCTAGGATGAGTATTCTGAAAACATTGTTTCACTAAGAACATCATAAATATTGTTTTAAGTCTGATATATAATTTATGAGTGTTTCCCAAAGTCTTTTGTAACTACAGTACAATGTCAAATCCTTCACAATCTAGGTGGCTCCCCCACTCTACTTGATAATCACTACATACTTCTTAATCTTGCTGCATCCTGAACCCACTGTAGCAACAGACAGTGGTAGCCTGACAGAGCACCTTAAATTCATGCTATGAGAATACTCTGAGAATTAAGAATACTAAGATTTACACTTTGACCAGATGACATCATTTTAATGGTGAAATATAATGAAAAGTCAAGCAAAATGACACCTTTTGTTGGCAAACTAAAAAGATTACAATATGCAAGCTTTCAAGGCAACATGTAATCACTGATTATATATAAACCAGAAACGGCGTACTGCATGATAACATGCAGGAAATACACTTGACTTGAGTATTCCTAATTTTCAGACTCTTTCTCTTTACGTTTATCATTTGTTTGCTCAGAGGTTGATGCGCTTGCTGCTTCCTGAGCAGCTGATCTTTTCTCCACCCTAGCGGCCCGCTGCTTCTCTTCTTTCATCAGCATCTTTTTGCGTTAAAACTGATTAAGTTAGTTTTTGTTTTGCAATTACTTGGTACATTTTCTTTAATTTCTCAGTTAAGCAGGCACTTAAGTGTTCAATCTGCCTCAAAAATGATTAGCGAATGTGGTAGGGAATGAGAACGGCGCCCATACACATGCGCCACATGGCAACCCTGCTGCGCGCTGCTGTGAGTTGATTCTACAATAAAATAAAATGAGTAATAAAAATCACCACCCCAAAAGCGGATAGTAGACGTCATGCAATATATGTATACCAAATTTCAAGTCAATATGTAAAACGGTTTGCGAGCTACAGGTGATTTAATATCCTGGACAGACAAACGAACAGCCACGGTAGCGTATTATATAGGAAGATTTTATAATTCAAATTAACTAAGACAAATGTAGAATCAAATGAATACACACTTTTACAACCTTACTGAAAGAGAATGTTCCCAAATGCTAAACGAAACGGCCAGCAGTTGAAAAATTTGACTTCTTTAATTTGAATTATAAAACCTAACTGTATCTTAAAAAACATTGCATTTACAATCATTCAAAGAATATAAACATTTTTGGGGACATAGTGTAGTATACAAATTGTAATGATCATTTAAACCAGGCATGTCAAACTCACTACCATTGGTGGGCCGCTTTGACTGCCATATGTGCGTCAGTGGGCCGCACTATAACAAATACTATTATAATATTATACAAAGCTTTCTTTCCGATACTGAAAACTTTAAAAAATGTAACACTTAAAGTTTAAAGAAAAGCAATTTATTTCCATACACTCTCCGTAAAACAGCGTACAATTAGAGTCTTAGCCTCTTAGCTAGGTCCTTATACTATTATATTATATTCATTGCTTATATAGGAGTCTTACAGTCTGAGATCTATTTATTTTGTCCCAACACTTGGCATCTCTTGTTAGTAACCAGTTTGTCAATATCAGGCTTGAAATCTTGTGCAGCTGCAACTTTTATGAGGGATGAAAGGTGCTCGACAGTACGTCTTGAGTGATGTGGGGTTTTGGTAGCTTTCATTAATGAAAACAATTGCTCACAAAGGTAAGTGCTTCCGAACATAGACAGTACTCTCGATGCAAACTTACGGATCTGCACATACGAGGGTGGCAGGTAACCATACAAGCCTGGCACACCAACTTCGTTGTATTTTGCCTTCAGAATAGAATCTGACTGCAGTTCAATCAATTCCATTTGGATATTGTCAGGCACATTCTCAACGTTGTAAGAGAACAGCACAAAGTCCTGTTCGTGTGAACCGAAATCACAAAAACGCTCATTGAATTCATTGCTCAGTATTTCAAGTTGGAAAACAAATCCTCCAAAAATCAAATTTTACTTTACTAAGTTTCCTTCAAAGTTTATATTGTAAAATAAGCCGATATGCAAAAAGCCACCTGACCTACACTAATTTTACAAACTCAAAATCACAAAAATATGTTAATAACCAACTCACCAACTTCTCGCATCCACTTCAGATCTTTAGCTATAGTCTGCACTAACTGTTCGTTACAATACTAGCACAAAATTACATAAAACTAGAGCAAAAAACGTGAAAATATACAAGCTATTACTACTCGCGATGGTCAATTCTGCCCAGTGGCCAGTCTCAGCAGCCCAACCAGTAGTGTAGCCTAGCAGGGGCGGCTCTAGGCTCGTGGCAGCCGTGGGCAGAGAAAGAATCGGTGGCCCCTTCACCCACCAATGTAAATATGGTATCTTATGCACAGCGGATGGCCACGTCCGTTGCGGACACTGTATAGCCACCTCGTGCTCATGACACGCTGCTACATGCGCGCGTCCGTAACTTGAAAACCAAGTGGCGGCCCATGATATTCTCATTACGGCAGAACGTTATAATACTACATATAGCTTACTGCTCCAACTCTAGCAACATTAGTAAATACAGCGTACTAATTAACAAGAAACACAATGTTTTTCGGCCACATTGCCGTCAGCTGTGTCGTTATTTTCTCTTTCTGTTTTATATTCAGTATATATTGGTGTGGCGTCCCTGTGCAGGTGCACAGTTTTCACATACCTAAAGCCGCACCTGCTGCCTGCTGCCCGCTGCTGCAGCCTAGCACTTCAGTTGTGACGTTGCAGCTCATTAACTTTGGTCAAGGCTCGTGGCTATACTAACAGATGACGTTTCCGGTACCGTAATGCCATGGGAAAACTAGCTTTTGTCAGAAGGCAGAAATGATTTGATCACAAACAATAGAAATCATTTTGTACAAGTTCAGTGCTAACTGTCATGAGGGCCACACAGATTTCTGTTGCGGGTCGCATGCAGCCCGTGGGCCGTGTGTTTGACATGCCTGATTTAAACAATTTCTACTGTTAATAATTACAAATTTATAAGTTGACAATATTTCCGTTGCAGATGGTTACAGAAAGACGTAGTAGGAAAGAACGGTAAATTACAGAAGCCGGGGATTGGTATGTTTGAGAAAAGATGTAATTAAGCTAAACCAGCTCCCAAGTATATCAAATGAATTCTGTATCAGTGTTTCCAACTTCCACCTTACGAACCCAAGTCTTACTCATTATTTAAATTGTTAGGGTGTAGCTGATACCTATTTACTACTCCCCAGCTTCCAGAAGCCTAGTTATACCGCACTTACTACAAATGTTCTCTAAACTGAATGTTTCTGTTCTGTCTGTCTCTTCTAACCTGTTTGTTCTGGCTGTTGGAAAGGCTGCCATGTTCCTTACTGTACAATAACATTGTAGGGTGCATTTCCTGAAAGCATTGTAACACTGAAAAAATTGTAAAGTCCATCATAAGATCAACTGTGAATTTAAGAGTTTTTCTGAAACACCATCATAACTAAAATAGCATGTTAAATTCTTCATAATCTACATGCTCCCAGACCTAGTTGTTAATCGCTACATGCTTCTTAAACAGGCTCTCTCTTGTACTGAAAAATTATTGTAGTATTGTCATTTTTCATTAGAGCTGGTGATCAAGTGTCCCATTATTTCCCTTTCAATAACTGTATCAAGCAATTAGCTTCTCCTACACTTTCCCAT
This sequence comes from Polypterus bichir lapradei, assembly GCA_026402145.1. Classification (NCBI taxonomy): domain Eukaryota; kingdom Metazoa; phylum Chordata; class Cladistia; order Polypteriformes; family Polypteridae; genus Polypterus; species Polypterus bichir. The sequence goes on from JANRMT010062857.1 coordinate 30,757,494, forward strand.
TCTTCATTTCTCTTCTTGGTGTCCACCACTGCTAATTATAACACTGTTATTTTTGACAGGAGCTTAAAACTCATTATCAATTACATAAAATAGCTGTTGTATATTACTATAATAACCAATATGTCTCAACTACTAATACATCCCAAAATGCCCAGGGAAAGGCTATGTAAGAAGCTAGCCAGCAGATAATGTTACCTTTGTAGACTAGAGCATAGTTTTTAATTAAGAAAAGAGTTAAACAGAGTACACTGCATCTTTCCTATTGGAAAGCAAATATTTATAAAGAAAAGGCTTACCTATATCTTGAAGGCTGAAATTTAAAATATGAGAGGATGCATTTCCCAAGGTGTTTGAAGCAATGACCCAAACAGAATACTGTGATTCCTCATCGAGCAGAGAAAACGTTACATCTCCAAAAGAAGGGTTGGTATTTATAAAGCTTAACTTGTGAGTCTTATTTTTCACCCTGTAAAAGAAAGTGGAAGAATTAAGACAGACTTGTATTTTGAATGCACTGTAAAACAGTAAATTCTCAGTTTTGACTGCCACTGTTTATGTAAGTGCTGTAGTGGTAGATATGCAAAGTAAATTAAGAACAGCAGCATGTGTTCTTATGCAGTGTATAAGACCAATCAACAGAAAATGCTAATAGTAAACAACTTTGACAAAACTGAAGTCCCCCCCCCACCCCCACCGTACAAGGATGGTGTTGGAATTGTGGAAAAAAATAAAGTTTTGAAGATAAGGTAGGGAATATAAAAAAAACCTCATGAATAATAAAAATCACAATTTGTAGATTTTTGAGAAGGTATTTATTTGTCTATATAAATTATGACAGCATTCTTTCACTTTCCTAAAAACCCATATCTTATTTAACTATGAAAGAACAACTACTGTATAAACTTTACTAGAGAAAGCTGATAAATTTCAAATAATGTGCCAAAAAGCAGCAGAGTAGCAAAAAAAAAGTGAAAACACATATTTGTGTAGCTAATACTGGATTATAAATTCCAATGGTGCTCTATTCCCCTGGATTTTAATTTACTATTCAACTTTACTATCTGTGTCTGATCCTACTACCTGACAGTAAAATACAAAACAAAAAAGATTTAACTAAACACTTCTCAAAAAGAAAAAGAAACACAAAAGTACATATAGTATGGCCCAATCTTTCTTACCACAATAAAGATGTAGTTTTAATAAGAGGATGTCTTCCTGTTTGCCAGGTACATGTGATGTTCCCAAATTCTCCTTTCTGAATGCAGCTCAAATGTGTAGGTTCTTCAGGTGGGTCTTTGAGATGAAAAAATTCAATAATAGTGTGAATAATTGGAGAACAGTTATTTATAATCATTAATTTATGTATGTTATTTATGCATACATTGGCTGTTTTAAATAATAAAATCTACTTAATGCTAGTTTAATAGCATATGTGAACAGAATATTTTTTGTCCTAAATGTGTATGTGAACCACTTCGAGCATAAGCCGACCCGAATATAAGCCACAGTACCTAATTTTACCTACAAAAACTGGAAAAACTTATTGACTTGAGTATAAGCCTAGGGTGGGAATGCAGCAGCTAGTGGTAAGTTTCAATAATCAAAATAAATACCAATAAAATTACCATACATTAACTGAGGCATCAGCTCATTAATTGAACATACAGCCCGGAATGAGTCTCACAGGGGCTGCACAGCACCACACAGAGCCCGCAGCAGTTCTTCTACCGCCCGCAGACCAAACCAGGTACTGTACTGTACACTCCAGCTTTCTGTTGGGTTGGCAGGGGAAGCGGGACTCGAATATAAGCTGAGGGTGACGTTTTTCAGCACATTTTGGGTGCTGAAAAACTGGTCTTATATTCGAGTATATATACGGTAAATTCACAATGTCCTACAATTCAGTCATAGAAACTAATGTACTGTACAGTACTTAAATGGAAACTAGTTTCTTCATTGGTAATGGGGACCAAATTATTAGGTACTTTTAATATTAACATAGACTCTGGCATTTAATCTCTCGATTGTTAATTATGTATTATGAATACAAATTTATGGTTGACATGTAGTTCTCCATAGCATTGATACCTGTAGGCAATTGCCAAAACTAAACTGACAAGGATACATTTACCTAATAATGTTGTGTATTTTAAAACTTTGACAAGAGTTTAACTGCAGCAGCTTTATTACTGGAATTCTTCTACCAAAGTCTGGTATACATTGTTTTTTCACTGGTAATTTGACAGATTTACTGGTGTTGATCTAGGTAATCATACTGCAAATCATGACAAGAAAGTTAAATTAAACTCAAGACATCAAATATTCAAAAAAAAAAAAAAAACCAAATTTCAAATTGAACCTGAAAAATAATTTGTTTTCATAATCAATATTTCCTATCATATTTTTTTAGGCAACATGCACACAAAATATTTTCAGTGCTGTACAGTAAATATAATAGTTAACCATGAGCTACAAAAAAACTCAAACGGTATCCCTGAAAATCTAGTGTAATGGATCCTTTCAAGTAGAAAATACAATATAAATAACCTAAACATTATGATCTATTCCCTGCTAAAAAAGGGAAATAATGATAAGTTGCACCAAAGCAGTAGATTTTTTCAGAAGGTATAACAAGTACAACAATATTTATTAATATAGTACATTTTGTTGCATGAAAGTATCTTTAAGTGCTTTACAATAGTATTTATTGGGATAAGTATATATTAGGATATTAATTTTGGGATTATTTTTAATTTTTTCACCCTTTTCAGCGGCACTATGCTTACTGTAATACTTGGTTAACAAAATGAATGTCACAATTTTTCAGAAAATAATCTGTCATAAAGGTTAATTGAAATTGACTACCTACATCCAAGTTTAATGTCAATCCCACAGGTGATAGGTCTGGTGTTACAATTTGTTTTGCAAACAAATGTTGTTTTGTTTACTCGGAGTTCCTTAATTTCTGAATAAACAGCTGTCTGATTATGTTGTTTAGTAGGTAGCTCAATATGATCCTGTAAAATAGTTTTCCTGCAGTTTTCACTCCCTTTGTCATAGAAAGTACACCGAACTGATAGAGAACTTCCCATTTTCACCTCTGTTCCTTGGCTGGAGTTTATGGAACCCTGTTCACAGACAACTTAAAGAGAAAAAAAATCATGGAATATGAGTCACCTGTGGCATATTACATAACAAAATATTTATCATTTTCAGCAATTATGTCTGGACGTAAAAAAAAAAAAAAGATTAATTATTTTAAATTTTCAAATTAATGTATTCACCTAAATATACATTTTAGTTAGACTGTTAATTCTATGCCTTTTGGTGATTAAATCTATATATCAAAAGGTATGACTGCTTTGGAGATGAATCCAAAGGCAATAATATCAAAGGAAACAAAAAAGCATGGTCTACATAGAAAAGCACACAGACTGCTAGACATAACATGACTGCAGATCAAGATGGAAACAATGGATTCTACAAAGATGGAAAAAGCTGTAGTTAAATTGCCACAATATCTGACATCACGTAGACACATAAACCTTCTCTTTTATAAAAGCAAATAAATTTTTAGCATTTTACGATAAAAATAAATAATTACCATGGGATTTCACAAACTTTCAATCAGTACTGTGTTTGCTAGCATCCCATGCCGTACAAAATAAGAAAAAAAAAAGATTTTTGCAAAATTTTGTTTCTTCTAGGAATTATTCATGATGGGAATAATAATCCCACAACATTTTCATTGTTTTACACACCTAACTAATCAATTAACTGTTTTATTCTAACATACTTAAAAGTATGTTTTCTTCTTTTAAAACAAAAGCTTTGAAGCTGGGGAGTCGCATAAGGAAATTTAACCAGATATACTCAAATTAATTGATAAACAAATGTACATACATACAGCAATTTTTAAAAGCATAGTTTGTCTCCAGAATCATACAGCACATTTGAAAATGCTCATTCTTATGTCTCAATTTTTGTGCTGTTTATGCACCATTATATTTTATATTTTGCATGAAACAAAGTAATGTTACAGATAAAATGAAAATTGCATTTACAAATCTGTATGCTACAGACTGCAATAACATACTGGCCAAAATTTTAAAAAATTAACATACCAACTTTAGCTCCTTTGACCTTTACTAGAGTGATCATATTCATGGCCATCCAACAGGCTGTAATAAAGTACCATATACAAGACATCTGGCTCCACTACAAAATAATTATAAACGTTCCTAAAGAAGAAACACGAAAATCAATCAGACTCAAATTGCATATGTATCAGGAACAAATTGAGATTTAATACAAAAGAAATGCTGCCAAATAATAACCAAGGCATAATATTTCTAAAAACAGGTGGAAATAAATTTATCTGCGCCATTAACAAGTATTCATGAGCAGTCCCTAGAATTATTACTACTTAACAGAAAATCAAGCACAAAGGAAAAACAGTGTTGACTTACATTAGTTGGAGACAGGTTTAATATCCCATACATAGACAGTTATGGGCATCAACAATTCAGGGTACTTCAGCACCTGCTATGAGCAGCAGATGGAACTGGTTTAAATATGGAGATGCCTTGTCTCTTCAGTTTTGCATGTTGGGTCTAGCTTCTTTTGACTAAAATATATGTGCTGCTTATCAGTTTCTGAGGTAATGGGTACAATCAACATTGCTTAACATTAGTGATGAGCTGGCTACTCAAAAGAACTGAATTTGCTGCAAACACCAGCGAAATTAACACCATTAACAAAGGAAGAAAAGTGTTTAGCTCCTGTCTGGAAGTATTTTCACATTTTAATTCCATAAACATCTGCCTGTCATTTAGTATTTAAATAAATGTATCTAGTTAAAAAAGTCACTGGACTCATTTACTGTCACAGGTAGTAATTTTCTTGAGAAGTGAGATGTGTGTTGTAATTGTTCCAGTAGTACGAAGCTCACTTTGCTGATTATGACAACTGTGGTGATTGCAATATTAAAGATGCATCAGAAACATATGCAATGCACAGTACAATCCTCCATGTTGTTTGAAGCAGACATACACCATCGGCCTCATCTGGTAGAATTAAGCAACAGGAAAGGGCAGTCACTAGGTAATGGCAAGGGATAGGTTTGAAGATGCACTAAATCATATCATAGTTTTTAAAAATGCACCTGCTGGTCCACAGTGATGTGAACAGAAAAACTAGAATATAACTTTACTTATTTGCTATGCACTACTTCCGTCATATAGCTAAAGGAACAGTTTTAGGAACAATATTTTGTGCTTTCCACCCCAAATTTTAAAAACCACCAAACATATTTCATGATTAGAAAATCACAAGCAAAGTAAAGACCTAAGCTCAGTTGCTGCAATTAATACTTTCATATCATTTTCTATCTGCTGCTACTTAGATACTGGACACTTTACAAAGAGCTCTGTCTCAGCCAAAAAATCTTCTTTTGAAAATATATAAAAAAATAATGAGTCTTATCATGACATTTCCATTTTGAACTTTTACTGTGGGAAAAAAAGTGCAATAATTTCATATTATGGACACTTAGGAAAACAACATAAAGGTTCCCCTGCACATAAAATGTTTATTAGATTTAGGTTTTCTTCCTTGTGATGACAGGCCAACTGCTTTTGAAGAGCTTAAGGATACTTTCATTCCAGGGCTACAGGCATCAATATAGAAATGGGTGATAAACTAGTTGATCCACTACAGGAGGAAATTTTTCTTGCGGATTGAATTAAAAAAATATATATTTTACAGTATGCTAAAACTAACTGAAAAACCTGTATACACATTTAAATGTAAACCTTAACATTGCCACAAAAATGCAAATCTGTGTATGTTTAAGGGAATCAGAAGTGTGATTTTTATCTTTTATTAGTATACTAGCAAAATACCAACGCTTCGCAGCGAAGAAGTAGTGTAATAAAGAAGTTAACATTTTAAAAATAACGTAACATGATTGTCAATGTAATTGTTTTGTGACTGTTATGAGTGTTGCTGTCATCAAGGATTTGATTATCATTATTTCTTTCAATCACGTTCGTATTTGGAGGACGTGTTGTGTTCAAGTTACATTCCGTGTTTGTCAACCGTTGTAAAGATAACAGGTTTCATTCATCGAAGTGATCACTACCCAAATCAGTACTCGTGAATCTAAGATGTTTAACAGGCATTCCCGGTATTAAGTTGTGGATTTGCCTGCGAATATTTAGCGGCAGCGTGTCTATGAACTTAATTTAAACTTAAGCTTTACACCTTGCTTTCCTATTGATATGTCTACAAAGGCTTGTTTAGTTTCAGAGGGTTGTTCCTTTCTAACTGCATCAATAAACAGCTCGTCTTCCTCTTTATCTCAGACATCACACACTGCATGCACGGGTTTACCTTTCCCAGTCCTGCAAACTTTAGCGTAGTGGTTCAATTTACCACATTTTTTACACTGTCTTCCTTTAGCTGGACATTGACTTTTTCCACTGTGTGCTTTGTTTCCGCAGTAGCTGCACTTATGAATATGCTTGTATGCGTGACTCGCTTCATATTGTTTTGCTGCCTTCTCAATTGTGAAATGCGTTTTTTGTTCAGTGCTCTTTGGAGCTCTTGCTTGTTGTCTGTGTACTGCATTCACAGTCAGTTCATGTGAGCCGCTCGGAGTACATGCATCGAAGGTTCTCAGCTGTGCTTGTGCTATTTTGTGCGATCTTGCGATGTCCACAGCTTTATTTAATGTTAGCTCAGACCCAGCACTTAAAAGTTTCTCTCGCACTTTCGCTGAGTTTGTGCCAAACACTATTCTATCCCTGACCATCTCATCTTCGTTTGCATAAGCACATTCCTTCACCAGCAATTTTAACTCTGTTACAAAGTGATCAAAAGTCTCGTTTATACCCTGCGTCTTCTCATTAAACTTGTATCTCGTGAATATCGTATTCGTCATAGGCATGACAAACGCCTCGTAGCGGCAGCGTGTCTATTGGTTTGCTGCTGACGGACGGCCTTATATGGGCAGGCACTCAATTACGTGGGAGGCGTGCATATGGGGGACACAATATAGGCAGGCAGCCAACTACGTGGGAGGCGTGGCGATGGGTGACGCAACTCTGCCTCACATGGCGACTGAGCTGCAGGCTATGGCAGTATATATGTACGTAAGTAGGATTCAGTTATGACCGTTACGCGTAGAATTTCGAAATGAAACCTGCTTAACTTTTGTAAGTTAGCTATAAGGAATGAGCCTGCCAAATTTCAGCCTTCTACCTACACGGGAAGTTGGAGAATTAGTGATGAGTGAGTCAGTGAGTCAGTCAGTCAGTCAGTCAGTCAGTGAGGGCTTTGCCTTTTATTAGTATAGATAAATGGGGAGGGTTACGTCAGGTAGGGCATCCGGTGTAAAATTTTGCCAAATCAATATGCGGACAACAATACAAATTTCCATACTGGATCGGTCGAGCCCCGGGTTAATAATGACTGCCACCAGTACTGTTAGCCAACAGGTTGCTGGCGGAAATTGGGCTACTGTTGGCCGAAGAAGAAGAAGTAGAAGAGGGGGGAGACGTGTCCGGAGGCAGGAGGAGAGGAGGAAAGTAAAGAGAGTGGAACTGAGGGTAGGAACTTTGAATGTTGGCAGTATGACTGGTAAGGGGAGAGAGTTAGCAGATATGATGGAGAGAAGGAGGGTTGATATATTGTGCATCCAAGAGACTAAATGGAAGGGGAGTAAGGCCAGGTGGATTGGAGGTGGATTCAAATTGTTCTATCATGGTGTGGATGGGAGGAGAAATGGGGTAGGAGTTATTCTGAAGGAACAGTATGTCAAGAGTGTTTTGCAGGTGAAAAGAGTGTCAGGCAGAGTAATGATTATGAAGCTGGAAATTGGAGGTGTGATGATGAATGTTGTTAGTGCATATGCACTGCTAGTTGGGTGTGCAATGGGTGAGAAAGAAGATTTTTGGAGTCAGTTGGATGAAGTGATGAACAGTGTACTCAAGGGACAGAAAGTGGTGATTGCAGCATATTTCAATGGGCATGCTGGTGGAGGGAACAGTGGAGACGAGAAGGTGATGGGTAGGTATGGTGTCAATGAGAGGAACGAAGAAGGTCAGAGGATAGTGGATTTTGCCAAAAGGATGAACATGGCTGTGGTGAATACGTATTTTAAGAAGAGGGAGGAACATAGGGTTACATACAAGAGTGGAGGAAGATGCACACAGGTAGATTACATCCTATGCAGAAAAGTTGATCTGGAGGAGATTGAAGACTGCAAAGTGGTGGCAGGGGAAAGCGTAGAGATCAAAAAGAGGTAAAGAGTGAGGGCAGAGCCAAGGATCAAATGGTGGAAGTTGAAAAAGAACGACTGCAAAGTTGAGTTTAGGGAGGAGGTGAGACAGGCACTGGGTGGCACTGAAGAATTACCAGACAGCTGGGAAACTACAGCAGATGTAGTAAGGGTGACAGCAAGAAGGGTGCTTGGCGTGACATCTGAAAAGAGGAAGGAGGAAAAGGAAACCTGGTGGTGGAATGAGGAAATACAGGAGAGTATACAGAGAAAGAGGATGGCAAAAAAGAAGAAGTGGGACAGATGCAGAAAGTAGACAAGAGTACAAGGAGATAAGGCACAAGGTGAAGAGAGAGATAGCGAAGGCTTGAGAAAAGGCGTATGATGAGTTGTATGAGAGGTTAGACACTAAGGAGGGAGAAAAGGACCTGTGCCGATTGACTAGACAGGAGGACCGAGCTGGGAAAGATGTGCAGCAGGTTAGGGTGATAAATGATAAAGATGGAAACGTACTCACAAGCGAGGAGAGTGTGTTGAGCAGATGGAAAGAGTACTTTGAGAGGCTGGTGAATGAAGAAAACGAGTGACAGAAGAGGTTGGATGATGTGGAGATAGTGAATTAGAAAGTGCAACGGATTAGCAAGGAGGAAGTAAGGACAGCTATGAAGATGATGAAAAATGGAAAGGCCGTTGGTCCAGATGACATACCTATGGAAGCATGGAGGTGTCTAGGAGAGATGGCAGTGGAGTTTTTAACCAGATTGTTTAATGGAATCTTGGAAAGTGAGAGGATGGCTGAGGAGTAGAGAAGAAGTGTACTGGTGCCGATATTTAAGAATAAGGGGGATGTGCAGGAATGCAGTAACTACAGGGGAATAAAACTGATGAGCCACAGCATAAAGTTATGGGAAAGAATAGTGGAAGTTCGGTTAAGAAGTGAGGTGAGGATTAGTGAGCAGCAGTATGGTTTCATGCCAAGAAAGAGCACCACAGATGCAATGTTTGCTCTGAAGATGTTGATGGAGACATTTAGAGAAGGCCAGAAGGAACTGCATTGCGTCTTTGTGGACTTGGAGAAAGCATATGACAGGGTGCCTCGAGAGGAGTTGTGGAATTATATGAGGAAGTCGGGAATGGCAGAGAAGTACGTAAGAGTTGTACAGGATATGTACAAGGGAAGTGTGACAGTGGTGAGGTCTACGGTAGGAGTGACGGATGCATTCAAGTTGGAGATGGGATTACATCAGGGATCGGCTCTGAGCCCTTTCTTATTTGCAATGGTGATGGACAGGTTGACAGACGAGATAAGACAGGAGTCCTCGTGGACTATGTTTGCTGATGACATTGTGATCTGTAGCGATAGTAGGGAGCAGGTTGAGGAGACCCTGGAGAGGTGGAGATATGCTCTAGAGAGGAGAGGAATGAAGGTCAGTAGGAACAAGACAGAATACATGTGTGTAAATGAGAGGGAGGTCAGTGGAATGGTGAGGATGCAGGGAGTAGAGCTGGTGAAGGTGGATGAGTTTAAATACTTGGGATCAACAGTACAGAGTAATGGGGATTGTGGAAGAGAGGTGAAAAAGATAGTGCAGGCAGGGTGGAATGGGTGGAGAAAACTGTCAAGAGTGATTTGTGACAGACGGGTATCAGCAAGAGTGAAAGGGAAGGTCTACAGGATGGTAGTGAGATCAGCTATGTTATATGGGTTGAAATCGGTGGCACTGACCAGAAAGCAGGAGACAGAGCTGGAGGTGGCAGAGTTAAAGATGCTAAGATTTGCACTGGGTGTGACGAGGATGAACAGGATTAGAAATGAGTACATTAGAGGGTCAGCTCAAGTTAGACGGTTGGATGACAAAGTCAGATAGGCAAGATTGCGTTGGTTTGGACATGTGCAGAGGAGAGATGCTGGGTTTATTGGAAGAAGGATGCTAAGGATAGAGCTGCCATGGAAGAGGAAAAGAGGAAGGCCTAAGAGAAGGTTTATGAATGTGGTGAGAGAGGACATGCAGGTGATAGGTGTAACAGAACCAGATGCAGAGAACAGAAAGATATGGAAGAAGATTATCCGATGTGGCAACCCCTAATGGGAGCAGCCGAAAGAAGAAAAAGAAGATTAGTATATCAGTGTCTTAAAGGTAATGTCTTCGTGTATGGAACTGTATGTGAACTTTGTGTAATAAGTGAGCCTAACCCTTTTAAGAATATCTGCCAGGGTTATGTGTGGCTCAGACTGACTGACGAATCAATGCTGAATCTAGACCAAAAAAATCTCTGCAACCGATTAAGCTGGTTTCATAAAATAAGCATTTTTAATGGAAATGACTTAAAATGGTCAGATGTAATACAAAACACTGTCTTGTGCTATGTTAGCTTGACAGAGGTGTAATTAAATAGAAATAAGCTGAATACGTATTATCAAATTTATGTGGGTAGCAGAGAATTAACAATCATTTCAAAATATAAAATGGCAAAATGCACAGTTAATCATTAATACATGCATAAATAAATTTGTTAAATAAAATATGTTTCGGTCTGAAAAAGTGTTCACAAATACATTATACAAGTATCTACTGAAGTTTTCAGAATATTTAATTACAGTCTGATATGGATTTTTGGAGATAGCACACACTCAAGATAAATACAGCTTAATCACCACCTTCAACTGTAAATACAGTCATGTGGATGTGTTCTTCTTTTATATTTGTTGCAAGGAATTACACATAATGTGGCACAATAAATTGGACAGTGCAGTCAGCCTTTAATTTACAAGGTTTTGTGGTTTCTTTTTGATTGTATATAGTATATCTCCTTGTGTTATATGGTTAGTTTAGACACATTTGCATTTCATATTTATTAACACAATCATATCTTTCCACTAAATCAAACTAATCCCACAGAGATTTCACAAGTGCCAGACTTTTGTCACTTCAAGCTTTTGTCATGCTACCCTTTTCAGTGTGTTTTAAGTGAAAATCAGTTAGGAGCTCTCAATCGACAACTTAAATAAGAAAGGAGAACAGGCTGCCAGGCATAAAATTAAGGTTTCTCCATTTAGCTTTGAAGTAGCCATCATACTTGATACTGCTGAGCTCCTCATATTCATTTTACCATGCAGGTATTATTCCCACACAGTTTTACACACTGCTGTTTTGTTGATGATGTCAGTAAATCTATACCCAGCAAACCTCAGTTTTGAATCTGTAACTTCCAATAAATTAAATATTATATCAGTCTAGTATATCAGATATGATCTTAACACTAGACCATATACTGATACATTTATCATACATTATTAGCCAATACCGATATGTTGCACAGTTCCTCATGCATTCTTAATGGTAGTGTATAGTATAATGTCTGTAATGTAACGTCTGTATAGGTGAGCTAGATTTGCTCCAGGTGCTCATCTGTTAATACTGTACTGTCAATTGTGGTCACTTGGAAAGGTGATCACACACAACATACTGCAATGTTGTATATTTTAAATACATAGTATGCTATAGATGCTATTATGTGCATTATACAGTATGTTTGCTTGAGTTACTGACTTCAAGAGCTAAGAAGAACGCTGCTGTGTTTAAGACATTAAGACAGCTATTTTAGCCCCGATTTTATCTAGGGAAGTCCTCCAAGCCGTACGAAATCTCCCTCCCAAAAGGCTCAATGATTATGACTACATGAAGCAACAGACCCTCCTCTGCACGGCTGTGAGCCTGGTGGTTAAGGGGTGCCAGTTTCGGCTGTGGCATATTGATCCAGATCGCCCTTTACGAGGACATACTGTATCCAGGGCTTAGTGGACCTAATTCAAAGCTGGATCCACAGAGACCCTTTCGAGTGCATTGTGGAGAAGCTCGCTATTGATGCAGTCCTGTCAGGGTTAGACGAGAGACTTTGCGAGGACATGCTATAGAAACCGGAGTTTTCCAGCAAACTATTGCAAAAGCACTCTCAGATACGTTCACACATATTGGTATCCATTGGGAGATTCTCACTGATCAGGGCACAACCTTTATGTCTTGCATCATGAAGCAGCTATGCGAAAGTTTCAGAATCATGCAGTTACACTCCACACTGAACGTTTTAATAAAACCCTGAAACAGATGATTCGGCGGGTAGCCCATGACAATCCAACTTCCTGCGATACTGTGGTACCTTTCCTCCTGTTTGCTGTTCGGGAGGAAACGCAAGTGTCCATTGGTATGAGCCCTTTCAAATTATTATTTGGCCGGCAACCACGCAGGGTGTTGGACATTTTTCGGGATGAATGGATGGGGACTCACGAAACGCCTCCTGGGGGGAGGTTTGTCTACCGAATCATTTTGCTGCAAGAGCAGGTTGCCAGATTGTCCTCTATTGCAGTGGCACATCAGCAGCACGAGCAGAAGGCATAAAAATGTCATTATGATAAGACGAGTAAACTCCACGAGTTTAAGAAGGGTAATCGCGTGCTGGTGTTGATCCCATCTGACCCACATAAATTTTGGGCCAAATGGCAATGGCCGGCAGTGGTAGAAGAACATATGTTCCCTGTGAATTAATAAAGTCAGAATTCCCGGGGGGCGGTTGCCCATACAAATTTTGCATGTTAATTTTTTAAAGGAGTGGCATGACTGTCACGAAGTCCTGGTCACGGCCGCAGCAGCCCCCCCGACTGAGGTCGCTGTTGGGAATGATTTAACTGACACCCAGAAAACGGAATTGCTATCGCTGATCGAGGGGAACTCGGACATCTTCTTGGCCACTTCTGGCTGGACAACGATTGCAGAACACAGGATTGTCACTCCACCTGGTGTTACTATACAGGTGCCCCTGTATCGCCTACCACTGGCAACAAGGTAAGTGATACACGAGGAAGTCAACAGATGCTCTAATTTGGCCAAGCAAAAACGAACGATGAAGCCCAACTGTACTCGTCTCAAAGTCCAACGGTTCGGTTCTGTATTGATTTTAGGCGTTTGAATAAGATTTCCAAGTTTGATGCATACCAGATGTCGCGTGTGGACAAGTTGTTGGAAAAGCTCGGGCAGGCTTCATATATCGCCACCCTTGATCTCATAAAGAGATATTGGCAGGTCCCCTTGGAGGAGTCTAGTTGTGAGAAAACCGTGTTTGCCACTCCGGAAGGGTTGTTTGAATTTATGGCACTCCCTAATGGTCTCCATGGCGCACCGTTGACCTTTCAGCAAATGATGGACCAGATCCTGTGTCCCCATTCTGCATACGCAGGTGCCAATCTTGACAATGTGGTCATTTTCAGTAATGACTGGGAATCTCTTCTCATCTGCCTTCGGGTGTGCTTGACAGTTTATGGCTGGCGGGGTTGACTGCCAACCCTAACAAGTTCAAGCTGAGTATGTCAGAAACCCACTATCTACCAGGGTATTCCAGGGGGAAGGGTTTGCTCAAGCCTCAAATGGACAAGGTGGGGGAGGTACTTGCATATCCCTGTCCCAAAACACAGAGGCAGATTTGTGCCTTCCTCGGGCTCGCGAGGAATTACAGGCGGATCATTCCCAATTTTGCACATTGGGCTGCCCCCCTCACTGACTTGACAAAGAGCAGAAATAATCGCAGGGTTGTCTGGACGCCTGTGAGACAGCTTTTACGGACCTAAAAGCCACTTTATCATCATTCCTGGTTCTGTGACATCCAGAATTTTCTAAGGAATTTATTCTGCCAGCAGATGCTAGCACTTTTGGTTTAGGACTGGTTTTCTCACAATGTTTTATGGGGGAAGAACACCCCATCACGTTTCTCAGCAGAAAGCTGCTACCCAGAGAGTTTAATTATTTGATAATTGAAAAGGAGTGCTTAGCAATTAAGTGGGCAGTGGAAGCCCTCCGTTAATATATCTGGGGCCAATAATTTACTCTGGTGACTGACCACGACCCACTGCAATGGCTGTACAAACAGAAGGATACAAACGGCCAGTTCACCCAGTGGTCTATCAGTTTACAGGCTTTTGCTTTTGAAATTCGCCACCGTCCCAGGGCTACACACACCAATGCTATTGTTCTCTTTCACCTAGCTGAGCCTGGCTTGGATGGCCGCTTTGCCCACAACGCAGTGGACAAAGCTGAGGGGGGAGATGTAAGGTTTCTAAACTTGTGGTACTCCCTCCAATTTGACTACACGCTGAACAGCGTCCCAAAGCACGATTGGCACGTCTGTGGATGACAGTTTGTCAGTTGCCAGGGCAACCGCAGGGTTCCCAGCGCTGTAGCAGCTCGCAGCTAAAGCAGATCCGAGTTGATTGCGGTCGCACTGTAAGCGCTTGCCATCAATGGGTGATGCAAGGAACATTATAAATGCAGGGAACAGGATTATTTGGCCGTTAACCTGGCCACCACCCTGCCTGACTGCTGTGTCTGTGTATAGAAGAATGGTAGATCCCACTACAATAAATAACTGTTCCTGTTTCAAGCGGAATAAAGTCAGTTTTGCTGAAGTGCCAAGACTCAGCCTTGTGTTTTGGAGTGCAGGGACTTACATGTCATAATACATACACATATCTATATATATATATATGGACACACAATATATATACTGTATTGTCATGCATGTGCATCAGAGGGTTACCTTCTGGACTGATCAGAGGTAAGCACTACCACCCTGGGAGACTAGGGACAGCAATCGCTGACTCTTTTGTCTCTTTTGTCACCCATACCTACAAGAGGGCAATTGACCCTGCCCCTTTCGGTCCAGGACATATAAAATCAAGACACTACCTGAAGGTCATGTCTCGTTCAGAAGATAAGACACCCAAACAACGGAGCTCCCCAGAGCCTTTAAGATATAGCCAACAGCTATATTTTTCTTTTATTCCCCCTCACCCAGAAGTGCTTCTGGACCACACTTAACAGGCTACTGGAAGTACTCCCGAGTTCAGAATAAAAGAAGCCCACTGCCACTGTTCCGAGAGCCAGAGTCAGGAGGCGGTGGACAACGGTTGCTGAAGGAAGAGTGGAGACAAAAGAAGAAGGGAGAAAGAAAAAAGAAGAAATGACAAATGCTTGGTGCTTGTATCTTTCCTGTGCAGGTGGGAAATGAAATTAAAGTGTTTCCTGTAAGAAAAATAAAACACATGTTGTGCTGAATTTATGTCAACATCTATTTGTGTTGGGTTTGGGTAGCTGGATTATAGATTTTCTATCTGTCTGTGTATTTTCTATACAATCCTACACCCTTTGACCAATCTGGACCAAATTTTCTCGGCCCATACAGATAATACAGACAACTTTGGAATCCAAAATCCAACCCCGCCCCCCCCCCATGTGCTACAGCTTTCACATCAGTGCCACCTGCTGGCTCAGAGCGAGTTAAGGCTTGATCAAGAGTGGAACTACTGCACAACAAAAAGGAAAATAAAAATAAAATAATAATTGTTTAACTCCTACTTTGTCAGCTTTTATTCAGAATTTAATACAATACAAACTGTCCACCTTGAACTAAAAACATGAGTCAGACATGAAAGTGCACATAGTTACAACCCGGCAAGGACTTACTACTGTTCTGGAATCCAATTGAAGCCAAAAAGAACACATTCTCAGCTCACAAGAGCAGAAGCATTCAGAGGCAGTGCGAATGACAGATGGGACAGATGGCAATAACAGGCTCACCATTTAAAAGACACATTAACTTTTGCTTTCTTTCCTTAACTCATTCTACAAATATACCGGGGCAACAATAAGTAAGAATTTAATTATACTATGTACAGTACAGGATTGGCACTCCAGCCACTGTAAAAAAAAAAAAAACTCACACTGTTCCACTGCATTTAGACTAGTGTGGTGCTGAGGTGTTACCCATTGCACGGTTGCACTCGGGTCCTAATTTGGGATCCTGAGGTGGTTCGTCATGTAGTGGGTATGGCAACGCACTGTATCAGTTGTGACAGATAGGGGGTGCTGTCGTCCCCTTGAACCCTCAGACCAGATGCCAGACACCAGATAAAAGTCCAATAATTTGACTTTTTATTATAATAAAGTGCACAAAGCACCCTACACTCCACAATACTCATACAATAATCACAATAATAATCAAATACACAATCCTCCTCTCCCAGATGCATTGTCACCCTGCCACCCAACTCAGCTCGTCCATCTGGGATTTCCCAGAGACCTTTATAGTCCTTGACCTGGAAGTGCTTCTGAGCCCTCAGTCCATGTGATTACCCAGCACTTCCGGGTCAGGTAAAAACTCCTCTTCTTCAACCCGGAAAATACTCCTTGTTCCTCCCTGCAGCGTCCTTTAGCGGCCCCCATGGTATCCAGCAGGGCTGTGGATAAAAACTCCATTGTCCAGGATTCCCTGCTGGCTTTCGGGGCACCTCCATGCTGCAGGGAGGGCTCCATCTGGCGGCCTGGGGGTATTGGCCGGGATGAACGACCAGCCATATGCCACACAGTACAAGCTTCCAACCTGTCTCTCCTCTACGTACAGCACACACACAATATTAAACTTGAAGATTTGGAAAACAAATCATTTGGTTCCTCACAATACTTGTTTAATAATCCATCCATGACTAAACCTTCTTAATCTACAGTACTTCAGTTTTTAAGGATACTTAATAATCCACACTTCAGTCTACACCGGAAAGGAATGCTGTGGTGATTGATACACGAAGCATGTACCAAAAGAATAGCAGTTCCATGTAATTCAAATCTAGACAGAAAGTGTTTAAAAGCCAAGAGGGTTTAACATAACTTAATATTTGCAAACCCACTGCTTTATCATTGTAAAATAACAAAATTTTACATTCATTATAAATGTTAGCAAAAACTTCTAAATATAGTAAACTGTTAAAACAAAGAACAAAGGTTTTACAAAATTACCAGACTAAATGCTGAAAGTTAATGTTTAAGACAAGTTGCACTTTCTAGAATAACCATACAAAAAAAAAAATCAGTTTTTCCAAAAGGAGTTGTCTTTTACTTTCCCAAAACATTTTTTAAATTCCCCTTAGCTAGGGTTTGCCACAAAAGGATGGTTTATAAAAAAATGTCATGTTACTCATTCTTATTTCATTTTCCATCTTAGATTTTTCCTATACAAAATGATGTCACCAATGTTACCTTATAAGCTGGGGTCTGTGAGAAGAGAAGGTGTAAACGTCATTATAAATACGGTGTACGTGGGTGTGCATAAAATAGAATCTCTGTTTATTATATTGTTATACTTCCTCGCAGTAAGGAGACCTGGGTTTGCTTACTGGGTTCTCCCCGTGTCTTTGGGTGCTCCGGTTTCCTCCCACAGTTCAAAGATATGCAGGTTCGGTGCACTTCTGATTCTAAATTGTCCCTAGTGTGTGCTTGGTGTGTGCATGTGCCCTGCGGTTGGCTGGCACCCTGCCTGGGGATATGTTCCTGCCTTGTGCCCTGTGTTGGCTGGGATTGGCTCCAATAGACCCCCCGTGACCCTGTGTTAAGATATAGCGGGTTGGAAAATGACTGCCTGACTGCTTTAATAAAATTGGCGTCATAATCATTGTCAGTTCACCCTTCACTATTTTTAGTATTTATTCACAATATCCTTTTGTGCTACTACTGCTATCTTGACCAAGATGCATGACCAAGAAGTGACATTTTAAGAGTAGTCGAGAATCTTTGGTTCAAAAAAAGTGAAAGTCACTTGTCCAACTATTATACGAGTATACTGTTATTATTGACTTTAGCATGTCTGTAAAGTGTCTTTAGATGTCAAGGATGAGAACTGTAACTATTTGTTGTAGCTAAGCCTTTGATAAATGCTTGTATCTTCTGTTACTGTTATTTCACTTTCATTCGTGAGAAACATTTGGACAGCATGGAGACACAGCAGTTAATATCATTGTGCCAAAGCTCTTTAACACTGGTTTTGACTTGGTGGCCTCTCTTTTGTGTGTGCTTAGTTTGCATATTCTTCCTTTTCAAATTAAAATGCAAGTTCAAGCTCAAATTTATTATCAACTGTACATAGTACATTGAAATTCTTACATAAAAAGTAATACATGAATACAAGTAACACTCATGCAGTTATCAGTATGAGTGGCTGTTGAGTAGCTTTATGATCTGCAGACAAAAAAATCTCCCTGAATCTACCTGTGCAATTGCTTTTGGTTCTGTACTGTTTGCGAGAACAGAGAAGCAAGAAAAATATCCTTGGTGTGTGGTTTTCTGTGGATGCTTCTATTTTCCTCTCACATCTCAAAAATGAGCAGGTTAGTTTTAAACTTGATCTGAACATTAGAAAAATCTCGACAAGAACAGGCCATTCAACTTAACAAAGCTTACTGATGATATCCACCTTATTTCTCCAAAATAACACCAGTCTGAGTTTTCAAAGTTCCTAATGTCCTACTCCCTACCACACTACTTGGAAATTAAGTACATGTGTCTACGGTTCTCTATGTAAAGAAAAACTATTTAACATTTGTACAAAACTTTTCATTGACAATTTTTCACTCCTTAATCAGAGTTTGATTAAACTGAAATAGTTCTACTCCTTTAATCTTTCCTCATAACTATACCTCTTAGTCCTGGAATCAGCTTAGTTGTTCGTCTTTGCACTTTCTCTAGTACTGCTATTTCTTTTTTTGTAAACAAAGCTACAAATAGTAGCTGGTGAGGTGTAACTAGTGTGTATATACCTCTCCTGACTTGTACCCAACATTCTGTTAGCATTCTTTATGAGTTCTGTACACTGGTTGTTGACAGTGACAAGTGTACTATGACACCCAGGTCCTTCTCATAAGGTATACTTTCAACTTTCCACCCCACCTCCCACACACAGATTTGTGTATTCAAATCTATCACTTCTACTTGTTACATGTAATACTTTACTTTTACTAAACATTAAATTTCATCTGGAACAAATGTGTCCAAGTCCCTCAGTAATGATTTGGCCGATTCTAGATTACCTGTCATTCTACCTAGTTTGGTATTATCTGCAAACATAATCAGCTTGTTATATAAAATTTCTATTCAGATCACTTATATCATTTATCAGTATAAAAAACAGCAGCAGCCCCAGCACTGACCCCTGAGGACCATCACATTTAGCATTCACTAATTCCGATAAGGTTCCTCGCATCATAACCCTCTGCTACCTGTGTTTGGCCCAATTTTGCTTCCATCTACACACTACGCCCTGAATTCACAATTCTTTTAGTTTGATGATGCCCAGCTTCTCACATGCAACCATATCAAATGTATTTTAAAAGATAAATACTATTTGCAGCTCTCAGATAGGAAGCTTCTGTTAATTCCTCATAGAATTCCAGCATTTTATTAAAACATCACCTTCCTCGTCTGAACTCATATTCAGAAACATTGCTGTTTTTACCATGTGATGTGCAATCTTTTCCTTAATAATTCTTTCCATGAACATACCCATGATGCACTTTAAGCTTGCTGGCCTGTAGCTACTTGTTCTGCCCAATCACCCTTTATATATAATGGGATAACATTTGCTATTTGTAGTAGTTAGGAATATCTCCAGTATGTAGTGACTTACTAAAAATATGGGTTAAGGGTTTGTATGTTGTTATCTGGTCCTGGTGATTTGTTAGATTTTATTCTATTTAAGCAGTACTTTCCCTCTACAATATCCAAATCACTAAGTACAGTACTTCCTTAGTAGTCCCTGTAACTGCTAGAAAATTATCCATGTCTTCACATGCGGAAACTTCAATTCACTTCCTCCTTGACCATTCTTTTACTACTAAAATACTGAAAAAAAAAATCTTTGGGTCATTTTGTGCCTTTTCTGAAATAATCCTCCTTTTTAATGGTTGCCCTCATGCTTTTATTCACGGTTATCACTCGAGCCATTTAACCTATGTGATATATAAAGCTGTTTTTCACTTCTGCTCGGCCTCTCTTTATGTCCTTATTTGCCCAAATGCAGCATTTTCCTTAATTTCTTACTACTACCGTTTCAATTTCTGGTCTGCTGTAATTGATCGTACAAATGTAGGTGAGCAAAACCTGTAACAGAATGGTGTTCTCTGTAAAGTTTGCTCTTGTCTTGTGTCCTTTGCTGATGAGTTTCCTGCAACCCTGAAATTGGTGGGTTCAGTTGCTGGATGGATATTTTATCGTTTAATTGTTTTTCTGGGAGAAGTCTGTACAACATTTATAAACTTCTCTGTTATTGTTCATTTAATTAATATGTGTGCTTTAAATAAATAAATATATATATATCAGACTGATGCATCCAAGAAGACAAGGTCTAACATGTTAAAATGTGCAATACTCAGATCATCACAAACATAGTTGATAATTTCGGGCATACAGGAAAATGAAAAATATATCATACATGATAAAAAGCACTCATTGTAAGTTGATGTGCAAGATGTGATCAGATAGATAGATAGATATGAAAGGTAATAAATAATATATACAAAAGGCACAATATAAAAGATAGATATGAAAGAATATATAATAGACGGACAAAAAAGTTACTATATAATACACAAGTTTATACATCAAATATTTTACTCATTCAGTTTAGCAAAAAACGACAATGCCTGTATATGGAAAGATATTTAAAGGTAATCATTTTCATATTCCAACTCTGATAACTTTTTTAGCTTGAATAAAACAGAAGAGAAATGCTTAGGTCGTGGCGACTTTACTAAGAAATAATAAAGATGTTAAAACGAATAGACAAGGCTTTTGAGATTTGATTAGGTTAAATTAGATTAGAATCATTAATTCCAAGGGGAAATTCAGATGCATATAGCTGCGGAAACATAAAAAACAAGGATACACACTCACAGGACAAATAATACAGCCAATCAGTCAATTAATCGATAAGCAAGTACATACAAATGAACAAACACATCAGGTGGAAGCACTGAATTGCTTGATAGCAGTTGGCAAAATGAGTTTAGTGTAATGAATATAACGAGCGTTTCCCGACTTAAAAGTTTGCACCTACGTGCAGCAAAAATGCGTCCCGCTGAACGTCAAGAAAGTACGCACTAATTAAATGCCATACAGAACTTACTCGAGCCACCTCACATTTGTAAAAGACCCCTTCTGAAAGAGTTGTGAATTAACACGTTTGGCAAAAATAACCGAATTGCACTTACCTCTTGGACGCATGTTAGTGTAGCATGTGTACAGGCGCGAGTTCTTTCCTTTTTCGTCCCAGGTGAGCTCCTTTACTCCGCAGCACAGCTTCTTCCATCGCCGTCCCATTCCATTGCTTTTACGTGTCGTTGTCCCGTGTTCTCCATGAACCAAATATGTCGACTGTCCTGTCCTTTAAAACGACTTCACAATATTGCTTCTTGGCAGGGATGCATTTTAAAGAAAATCAAATGTATGTAAACTGCACAAAACTTTCATTTTTTCCGGTCCATCGTTGGACAATTGAAAGGGGCTCCTACTTCGGCGCCAATAAACACAAACTACGATCAATTTTTACTCACCGACACCACTGCCGCGTTCAAAAGTGGCAGTACGGCTTCAGGCAAGGTCTACGAGTGCGCTGCTATTTTGAGTAATTCTCCTAAACGGCGGATGATTTAAAAGAATCGCTCGACTTGTGATTAGTCACCGCTACCTCCAGCCGCAGCGAGTCACAAGAGCAGGGCGCGCGCTCCCAAAAAGACGCTCGTCAAGGCTTTGCCTGCGCGCACCCAACCAGATGGCTCGCTGACTGTGCGCTCGCCCGCACCTCAAGTCGGGATCTTTGTTTCCGTTTCTTTTACTTAATCACTTCATATGCACACACACATAACTTTATCATTCGTTAGACGCTCCTGCGTAATAAGCGATTTTGAAAAAAAAAATCGTTTGCTTTAACTGAATTTAATGCCTGGACGTGCGTGCCATCTTTTTCGCACTGTACATTTTTCTAAGAAGTAGCTGCCGTTTGTGTGTATTAAAAGCAAGCCGTCATTCACAAGGTTGGTTGCGTTTCCGTATAATGTTGGTGAGTTCTCTATTTAACACTCAGATGTTCTTTTTTAGAGTTTCTTTTATCTTCGCCTTTCGTGATTATTCTGTTTGGCCACAGACATACCCATTTCCTTGGCAAACACTAGGCTTCACAAAGCCTCAGTAATACAACATAGCACTCTCAGTGCCGCCTAATAATTTCCCTTTTTCAATGCCATATTGATCATATTAAATGCTGGATGCAGGGCCCTCTTAAACTCGTGGGCACGCTGGGCAGCTGCCCGGGGCCCCATACTAATCTATGTAAGTTGTGACTTGCTGTCAATAAATAAATACGATACTATACAAAACTATAAATATTTGTTATTGTGTTACAAGTGGACATTGGCATTCACCTCTAATTTAGTATCACGGTCACCTCTGCCTCACATGCATGTATGTGTACGGATCTCACGCACTACATAACATAAAAGCATTTATGTTAATGTCACTTCAACTCAACCCTCTGCAAAGAAATTTTGCAAATGTTCGTGTTGAACTCTTCATTAATATTAAATAATTCATAGTAATTTCGTACTATGCCATCTCCGTCTGTGTGGTTTTCCAATTGAGTATCATTTATATGTTGAAATTTTTGTTTTTCAACAACATTTATTTCTATAGCACATTTTCATACAAACAATGTAGCTCAAAGTGCTTTTACATGATGAAGAAAGAGAAAAGAGACAAAAAAAATTAAAATTAGGGAACACTAATTAACATAGAATAAAAGTAAGGTCCGATGGCCAGGGAGGACAGAAAACACAACAAAAAAAAAACTCCAGACGGCTGGAGAAAAAAATAAAATCTGCAGGGGTTCCGAGGCCACAAGAGCACCCAGCCCCCTCTAGGCATTCTACCTAACATCAATGACCTCAATCAGTCCTCATTGTATTCAGGGTTCACATGGAAGAATTTGATGATGACGGTTATGTGGACTTCTGGCCTTTAATCCTTCAATGCAGGGACAGCACGGTGCTTTGATTAGGTGGTGGTGGCGCAGATCACCACAACAGAAAACCAGAAAAGGAACAGAAGAGAAAGTAGGGGTTAGTACGAATTTGGAGCCACCATGAATAATAATGATAATTAATTGAGTATACAGATTTAACTAAGATGAAGCTTTGAAAGCCATGTTAAAGTAATGAGTTTTCAGCAGTGTTTTAAAGTGCTCCACCGTATTAGCCTGGCGAATTCCTATTGGCAGGCTATTCCACATTTTATGTGCATAACAGCAGAAGGCCGCCTCACCATTTCTTTTAAGTTTAGCTCTTGGAATTCTAAGCAGACCCTCATTTGAAGATCTAAGGTTACGATTTGGAATGTAAGGTGTAAGACATTCCAAAATATAAAATGGAGTGAGATTATTTAAGGCTTTGCAAACCATAAGTAGTATTTTAAAGTCAGTTCTGAATGACACAGGTAACCAATGTAGTGACATCAAAACTGGGGTGATGTGCTCAGATTTTCTTTTCCGAATTAAGATTCTAGCAGCTGCATTCTGCACTAGTTGCAAACGATTGATGTCTTTTTTGGGTAGTCCTGAGAGGAGTGCGTTACAGTAGTCTAGTCGACTGAAAACCAAGGCGTGAATTGATTTCTCAGCATCTTGCAATGTTATAAAAGGTCTAACTTTTGATATTTTTCTTAAGTGATACCCACACTGCTTTGCCCGGGGACCTATAATGCTATTAAGACGGCCCTGGCTGGATGGATAAAAATGTTCTCCAACTAAACAATTCCGAGACAGGTGTTATTGTTTTCGGCCCTTCCACAAATCTACCAATATAATTGTAAATAATCTGGAATCATTAATTCCATATATTAGGTCACATCTAGGTTTGATTTTTGACTCCAAACTTAAACTTGACAAACAGATAAAGGCTGTCGTAAAAATATGCTTTTTTCAACTTAGGACTATTGCTAAAGTCAAGCTTTTTTGTCATATAATGACTTACAAAAGCTTATTTCATGCTTTTCTCTCCTCACGCCTGGTTTAATGCAGTTCTCTTTATGCTGGTGGTGGTGTCAGTTATCTTTGTCTCACGTCGAGTTGGTTCTGAATATGGCTGCAAGGGGACTGGCACCTAAAAAAGAAAGCATATCTGGCTTCCCTGTACTGGCTTCCAGTACAGTATAGGGTGAATTTTAAGATTTTATTATTTGTGTATAAGGTATTGCATGGGTCTGATCCTTTATATATTGCTGAGCTTCTTACCCAATATCTACCATCCAGGACCCTCAGGTCCTCAGATCAGTTATTATTATGCCTCCCACAGATACTTTGGAAGGTAACAGGTGACCATGCTTTCACAGCATCACAGCATGCCAGTCAGATCCCAGCCCTGGACTGGACGCCAGTTGGTCTCTCACTTTTAAAAATAAAGGTTTCAAAGACGTTCTTCTGTGTGATGCCAAAGGGGTGAAGGTTCCAGAAAGAACATTTATTTACTTATTGGATCTGTAACAGGTGTGACTGGCGGCCGGGTCCCATGCCCGGCCGGGACGCCCCATCAACACTGGATCCGGGGGAGCAGCCATGGGATGCACTCTTCATCCCCCGGAATGCTTGGTGGCAGCCCTCCTGGGTTACATCGGGGCCACAGGTGTGGGACTTCAAGACACAGACCTGTTGGGCTCCGTAGCCACCACCCGGAGGAGCTGCATGGCTTAACGAGCCTCTGTGGGCTGGAATGCAGCCGCACCCAGAAGTGCAGCCTAATTAGGCCAATTACCACCTGGAGCACTTCCGGGAGGGCTACAAAAAGAGCCTGCAGCCACTACTCAGGAGCCAGAATCAGGAGGAAGAGGATGAGGTTGCGGAGGAGGAGGAGGAGGAGGAGTAGGAGTAGTGGAGTGGAGTGGAGTGGAGTGGAGTGTGTGGAGTTAAGTGCTTGTGGAACTGTGTATTGCCTATGGGGTTCACGGGGAAGATGTACCCCACAGGTGAAGAAAAATAAGAGTCTTTGTGCTTTTACATGTGCCTCTGTGTCAGTGTGTGCCAGGTCGGGCGCAATATCGTGACTTCATTTTACACAGGGTTAGTAAAATGTTATTTCAGGACCATTATGTTTGAGGGTGCAGAGCCCACTTACACGCACAGCCACACAGACATTCACACAGGGGATAATTTTGAGACCTGAGAGGCATTGTTAAAATCAACTTTTATTAAACATTAATTATTAAATGGATATAATATTGCTGGGCGGCACGGTGGCGCAGTGGTAGCGCTGCTGCCTCGCAGTTAGGAGACCCGGGTTTGCTTCCCGGGTCCTCCCTGCGTGGAGCTTGCATGTTCTCCCCGTGTCTGCGTGGGTTTCCTCCGGGCACTCCGGTTTCCTCCCACAGTCCAAAGACATGCCGGTTAGGTGGACTGGCGATTCTAAATTGGCCCTAGTGTGTGCTTGGTGTGTTTGTGTGTGTGTCCTTCGGTGGGTTGGCACCCTGCCCAGGATTGGTTCCTGCCTTGTGCCCTGTGTTGGCTGGGATTGGCTCCAGCAGACCCCCGTGACCCTGTGTTCGGATTCAGCAGGTTGGAAAATGGATGGATGGATATAATATTGCTGCTTAATATTTCATTCTAAGGTAAGTGAAGATTTTATGAAAAGTTAACTGCTTATCAACTAA
>JANRMT010062857.1:30783735-30799970 GCA_026402145.1 Polypterus bichir lapradei
TATATATATATATATCTTGTAATGCAAATCAATGTGATTCACAATAGCGTATTTTGAATTAGGTCTTGTCCCCTTTTCAAATTGGTTTGGAGGTGTTTAAAAATGAATGTATGGATGTACTCTGTATAGTCTAAAAAAATGCATAAGCTTTTCAATAGCTTTTTTCAGATAACCTTAAACTGTAAAACAATAGAGTAATATCTCTCTATTATAAAAAAAAAAGTCTTGCAAAGAGACGTGATCTTTGGAGGAGAGGCAGAGAGACACTTTCACGTCCCGTGAGACAAAAGGGCAGCTGCTGTACAGGATTTTAAACATTTCAAGCGCCACACAAAATGCAGATCACGCGGCACAGAAGCAGCAGCAGCAACCCAGCAGCTGATTGAACAAAGAGGAGGTAAATAAACAACTATTATTTGTTTCCCATTGTATCACCATTTAAGAGGGGTTTCGGAGGAGCGACCGCGTCTCCTTAGAGTGCGTTCAGCCCACCTCTTCACAAAGGCGTGTAGCGCTGGCGTGGGTGAGGGGGGCTGTTTGGCGAAGTGCAGATCATGCGGCACAGCAGCAGCAGGCCAACAGCTGATCGAGCAAAGAGGGCGCAAAAAAAAAACTGCATTTGTTTCCCATTGTATAACCATTTAAGAGCGGTTTCGGAGGAGCGGCCACGTCTCCTTGGGGGGCATTTAGTCATCCTCTTCACAATGGCGCGTAGCATTTATATGCTTTACTCACTGCTCAAAACTCTTTAAAATAGTGAGGTGGGAGCCACTTCAACCACCACTAATAAGCAACATCCGCCTGGATGATGCAATGACGGCCATTTTTGTGCCAGTATGCTTACCACACATTAGGTGTTAGGTGGTGAAGTGGTGAGAAATAATTAGCCAATTAGAGACAGAGGTTGATTAGGGGGCCAAAATGACTAGGCTGTGGTGGGCAGTTTAGCCAGGACATCAGGATACACTCTACTCTTTACAAAGGATGCCCAGGGATCTTTTCTAACCACAGAGAGTCAGGACCTCCTCTGAAGGACGGTGCTATTTTTACAGCACCATGTCCGAGTCACATCACTTGGACTTTGGGATCCGGACACAGACCATAGAGTAAGCACCCCCCTGCTGGCCTCACCAACCCCTCTTCCAGCAGCAACCCAGGGTTTTTCCTAGATGGTTTCCCATCCACGTACTGCTGGGCCTGAACATGCATAGTTTCAGTTGGACTGATCTTGAACATTAAGTGAATTCAGCTTACAACTCCTAATGTTGCCATAATATGCCTTTGCTTCATTCCTCCTTAATACTTATATTTCCGCTTTGGAGATAGACACCAAATAAGGGTGCCATGGAAAATATAAAACTTCTTGAATGTTCCTCATAAACCTGAGTACAGCAGAATTCTAGTTCACATAACTGGTCTGGCCAATAGGGGGAGGCAGCTTGATGGCTGAGGCCTCCAGGACTCTGAACAAATCCAAATCTTATTATGTGATATCATCTATCTGTTACATTCTGCTCTGTACTTGTAATATTTCTATTGCACTATTATATTGTATTGATGATTCCTTGTGTTCTGTTTTGTGTATTGTATTGTATTGAGCCCCTTTTTTTGACACCCACTGCATGCCCAACCTACCTAGAACTGCCTTTCCCAAGGCTTCTCCCATTTTTTCCATACTAGGGTTTTTTTGGGAGTTTTTCGTTGTCTTCTTAGAGTGTCAAGGCTGGGGAGCTGTCAAGAGGCAGGGCCTGTTAAAGCCCATTGCGGCACGTCTTGTGTGAATTTTGTCTATACAAAAATAAATTGTATTGCATTGTATATACAAGGCTGCAGACTGAGCAAGTCTTCAATTTACTTCCTTGATGAAAGAAACTTCTACAGCTGGAAGATCAGATTGTAAAAGTGTCTGTTGGTACAAGTGGGTGCCATGCAGAAAGTTCTATTCTGAACATACCTGTATAGGCCTCAAATGATGTGATAATGAAAATAACAAATCCTATAGATTATAACCTTCATGCTAAGGAGTATAATTATTTGATGAACTGTTAAATGTATTAAGGATTTCATATTTAATTTTTTCTCTAAATTTGCTCTTGCAGGTTATTAAGTGGAAAAAGGTGATCAAAGTCATTATGTCCTACTGCAGTTCCAGCTATTGAATCTGTGGGTATTTCCAATGAAGGTATTTGCCATTCTTTTCATTCCTGCATTTTCTGAGCACGTAAATAAGGTAAGAACAGGATGAGCAATAGCCCAGTGACACAGAAGAAGAGTACATAATGAGCAAAAGCCCAGTGACATAAAAAAGAAGAACTAACAAAGATCAGAGAGTTTGACACTGAACTCACTGAGGGTTGATTGATGAACAGCAAATGACAATTTAGGAGAAGGGCAGGGGGTCTCACTTTAGTTCACACAGCCACAGATACATGCAGGTGTGTAATGCCATATTTTATATGAAAACTGGACTTGGCTCTAAAATATTTAATAATTGATTTTTTTTTTGCACCATTGTATATGCTGTCATGTATGACACAGAGGGAGAAGCACTGGCATTTTGTAACTTGAAATATTTTTTTCAAGTCAGGCTACATTTCACACAGGAAACCACTTATTCTGCCTCAAAATACATTTTTACGCATTTCCAGCAATGATGTTGCAGCCCTTGTGCTGCATCTTACTATATTCAGTTCAAAACAATGCCAAAATAATATAAACATATAAACATTTATTTTAATTTAAATATTTAAATATAATTACGCCACAATAAATGCCAGTGATAAATTGTTAATGCAGTTTTATAAAGTTAGTATTCCGTTAACACCACCCATTTGTTAATCATGGTATCCTTTTCTTGCTTTCTCAAGAAAAGTGTCATAAATGGGAAACTGAAAATAACAACTATCTGATTATCATAGGCACACTTTTTTTTAACACATTTTGTTTATTACTAAACAGCACAACGTTGAGCAGGTTAAAAAAATGGATGAATGGTTGGATTAATCTATATAAGAAAATAATCTAAAAAGAAAACTGAGCAGATAACTGTGACTGTTCTTTTTATTTTTAGCCAAGTCAGCAGTTTTTCTTTCATTTTAGCTTTCTTTTCTTTTTGTCATTCTGGTGTATATTTAAGTGAGGGTCTGTTGTTTTTTATAATATAATATTTATTTATTTTTTATTGAGCTTCTCCAGAAAAACAAATTTCCCCCAGCGGACAAATAAAATGCAATCTATCTACAGTGGCAAGAAGTTTGTGAACCCTTTGACAATAACTTAATTTATGCATAAATTTGTCTTAAATATATGGTCTGATTTTCATCAAAGTTATAATAACAAATAAACAAACACTTTCTGTTCTAACTAATAACACACAAATTATTGTATTGGTCTTGAACATATTGAATACATCATACAGTGTACTATAGGTTGGGAAAGGTATGTGAACCCTTAGGCTAATGACTTCAACAAACGCTAATCAGTGTCCGGAATAAGCAAACTGGGAGTCCAACCAATGAAATGAGATTGGAGGTGTGGCTTACAGATTGTTTGACCTTATAAAAAGAGACTCGGACATTTAGAGTTTGCTATTCACAAGAAGCATCTGCTGATGTAAAGCACAACTTGCAGAAAATCAGATCTCAGGAGATCTACGACCAGGAATTGTTGATCTACATAATGATGGAAAAGGCTGCAAAGTCATTTTAAACAGTTTAGATGTTCATCTGTCCACAGTTAGACAAATTGTGTATAAATGGAGATGATTTAGTAATGTGGTTACTCTTCCTAAAAAAGGACATCAGCCAAGATGACTCAAAAGGTACACCCAGAATGCTCAGTGAACAAGTCAACATCTCTTTTCATGAGTCTACCATTCACAAAACACTGAACACCAAGGAGGACTCTTGGGAAAAAAAAAAAACATTTCTCCCTACCGGAAGGTTGCTAAAGACCACCCTGACACTCCAACATGCTATTGGGAAAATGTTCCATGGACTGATGAAGCTAATGTTGAATTGTTTGAAAAGAATATGCAGAAGTATGTATGGCATCAAAAGGGCACCGTATACCAACATAAAATCATCTTTACAATGATAAAGTACAAGGCAGGGAGAATCATGATTTAAGGCATCTTTGCTGTCTCGGGGTCTGGACAGCTTGCCATAATCAATAGGCAAGTGAATTCCCAAACTTATAAAGGTATCCGACAGTGTAATATCAGCTTTGCCTTCCACCAACTGAAGTTCAGTAGACGTTGGGTGATGCAGCTGGACAATGACCCCAAATATCAAAGTAAATCTACCAGAGAATAGCTCCAAAAAGGAAAATATTTCTTTTAGAGTGGCCCAGTCACAGTCCAGACCTTAACCCAATAGAGATAATGTGGAATGACATCAAGAGAGCTGTTCACACCAGACATCTTAAGAATATGGCTGAGCTGGGGCAGTTCCATAAGATGGTAGGGTTCAAACCTCTTCCTGAAACGTGTACAAGTCTGATCTGTATTTACTGAAAGTGCTTATCTGAGTGTTATAGCTGCCAAAGGAGGTTCAACCAGTTTTTAAACAAAGTATTCACTTACTTTTTTCATGGCACATTGTGAATGTTCTATGATCTATCTATCTATCTATCTATCTATCATGCAAACATAGAAACTTTTGGCATTTCATATAAGTAGTGGTCACTTTGGTAAAGCAACTTACTGACAGAAAGTGGTTACATTTATTTGGGCAGACAAGTTAATGAAGCAGTTCACAGCTATTATTTTAACTGGCATATATACAAATCACAGCCATGTCCTTACATCTATAATTCTACTGATTATGGCCTGAAAGTGAGACCACAGCGACTTTAAAAGAGAGATTGTTATATTTGTTGAACGTATATTTCAGTAACAGTGAAAACAACTCAGCCTGATGATGATTCATAAAGAACCATGTATAAAGTCAAGTGTTAATTAATCTCTAAGAGCTAAGATCTTGTACTCATTGGTTCCTGTAATGTCCATGGTTTTAGTTATGACTAAAGAGGTAAGAAAGTTAAAATAATTTAACTGCAGATTTAAATCTACAGAATAATGTAAACAAGAAAATCAGGAATAGTCTATTAAAGAACTTTACAGAGTTGTAGGTCATTGCCAGGATATTTGAGTTCACTTTCACAGTGGTACAGACTGCACACGCATTGGATTAACCAGAAATGAAGAAGTATGATTAATTTAGATATTTCACAATGCATACAAACCAGCCTGTCTGATGTCATATATGACCCAATGCCTATTTAGTGAATTTATGTTGATGTTTTTACCCCTTCCTGTAGTTTACATTAGTAACAGAAGTATTGTCCAATTATTGACATCCACATGAAAGTATAGCAGACAATGTTGATGATCAACATGAACGAGCAGAGCAGGAAGAGTCTTTATTTACATTAAGAAAGCAGTTGTCTGGTGTGATATTGCATGATGTTAGCTAGTAGTGAGTCTCTATGCGTCTCTCATTGCTTGGCAGCACGGACTCCAGCTCATAACACAACAGAGTGCCATGGATAATATTAATTTTGCTACTTAAATTTGTACTCTTGCTTTGTTTTGTATACTTCCTTGAGGTGGTATGCTTCATGAATTGAGATATTCTGTATAATATAAACATTATTGTTCGATAATGGTGTTTGTAAGAATTGCTTTTTTTTTTTAATCCGGCACCTTCTGACTCATTGCTATGAGAAAACCCCCACATACTGTAAGATCTACCATTCAACTCATCTTGATATCTAGTTAAGCAAGACATCGAGATTTTTGGCACTAATTCTGAGGACTTTTTGGATCACATTTTGTGCAGGAAATTACACTCTTATGATAAAGTAGCAACAAAAAGGCATTGTGAGAGATGGCCGGCAGTTTATACCAGCCAACACCCCCATGCCGCTAGATGGTATCCTCCCTGCAACATGGAGGTGTCCCGAATTCCCGCAGGGCATCATGGACAATGGAGTTCGGCTTCACAGCCCTGCTGGATACCGTGCGGACCGCCAGGGGACGCTGCAGGGAGGCACAGGGATTTATATTTTCCTTATAGCCCGGAAGTACTCCCTAGTCATGGGGACGGAAGAAATGAAGTACTTCCGGGCTGAAGAAAAAGAAGAGTTTTCATCTGAAGAGTTTTCCGGGTCGAGCACTATAAAAAGGACTATGAGAAACCCAGCAGACTGAGCCGGAGTTGGGAGGGAGTGTGACGGAGCTGCTGGGTGGAGAGGAGGATTGATTATTGTTGATTTATTAATATTATTGTGTTGATTATTGAGTACTAGCAAAATACCCGCGCTTCGCAGTGGCGAAGTACTGCCTTAAAATTTTTATTAAGAAGAAAATTAAACCTTTTTAAACTGAGGGAAAATATACCAATAATTATTTGTTAAGGATCTCTTTGTATACCACATTGTCATTTCGGCCCTCCGGTTGTAACATGACCAAGCTGTGTGCTGAGCTTACTCTTGAGCATGCAACGTACAGTTGGCCATGTGAACATGAAATCTTGTTTCAAATCTCACAGCTTGGATTGCTGCTGTCATAATCGGTTTGAGTTTCATGGTTTGTTTCAATTACGACAGTATTTGTAGGACTTGTGTTGAAGAGACATTCGGCATCTGTCAAGCGTTTTAAGTATACAACCGGTTTCATCAATAACTTCACATCCAGCTTTTGAGAGTTTAAACATTCATAAACATCAAAGTGTCCATTACTGAACTTGTCACCTGTCAATCTAAGATGTTTAAGAGGCATTGGCGGTTGTCGAAAGGTGTAAAATATTTGGCCATTTCGGTACACTTGAAAGCGACAACCGAACAATTCAGCGGCAGCCATCAACTCACATGCAGATGCATAGGTGAAGGGCTTAAGCATTTCACTCTTCTAGTGCTCCTGTGTAGTATAATTATCTCCTGTACCGTCATCAATCCACACCTTGAATCTGTCCCAGTCATTCAATACATAAGACACAATGTTCCTCCAGATATCAAGAGTGAGCCTGATATGGCCGTGCAATATGTAACAAAGAGAATGGAAAAGGCAGGTGCCATCTCCGGGCATGGAAACCAATCGGTAAGTGACAGTTCTTTGATCGATAGTGATCACCTTGATAGACATGTTAATGGGGGTACGGTTGGAATGATAAAGGAAATGGGTACCTGAACAATGTAAAGTAAGTCTAAAATACCTACACAATAACTATAATCGTAATAAATGAACAATAAAACAGCGGAGAAGCCATGGATTAAATAAAAAGGCTGTAGTTATCAGCAGGGAGGCGTGAATCCCATGGCGAAGCAAGGAAGGGAATGTAGAGACTGGAGTGACGGACGGCCTTATATAGGCAGGCAGCCAACAACGTGGGAGGTGTTGGAATGGGGGAACAAACGCCACCTCACACGGTGACCGAGCTGCAGGCTATGGACGTATATATGTACGTAAGTAGAATTCAGTCAGCGTTGGGAACCCGCGTACCAAATTTCTTGAAGATGGGCCCATAAATAACAAA
Organism: Polypterus bichir lapradei; assembly: GCA_026402145.1. NCBI lineage: Eukaryota > Metazoa > Chordata > Cladistia > Polypteriformes > Polypteridae > Polypterus > Polypterus bichir. Next base: position 30,791,271 of record JANRMT010062857.1, read on the forward strand.
GACTGTTGGAAAGTTCAATATGGCAGCCGACAGTGGCATCATACCACCGAAATAAGTACGTACATTGGTTTCAGTTAGCGCAGGGAAGCCGCCTACCAAATTTCTTGAAGATGGGGCCATGAATAAGAAAGTTCAACATGGCGAACATTGTCAACCGTTATGACCGTTACGCATAGAATTTCGAAATGAAACCTGCTTAACTTTTGTAAGTAAGCTGTAAGGAATAAGCCTGCCAAATTTCAGCCTTCTACCTACACGGGAAGTTGGAGAATTAGTGATGAGTCAGTGAGTGAGTGAGTGTGTGAGTCAGTGAGGGCTTTGCCTTTTATTAGTATAGATTGTGGAGGTGGAGGTGCTTTGTGCACAGTATAGAAGAAATTAAAATTACTTATGATACTTTTACCTGGTGTCTGGACGTCTTGACTGTGTTACACGGGGCAACAGCGACCCCTAGTGTCACAGCATCTACAGTAAAAGTGAGGAGCAAGACCTGAAGTTGCATGCCACAATAAATGACCCCAGGAGTTCAACCTACCCTAATGTGATATGAATGATCAAAGTTACTCCATTTCACAAAACGTAAAAAAATGGGGATTGGTGATATACGATGTGGGGTGTTATTTTATGCAATTTCAAGGTTGTTGATCATGGATATGATAAGACAGGGAGATTCACTTGAAAGAGGCCCTGAATATTCTGTAATAACTGTTGCTAAGGACGAAGCAATCTGAACGAAATATGCAATGTGCTCCTCAGTATATGGAGCAATAAGGTAGGCACCAGACAGCTGTCGTGATGTATAACCTCCATTTGCAAATTCTGGGTGCATACCACCCGTACACCTTCACTCAGTCACCTCATCAGGATGGTGGTGTTCAGTATGTAGCAGCGCCTCTTCATGGTGTGAGCCTATTGGATCTCCAAACGATGTCAGAATCAACTAGATGATCATGAGTTAACGGAAGGTTACTCCTTGCAAGATGGAGCAACATGTCACACATCGGCAAGAAGCATGGCAGAAATGGAGTCCTTCTTCGGCAACAGGGTCATTTCAAAGGGGCAAAGGGGCCACCACGGTCGCTGAATCTGACACCACCAGACTTCTTCCTTTGGGGTCTACTCAAAGGAAAAGTCTATCGGAACAAGCCTTGCACTGTGGATGATTTGAAGGAAAACATCCAATGTGAAATTGCTGCTATTCCCCCTGAGACGCTTGCTGATATGTTTAGGAACAAGGAGCGCCGCGTTGAAATGTTTCTGGCGGAAAATGGAAACCATTTCCAACATCACATGTAATGCAATCGATTACACAGACGTCAAGGTATAGAGCGGATTTTTTTGGCTCAGATTGCTTCATCCTAATGGGAGTTACAACAGAATATTCGGGGCTTCTTTTGAGCTAATCTCTGTATTATTAACATTTCATTCTTTAGCGGTGTTCCTAGCCCTCTAAGAGCCAGTCCCAAAAAATGGTATTGTTTTAGACTATTTCAAGGTCAGTGATTACAAATATGATTGTTTTTTCAATAGTGATACTTTACTAGGTGTCTATCCCACTATATATCTCTATGATGGGTGAAATATAACAGATTTCTGTTACAACTGAGAATATGTAAACTTTAAACATTGAAACAGAAGCACACATTTTAATATTTCCAATATTTGACAGAACTCTTTTTGTTTATTATTTTCTGCTACCTCACGAAGTAAATCATTACATTTCTTATCAATAATTTGGGCAGCTTATGCTAATTCAGACTTTTTAGGTATTGCATATGTGCTAAATATGTATGTTAAGTTGTTTAAAAACTCTCACGTGAGAATGAATATACGCCTGACAGTGACCTGGAATAGACTGGTGCCCTTTCTAGGGTTGGTTTCTGCCATGTACCCTGTCGTGCTGGGATAGACATTAACCCCTATGACACTGAACTGGATTTAGTGGGATTGGAAATGGAAAGGTGGACATTCTAGCCTACATAAAACTTTCTATTTTTGTTATGAGTCCTTAAGTTCTTTACTTCTTCACTGTACTTCTGACTTTTTTTGTTTTTTATTGATACTATTTTGGAGTCAAACCTTGCCTGCACTGCATCTTGTGGTGCTGTTTTCTTTAGGCCTATAAGAGGTGCTATGAATTTAGAACTGGTTCTAATTACTTCCACGGTTATGTTTGCATTTTTGGTCCATCCAGTTGAAATGAATTTCTTGGGTCTGGAGAAGTTCCCGTTTTTCTGCTGGCCTCCACAAATCTAACCAGTTTTGCCTAAGATACTGTCGCAGGTTCTTATTGGAGAATGCACTTTGCCTGTGATGGCTTTTTTTTATACTAGATATCAGATCGTTCTATACTCAGGTATAAAAGTAAGGACAGAAAATTATGTTTGGATTAAAATTAGGCTTTTAAAGTGTGAAGAACATTACTAAAGTGAGGCCTTTTCTCTCTCTCAGTGACACAGAGAGACTGATGCACGCTTTTATTACTAACAGGCTAGACTATTGGAACTCCCTCCTTTCTGGTCTACCCAAAAAATCGGGAATCAGTTACAATTAATTCGAAAACAGGGAATCAGTTACAATTAATTTGAAATTCTGCTGCACAAGTGCTAAGACCAAAAGAAGAGCACACATTACCCATTTCCTAAAGTCCTTAAACTGGTTACCTATTCATTTTTGTATATAATTTAAATTTCTTTTAAATGTGTGGTCCGTATCTTTTTCAGAAATGCTTTTGGTTTATATATCAGGAAGGCCACACAGATCATCCAATTCCCCTCTCTTAGCTGTTTCACGAAGTTGTAGAAAAACATGTGGTGATGCTTCTATTAGCCATTATGCTCCAAGCCACTTGAACAGCCTCCCTGAGGATATGAGACAAGCCGAAAACCTTTAGGTTTATTTTTTGGATGCCTACAACTGAAAATGTGCTACTCTGGCAGCTTAAAATATTTCACATATATAACATTGAGTGAAAAGTTTTTTTTGCAGAAGTTATGTATGTGTGCATAGAAATGCAAGCTACATGTCTGTGTAATTAGGTAACTACAGCAGAAATAGAGCAAGCATGTCTGAATAACCATTTAATAAAAGGGGGCCCAACTCTGACCCTGGAGGGCCACAATGGCTGCAGGTTTTCATTCTAACCACTTTCTTAATTATTGACCAGTTTTTTTCTGCTAAATAACTTCATCTAACTGATTTGCTATTTAAGACTCAGACCCTCTAAATCAGGGATGAGCAACATTGGCCCTGAAGGGCTGCACTGCAGATTTTTGTTCCAACCCATTTGCTTCATGAGAAGTCATTTAATTGTTGATGAAGCCCTTATTGCTCATGTAACTCTAGTTTCTGCTTCATTGTAGTCTCCTCGCTTGTTAATATTTTCAACCCTGAATTGCTTACTTAAACACAAAGGATTGCTTTAAGCGTTTATTGATTTGGAAAAGTCTTGTGATAGAGTGCCACGTCCAGAGGTCTGGAGGTGCATGAGAGAGAAAGAAGGGCCAGAGAAAGATTTTTTGGGATATGGATAAGGGAGAGAGGACTTGGATTAGGAGCAGTGTGGGGGTAACAGACAAGACCCCAGCTTGAGGAGGTCTGCACCAGGGATCTTCCTGAAGTCCTGACCTCTTTGATCTGGTTATGGATATGTTGAGTTATTTGGATAAAAGACCAATCCCCCCGGTGCAGGCTTCTTACTGATGACATTGTGTTGTGTAACACCAGAAAAGAGGAAGTGGAGAGAAAGTTGGAAGAATAAAAAAGGACTTTGGAAAATAGAGATAAATAGGAAGAGGAAGACAGAATACATGGGATTTATTGATGATTAAACTTCAGAAGTTAGCCTGCTGGGGGAACTATTGAAAAGTGTGCATATATGTAAATATCTTGGATCAGTGGTAGCCCAAGATGGAAAAGTAGATGCTGAGATAACACATAGAGAACAGTGTGGATGGAACAATTGAAAGAAGGTATCAGGAGTATTGTGTGATTGAAGAATTAGGGTGAAGGCTAAAGGTAAAGATTGTGGTAAGACCAGCAATGACGTATGGAGCTGAGACATGGGCAGTAAAGGGAGGGCAGGAGAAGAACTCGGATGTGGCAGAAATGAGACTGTTGGGATGGATGTGTGGAGTTATGAAAAAGGACAGAATAAGAAATGAGACAGTCAGAGGTACAACAAAGGTGGGAGAGACATCTGAGAAAGGACAGGAAAGAAGAATAAAGTGGTATGGTACATAGAAGTGGGGAAAGATGAAGAAGAAGAACAAGAACGAGAACAAGAAGAATTGCTTGTTTTAGCCTTAAAGAGCTGCATTCACTGTCTTTAATGGCTCCTTATTAGCAATGAGATGCAAATGACAAAGGAACGAGCCGTGTACCATCTAACTTATTTCCATTTACCCCTGGGTGCACTCATCATGCACTATTTGGTTTAATAAAGCATTCAGAAGGAAGCTGAAGAGAAAAAAGTGAAGGACTGATAATGACATTCATTTTAGGCTTCAAAACCTTTGAATGGCATCTTTAGAAGGGAAAAAATATCTATGATTTAGGAATGACCTGAGATTACTGAGTTAAAAACAATATTAACAAATCATGGTATTAAGTAAGATTTGTTATGGCAAGGATCGTTTTCTAATTAAGCAGCCTGGTTGGGGCAAACATCTGCAGCCACTGTGGCCCTCCAAGACTGACGCTGATCACCCTTGATTTAAAGCATAAATCGAAGAGATGTATTAACTATTAGTTACTGCTTACTACCCTCCTCATGACCCTTAAATTGGAAGAGATGGATAAAGTACATGGAATTGATGGAAGTGTTACTTAATAGGACAGCAGGAAATTCAGTCTGCATACTGACATGTAATCAAAATATACTATAATCCATATATTATACAATTGAGATTATGATGAAGAGGATAAACAGATTAGAACATTAATTGTTGGTCATACAATATAAAAAGACCCATTCAGCATTTACAAAGAATATGATGTACAGTGCATATGTAGGCTAAGATTCATACTTTTAGTGCTGATAATGTCATACAGTATACTGAGATATAAGTACAGTATCATCATGTACTTAGTGTAAGAGCTATACTTTACATAAACATATATATTTACAGTATACACATAATGTATATGTCTAAAAAATGTTTACTTTATTATCAAATTTTATGTATGATATCATTTTTGCAAAAATAAGTTTCCCCATAATACAAATGTTTAAATGGTATATTTTTTAGTGTGTGCTCTGAAACCACTGTATATACTGACAAGATGTTTACAATTGCAACTGTGGCTAAAGTCTCTAAACTTGGTTTCCTGTGTTTACAAGAGTTGCAACAAGTTTGCTTGTCATTTACAAGCTATATGAATACATCACTGCCAGCTCTATCTATCTATCTATCTATCTATCTATTGTCAGGGATGCCAGGGGCCATGACCCGGCCGGGACGCCATGAGGGACCGGATGTGGGTCTGAGCCCACCTTGGATCACGTGGGGGCCGCCTTCCTGGTCGCTCTGGGGGCCACGGGTTGAGGGCATGGAAGCCCTACCCTGTAGGGGCCCGTGGTCACCGCCAGGAGGCGCCCCAATGCCTTGGGGACCTGTTACCCCAGCACTTCCTCCAGACCAGGAAGTGCTGGGGGGAAGATTTAGGACGGCGCCCGGAGAGCAGCCGGGAGGACAGCCGGCACTTCCGCCACGCTGGAGCGTGGCCAGAGGAGGAATGCCGGGAACACCTGGTGCTCATCCGGGAACCATATAAAAGGGGCCGTCTCCATTCATTCGAGGCTGGAGTCGGGTGGAAGAAGGACAAGGCAAGAGAGGAGAGTGGAGGCGGCCCGAGAAGAAGGCATTTGTGGCCAGGACTGTGTTTGGGGTTTGAGTGCACTATTTGGACTGGGTCTGAGTGACCAATTATTGTATATAGTTTGTGTAAATAAAACGTGTGGTGGTGAAAAACAACATGTCCACCTGTCTGTGTCCGGGTCGGCTCCACACTATCTATCTATCTATTGCCTTTCATATCTATCTATCTATCTATCTATCTATCTATCTATCTATCTATCTATCTATCTATCTATTATATATTGCCTTTCCTATCTATCTATCTATTATATATTGCCTTTCCTATCTATCTATCTATTTATCTATCTATTGCCTTTCATATCTATCTATCTATCTATCTATCTATCTATCTATCTATTATATATTGCCTTTCATATCTATTATATATTGCCTTTCATATCTATCTATCTATCTATTATATATTGCCTTTCATATCTATCTATCTATCTATCATATATTGCCTTTCACATCTATCTATCTATCTATTATATATTGCCTTTTCTATCTATCTATCTATCTATCTATTGCCTTTCATATCTATCTATTATATATTGCCTTCCATATCTATCTGTCTGTCTATCTATTATATATTGCCTTTCATATCTATCTGTCTATCTATGTATTATATATTGCCTTTCACATCTATCTATCTATCTATTATATATTGCCTTTCATATCTATTATATATTGCCTTTCATATCTATCTGTCTATCTATCTATTATATATTGCCTTTCATATCTATCTATCTATCTATTATATATTGCCTTTCATATCTATCTGTCTATCTATCTATTATATATTGCCTTTCATATCTATCTGTCTATCTATCTATTATATATTGCCTTTCATATCTATCTGTCTATCTTTCTATCTATCTATCTATCATATATTGCCTTTCACATCTATCAATCTATCTATCTATCTTATACATTTATTGCAAAGTCAGGTCAATTGAATATAGTGGCCTAACTGTCCTGTGGAAGCCGACACTAGGAGGAGTGTGCCTACGGTGCAATGTTTGTATCCATTGCTATAGATTTAGGATGTACTATACATTAGTAAAGATGTGAAGGACCTCTCTGAAGGTTGGATTATACTTTCAGTATCGTAATGGTAACCGCTCTGCTTTATTGAGAGAAATGGCAGGACCAGCTGGGCTGATAGGTGTTGTTTTGAGTTTTCTCTTTTTTTAACCCTCTCCTTATTTATTAGTAAGGATGAAATCCCTTTAAAACTTGTTGTGGCTTTTGCTTGTTTTAGATTGGGATGGTGTAGAAAGTAACAATATGTTACGGTGGTCACAGTTACTAAACTAAAGTGGGGGCAGCTGTGTAGACCCCGTAATTACCACTTCATTCATCTGGTATTCTGGCATGCTTGGTATTGCTTTGGATTTTATGGTAGTGTAACTAATAGCAGAACACAGATATACATGTAACTAGTGGCCATTTATTATCTTAGCAAGTCAAAATACCCAAAAGAAGGGAAGCTTGTCTACACTTAATATTTTGTAATATTCAAGACAGAATTCTGAGTATATACAGTTGATTATTTATCATGTAAGGCCTAGTAATCAAAACATTACACAGCAGTTGGTGGAACAAATGCACAAAAACTAAAACGATCAATTTTAAGCAGATATGACAAAATCTACAAAAAACAAACACAGGAAGGATTTTTGGCATGGAGACAGATGAGGAGCCCTCTGGGGGATTTAATGGCATATTTCACATAATACACGATTACAGCATTCAAAAATTTACAAGAAATTAGGGATTAAAAAAAATCCTTAGAGGATGAGTAGGAACAGAAATCAAAAAGACATTACAGAGATAGATAGATAGAGGAAAATGATGCATAATTTCAACAAGAGAAACAACTTCAGAAGGATCTGAGCATAGGAGGACAATAATTAAAAATCAAAAGGAGTTCTTCCAATGTTTTAACAGTTAGACACTGGTCAAGGCAGAGGTGAATTATATTAAAAACATAAAAACAGTAATAAAACATACAGATAAGTTAACAGGAACATTTTCTAATTTATATTTCTCAGATATTTTTACCCGTAAAGATGTAAAAAGCCTTTCACACGCTAAGGGGAATTTTAATAAAACTCTTGATTGTTTGCAGATGCAAAAGAGAGAAGTGCTACTAAGATCAAAAAGGCTAAAATCAGATGAACCACTAAGAGCAGGTAATGTTTATCCAGAAGTGATCTAGATAACTAGTTATTGCTCTGCACTGTATATTGTGATTAACAGGAGATCCATAGAACCCCAAACCCCAAACACAAACATACCAACACAGTCCTGGGTTCAAAATTCAAGCTTTTATTAGACAAAATACCTGCGAACAATGCTCTCCTCTCTTCTTCTTTCTTCCCTTTCCAGGTAATTCTTTCCTGTCTCCTCTCCCGGCTCCAACTCACCTGGATAAGGTAGTGTGGATCCTTTTATTGAAGACCTGGGAGTACTTTTGGTATCAGGGCATTGCCTGTTGGAAGCACTTCCAGGTCACACAGAAGTCCCATAAAGTAGTGAGTGTAACGTCCCTGCGGCACCTTCAGGCGGCACCCATGGTACCTAACAGGACTACAGTTCCCCTGCTTTCCCTGTGGGTGTCCAAATGGGTACCAAAGTCAAGGGATGTTGCCGTCTACCAGGTCAGGGGAGCATTTAGCCTTCATATGAAGCCTCTCCCGATCTCTCCATTGCATTAACCTCCAGGCCAGTTAAGGGGATGGAGCCAATCCTAGCAGGGGCACCATCCCAAATGAGTTGTTCATTACTATATAAATGGAGAGATCGGGAGAGGCTTCATATGAAGGCTAAATGCTCCCCT
>JANRMT010062857.1:30800370-30847963 GCA_026402145.1 Polypterus bichir lapradei
TATATATATATATATATATAGTAGTGGGCATGACCCTCAGCTGGGATGCCTAGAAGGACCAGGAGGCGGACTATGCATCCCCCGGGTCACGAGGGGGCAATCGCCCTGGTTAATATGGGGACCATGGGAACGGAGCATGGAGGAAGTTTCTTGCTATAACTAAGATACAGTGTGTTAATTGAGTCTGTTGTTGTTTAGAATAGGTTGCAGTGCTAGCAGGGACCAAAAGACCCATTTACAGCATAGAAATGGGGTAGCATACAGTTTTCTGACCGTTTAGAAATGGCTAAGCTGTATAAGCAAACTTAAAGAAATGAAACAAGAATTTTAAGCTTTAAACAGAACTTTCTTTGCTATATCAATTTTCTCATTTTTGTGTGAGCTGTTTTACTTTGAATTTTTACTAAAGTTTTTAGTACTAGGGCATTGTACCGTGTTGAATGAATGTTATGAATGTAGTGAGAAGTCAAATAAAATCGCACCTTTTATTGGCTAACTTAAAAGATTACATTATATGCAAGCTTTTGAAAGCAACTCAGGGCATTCTTCAGGCAGGATGTAATCTCGTAAGCTTGCATATTGTAATCTTTTTAGTTAGCCAATAAAAGGTGTCATTTTGCTTGACTTCTCACTACTAAAGTTTTCAAAACGAAGATATTTTGTCTGTGGGATCACTTCAATGCGTCAAGCTTTTGCTGAATTCCATTTGCAAACTAGAGCTGCTGAACTTTGGTAATTTTGGGTAAATGCAGCTACAGCAGTGATGTGGTCAAAGAAGCTAGTAGGATGTAGGGCTCTGATCTATGCAGAACGCTGAGTCACATACATCTCAGAGCTGGTTATGATTAATTTGTGCCGCACATCTGTAAAGCCTCATCCGTAATACTGAGTGAATTATTTTCTTGAATGCATTTCTTGTCATGATTTCTTATCTCTTCTCGACTTTTCATTTCCATGCAACACATAATCAGCCAAATACAGGTTTGCAGCACAGGGCATAAAGACAGTTTCATGTACTACTAGTTTTCCGGGATGACTTGTGGGGAGTACTTCCAGGTTGTTTGGGAACCAGGACAGTCCTTCCCCAATAGCGCCGCCTTGACCTGTACTTACTTACTCCAGTTCCCATGAACCCCTGTGGGGGTCCATCTTGGGATGCCTCCAGCAGACCACTGCCACTTACTGTATGAGGAATGGAATTGCTCCTGGCCTCCAGCTTCTGCTTGTCCATCCCCTGGACATTTACCATTTTGTCCAGAGATCATGCTGTTGTCCAGCCAGGATGCCCATCTGTCCTCTGTGGCACTCACAGCACGTAGTTCCAAACACTTCCAATAATAACTACTAGAGAGGGATATCTCCATCCAACCCTGGCTAGTAATAAGGGTAAGCACTGAATCTTTATAAAATAAAAGATTTTTTCTTCACAAAAAACTGTTCCCATCAAAATGAAGTTCCATGGAACACAACGGCAAAATGGAATTGCCTGTAACAAGAAGGCAATCCAAGGTGAACCGAGTCGCAATACAGAATCTGAAACCAATGTCAGAACAGAGAGCAGAAGGTTGGAAAAATACAGAAAAAAAACAAGGCATGAAGAATTCACAAAAGCACAAGAACTTACCACTCCAGAGTGCATTCACAATGAACCGCCAAGAACTGTGGGAGACCCTCTGGATTTACAGAGCAGGGGACAGTCCTTGGCAGTGATTATCGGGTGACTCAGCCTCTTGGGGGACGACCCACTAAACACATGCAAATTAACACAGGCTGCTTCTATACAAATAGACAAATCCAACAATACAGAAAGATGCTGTGGCCACTAGGGGGCGGACCTGAGCCTTAAACTCTTGACACAATTGCTATAAACACAATCTCAGGTTAAAGTAAAGTCCTTTATTAAAGAAATGCCTTATTTCCAGGCACCTTTAAAGACCAGTTCTCCTTTCAGAACAACAATTATTTTCTTATAATTCTTTTTCTAATAACCAGTGACACTTTTCTTTAACTACTCTAAACCTCCCAGGTGAGCTTCTCCTGACTCCTCTCCTGTCTCTGACTCCCTGGGCCAAGTGGAGGATTTTCCTTTAACACCCAACTCAGGAGTATTTCAATCAATCAAGCACTTCCGGGCTGGGTAGGACACCATCGGTTCTTGTTTGGTCAATATCTGACAGCTCCTTCTGGCGCCCCCCACAAAACCCAACAGGGCAGCCCCAAGGGACCACAATTCCCATGCTGCCCTGCAGCTATCCATATTGTCGCTCACCAGACAGAATGCTGCTACCCAGTACTCATAGCAGGCAGTCACCCACTGCCCTGTCCTTCCAGCCTCCCTGGCCCAACCAGGGTGTTCCTCCAGGGATGCTGGGATGCCAGTCCCAGTGTAATTGCTGCTATAGTGTCCTTCTGTGTCCATGTCTAGGCGCAGAAGGGGAATATCTCCGCACCCTTGCTGACTTTCCTTCATAAGGGTCTAATGGCCAGATAAGGAAGCAGGGTCCATCCCAAATGGGATGTTGGTTTGTCCCTCACAAAGCATACAGTTTAAACATAAATAAAAGAATCAACAGTGAAAAAAGAGACATAAAACATAAATTGGAACCCCAGCCAGGTGAAGAATCTTGGCTGAGATATGACATTTATGACTTATTTGGTTTGACATCTGGTGGGGCTGTACCCCAATACCCCTTAATTCAAAAACACCACAACATTCCCAACTTAAATAATAATAACATAATGAATTGAAGTATAAATGTTGGAAATTTGGAAACTTGTTCATATGAAAAATTATGCTCTTAACCAATACCAAAAAAACTTGGTGGGTAACTGAAACCTTAACATCAACAGGCTCCTAACTTACATGTTGTGAAGGGCAGCCCAGGTCCTTACCCAGCCGGGATGTCCTCAGAATGGAAGAACCAGGGAGAGATTGTGCAAAGTACATTATCTCTCTGGAGGGCTAAATGGCAGCCCCCCTGGGTTGTACAACAACAACAACATTTATTTATATAGCACATTTTCATACAAATACAGTATAGGGGGGGGGCGAGATTATTTAAGCCTTTATAAACCACAAGCAGAATTTTAAAGTCAATCCTGAATGACACAGGTAACCAGTGTAGTGACATCAAAACTGGAGAAATGTGCTCGGATTTTCTTTTCCTTGTTAGGATTCTAACAGCTGCATTCTGCACTCGTTGCAAACGATTTATGTCTTTTTTGGGTATTCCTGAGAGGATTGCATTACAGTAATCTAGTCAACTGAAAACAAACGCGTAAACTAATTTCTCAGCATCTTTCAGTGATATAAGAGGTTTAACTTTAGCTATGTTTCTTAAGTGAAAAAAATGCTGTCCTAGTGATCTGATTAATATGCAATTTAAAATTCAGATTACAGTCAACAGTTACCCCTAAGCTTTTTACCTCCGTCTTGACTTTTAATCCTAATGTATCTAGTTTATTTCTAATAGCCTCATTGTATCCGTTATTGCCAATCACTAAGATTTCAGTTTTCTCTTTATTTAGCTTGAGAAAGTTACTATTCATTCATTCAGAAATACAAGTCAGACATTGTGTTAGTGAATCAAGAGAATCGGGGTCATCAGGTGCTATTGATAAACACAGCTTTGTGTCATTAACATAGCTGTGGTAGCTCACGTTATGCCCTGAGATAATCTGACCTAACGGAAGCATGTAGATTGAGAAGAGCAGCGGACCCAGGATAGAGCCTTGTGGAACACCATGTAGGATATCATGTGTCTTTGAGTTGTAATTCCATAATTAACAAATAATTTTCTCTCTGCCAGGTAGGATTCAAACCAATTTAAGACACTGCCAGAGAGGCCCACCCATTGACTAAGGCGATTTCTAAGAATATTATGATCAATGGTGTCAAATGCGGCACTCAGATCTAAGAGGATGAGAACAGAAAAATGGCCTCTGTCTACATTTACCCGCAAGTCATTTACTACTTTAACGAGTGCAGTGTAGCAGTGCCTCAGATTCTCACAGGGTAGGATGGGACATGGAGTTCTTCAACTCAGTCCAGTTGGGATCCATGGTTGCTGCCAGGGGGTTCTGTAGGAATTGGGGAGCCCTACTTCATGAGGTTTCTGTCTTACCCAGAAGTGCTTTTGGACCATGTGTGCGGAAGACCAGAAGTACTCCTGGGTGGGAGATAAAAGGAACTGCCTGCCTCACAAGGATGACGCAGAGTCAGAAGGTATGGACACAGCTTGTGAGGAGGCAGTGAGAGACAGAGATGAAGAAAGGAAAACAAAGAATTTTGTGCTATACAGTACTTTATTGTACTTGTGGCTATGGTGGTGGGAAACGCTTGCTAAGAAGAGTTTTCCCACAATATGACTCTTTGTGCTTTTACCTTGTGTCCGTGCCAGTTTGTGTTGGGTGTTTGGAGAGCTGGAGTGCCCCCTGGTGTCTACAATATGTACATAGGTTTTTGGAGACACATTGACTCTTAACACATTGACTGCTGAATATTTTTTACCAGGAAGCTGCAGTAGAGGTCTATGCATATATGATGAATAATCAATTCTATCCAAATTCGTAAAAAATGTAAAGGAATGTATTGGTAAGCAATGGTTTTATTATCAATAGTAACTCTGTCAAAAATATAAGGAAACTGTTAAAAACTTTATTTTCACCAGCAACATGACCCAAATTTTCCATTTTAATGAGAAACGTTACATCATCACCCCACACAGAGTGCAGGCTTAGAAAAGCATGTGCCATAAACATAATGCATTTCTTTGCACTGTCTACGCTTGTTGCACATACACTGAAAAAAGTATAACCTCCATTCAACTTAAGATAATTAAGGTAATGATTCACACTTAATAGTTTTAGTCTGAACCAATATAACTCTTTTTATCTTATTGAACCCACAATTTTTATGTTGAGGCAAATCATTTAGAGTTATTGGGTGCAAATAACCTGTTTTATACTGAAGTAAATCTATTTTTTAAGTTGTTACAATTTAAAATGTTTTTTGGTCATAACCTGTTTTTATGCTATTAGAAATATTATGAATATAACACATTCCAAAGCTGTGCTTTTTGCATTTATTTAAAAATCTAGTGCAAATACACGAGCATATTGAAGTGTAAATCTAAAATATACAACAAAAAATTATTAAATGTTTCTACAGCTTTCTTGAAAGTATGTTTTATTACGAGTTCTTATACTTAAAATTAACAGTTGAGAAACAGGGTTACTTGCCAGAAATCCTCCATTACAAAAGTCTGCTGCTGAAAATGACCAGACCTGTATAGCCACGTCAACTCCACTCGGGGAAGTGTTCTTCTTTTTTGGCAGCTGGAAAGCCAGCACACTGGAAAATTCAACCGGAAGAACATATAAACGGCCCCTCCCGCACAGCACATGGACACCCTAAAATATTAGGTCAACTGAAGTAGGATTTTTATGTTTATTTCCTCCACCATAACTTACTTTGGTACAAACAATTTTTTTTTACTTTGATTAAGATCTGAAACCAAATATTTCAAGCTACAACACTAAATGACAAATCTTAAGTTGCTTGAAAGAGAAAATTTAAGTTGAATGAACAACATCAATGTTATACTTTTTTCAGTGTAGTTGGTGACAGTTTGTGCTCAGTGGCTGGCAGAATGTCCATGTAGTGCTGTCCTGACAGTCGTGACAAGTCCGACACCTTGTGATGAAGAAATGCCTTTGGGGTGGCTATTCAGAGCCTACAGGTTCCACAACATCCAATTGATTGTCACCATCTCAATCACTGTCACTAGTATCAAAATATTCATCTTCCAACAAATCTAGTTGTTTCAAGACATCAGCAGCTTTATACCTATTTTGTGACAATATAACTACAGACTGTCTATTTATAACACTATTTTCCACAACCTGTTATGACTAAATAAAAAACTTCTATGTCTATCCACTAGATGGCAGCACTGTAGTAGATAACTGACATGTGGCCGCAAGCTGGCTATATCTATAGTGGCTGCATACTGAGATACGAGTTGCATCGTAAATCGTTCCTTGACGGGCTCGGCGAGATACAACTTAAGTCGTTACTTGCGTTCATCGTGTTAAACTGTGGGCACAATTAGAATCGGACTGTCAAAGAAATAGCAACACGGTCAATTCTAATGAGGAATGAAAAACACGATTCAAAAGCTAAAGGTAAAAGAGTCAAAAAACAGGAAAGCAAATCCAAAAGTCACACCATTAAATGAATGTTGAAAGAGAGCTCAAGCAATGGATAGCAGAGGGGAGAAAGGTAACTTGTGAATCATTGGCAAGTGTTAGCATAGCAGCTTTGCAGCAACCCCAAGAAATTATTTACCTTACATCTGTGAAGTTTTGGCTAGGATTTATGTCGGGATTATGTTTTTTTGTCTTTTTCATTAATTATTTATTTGAATTATTTCTGTTAATGGTGTTCTGTTCATTTGTCATTTAGTCAATATTTTTAATGCATTATGTTTTTGTTATTTAGAACATGAGCATGTGCATGTGTATTTTGTAGGTGGTTCCCCAAGAGGCGGGGCCACCTCTCAGTCACCATTGAAGGACAGCCCCTTAAAGGCTCATGGGATTTGCAGTCCTCTTGCAGTACTTTGCATACATGCTGGTGGTTTGGTGAGTTTTCTGCTGTCATGTTATTCTTTATTTTTACTGTCTTTTTAACAATTTTTCGCTCTGTTTAAAGATTTTTTACTTGTGATTAATGTGCTGAAACTTGATTACTATGAATTGAACTGACATTTTGCCTCTTTCTGCCCTTTTGAGCTTTTCTTCTTTTTATTTACCTGTTTTGTTAATAAGTCTTTCATTTCTAGTGCATTTTACTCTACACCCAGCTGGAGTTTTTACGGTTTTTCCCCCAGTTAGACATTTTCAAGAAATGTCTTTCTTCTTTTTTCTTTTTTAACTTCAAGCTTTATTTCCTGTCTGAGGCCTAGTCGGGCTTGCTTTGGGTGAGATCTATCCTGTGGGCTTTTTTGAGGCCTTACCCCTTTGTTATTTTGTGGAGCCAGAATCACAAAAACATTGTCTTTAAAATTCTGACCAATAACTCATCCACCCACTATGGCTGGTAGACGTAGTAATAGTGCTCAGGGTGTCTACTGCAGACACATTACTGAAGCTGGTAGGAAAGACAATATACATGGAGCTCATGCAGCTGTCACCAGTGTGGTGAGTGTGATCTGCACCTCAGTCAGACATATTGTGAAATGTCCTGGTTTAACATCAGACCCCAGTAAAGATACAGTGACCTCCATAATGTTTGGGACAAAGACACATTTCTCCTTGATTTCAGCTCCCTCTGTTCCACAGGTTAAATATATAAATTTGCTATTTTTACCCAACAGTCTATATTAGTAACTCACATTGACAAAGTGAAAACATGTTTTAGAAAGGTTTGCAAAGTTAATAAAAATCAAAAACTGAAATCTCTCATCTACGTAAGTATTCAGACCCGTTGCTTCTGCTTTACTCCTCCTTACGATGTGTCTAGAATTTAACTGGATTGGAATTTTCTGTGTCTAAAATGTGATTGGAGTCCACCTGCGGCAAACCAAACTGACTGGACGTCATTTAGAAAGGCACCTGTGTACCTGTGTAGATAAGATAAGACCCACAATTCATACTGCATGTCAGCTGAGGGGAAATGAATTTTGTTCTTGTGGAACAACAACAACAACAACAAAAAAAGCTGTGATACACGGTGATTGTCCACCCCTGGTACTAACCACTACTCTCTCTTCAGTTCTTTTTCCGGTTTTCTGTGGTGGCGACTTGCACCACCACCACCTAATCAAAGCACCGTGATGTCCCTACATTGATGGATTAAAGGCCAGAAGTCCACGTGACCGTCATCATCAAGTCCTTCCATGAGAACCTTGAATACAATGAGGACTGATTGAGGTCACTGATGTTAGGTAGAATGCCCAGAGGGGGCTGGGGGGTCTTGTGGTCTGAACCCCTGCAGATTTTATTTTTTTCTCCAGCCGTCTGGAGTTGTTTTTGTTTCTTCTGTCCTCCCTGGCCACCGGACCTCACCTTTATTCTATGTTAATTAGTGTTCTTTTATTTTAATTCTTACTTTGTCTTTTTTCTCTTTCTTCATCATATAAACCACTTTGAGCTACATTATTTGTATGAAAATGTGCTATAGAAATAAATGCTGTTGTTGTTGCTGGTTTCTCTTATTTAATTCTCATTTACCTCATACTGTATTAATCCTAAATCTTTTACTCATCACAATGTCATACCTTATTATATAAATACCAACATACTCAACCCATGAATAAAAATATAAATACATTTTACAAACTAAATCTCCTTGATAAAATCTTCTTTCGGATGCTCCTGTTGGGGGTTTCCACAGTGGATCATCCAAAATTGTCGTCCGCATATTGATTTGGCAAACTTTTACACAAATTCTTGCAGAAATATACAAAACCAAAATATTATTCCCAGTGCTTCTTTTACTCCATTTCACTTAAATCATTTGGAAATATTATCAATAATCAATTTTTTATTTTGAAAAATAATCTTAGTTCATGTCTTATTGGTTTGAAAGCCAGCCATAACTGGAAAGTGGTCTGGCTGCTGGTAATAATCATAAAATAGCGTTTGTTTCCATTGTTTTAATGCAGTATATAGATGTTGTAAATATCTATCTTTTGGTTTATTTTTGGCCCAACCTTTGTACGTCATTTTCAACATATGGAGTACAGTATTTCAAAACATATATACAGTTGCTTGTTGTTGGCCCAGTAGTTTGCTAATTAGGCATTTCAGACCGCGCATTTGTTTTGTCAGGATAAGAATCAAGGCATGAAGTCCATGAAACTCTCTGTAGATCTCTGTAGGCAAAGATAATGGCAAGGGGATTAAACCATTTCTAAAGCTCTGAGTGTTCCCAGGAGCACAGTGGCCTCGATAATTGTGAAATGAAAGACGTTTGGAACCATCAAGACTCTTCCTAGACAGGATGTGCAGGTATAGCGCCTTTAGAAAGTATTCAGAGCCCTTCATGTTTTTCACATTTTGTTATGTTTCCCTCCTCAAGCAACACTCAATACCCCTGAATTATAAAGCAAGAACAAGTTTTTAGAAATTTTTGAAAACTAGGGGGCTTTGCCCCCTGCTCGCTTCACTTGCCGCATGCGCTACACACCAGCAACTTCACGTCTCTGCCAGTTGTGTGTGTGGCTTTTACTTTCACCAAATGACAAAAAAATTTAATTCTCGCGATTACGCCTCTTCATTGGGAAGAAACACTACTTTTCCCTGATGGCAACCTGAATTAGACGATCTACAAGTCTATGACTTAAAGTTTAAATCCAAACGATATCTACATACTTCTGTCATATCACCTCTTTCGACATATTCAATCTCTTTTCGCTTTTACCTTTTCATCAATATCGCATTGAATTTTGATTCCATGTTTGGAATTACATCGTGACAACGCCTACAAGAAATGTGTCTGACAATAGCATTCACACAAATAATAAATGATTGAACTGTGTGTGTGGTTATGAGGATGGGACTTTTCCAAATCTCTTTGCATAAGCTCTTGTTTCGCGGGGCTTGAAATTTTCTCTTGCGGGATTTCCCTTTCACTAAACAACAAATGTTTTAATTCTTGCGGCTGCGCCTCTTCATTGGGAAGAAACACTACATTTCCCTGATGACAACACGAATTAGACGATCTACAAGTCTCTGACTTAAAGTTTACATCTGAACAATATATTCGATCTCTTTTCACTGTTCCGTTATTTCACAGAGTAATAATTTCTGTTTGTTTGCACTGTGGTGGACAACCAGGTCCCATACCCAGCCGGGATGCACCTTCTACTTATGTTCCAGGTGAGCAGCCATGGGCTCCTCAGTACCTCCCCCAGGATGCTTGGTGGCAGCCTCCCTGGTTGACGATGGTGCCTCAGTTTCCTGCAGGGTTTCATGGGAGATGGAGTTCTCCCCAACCCTGTGGGGATCTGGGGTGGCTGCCAGGGGGTGCTGCATGGATCCTGGAGCCAACCTGGACACCTCTACAGCCCCGCCCGCAAGTGCAATTAGCAACAGCTGATCAAGCACCGGGGCACTGCCGGGTGGGTTATAAAAAGGGCCAGCATTGGGAGGAAGAGGATGAGGTTGCCTGGGAGGAGTGGTGGTGCCAAGGTGGAGAGTTGTGTTGTTGAGATTAAGTGCTTTTGGGACTGTGTTGTGGCTGGAGGGATTACGGGGAAGACGTGCCCTCCAGCTGAAGAAAAATAAAGTCTGTGTTGTATTTTTACACGCGTCCCTGAGTCAGTCTGTGCCAGGTCAGGCGCAATATAGTGCCTTTATCACAGTGCTAATGCGATGTTTACTATCCTGTTTTTGAGACTTTAGAATTTTCATACTTCCATTACCTCTGACCTGCTCTGCATGTGTACCACACCAACGTTATTGAATTCTTTTTGACTTTCTGCTTTGTCATCTACCGTATATACTTGCGGATAAGTTCTCTCGCGGATAAGTCGGGACTTGATTTTCCAGTATAATTTCTGGTATATGTCGGGCGTATAAGTCGAATGCGGAAAACTCACGCTATTGGTCCAAAGGATTAGGGTTAGGGTCTCTCTCTCTCTCTCTCTTCTCTGCAGACCCTCTCAAGCTCTGTCAGGTTGGATGGCGACCATCATTGGACAGCTATTTTCAGGTTACTCCAGAGATGTTCGAATTGGTTCAAGTCAAGGCTCTGGCTGGGCCACTCCAGAACATTCCTAGAGTTGACCTTAAGCCACTCCTGTGTTGTCTCTGCTTGGTGCTTAGGGTCATTGTCCTGCTAGAAGGTGAACCTTCAGGCCAGTCTGATGTCCAGATTGCTCTGAAGCAGGTTTTTTTTTTTATTAAGGACACCTCTGTTCTTTGCTCTTTTCAGCTTTCCCTCCATCATTACGAGTTTCTCAGTCCCTATCAGTGAAAACAATCCACACAGCATAATTCTGCCGCTATCATGTTTCATTGTTTAAATGGTATCTCACAGGTGATGAGTGGTGCCTGGTTTTTTCCAGATGTGATACTTAGAATTGAGCCCAAACTGTTCAATCCTTGTTTCATAAGATTAGAGTCTCTTATTTCTCAAAGTCAGAGTCCTTTAGGTACCTTTTTGCAGACTCCAAACAGGCTTTTATATGTCATCTGGCCACTCTGTCATCAAACTAAGATTAATGGAGTGTAGCAGTGGTGGTTGTCCTTCTGGACATTTCTCCTATCCCCACACAGATTCTCTGGAGCTCAGCTGATGGCTTGGTTTGGCAGGGCAGCCAGATCTTGGAAGAATTATGATTGTTCCAGACTTATTCCATTTAAGAATTATGGAGGTAATTGTGCTTTTGGGAACCTTCAATACTGTAACATAATTCTGTCTCTAAGCTCTACAGGCAATTCCTTTGACTTCGTGGCTTGGTTTGCCCTGTTACACAATCAATGTTTACATGCACACACATAAAGGGAATAACCCAGTTAAGGCAGAGACCTGGTTTCTTAATAATCTGTGTTTACTTGTGCAATGAATCTCTTTTGTCAAAACACTCTGACGTCATTAAACTGCGTAAAAAAACGAGTTAAACGTCAGCAATAGCCAACAAGAATTTGAAAATAAGCATGACGCCTGTGATAGTTTTCTTGTGTTTTATGAATATGTTTAATCAAATTGACACCTTATTTATAAGTTTGTGTTACCGGATTGCACACTGCAAATTCTTTTAATTGGCTGTGTGACTGAGCCCTAAGTAAGGCCCGTACGTGTGCTTCTTGTCTTACACCCAGTGCTGCTGGAATAAAAATAATGCATATATTTTTCCTCAGGGGTATGCAACCTGTGGCATGCAGGACGATTTTCAATGGCACTCTGATTGAATCGAAATATAGTAAAAAAATTATATTTTAATTACAGTGCACGTGTTCGCACTCTCACCTATATTTTGTGCATGCAACTCACATGTAAATGGAAAACGTCTTCAGTGCAGGTCGTGGTAAGATAAAACAAACCTCTTGTTATTATATTTTAATTATAGCGCATGCGTTCCCACTCCACGTCACCACCTACATTTTGTGAATGCGACTCACATGTAAAGGGAAACCATGTGCTCAGTGCAGGCCGTGGTGCGTTAAAACAAACCTTTTGTTATTATTAAGTAATATACTGGCCTAAAATAACTCATAAAAGACAAAAACTCTTTTCAAGACTCTTGGACGAATGAATATGGATCTGTACAAACAAAAGGACCGTGCTGTGTGTGCATTATGCTATGAAAGTGTCGTGTATCGTACGTCAAGTGTACAAAGACATTATCAAACTAAACATCAGTCCACGTTTAAAAACTCTGATGAGAAAAGTGAAGCTATAAAACAAGTTGCCTAACACCGGAACATTCAGAAGCCTGCGTGAAGCTAAAAGTGACCAATTACACACCTGATATTGAGCAATTGAGCAATGAGGTACAGGGACAAGGTTTGATTTAATTGGTTAATATCTCGGATTAATAATAGAGAATGATTAATCATATTAGAATTCTTGATAACTTTTTCTTATTCAAACTATGTATTTTTTATTGAAAAAAAATTGTGATTTATAAGTTATAATACAATTTTTAATAAATGTGTTGAAAATTAAAATTTGACAAAACATACTTTTCACATATGATCTTATGTATTTTAAAATACTGAATGACCAATAATATAAGATCTGGTTATAATGGGCTTCAAAAATATATAATACTAGGGGGTTGCGCCCCCTGCTTGCTTTGCTCGCCCACCCCCCACCCCCCCCCCCACCTGGCCGGCGCTACGCACCAGTCACTTTGCGTCTCTGCCGCTCGTGTATGTGGATTTTACTTTCACCAAACAACAATTCATTGGGAAGAAACACTACTTTTCCCTGATGGCAACACAAGTTTGACGATCTACAAGCCTCCGACTTAAAGTTTAAATTCCAAACGATATTTTTGATCTCTTTTCGCTGTTCCGTTATTTCATAGAGTAAAAATTTCCATTTGTTTGCGCTAATGCAATCTTTACTATCATTTTTATGAGACTTTCGAATTTTAGTACTTTCATTATCTCTAACCTACTCTGCATGAGTATCGCACCAACATTTTTGAATTCTTTAAGATGTTCCACTTTGTCATCTACTCTTTGTCTTTTATTTCCGGCCCCAGGTGTTGTTAAATCTCTTGGCACAAAGTCTGTCTTACTGGACTTGAAAGGATCTCTCTGAAAAAGTCACGTCTTGTTTCAGGCTAAAAAGTCTTGTCTCGTCCCAGGATCTTCTTATTATAATAGAAAGATATACATTTGAAGCTCATTATAACTGGACTAATTTTGATACTATATATAACAAAATTGGTAGAATTATGTCATCACGCAGAATGACATTGTAACATAGATTCGGCTTGACACTACTGAAAGGTTGCCGACCCCTGTTTTATCTTAATAAGATGACTATTGCATTAGGTTACTTATTACTTTATAAAATGATTAGACTATGTAATGTGCATTACTTTTCATGTGTTACCCCACTGTTCTCAAGATTGTGTTGCTGGGTTTACCACTGTATGTTCAGCTCATCAATACAAACTTAGCGATGTCTGAAATATCGAGACAGGTTATTTCAGCCAGGAGGATGAATAAAGCAATTGACTGAACATTTGCTTCTCGAAATGTATTTTGTGGACGCTTCTACTGGACACATTTGTGAAATAAATACACGCATGGCCTGACAGAGTGTAATGAACATGTACAGACTACAAAATTCTTAACAGTAACTCAGTTAAGGGTTTACATGGCCACACAATTGGACTATTCTTGCAGAAATCTACCTCTGTGAATCAGGTGTCTCAGAGGCCAATAACCTGATTTCTTTAATCAGAAAAAAATCTTTACATGGCATTTTAGAAATCATGTTTCTGTGAATAATCGCGTTTTTAAAGAGCATGCAAATGCACTAATTGTCAAATGTGAGACGTCCAATAGACTGGCATGTGCCTTTCCTAATCATGACCAGCCAAAAGAATCAAACATAAGTTTGATTCAAATAAGGTACAGAAACATCTCAACAATAAAATTCAAGCGTAAATGTCGTATTTCAGTTATTTTTATTTTTTAATTTAAAAAAAATTCTAAAATCACCGGGAGAAGATCCTCGGTAATGAAGGTGATCACAAATTCAATGATCCCTCTGGCTGTGCTTTGGAGAACCTGTGTGGAGATGGGAGAAATGTCCAGAAGGACAACCACCACTGCATGTGTGTTCTTGCCTTACACCCAGTGCTGCCAGAATAATAATAATAATGCAGGTATGTTTACTTCAGTAAGATCAACATTCTATAGACAGGTGTGTGCCTTTCCTAATCAAGTCCAGCCAATGAAATGGACCGCAGGTGAACTCCAAACAAGGTGTAGAAACATCTCAACGATGGTCAATGGAATAAGATACACCATAAGAGTCACAATTCAAGGGTCAATGTGGTATTTCATTTTTTTTTTTATTTTTAATAAATTTGCAAAAATTTTTAAAATCTTGTTTTTGCTTTGTCTTTCTGGGGGAATGAGTTTTGTTTTATGAAGGAAAAAAATGAATGTAAACGAGTTTAGCATAAGGCTGTAATAAAAAAATGTGAAGAAAGTGAAGAGGTCTGAAAATATTCTGAAGGCGCTGTACATCATGTTACAGATACTACTACTACTACTACTAATAATAATAATTCTTTACATTTATATATCACTTTATTCACTACTCAAAGCACTTCAGTGAGTGAGGAGCCATTTCAACCACCACTAATGTGTTACATCTACCTGGATGATGTGACAGCAGCCATTTTTGTGCCAGTATGTACACCACACATTAGTTATTAGGTTGAAGTAATGTGAGAGAGCCAATTAGAGACAGGAGATGATTAGTTGGCCAGAATGACTAGGCCGCGGTGGGCAGTTTAGCCTGGACACCTTACTCTTTATGAAGGGTGCCCAGGGATCTTTTAATGACCACAGAGATTCAGGACCTTGGTTTTTATGTCTCATCCGAAGGATGGCACCATTTTTACAGTACAGTTTCCCTGACACTACACTGGGGCACTGGGAACCCCCCCTGCTGGCCTCACCAGCACCTCTTCCAGCTGCGGTTTTCCTAGATGTTCTCTCATCCAAGTACTGGCCGGGCCCAAACTTGCTTAGCCTCAGGTGGTTGACTTGTTCTGAAGTGTCGGTGGTATGGCTGCCAAATGAGTTCATGCTAATTCGTTGGCATACCTTGTGAAACAGATGCATGGTGTGCTCAACAGAACTCATAAACCTGTTCTTCCTCCAAATGAAGGTGACTGTGATTGCATAAACCATGAAGGATGGCCTTCTATAATTTTGCAGGAGCAAGTGTATAATCTAAGAGCTTTGTTTGACACACCTCTGGAAGTGTGCATGATACAGCTGTATTAGAAAAGAAAATGTTTGTTATATAAGACATATTCACAAAAAAATGCATAACTCTTTATTCAACTTATCAAGTTGAAGATCAAAATGTAACTTTTTGTAACACAGTTCATGGCATTATATTTAACTGCCTGTAGAAGGGGCCTGAGCTGCCTCAGAAGCTTGCATATTGTAATCTTTTTAGTTAGCCAATAAAAGGTGTCATTTGCTTGACTTCTTGCTGCGTCTATAATGGCTAACACAGTACAACACCCTACTATTATAGTATATAGTAATGTATTAGTATAGTTTGGAACCATTACATTTACGTTTCAAATATAAAGTATGAACTTAACAGTAATGCTCTAAGGATAAAAGATTTTCTTCTCAAAAGTGTTGTGGTCCCACATGTGCCTACATTTCACATTTTCACATTTCAATGATCCTGTGTGGCAAAATAGGGGAAGCAGCACATAAGGAAATGTGATCATCAGATCATGGGTGAACAAACTGAGGAAAATAAGAGCTTTCTATTTGAGTCTCCTTTTTGTGATGCTGTAGACAAGCAGTTAACTCATCAGGGAGGACTGTCGGACCCTGAAACAAGCATTCAGGTTCTGAATTGCACGCACCTAGAATTGAGTCGCTGCATAAGCCATCTAGTGTCATATTTTTTCCTCCCGTTTCACCTTTTAAGAAAAGGCAAACATCTTCTCTTTGGAGTGCATCTTCTAAAGAACCGCTGAACACTAAGCTTGAAAGTAATGCACATTCCTCCTGGAGTTTGGCTTTTACTTCTGAAAACTGTTCCTTTACATCGTTAGAAGCTGCAAGTGCAGGTATTCTAGGGCCATCCACCAAAACGTCTGTGTTTGTAATCTGAGGTTTATACCCATCTTCGACAGTAAGGGTAATGCATGTCTCCATATTATCTGTGCATCGTGAAATAACGGAATTCAGGAGTGTTTCCCCATTGGTTGAGTCTGTCACTTCCTCCACATCAGTTACAGATGGGTCAGTGTAGATGGAATTCCATGAACAGTCAGAGAAAGTCCGCTCTTTGTTCTGCAAGCAATGAAAAAATGGTTAATTAGCTATTTTAAGAATGATTATCCTGCTGAATTTAGTACATAACCACAGCATAAAGAGGTTTAGGCCTCCAAAAGATCCTACAAAAGCACATGGCTGTCCAAAACCAGCCAGCCCCCAACTACTAGCTGCAGGCTTCAGTCTAAGCACTCCCCAAAATGGAGAAACTATCCTTAGACGACTCTTAAGTGAAATAAACTGGAAAAATCTGGTTTTACAAGACAAATTGAAGCAAAGAACACTTTTAAATCAAATATTGATTACATAAAAAGAAACAGAATGAGTAACAAAAGAGCAAAAAGGATGTGCCTGAATGTCAACCCAAAGCAAACAAGCCCCCAAAAACACTATCCATAAGCCAAATTCAGAGACAGAGCAGAAATAATTTAAAATATCAGTACATTTAAATGAAAAGCAACAATCACAAAAAATTCTCTTAACACTTTGAACACGAGGTATGAGTTAAGTTGTATCTGTTTGAGCCTGTCAGAATGCAACATACGAGAAAACTCATACCTCAGTTTGTAGCCACCATATATGCAACCAGCTTGCTGCTGAGCTTTGCTGCTGTTGTCTCAGTTAGCTACTCCAGTGCTGCCATCTAGTGGACATCCTTAAAAGTTTTTTTTTGTTTTGGTGACAACAGCTTGCAGAAAATATTGCTACAAACAGACAGGCCGTAGTTAATGTAGTTGCAATAAAGGCATAAAGCTGCTAATGTTTTAAAACAACTAGATTTGTTGCAAAAAGGATATTTTGATGATAATGACAGTGATTGAGATAGTGACAATTAATTGGATGATATAGAGCCTGTGGGCTCTGGCACTGATATGGATAGCTGCTCCAATTGGAAATCAGAAATAGACGAATTGTTTAAAGAAACAAGAGTTAGTCCGATTTTTTTTTCTTCCAAACTAGGGGGCTATGCCCCCTGCTCGCTTCGCTCACCCACCCCTAGGTTTGGTTTACCAGATATACAATTTAAAGAGATTGTTATTTTCATGGGAATTGTTACATATGCATTACTTTTACTTTAAAACTTTAGTAAAAACAATATTTGGAATTAACTTTTTTTCAAGATCGCATTGAATTTTGATTCCGTGTTTGGACTTACATCGTGACAACGCAACATGTGAGTGAATATCGTTTCTTTCTCTCTAATAAATAAAATGAATTTTTCGAATGTTTGTCCATGCTCTTTCTTTTTCGCTTTGTCATGGACGTATCATCTAGAACGTATAAAATTATTGTTCTGATAAAATTTATAAGAGCTGAGAGAGCTAGAAGTGTGTCTGCAAAAGCATTCACACGACTAAGAGCTGAGAGCGCAGGAAGTGTGTCTGACAAAGGCATTCACATGAATGAGGTTAGATGACCGTGGTCTTGTTTGAAAATAGTTGTAAGTAGGGAAGTGCTGCCGGATACTAATCAAGAGTCACCTGGAGCACATCAGAGTGCATTATAAAAAGGGCTGCCTCACTCCATTCAAAAAGCCGGAGTCGGGTGGCAGTGGACAGAGCTTGTGAGAGAGGAGTGGAGGCGGCAGAAGGAAAGAGAAGAAAAGGAAAGAGAAAGAAAGAAAGAAAGAAAGAAAGAAAGAAAGAAAGAAAGAAAGAAAGAAAGAAAGGCTGAGTTTATTGGGGTTTGTGCACTGTGTGTGCTGTAAAGACGTGGAAAAGAAGAATAAATGTGTGTGCTTTTGGACTTGTGAGTCTGTGTGTCTGTCTGGGTCAGGCTGGTCTTCTACACTATGTAAATGGATAACCTTGAGGGGTAAGCAATTTCCTGCCTGGCCTGTTCTGTCTTTATGTCTCTGCCTACTGGATACAAAACCTGATTTGGTGTTTATGATCTTCAGCAATGTCACAGACTAGAAAGACAGACATTCTAACTTGTGTGATCCTTCATCAGATTATTTCATTATTTCCTACGAAGCTCCATAATGCTTAATGTACATCCTAGTAACATGCTGTATCCAGTAGGGGGCGCTAGCTCCATTGTTGGAATGAGTTCTTTTGTAAATACATAACCCGAAACTATATAGATATAATATAAAAAGGCGATACCCCTTCCTTAGTGACACGGCAGTAAGAAATTACATAGGAGAAATAACTTAGCTTTCTTTAATGACGGTTTACGTGGCATAACAGATGAGGAAGCCATGACAAGACCGTCACCGAAGTGGGGGCTGGATGTATAAAGTCTGCCATTTTTGTCGCTGCATTGGAAGGATTTTCCAGGTCGGATGACGTTATCTCCCATTCGTCCGTCAGCTTCAAAGGTGTGCCGGGCAATGTTCCAAGGCCTTATACTCTTTCTCCATGTGCAGGCCCCCACTTAGGTAACTAATACAATTCCAAACAAGGCAAAGAGAGGATACAATTTCGTGCTGAGTTTGACACACAGAAATAGTGCACGTTGCCCATTTCGCAGTTGTCCTTTACTTGTCTTGTCTTAAAATGCTTGCCTAGCAGTTCTAAATGCTGGGCCCCTGTATTAAATCTGGCTTTGTGTTAGCTTGTACATGTGAGAAGAAAAGAAAAACAGATGTAAAATATTTGCACAAAGCACAGTGACATATTAAACTTATATTCTGATTACACATGCATCTTTGTCAGTCTTCGCCTCCAACAAGCTTCAGTAAGCTCTAGATATGAGTTATTTCTGAATAAGTATGTGTTAGAATGACACAGGCATTGTGGCTGTGTAAGACCTCTGGGGAATCGAAGGGGAACACTTGAACGGTATTGTATAACCTAGGAGTAAGATCATTGATAAATGAGTGGAGAGAGTATAAATCAATAAAAATATAAATACTTTCAAATACCTGCAAAAGCTTCTTCACGGAACTGTTTTCAACTTTTGGAAATTCTTCCATAAAACAGTGAGGTGCCCATAATTTCATTCTAAAAAAACAGAGGACATTGGAATTCATAAAGAACAATAAACAACTTCCTTAATGCAGTACATGAGACAGAATTTATGCACACAGAAATATATTTGTGGTAAGTCATAAAAAATGAATTTACTGGATTAAACAATTCAATCTTTGTTTTAGGGGAAATATTAAAATCATAAAAGTTTTGCGTTCAAACCAGTTTCTACGAAGACGTATTGTAAGCTTGGGTAATGGGAAACACCCACTCTGCCTGTAATGTCATGGCTGGCACAAGACCCTTTACTTCAATAGTGTTATGTTACAAGCAGGGTTTATTCCCTAGCTTATTTTTATTTTCCCTTTTTGTGCCTTCTTTGTTTATTTTACATTATTATTTTTCATATGTTCATTATAATCATTTATTTTTCGTTAATTTTTTTTATTTGTTATATAGTGTCTGTGGATTATGGTTCTAGGTTGTGTTTTGTGGGCGGGAACCTCCAAGAGGAGGGGCCACCCTGATGTCATCACCAAAGAACCCCTCCTCAGCCAATATACTGCAGGCTGTTGAGCGGGTCCTTCAGTCATTCATTGACGTTTGGAGTGTTTTTTTCTTGTAAGTATTGCTTTTTCCAGTTTCTTGAATTTTGCCTTGGATTGCCTTTTGCCTTATGACACCTTTTTTGTCATTTTTTGTTCCTTTTATATTTATTTTAAACATTTTTTCTTTTTTTAAGCTTATTTCTGGACTTATTTCCAAAAGTTTCTTGTGGTATTCCTTTCCCTAGGGAGGTATTTTGAACATTTATTTAAAGTAGTTTGAATCTCTATCCTGTTTTTGGTGGTTGAACAGGCCTGCCTTTGGAGTTGAGGGATCAGACTACCTAGGATGAGGCCTCCTCTGGGGAGGCTAGGGAAAGCCCTGGACTGGTTTTGTGAATCTTTTAGAGACCTCACATCATTTTACGATTTTGTGTGCTGATCCATCATAACAGACAGAGCTGCTACAGGATGACTTTAAAGGTCACAGGTTAGAGCTAGGCTAATCTCTGAATATTGACATGGCTTCCCTTAGTCTCAGTCACTGATGCTGATGATCCTTTTATTTGTTTTTTTTTTTTGGAAGTTAAAGCCTTTCCCAGTTAACAAACCTGATTAATATGCTTCAATATTTTAGCCTTTCTTTGTTGCTCTTGGCACTTGGCCAATCTGCATTTCACGAGCAGTTAGGATGTAGCAATTCAGGTTCTTTGGGTTCAACAAATTGTATAATGCACTGTGAACACAATCACAAGGTACAATATAGTAAAATTGCTTCATTTTGTTCTACAGGGTGAGCGCTGGCAAATGTGACTCACCCAATGTCACAGTGGGACCCATAGATGGGAACAACAGTGATAGCCTTGTGGTTTATTATTCAACACTTCAGCCACATTACCTATAAGGTGTAAGCTGAAGGTGTTATAGGTGGTTGTTCTAAAATGTGAAAGCAATGTTTCATTATGGATGGCAGAAATGTGTTAATAGAAAAAGCCATCCAATAACAAAACATGTTCTGAGGTGTTTTCTTGGCATTTATGGTCACCATATTATGCTGATAGTTTTTAATTAATTTATGCATCATAGGAATTCATTGAAGCCCACAGTGAGTTATTCGGGTGTTTGCATTGTGTTTTATGATTTGTTCTTTACATATTGGAGTTATAATATAATATAATCTTCTTATATAATACGCTACCATGGCTGTTCGTTTGTCTGTCCAGCATTTTAAATCACGAGTAGCTCGCAAACCGTTTCACCTATCGACCTGAAAATTGGTACACATACACTATGTGACGTCTACTATCCGCTTCCGGGGTGATGATTTTTATTTTATTGTAGAATCAGCTCTCGGCAGTGTGCAGTAGGGCGGCCCTTACCTCTTCATATCTTTAATCATTCTTGAGGCAGATTGTGGCGCTTAAATGAAAAATTAAGAAAAACGTACTAAGTAATTGCAACACAAAAACGAACTTTTTCAGTTTTGTCAGTTTTAATGTGAAAACATGCAGACGAAAGAAGAGAAGCAGCGGGCCGCTAGGATGGAGAAAAGAAGAGCTGCTTAGGAAGCAGCAAGCACATGAACCTCTGAGCAAACAAATGATAAATGTACAGAGAAAGAGTATGAAAACTAGGAATACTCAAGTGTATTCACTGCACGTTATCGTGTAGTACTCCATTATTGGTATAATACAATATAATATAATATAATATAATATAATATAATATAATATAATATAATATAATATAATATAATATAATATAATATAATGCAAAGTGTATGCTTTAAATGTCTTCACAGACATACGGTGGATTCAGACAGTATTCAGAGCCTTTCACTCTTTGTCACATTTTGTTAAGTTGCGGCCTTGTGCTGAAATCATGAGCCACACTCAATACCCCATAATTAAAAAGTGAAAACAGGAATCTATAAATTTTTGGAACTATATTAAAAATAAAAAAACTGAAATATCACATTAACACAAGCATTCAGACCCTTCTCTCGGTATTTCGTTGAAGCCCCTTTGGCAGGGATTCCATCCTGGGGTCTTCTTGGGTTTGATGTGACTATCTTCTCATACCAGGATTTGAGGATTTTTCTGCCATTATTCTCTATAGATCTTCTCAAGCTCTGTCAGGTTGGATGGAGACCGTCAGTTGACAGCTATTTTCAAGTCTCTCCACAAAAGTTTGATTGGGTTCAATTCCATACTCTGGCTGGGCATTCAAGAACATTCCCAGAGTTGTCCATAAGAAACTCTTGTGTTGTCTCTGCTTTGTGCTTAGGGTCGTTGTCCTGTTGGAAGGTAAGCCTTTGGTCCAATAAGAAGTCCAGAGAGGTCTGTGGCAGTTTTTTATTCAGGCTATCTCTGTACTTTGCTATATTCCATATGACTGAAAACCATCCGAACAGTACAATGATGCCATCAACATATTTCATCACTGGAATGGTATTGCACAGGATGGCTTCCTCCAGACATAATGTAAATCTTGGTTTCATCAGACCGGGGAGTCTTGGTTCTTAGATTCTGAGAGTCCTTTGGATACCTTTTGGTAAACTCCAAGAAGATTTCCATGTTTCTTTTTCTGAGGAGAGACATTTGTCTGGCCACTCATCATAAAGCTTAGATAGATGGGATGTTGACTGTTCTGGAAGTTTCTTCCATCTGCGCACAGGTTCTCTGGAGCTCAGCCAGAGTGACCATCGGGGTCTTGATCACCTCTCTTTACTATGGCACTTCTTCCATGATTGCTCCTGTTTGGCCTGGCAGCCAGCTCTAGGAAGAGTCACGGTTGCTCCAAACTTCTTCCATTTAAGGAAGGATATCATGAAGGACACTGTGCTCATGGAAACCTTTAAAGGCGGAAGGTTTTTTTCGTAGCCTTCCCCAGATATTCACTTTGACACAATCCAGTCTCTGAACAATCCCTTCAACCTCATTGCTTGGGTTTTGCTCAACTGTTGAACCTTCCGCAGACAGGCGTGTGCCTTTCCTAATCAGGTCTAATCAGCTGGCTCGACCACAGGTGGACTGTAAACCAAGCATAGAAACATCTCAGTGATGGCAAATAGAATGGGATGCACCTGAGCCAAATTTCAAGTTTGACAACAAAAAGGTCTGAATGCTTGTGTTGATGTGGTGTTTAGGTTTTTTATTTTTAATGCATTTTCAAAAGTGTCTAAAACCTTGTTCTGACTTTGGCATTCTGGGGTATTGTGGGTTTCTTAATGTAAAGGAAAATGAATTTCAACAATTTTAGCACAGGAAAGGTTGCAAGACAGAAAAACGTGTAAAAAGTGAGAAGATCTGAATACCCTCTGAATCCAAAGTATAAGGTCTGTTTATTCTGTATTTGCATATTTACAAATAGATGTAGCTTGAATATTTTTAGACATTGTATGGGACGGCTGGCAGCCTTACCTGGCTGAGATGAAAGGACCAGGGTAGAGAGTGTGCACAGGGTATTATCTCCCCCAGCAGTCCCCCTGGGTTGCAGTGGTCCCTTGGATTCCCACAGGAAAGTATGGGAACATGGAGTTCTTCAACTGAGACCTGTTGGGTTCTGTGGGTGCCACCAAGTGGTGCTGCAGGGACTGGTGAGCCCTAATTCATGGGGTTTCCGTCTCACCCGGAAGTGCTTTTGGACCATGTGTACAGAAGACTGGAAGTAATCTTGGGTGGAAGATAAAAGGAGATGCCTGCCTCAGATGGATTAGCCAGAGTCTGAAAGTCAAGGACAAAGCTTGCTGGAGGAGGAATGGAGGTGGACAGAGGAAGCGAAGAGACAGAGAAATGAAGGCGAAGACAAAGTGCTTTGTGCTTTCTTACTGTGCTTATTCACTGTATTGTGTATTGCAGGGGGGAAAACTATTGGGAAGTGATTCCCACACCTGTGTAAAAGCCTGCGTGTTGTGCAGAGACTTGTGTCCATGTCTGTCTATGTCGGGTTTGTGAGACGAGCGCCCTCGCCCCCAGTGCCCACAACCTATAAAAGTACAGTATAACATGAGAACATTTCAAACACCATTTCTGAAGTGACAAACAGGGTCCGTTTCAAGTATAAATATTCAAATGAATAAAGTTGACAGTCAAGGACGTACATTTTTTTTATACCGTATATACAAGTCTGGGCTTGATTTTAATGTATAATTTCCGGTATTGTATAATGTCGGTTATATAAGTCGAATGCGGAAAACTCACACTATTGGTCCAAGAGATTATGATATGCTAATGCCCACCTGAGTGAGTAATCACAGAGCACACTGCCTTGTTTCCTATGTATTGTGCTTACGTGACCACACAGTAATACCCAAACTATTCCGAAGTAACGTTTGCACTGTTTTCTGTGTTTTTGTATCTCACACACTCATACACTTTTATCATAAGAGCATCCCTTATCTACGATGAAGCATTCAATCAGAAGAAAATATGAAAAATGGATTTAAACTAAACATCATTGAAGCAGCAAAATTCGACGTACCTGAGAAACTGATGCGAGTTTGGAGGAAGTAAGAAGATGTAAAAACAAAAAAATTAAGTGTCTCATTTTTGAATGGGCGTATAAGTCGGGGTCTGATTTTATGATCGATTTTTTGGGTTTTTGGGTTTGAAGACCCGACTTATACGCAAATACGTACGGTAACTGAAATTCTGCCAGAATGAACCAGAATGTTGCAGTTACAGCCAGAAACAAGGAACATGCAAAGACTAGCTACATCACTCATGGGACATAATATTTCAAACAGCATTTGAATAAGATGATAAAAAGATGAGCTACCAAACCCTGGCTACCGTCTGTCATTTTAAAATCTCACAACCAGCCAGCATTGCCATCCAGCCATGGGCCTCTTCCTCAGAACCAAGTCACCTGGCTACACCTGTAGATACGTTTGTCCATAGATGTGTTTTCGCACTTGCAGCTGAGACTCTGGTTCTGATGATCCTGGGTCCGCTGTTATTCTCAATCTACATGCTTCCGTTAGGTCAGATTATCTCAGGGCACAACGTGAGCTACCACAGCTATGCTGATGACACACAGCTGTATTTATCAGTAGCACCTGATGACCCCGATTCTATTGACTCACTAACACAATGTCTGACTTGTATCTCAGAATGGATGAATAGTAACTTTCTCAAGTTAAATAAAGAGAAAACTGAAATCTTAGTGATTGGCAATAATGGATACAATGAGGCTATTAGAAATAAACTGGATACATTAGGATTAAAAGTCAAGACGGAGGTAAAAAGCTTAGGGGTAATTGTTGACTGTAATCTGAATTTTAAATCGCATATTAATCAGATCACTAGGACAGCATTTTTTCACTTAAGAAACATAAGTAAAGTTAGACCTCTTATATCACTGAAAGATGCTGAGAAATTAGTTCACGCGTTTGTTTTCAGTCGACTAGATTACTGTAACGCACTCCTCTCAGGACTACCCAAGAAAGACATAAATCGTTTGCAACTAGTGCAGAATGCAGCTGCTAGAATCCTAACTAGGAAAAGAAAATCCGAACACATTTCTCCAGTTCTGATGTCACTACACTGGTTACCTGTGTCATTCAGGATTGACTTTAAAATTCTGCTTATGGTTTATAAAGCCTTAAATAATCTCGCCCCTTCTTATATATCGGAGTGTCTGACACCTTATATTCCAAATCGTAACCTCAGATCCTCAAATGAGTGTCTCCTTAGAATTCCAAGAACAAAACTTAAAAGAAGTGGTGAGGCGGCCTTCTGCTGCTATGCACCTAAAATCTGGAATAGCCTGCCAATAGGAATTCGTCAGGCTGATACGGTGGAGCACTTTAAAACACTGCTGAAAACACATTACTTTAACATGGCCTTTCTATAACTTCAATTTAACTTAATTTAACTTAATCCTGATACTCTATATGTTCAATTTCCTCATAATAACTATTCAGGGTAGCTCTACAATCCGTACTGACCCCTACTCTCTTTTCTGTTTCTTTTTCCGGTTTCTTTGTGGTGGTGGCCTGCGCCACCTCCACCTACTCAAAGCTTCATGATGCTCCAACAATGATGGATGGACTAAAAGGCAGAATTCTACGTGACCATCATCATCAAGCCTTTCCGTGAGAACCCTAAATCCAAAGAGGACTGTTTCATTTATGTTAGGTAGAATGCCCAGTGGGGACTGGGCGGTCTCATGGTCTGGAATCCCTACAGATTTTATTTTTTTTTCTCCAGCCGTCTGGAGTTTTTATTTTGTTTTTTCTGTCCCCCCTGGCCATTGGACCTTACTCTTATTCGATGTTAATTAATGCTGATTTATTTTGTTTTCATATTGTGTTTATTTTTCTATTCTTTATTATGTAAAGCACTTTGAGCTACTGTTTGTATGAATATGTGCTATATAAATAAATGTTGTTGTTGTTGTTGATGATGTTTTGCTTTCCTGAGTCTTGAAAGTAGTTACTTAATTTAATTTGAGCAACCAATGAAATTCAAGCTAAGTACTGTAATTTCCCTAATGTTCAAGTGTTTTGTCATTCTCTTACCTATTAAGATACGGGTGTATGTCTGGAAGGGAAAGGTATTGCCAAGGCTATAAAAAAAAACACATTTCAGATAGCCTCTACCTTCTCCAAAGTACATTGAATATAGAAAATGGTTGGGTAATAATGTATATCCATCCATCCATCCACCTGTCCATCCATCTTCTAAATCACTTATTCTATAAAGAGTTGAGACAGGAATCAAAGGCAATTGCATTAAACGATGGGGAACTTTGGTTATCCAAGAAGCTCACAGCTATTAATCCACCCCTCCTCTTACAACCTCAACCTCTACCCCTTCACTTGCTGTATATTGCCTTTTTTCATTTCTATATTTCTAATCATTTTCCTCTGATGATGACACCTGGCAGGTTGTCGAAAGCTTAAGAATAAAAAACTATTTTAAGATATGTGACTCATTTTCTCCCTTTGTGGGTCTCTAGCTACAAATGTGCAAACTGTATCACAGACCTTTGCTTCCATATATACACGAGGGACGTTCAAAAAGTTTCTGCACTTTTATATTTTCGTTGTAAATGGTGAAGACAAGGGGAGTAGTAATTGGTCATGTCTAACAGTGTCATGTGACTGGAAAAACTGCATCGCAAAGGAAGGTGTGCAGAAAAGTCATGTATTTTTCGTCTGAGAGTCATATGGAAGTGTATTAGGGTACAGAGAAGAGAAAAGAAAAAAAAATAGGCACACAGTGGGAAAAAAACCTCAAAATGTCAACTGTAATCTTGAAATTTCCACTGTAATCATGTAAGTTATTTTTGTCATTAAAGAAGAACATCATATACTTCATCTTAAAATCGTTTATTTTTACTAGTTTCTCAAATACCATCGTAACTAAAGTAGCTTTGTTTTGTATGTGTTCTATGTGTGTGAATCACTACATGCTTCTTAAAGGGTTTTCTCTTCCTCTGAAAGGACACAGAATCCATTACATTCATGATATCACAGCTCTCTGAATAATTTAAACACTGAGATGTATACTTGATATCATTTTCATGATGATAGGAGTTAAAGCATGTTATTAAACATGGGAACACGGTGGCGCAGTGATAGTGACGAGCCGGCGCCCTGTCCAGAGACTGCCTCACACAAGATGCTTGCTGCGCCGTGTGCGAACTTCGATGAAATTATTTATTGTAGCAGTACTGTCGCTTTCAAACATACTAACCTCCAATTCATGTCCTTCCTTTTCTTTCTCCAAGTACCTAATTGCCACACAATCAGCTCTGTAATAGACGTTAAGCCATTTGTAAGTTTAGAACGCCGATTCTTCAAAACTTTTAAGGAACGTTGAAATATCTTTGTAGTACATGTTTAATTATTCTATCCATCTATCCATCCAGTGTCACACCAGTCCCAGCAAGAATACAGTGTGAGGCAGGAACAATCACTGAACTAGCTAGCATTGCGATACATGTCCTCACATGTTTAATTATTAACAATATAGATTATTTAAATGATGTTAACATTTTACCTGTATAATGTAATAAACCTATTTTGCTGCATTTCATCTTAAAAATTATATTGTCATCAAATGTAAATACGTGCTTTATAAAGTGGCTCAGGTTGTGCAATATTATAAATGCAGTGCAAGTCTACAGTGAGGTGATTGTACTTAAAGTACAAACAGTTCTACAAGGACCACTTGATGGACTGATTGAGTGCGTTTAGAGCTCTTGGGATGAAACTGTTTCTGAACCGCGAGATCCCTACTGGAAAGGTTCTGAAGCATTTGCTGTATGGGAGAAGTTCAATAGACTGTGCACATGGCTGAGGCAGCGTGTGCTTGATGCTGTATATGGATAATTCTTTCTGATCAGCTGCTGTAGAGCTGTGATTCCACACTCAGATACAGTGATATAAATACTCTAAGTGGTGCATTGAGAGGAACATCGCTAAAGCAGCTATAGTATTTGGAATAGTTTGGCCATTCCGTGGACCATTCTATTGTTACAGGTTAATTACAATCAGATGCTTTAAACTAATAAACTATATGGGGTTAATTTCAGTGTATTTGATAAAGCCGCATCAGGGTTGTGGATCTAAAAAAGAAAGAGAAACCGCACTTGAACAAAAGCATTGCTTTGACGCTGGGTTCCGCCAGTTTGCAAAACCGAGCAGAGAACTTGCGTATGCCAAAGATTTAGCTGGCTTGAAAATGTGTGTGGCTTTACACCAAGTTTAGTTTTTATAAATCGCGATGTGAACGTGGAAACAGGCGTACGCAACTTTTTTGTGCGTATGCACCGTTTATACATGAGGCCCCTGGTGTTTCTGCTATCTCTCGGATGGGTTTGCTTTGTTTTCTCTGCCTAAAGATGGCCCATTTTTACTTACAAGGACAGCTCTTTGGACCTCATATTGAGAGTTCACAATAACAACTTCCAAATGCAAATTCCACACTTGGAATCAACTCCAGACTATCTACCTGCTTAATAGTTAAAGAAATAATGAGGGACCTGCTTACACCTGAATATGGAACAGCTTTTGTCAAGTCAAATGTCCAAATACTTTTGAATCCTTGAAAATGTGGGTGGGTGGGAGACCATGTATAAAAATGCATATCATTCCTAAATGCGATACAATATTTCTGTTAAACCCTTTGAATTAATGCTAAAAACCTATAATCCAAGCATGTAATTATTTCTTCATTTCAAATCAATTGTGGTGGCATGTAGAGCCAAAATTATGAAACCCGTGTCACTGCCCAAATACTTACAGTATGTACCTAAATGTACCTTATGTATACATAAAACATTGAATTGCCTTGTGTGAGTGTTTGTGTAAGTGAGCTCAGTCATGAACTGATGCTCCATTTCAGAGGTGGTCCCTGCTTTGTACCTGATGTTTCCAAAACAGAGTTTGGCTCCCCATGACTCTATATAGAGAGTTTAAAAAATGAAAAAATGAATAATACGGTGGTGCTTTGGTTTTCAATGCTTCCTTGCAGGCCTCTGTCCCCAGTTTAACTTGCGGCTGGGGTGCCTTCAGTGTAGAATTTGACTGTTCGAAGGTGTTTTGTGTTGTCTACTCAATTTTTCAACTTTAAATGGACTCTGCGTGATTAAACACATGAATATTCCTTTTGAAGGATGGTGATCCTATTCAAGGCTGTTTAATACAGGGACAAGACCCTGCTGGCCAGTTCTAATCAGAAGAAAACAGGTATGTAAAATGGATGAACAGATGGACAACACCCTTAAGTTGATAGAAACACAAGAACGGTGTCTGATCTAATGTTTCACCTTCACCTGTACACTGACAAGATACCAGAACTGAATTTATAATGTTGCTTTTCTGTAGCTGGCAGGAATGCAAGATCTTATGTGTGAAGTTTTGTTTAATATTAAAATAAAAAAAACACTTTGTTACCTTTTTCTGATGCTTTTTTGGAAGACAAAAATTAGCAATATCCCCAGGGAAGAAAACACAGTCAAGCAGATCACAGTAGGAAAAAAGATGTCGTAGTCATCTATACAAAAAAAAAAACAAACATAAAAATAAATTAAAGAGCTGAATATGGATGCAAGATGCACTGCTACTTTAAGCTGCAAGGACACAGTTTGCCAACATTCACATAGTATTCAGCTTCCTTAATATTTTTGGGTATTTTTTATCAATAATACATAATTAAGTGTGTAATTTAACTCCTGCCTGTTCTTTTACTTTATCTAAGTGCCTGAGTTAGGTTAGGGGATGAAAGCCCGAAGGTGAATACTCTGGTACACTGATCCTGCTTATAGACTTTTATTTCTACTTAATATATATCCCTAACAACTAACAATAATAAAGCCTTTAAATTTTAAAAAGTATTCAGTAAAATGTGTCCTAAAATTGTCTTAAATAAATATATTTCAAAAACTATTAAAAATGCAATATAAATAATGTAAAACAACAAGGGGTTCAAAAATACTGCTCCGTATTGACCAAAATTTAAAATTGTTAATTTTAAAATGAGAAAATCATATACATTTGCAAAGACTTTAAAATAAGACTTAGAAATTAAACATATTAAATT
The DNA here is from genome assembly GCA_026402145.1 of Polypterus bichir lapradei. NCBI lineage: Eukaryota > Metazoa > Chordata > Cladistia > Polypteriformes > Polypteridae > Polypterus > Polypterus bichir. The sequence goes on from JANRMT010062857.1 coordinate 30,830,899, forward strand.
TATAAAAGTTACAACAAATATTTAATCAAGGTATCAAGAAAATTAGGGTTAGGCTTAGGGTTAGGGTATATCTAAGTGCCTGAGGTTACAGATGTAGAAAGGAAGAAAGTGCTAAGCTACCTGATCACGGAGTGGTAAGTTTGTGGGATTTTAGACATTTTATACACAATAAAGAGTACAAAAAGGGTCACCATAGGAGACTTTACAAGATTAAACAGCAATTGTGGCTTGCAGCGGTCAGCTATTTAACTAAGAAGGAATTTAATTTAATAGATCGCTGACTAGTAGTAAGAATGATAGTAACTCTGTTGATTAAAGTTTACTTCAGTCATGCGTACATCTGGGAAGCACTGTTCTGGCTTTGGTCAGGTAAGCAATTCCACCCCGTGACAAGAGGGAACGTTAATGCTAATGGTATTATCTGCTACCCAGCAGCATCGAAGAGTTGTCAAAAAAGTTGTGTAGCTCTGCCCTGCACCTCTAAGAAGACTCCACCTCTTCTGGCACCAATGCTATCAAAAGCAGACACCTATGGAGTCGGGTGTCAGACCTTGGCCAGAGAAAGAGGAGGACAGAGCATCTGATTCCCAAGTCACAAAAGCACCAGAGAGAATGAGACTAACCAGAGCTGATTTTTTTGTATTTCAGTTGAGATTAAATGGTGTGACCCAGCTGGCACCCAAACTTTAATTCCTGCCTATGACAGTTTGTTCCTGGCCATGTTACACTTGGGACATCCTGAGACTTCACAGGATTCCCCCTAACTTGTTGGATGTCATACCTGGTCTGTACACTGGTACTGTGAGTGCTGTGCACAGTGGAGGTAGAACCTCTGTGTTTTTCCCAGTTGATTCTGGGGTTCATCAGGGGTGTGTTCTGTTCCTACTCTGTTAAGTGCTTGCATGGACTGGGTGTTGTGGAGTATCGTGGAGTTCAGCGGCTGTGGGACATCTGTTGGTGAAGAAAGATTCTCTGATACTGTGATCTTCACCAAGTCAATGGAGGTTCTGAGTATCTGGGCTTGCAAATGTCCTGATAAAAACCAAGATCAAGGCCTTTAATGACCTCTTGGGCACAGCCATCAGCAGTGTGTCTGTCTGCGGAGAGAGTGTCAACCTTGTTGAAAGGTTTACTTACCTCGGCAGTGACATTCTTGTCTCTGGTGAGTCTTCCTATGAAGTCAGTAGATGGATTGGAAGGGTATCGGGGGAGTCATGAGGTCACTGAAAAGGGGTGTGTGGCGCTTCTGATATCTTTGCAAAAGGACGAAGATCCAAGTCTTTAGAGTCCTGGTGTTTCATGTCTTGCTATATGGTTGCGAGTCATGGACGCTATCCAGTGACCTGAGATGAAAGCTGGACTCTTTCGGTACTGTGTCTCTTCGGAGAATCCTTGGGTACCGTTGGTTTGACTCTGTGTCGAATGAGCGGTTGCTCATGGAGTCCTGGATGAGGCACATTACCTGCATTGTGAGGTCCCGTCAGTAACGGCATTACAGCCATGTGTCACGATTCCCCGAGAGTGGTCCAGGCCAAGGGGATGCCCGTGTAACACCTGGGTCATTTCTAGAGGGTGGGATTGGGCCGTGTGTCTGCCTGGGGGCTTGCTAACCAGGATCCCAAGCTGTTTTGTTGTGTGGTGGGTGTGGCAACGTGCTGTACCAGTGCATGCACCCCAACCTCACCTCACCTGACTGACCATGTTACACCTTATTGTGAAATGGTCAATGAAAGTGTAAAAAGTAAAAGTGCCACCTACACTTAAGACTGACAGATTGCCTAGTGCTTTGTGATGGTTATGCTCAATATAAAAGATACTATATAAAGTGAAGATTGTCAATACACAGTATAAAAGATGCATCCCGGCCTGATTTACGTTTTTGATCTTCTGAACAATGTCATGAACATACCAAGTTTGACCATTTTTATCTCTCCAGGTACTCCTTCTCCAGCAGACGAGGATGCAGTGACATAAAGGGTGTAAATCATCCCGGGTTCAAGACCCTCCAGTCTGATCTCTCTTACAGCAGAATCCACAACTAAATCTGAAAAGAAAGCAGCACATTGTTTTGTTATTACATTTTTCAAGACAAAGGTTTGTTAATATAGAAAAATAAGAGCACCCCACATAAAAATCAGATAATTTCAAGGTCCCTAAAGAAAGTGAACTATGATGTGAATAAGGAACAGAGGAACAAAGAAATTGCAAATGACCTGAAAGCAAGAGTTCAAGAGCTCGTACTTAGTTTACCTCAGTGGTTCAGCAGGGGGATTCTCGGCAGTCCTGGATCAGCAGAATAAGATAATGCGCTGTTTTAACTGGGGCATATTTTAAGTTTCCTCAATTTTATTTTTTTGTTTCTTTTATCTGCCGTTTGAATTTGTGTACATGCTTGTTCACTCACTTAACTCCTTCAGGGCTTTATCTGGAGGGCTCATATTTCTAATGATCTAACAAGGTTGAAGAGCCTCACCATATATTAGCAAATCTCTTACCATGAATTATTATAAATTGCTCTTGACTGAGCTTCTGAAATGGTGGCTTATGATACTTTAAGGTTTACAGCTGCAGTATTCAATAATGATATAAAGGTAATTCAAAACTGATTCAGGCAATGTTGATTCAGATTGCTACAAATCACAACACTGCATTAGCATGAAAACCTAAAACAATAACTGCCTGATCACAACATGGACTTGGATAAATGTCTACCATCAAGAAACAATGAAAGTTACTAACTAACTGATTCGTTCTCTTTCTACCATAATCTGAACAGCGACTGGGCTTGTGCTTAAAAATGTCATTTCATTCTGTTTCATCGTGGACTCATCTCTTTCACATGTAGTAGCTATAAGCAGGTGTATAGGGTGGTCCAGATCTAATTATGCAATTTTCAATACGCTATAACTTATTAAGTTTATTACATAGAAAATCACCTGAAAAATCCCAGACCATCGAGAAGTGTGCGAAGTGGAATCGTCTTCGCATAAATCAAAGTCATCCAGACGATCTGGATCTGCATAATTAGATCTGGACCACCCTGTACAATAATGGTGGCTTTTTCGTAAAGGTAAGGGTTTGCTTTGAAGAAACGTAACAGATTCGACAAATGAGAGGAGACCATTCAGTCCATCAAGCCTGTTTGTTTCGCTAATAGCTAAGCTGTTCCAATATCTCATCCAGATTCTTCTTAGAGGTTGTCAAGGTTTCTACTTCAACTTCATCACTCAACAAGCTTAAGGTACAGTTTTAGAGCATTTCTCTTTGTTCAACAATAAAAGAGAGCCCGGGAGGCTAGTATAGTGCCTTTTGTGAAAGATGAGGCACACCAACAGTACTAGGGATTACATACAATACAACAGCTTGCTCGATAACACTGGGTTGCAAAAATTAGTAATCTGAGATAATGGAAATGGAAAGACAGTGTTGACTACGTAACAGTCTGCTTGAATCTTGAAAGAAAATCTTCTCCCAGTGTGCTCTTCTCTGTGCTCCAGTTATTATTAACTTTCTCTAATACACTAATAATCTGATTATTCTTCACTCACTTAAAATGTGGAACCAATGTAGCAATCACTTTAAGGAAAAGACACTGCTGGCTGCCCTATTATATAATAACTTTGTATTCAAGCTTATTCTCGGCTATAGAATATTAAAGTTTTGGTACTTGACATCTTAGCCTTTAGAGCCTTTCCTACTCCGTACTAACCCCTACTTCCTCTGATGTTCTTTTTGTGGTTTTCTGTGGTGCTGATCTGCTCCACCACCACCTAATCAAAGCAGTGTGATGTCCCTACATTGATAGATTAAAGGCCAGAAGTCCACATGACCATCATCATCAAGTTCTTCCATGTGAACCCTGAATACCATGAGGACTGATTGTGAGGTCATTTATGTTAGGTAGAAAGCCTAAAGGCGGCTGGGTGGTCTTGTGGCCTTGGAACCCCTGCAGATTTTGTTGTTTTTGTTTTGTTTTGTTTTTTCTGTCCTCACTGGCCATCGGACCTTACTTTTATTCTATGTTAATTAGTGTTCCCTAATTCTATTTTCTTATTTATTATGTCTTTTTTCTCTTTCTTCATTATGTAAAGCATTTTGAGCTACAGCATTTGTATGAAAATGTGCTCTAGAAATAAATGTGGATGTTGTTGTTGTAGAAATCTTTATATTGATAATATGTTTGAAGTTTTTATGAGCTTTGTTGTAAATATGGTTTAAGTGCCAAGCAGGATTATCTCACATCTCATCCGGAATGGGTATGGGACCCTTACCAAGATGTGAAGACAAAACAAAGGAGCATTTTGAATATTAGACAAGAACAGACCATTCAGCCCAACAAAACTTGCCAGTCCCATACAATTAATTCTTCTAAAGTATCATCAAGTCAAGTTTTGAAGGCCCCTAAAGTCCTCCTCTCCACCACACTATTTGGTAGCCCATTCTAAGTGTCTGTGGTTCTTTGTCTAATGAAAAACGTCCTAATGTTTGTGCAAAATTCACCCTTAACAAGTTTCCAACTGCGTCGCTGTGTTCTTGATGAACTCATTTTAAAGTCCCCTTCTTGATCCTTGAACTAATTCCCATCATCATTGTAAACATTTCACTCAGGTCTCCTCTTAATCTTATTTTGTTTAAACTGTAAAGGCTCAGCTCTTTTAATCTTTCCTTATAACTCATCCCCTGAATCAGCCTCGTCGCTCATCTCTGTCCTCTTTCTGTCCTCCCTGGCCATCGGACCTTACTTTTATTCTATGTTAATTAGTATTGCCTAATTTTATTTTCTTATATATTTTGTCTTTTTTCTCTTTCTTCATCCTGTAAAGCACTTTGAGTTACATCATTTCTATGAAAATGTGCTATATAAATAAATATTATTTGTTCTCTGGACCTTTTCTAGTGCTGTTATGTCCTTTTTGTAGCCAGTTGACCAAAACTGCACCCAGTACTCCAGATGAGGCCTCACCAGTGTGTTATAAAGCTTCACCAGAACCTCCTTGGACTTGTACTCCATGTGTCAGTCTATCAAATTTCTTATGTTCTTATGTGCGTGTGTCTATGCCCAGCAATGGTCGGGTTTCTACCCAGCTTTGGTTCATGAGAAGTGAAAATGCTAATGCCAGGACAGTCTGTAGTATTTCAGAACACAGGAACAATTACACTCTGCTTCACCCCACTTCCTTTTTTTTTTAACTGACGGAACATGAAGAAGTTTTTAATGGTGAGATGGAGCTGGTTCAATAATGGATGGATATTAGACTATGATTACTCTGAAAGGTACGCTATATAAAATAAAAATTGAATAAGCAGCAGCGTACATAACTCATACACACAGGTAGTTATCAAATGTGTTCTCTTGATGGAGAGGTGGGTGCCCCTCATACCAGACACACGTAACAAGGGGCCTGTCCCAAGAAGTCCTGTCAGTAAGGTTATCAGTTCAACGTCAGCGTGCAGACTGCGCAGACTTTCACAGTTTCCGCTTTGAGCATTTCCTGTCTCAGAACCAGCAGTCACACTTCTAATTATAACTTCAGGCTGACCAGCTAGAGATCTTTTGATGCTTACAGATTCACGCCGTCTTGGCCGGAAAAATATGTGCCTTTGATTTTTATTTAGAATTTCTCCTTCAACTTCAATTGGGTGTTTTAGGTGAACAACAGTAGGAACACAACAAAGATTCTACTTCACTCCACTTGCACGCATTTACTGGTGGGACATGTAGAAGCTTTTCATGGGTGACATTTTGTGACTGCCCTTGTTTTTGAAATGTCTCTTCTGGCTTGGTCTGGAGATCCTGGGCGATTAAAGTGCACTTTATAAACATTGTGGAAGATCAGGGGTCGTGCTTCCCCCTAACCCAAACACAGACAGGCACAGAGACAGAAGTCCAAGCACACGCTTTTATTTCTTTTTCTTTTCAGCACACAAATCACCAGCTAATATCGCTCAGTCCCTTCTCTCTCTTTCTTTCTCTTCTCTGCCGCCTCCACTCCTCTCTGCAAGCTTTGTCCTCCTTCCGACTCTGGCTCCCCGAATGGAGTGAGGCAGCCTCCTTTAAAATGCACCCAGAAATGTTCCAGGTGCTCCCTCATGATCTTCTGGCAGCACTTCCTCTCCTGGCTGCACTTCCAGGTGTGGTGGAAGTGCTGCAGTCCAGGGCTCCAAAACTGTCGAGGCGCCCTCTGGCGGCAGCCACGGGCCCCTGCAGGGTTGAGCTTCCAATCTCCAATCCTATGGCCCCGATGCAATCCAAGGGGGGCAGCCCTCTCGTGTCCCGGGTGAGGTATTGTCTCTCTCTCTCTCCTGGTCCTTTCATCATTGAGGCATCCTGGCTGGGCAAGGGTCCCAGCCCTCCGCCACAACATATACAGTTGTGCTTGAAAGTTTGTGAACCCTTTAGAATTTTCTATATTTCTACATAAATATGACCTAAAACATTCATCAGATTTTCACTCAAGTTCTAAAAGTATATAAAGAGAAACCAGTTAAACAAATGAGACAAAAATATTATACTTGGTCATTTATTTATTAAGGAAAATGATCGAATATTACATATTTGTGAGTGGCAAAAGTATGTGAACCTTTGCTTTCAGTATCTGGTGTGACCCCCCTTTGCAGCAATAACTGCAACTAAACGTTTCCGGTAACTTTTGATCATTCCTGCACACCGGCTAGGAGGAATTTGAGCCCATTCCTCCGTACAGAACAGCTTCAGCTCTGGGATGTTGGTGGGTTCCCTCACATGAACTGCTCGGTTCAGGTCCTTCCACAACATTTCGATTGGATTAAGGTCAGGACTTTGACTTGGCCATTCCAAAACATTAACTTTATTCTTCTTTAACCATTCTTTGGTAGAACGACTTGTGTGCTTAGGGTCATTGTCTTGCTGCATGACCCACCTTCTCTTGAGACTCAGTTCATGGACAGATGTCCTGACATTTTCCTTTAGAACTCTCTGATATAATTCAGAATTCACTGTTCCATCAATGAAGGCAAGCCGTCCTGGCCCAGATGCAGCAAAACAGGCCCAATCCATGATACTACCACCACCATGTTTCACAGATGGGATAAGGTTCTTATGCTGGAATGCAGTGTTTTCCTTTCTCCAAACATAACGCTTTTCATTTAAACCAAAAAGTTCTATTTTGGTTTCATCTGTCCATAAAACATTCTTCCAATAGCCTTCTGGTTTGTCCACGTGATCTTTAGCAAACTGCAGACGAGCAGCTATGTTTTTTTTTAGAGAGCAGTGGCTTTCTTCTTGCAGCCCTGCCATGCACACCATTGTTGTTCAGTGTTCTCCTGATGGTGGACTCATGAACATGAACATTAGCCAATGTGAGAGAGGCCTTCAGTTGCTTAGAAGTTATCCTGGGGTCCTTTGTGACCTCGCCGACTCTTACACGCCTTGCTCTTGGAGTGATCTTTGTTGGTCGACCACTCCTGGGGAGGGTAACAGTGGTCTTGAATTTCCTCCATTTGTACACAGTCTGTCTGACTGTGGATTGGTGGAGTCCAAACTCTTTAGAGATGGTTTTGTAACCTTTTCCAGCCTGATGAGCATCAATGACTCTTTTTCTGAGGTCCTCAGAAATCTCCTTTGTTCGTGCCATGATACACTTCCAAAAACATGTGTTGTGAAGAGCAGACTTTGATAGATCCTGTTCTTTAAATAACACAGGGTGCCCACTCACAGCTGATTGGCATCCCATTGATTGAAAACACCGGACTCGAATTTCACCTTCAAACTAACTGATCATCCTAGAGGTTCACATACTTTTGCCACTCACAAATATGTAATATTCGATCATTTTCCTCAATAAATAAATGACCAAGTATAATATTTTTGTCTCATTTGTTTAACTGGTTTCTCTTTATCTACTTTTAGGACTTGAGTGAAAATCTGATGATGTTTTAGGTCATATTTATGCAGAAATATAGAAAATTCTAAAGGGTTCACAAACTTTCAAGCACAACTGTAACTCTTTTATATAGTGCTTTCCAGATAAAATATTCTCACAATGTGCTTTATACTGTAAATTATTAGAGGTTGTGTGCCTTTTGTACTGAGCATGGATTGGAGATACTAAAGTGGCCCTAGTGTGGATGTGTGTATGTGTGTGTATATGTTCACTCTGCTAAGAGCTGCCAACCCATCCAGGGATTGCTCCTGCTTGCTGGGACAGAATCCAGCTTTGGATAAGCAGGTGCCAGGTAAACCAAGGGAACATAATTGACAGAGAGGATCAGCGGTGAGGCCCATCAGAAACCACTTGTGGGTAGAAGGATAAAGTCTGTGTAGAATTTTGAACTGGGTATGCTGGTAGTTTGGGTTTTTAGAACAAATCTTACATTGGAGAGAACGGTGTCCCATGAAAGGAGTGAAGGGAGTGAAGAAAGGTCTGTGGACCAAAGAGATATCAAGGGCAGAGGCTTATAGGATGCTTTGCAAAGTGAAGAGTAGAGGGTAGAGACAGGTTTTTTATCCTGGGAGAGAAAAACCAAAACAGAGAGTACAAGGAGTAATTTGGTAGGGGGGCAGTCAGGGAAACCCCACATGTTCCGAGCACTGATCGGAGTTGTAGGTAGAAAAAGAAACAAGAATAAGGGGGATTTAAAGGTTCCTGTTCTATTAAATGAAAAGAATCGAACATTATAAGCATAACTGTGACCTGTGAATGAGCCGCAGAAATGGGCAGAGCATTCGTAAAGGCAAAGAACTTGTTTTTGAAGAAAATGAAATGTGGACCTCACACTGATCCATAGAGAATGGTGAGGTCAAGTATTGATTTCTGTGCAAGCCCTGATTTTGAAATGTCACTGGTTTTGAAGTTTGATTTGACGTTTTTGACCTGGGTGTGGGAAACAAGGGGACTGAATTGGATGCAAAACCTGCTGCTTACAATTGGTCCATCTCTCCTGCTGGCGGTCCTGGCAGTAGCGCAGCAATTTTAACTGTGCAGCATGTGTGTTTTTGAATGGCAGTGCAGGTGTAATCAGGGAACAAAATTCGTCGATTGTGGCGCACCGGCACCCGTTGCTTCACAAGGGGTCTCCAGTCCCCAAAACCACACCGTTGATCATGCATCATTTCCTTGCGGTGGTTGATGCTTCATGGTATACGTCAACCCCCAGATCGCCAATCAAGTGGCTAAGCTTCCTGGGGGACACATTTACAAGATTACTGAGATTCATAGACTTGATCCATTAGGCTTGAAAGTCAAGTCGGAGGCAAAGAATTTAGCGGTAATTATTGACTCAATTTTAAATCACATATTAATCAGATTACTAGGACAGCATTTTTTCACGTAAGAAATATAGCAAAAGTTAGACCTCTTATAACTTTGCAAGATGCTGAAAAATTAGTTCACGCTTTTGTTTTCAGTTGGCTAGATTACTGTAATGCACTCCTCTCAGGACCACCCAAAAAAGACATCAATAGATTACAATGAATGCAGAATGCAGCTGCCAGAATCTTAACTAGGAAAGGAAATTGCTCTTCACCCTGCTGACTCACGACTGCACAGCCACGCACAACACCAACCACATCATCAAGTTTGCGGATGATGTGACAGTGCTGGGACTGATAAGCAAGGATGATAAAACAGCATACAGAGATGAGGTGGAACGGCTGTCTGTATGGTGTGAAAACAACAATCTATCTCTCAATGTCGACAAGACAGAAGAGATAATTGTGGACTTCAGAAAATCACATCCTGCCTACATCTCACTCAGCATTAATGGTTTAGATGTGGAGACTGTTAGGAGTACCAAGTTCCTCGGTGTGCATATAACAGAGGAACTTACGTGGACGCATAACACCTCATTACTAATCAAGAAAGCCCAGCAGAGACTACACTTCCAGAGGAGGCTGAAGCGAGCAAGTCTTCCACCTTCCATCCTCACCATGTTCTACAGAGGCATCATTGAGAGTGTTCTGATCAGCTGCATCACTGTCTGGTATGGCAACTGCAACATATTCAACCGCAAGCGCCTGCAAAGGATAGTGAAGACAGCAGAGAATATTATTGGGGTGCCTCTCCCTACAGGACATATTTTACAAACACAGTGTCTGCAAGGCCTGCAGCATTGAGCAGGAGCCCTCACACCCCTCACATGGACTTTTCACACTTCTGCCTTCCAAGAGAAGATACTGCACCATCAAAGCCAGATCTGCCAGGCTGCAGGATAGTTTTTACCCCCAAGCTGTCAGACTCCTTAAAACTATGTTGCCACCTGGGATCTTCCACACTTCCACACTCAACCACCTCTAAAAACAGAACTTTTATACATGCCAGCCACTTTCCTGCAAAGACGAGTGTGCATGTGGAAAAGAACTGAAAATCTCATACTGACCTTTAAGTAATTTTACAGTCTTGATATCCTTCTGCTGTGAAATATGCTGACCTGTCATTGTTTACACGTCCTAAACAACTATTATCATACACTGATCATTTCTGTATTATCTATATCTATTATTTATTTATTTATTTATTTATTGATTACATTCCATATCTATTGACTAAATTTATGTATCTAGATTGCAAATACCATACATTGCATCAATGTTCATATCGCTTACTACACGTTAATATTGCTGCTACTTCTTTGTCTTGTCTTTGCATAATGTCTTATTTTGTTTGTGTTTTAATTTTAAATTTTCATTTAAATTCTATTTTTAATTTATTATTTGCACTTCATGTTGTTACACTGTGGACCCTGAGCTTCGCAATTTCGTCTATCTGTATACTTGTATATGGTTGAGATGACAATAAAGTTCACTTTGACTTGGACTTGAAAATCCGAGCACATCTCTCCAGTTTTGATGTCACTACACTGGCTACCTGCATCATTTAGAACTGACTTTAAAATACTGCTGATGGTTTACAAAGCCTTAAATAATCTGCTCCATCCTATACTTCAGAATGTCTCTCACCTTACACTCCAAATCGTAACCTTAGATCTTCAAATGAGGGTCTGCTTAGAATTCCAAGAGCTAAACTTGAAAGAAGTGCTGAGGCGGCCTTCTGCTGTTATGCACCTAAAATCTGGAATAGCTGACCGATAGAAATTTGCCAGGCCAATACGGTGGAACTCTTTAAAAATTTGCTAAAAACTCATTACTTTAACATGCAACAGTTTAGTGTAACACTGATATTCTTGGTGGCTCCAAAATCCGTACTTACCCCTACTTTTTCTGCTGTTCTCTTTCTATTTTTCTGTGGTGGCGATCTGAGCCATCACCACCTAATCAAAGCACCGTGATGTCCCTACATTGATGGATTAAAGGCCAGAAGTCCACATAACCATCACCATCAAGTTCTTCCATGTAAACCCTGAATACAATGAGGACTGATTGAGGTCATTTATCTTAGGTAGAATGCCTAGAAGGGCTGGTAGTTTTGTGACCCTGCAGATTTAATTTTTTTTTTCTCCAGCCGGTTGGACTTTTTTTTGTTTTTTCTGTCCTCCCTGGCCATTGGGCCTTACTTTTATTCTACATTAATTAGTGTTCCCTAATTTTATTCTTATATTTTTTCCTTTTTTCATCCTGTAAAGCACTTTGAACTACATCATTTGTATGAAAATGTGCTATGTAAATAAATGTTGTTGTTGTTATAAAGGTAAATTGCTCAGTTTATATAAAAAAATGTGTGAACATTGAGTTCACTTGCAGGGCTGTATGTGGTTCAATTTGTAGTACAAGAATTAGAAGTTTGACTCGTTCATCTTTAGGTGTGATATTACTTTTTGTAGGTGGTATGAATATAAATCTGACATTGGGGCATAGGGCAATATAAGGCAGTGAAGCTTTAACTTGTGTTTGTTTTCTTTGACTCTGAGTGTTCCATTCTTTGTATTTATTATTTATTTTGGTTAATTTTGCTTATTATACTGTGTGGACTGGGACCTGGACACAGGCAGACGGACAACATAGTTCCACCACACACCGTTTATTTACAAAGTACGTGCACCACAAACCCCAGTGCCTCCAGCACCGATTCCCCCAATGTCCAGGCCTCACAGTCTCTGTGCCTCTCTTTCCTGGCCGCCTCCAGTCCTCTCTCCAGCTCTGTCCTCTTCCACCCGACATCCACTGCTGACTGGAGGGAGGCGGCCCCTTTAAATAGGAGCCCGGATGGGCTCCAGCTGCTTCCCGGCACTCCCCCTTGGACACGCCCCAGTGTGGCGGAAGTGCCAGCTGTGCACCCGGAAGCCGTCCGGGTGTTTCCTGTCTTCTTCCCCCCAGCACTTCCTGGTGTGGCGGAAGTGCTGGGCTCCCGGGATATTCAGGCACTGGGGCGCCACCTGGTGGTGGCCACGGGTCCCTACAGGGCTGGGCTTTCAAGCCCTTCACCCGAGGCCCCCAACATAACCAAGGCGGACGCCCCCTCGCGGTCTGGAGGAGGCACAAGCCCTCCTCTGGTCCTCCTGGGCGTCCCGGCCGGGACCACAACTGCCTGATGTTACACAGTAGATAATACTCTTTGCCCTTAGATTTCACAGATGGTGACTCACCCTCTTGCCATCACCATCTTAAAAACACAAAATCTTAACATGTCAAGTCATCTTCACTTCAGTTTATCTCAGGATAGAAGATTCGATGGATGCTGGAGTGGTGGCTTCATTTTTGCCCACTCCAGGAGCCTAAGATCTATCATGTTTACCCTCTAGGGACATCTGGTTTTCTACTTTTCAGTGCCCTGGCCTGCATTTAATATTTTTATTATTATTATTATTATTATTATTATTATTATTATTATTATTATTATTATTATTATTATTATTATTATTAATAATAATAATAATAATCTTCTTTCGGCTGCTCCCGTTAGGGGTCGCCACAGCAGATCATCTTCTTCCATATCTTTCTATCCTCTGCATCTTGTTCTGTTACACCCCATCACCTGCATGTCCTCGCTCAATAATAATAATAATAATAAGTTTATAAAGAGCCTTTCACAAACCCAAAGTTGCTTTGCATACAGAGTAAACAATAAATAAATAAATAACACAGTAGACAAAAGTTCACAGATGAGGAAAGTTTTGAGTTGAAATTTAAAGGTGGCGAAACAGGAGCCATCTTGGAGAGACTGAGGAAGAGAGTTCCAAAGTTGAGGCGCCATAACACTGAAGGACCTGCCTGCCAGGGTGGAGAGTCTGGTGCGAGATTACTGCTCGAGGACCTGAGAGAGCGACAAGGAGTGTATGGAGCTGAGTGAGGTAGAGAGGGACAAATGTTATGTAGGGCTTTGAAGGTGAGAAGCAGAATCTTGAATTTAATGGCAAGTCTGACAGTTTTTCTTACTATTTACTCACCCAATTGCACATCTCAACATCAGAATAATTTGACATGTCAAGAGTCCTTCAGTCCAGTTTCTCTCAGTGTACTAAACTCCATAGGTGCTCATTTTTGCCCACTTCTGGAGCCCAAGCCCTTACATGTCCACTCTAGTAGAGCACCATCTAGTGGTTTTGCTGCTTCTTTGAGCCCCGGCCTACATTTACACTTTATCCTACAGTTGTGGTCAACTTATTATTGTAAAAACTCATTTTGTTTTCTGTCATTTTGAACATCAAAAGTGTTTTATTCCTCTTTAGACAGAATTTGAAACTTGAGCCTGGTCAGGGTAACCTTTAAGTAAAATCTCCTCACAGGAAAGAAACACTTGAGGTGGCTCCCACTTCCTCTGAACGCGAGCGTCATTTGCGCTGTGAAAGATGACCACAGTGCAGGCATCACAGGATAGAAGAAGGCAGGCTGGCCATCCAACTAGAAGGCGGCACCTTTCACGGAAATCTCAGTTTCAAGGTGCTGAAGAATACAAGCTCCTGAGAATTTTTAGATTGAAAATATTGAAATCTAGAGAAATTAGACAGTTAATAGAGATCTTTAAGTAATTTGTTTAAAATAAATGGAATTACACAACATATTTCAAATTTACATGAAACATTCAAAGATGGAAGCAGTATTGAAGGGTGTGTTCATGTGAAGTTCATGCTCTTTCTTGGTACGTAGGTTGCCTCAACTTAGAATAAAAGAGTTCACAACAACAATTTATATCGTTCCTATCCCAAAATCACACAAGGAATACCCCAATGGGCTTTAACAGACCCTGTTTTCGACAGCCCCCTCAGCCTTGACTCTCTAAGGAGACAAGAAAAAAACTCAAAAAAAGACCCTTGTAGGGAAAAATTGGAAGAAATCTTTGGATAGGCGGTTCAGAGAGCGGCCCCCTTCTAAGTAGGTTGGGAATGCAATCGGTGTCAAAATAATGGGGTAAATACAGGGTGAGGCAGAAAGGATGGACGTTTTTTACAAAATCACAAAATTGTTAATTTTTTCTTACAAAGAAATTTATTGAAAGATTTGAGTTCATATTGAAATAACATCTGACAATTTGTAGGGATGGAAATGCAGGTCTAAATGCAAAATACACCTTACCGAACGATTACTGAGGTCAAGTTCAGAAGAATGCTTCCGAGCAGATCGACGTGGACTGCGCAGCAGGGCTAGTCGTACGCTTTCCACATTTTCAGGGGTACGTGCCGTTCGTGTAGCCCCTGGCGGTCTTTTGTTCATTAGTGTGCCTCGTGTACGAAGTGATTTAACCCAACGTAGGATAGTGTTACGAACGGGAACAGCTTTATTTCTGTGGATATTGAAATGGCAACGAAACTCATGCTGAACTGCGGTAATAAATTGGTTGTTCTTGACAAAACAGTCGTACACGAAAACGCGGTGTTCTATCGTCCACGGCTCCATGGCTTCAACTAAAAAGAAAATAAAAAAATGCTAAGACTTTGCAAACCTAACGCCACCTACCGCACATCTGTCACTCCACCTAGTGGTGAGTTCTAGCCATTTCACAGACGTTCGTCCTTTCTGCCTCACCCTGTACAACGCACAAAACAGAACACAGATTGTGGTGGAGTGATATTTTGTATATAAGTTGATAAATATTTTGCATACATTTATTTATTTAATTTTTTTTGTTCTTTATTTTGCCTTATACAATTTCTTGTTTTAGGAATTTATTAGTTTTCACATACCCCTTGGTGTCAGAGCACAGGGTCAGCCATTGTACAGCGCCCCTGGAGCAATTACAGGTTAAGTGTCTTGCTCAAGGGCCCAGCAGAGCAGAATCTCTTTGGGCAGTGACGATGATTCGAACCGGCAACCTTCGGGATACCAGCACAAATCCTTAGCCTCAGAGCCACCACTCCACCCCAAGCTAGACATACCAATTGTACTATTAGTGTTTCATTCGGATTTTTGTATGTTCATGTGTAACTAACCAACCCCCAAGTCTTTAGGACTGACTGACTCAGGATGTGAAATTTATTGCAGGGTTGGAGTGAAGGGCACCATGAACTGGTTTGGCAAGGGTGGTTTGGTGCAGGACATTCTATAAGCCAACCTCTGCAGGAAGGCCATACAAATACCTAGCTGGCAAGCTTCAGATAAACAAATGGGGGCATCCTATAAGCTTATCCACTTTGTGAGGGCAGTTGTAAATGGCAGTGTGTGCACCCATTGGTCTTAAGCATGGATGTTTGGGATTGGTTTTGAGTCAGAGGCCATTCTGTACGATGACGCCCTATTGGTCTAGTGATTTGGACAGGAATGTATAAAATTTGTCATTTTACCCCTCTCTCTCTCTCTCTCAATCACACCATGGCCATGAAGAGAACACAATGAGGGGCACAACTCAGCAGCCATATTGAGACAGGCATTATAGAAAAGTATCTTCTTATATAATACGCTACCAAGGCTGTTCGTTTGTCTGTCCAGGATTTTAAAGCACCTGTAGCTCGCAAACCGTTTCACCTATTGACTTGAAATTTAGTACACATATACTACGTGATGTCTACTAATATCCGCTTTTTAGGAAATGATTTTATTACTCTTTTTATTTGTATTTTATTTTATTGTAGAATCAACTCTCGGCAGCGCACATCAGGGGGGCCGTGCAGCGAATGCGTATGGGCGCCGATCTCATTCCCTACCACCTTTGCTAATCATTCTTGAGGCAGATTGAAGACTTAAGTCCCAGCTTAAGTGAAAAGTTAAAGAAAACGTACTAAGCAATTGCAACACAAAAACTAACTTAATCAGTTTTAACGCGAAAAGATGCCGACGAAAGAAGAGAAGCAGCAGGCCGCTAGGGTGGAGAAAAGAAGAGCTGCTCAGGAAGCAGCAAGCGCATCAACCTCTGAGCGAACGAATGCTAAACATACAGAGAAAGAGGAGGAAAAATAGGAATGGTCAAGTCAAGTGTATTCACTGCACGTTATCGTGCAGTATGCTGTTACTGGTATAATAATACTATGTGTAATAAAACACTTTACTATGATTACAGAACTGAAGTTTTTGCTTCTGAATGATACTATGAGTAACTCTAATTTATATTCCTGTGCTTCAAATATATCACACAAATTCTATTACAAAAGGAAGACAGTCAGGCATAGTGGTTAAGACTCTGGACTTCAAACCCCAGGGTTGTGCATTCAAATCCCACTACTGACACCATGTTACCATGACAAAGTCACAACATCTGCCTATGCTCCAACTGGGAAAAACAAAAGAAATGCAACCAGATGTTGTAAGTCACCCTGGATAAAGGCATAAGTCCAATAATTAATAAGAAATATGAAGTCTTGAAAGAGACTACAACGAGATCTCACAAACCAAATTCTCAGCTTTGACTCCTTTTACCTCAATTGTATCTCATGTCTCATTTTTGTCTAAAGCTGTTTCTCCTGAGGAATTTTAGGAGAAACATCTGTGACAAAGCTGATTATTAAATGAAACATACCGTATATGACAATATATTGAGCCACCAAATATCAACCTTTGAGCAGTAAAACATTCCTATGGGATGGCCCTGTAGATTTAAAATGGATGGCTGGATCACTTGTTCAATGGATACTGGATCACAAACATGTACAAAATATAAAACAGCAATACAATGCCTATTTTTCTCAAGTGTAACCAGTACACTGAATCTTCTACTTAGATAGATAGATAGATAGATAGATAGATAGATAGATAGATAGATAG
>JANRMT010062857.1:30847973-30862688 GCA_026402145.1 Polypterus bichir lapradei
ATAGATAGATAGATAGATAGATAGATAGATAGATAGGAAAGGCACTAAATAATAGATAGATAGATAGATAGATAGATAGATAGATAGATAGATAGATAGATACTTTATTAATCCCAAGGGGAAATTCACAAGTGATAAAGTAGTAAAAAGTGGAACGAGTCCACATAAAAGAAAGTGGTAGGAGTGATCAGTAAAGTAGAGAAAAAGGTAGAAAAATAAAAGTCGTACATGGAGCTGCTGAAAAAGCTGCCACTCACAGCAGTGCTGGATGTTGATCTTACAAAATGTCTCCACTCTCCAACATCATGACCAGGGGGCATTCGCATTTCACCCACATCCCAACAACACCTGGCCTGCTATAAATGAGTGTTGATATGTGTGCTGTGATGGACTGTTGACCTATCTAGGGTTGGTTCAGACAAAAAAAAAAAAGAGATTGTTGCCATGTGTCCTGACTGAAGGAGAGAATATGTTAACTTTACTTTCTAAAATTTGCTGATAAAGGTAATACAGTATAACATAACATAACGTGGGGAGCTGGAGCCAGTCCCAGCAGCACTGGGCATAAGACATGATGAGATACAAGTCCGTTACAGGGCCTGCTCACACATATATCCACACAGGCCCAGTTTGGGATTTTTTTTAATTTGACTAGGGGGCTTTGCCCCCTGCTTGCTTTGCCCCCTGCTTGCTTTGCTCACCCACCCCCTTCACTGAACCCCTCCTCAGTGACAACCACTTCACATTTCTGCCGCTCATGTTGTGGAGAGTGGGGCTGAATGCTCCTCCAAAACCCCCTCTTAAACGGTGATACAATGGGAAACAAATACATTTTTTTTACCTCCTCTTTGCTCGATCAGCTGGCTTGCTGCTGCTTGTGCCATGCTGTGTAATTTGTTTGTCGTGCGGTGTTTCGAACATTTAAAAGCCTGTACAGCAGCTGTCCTCCTTGTCTCGCAGGACGTTAAAGTGTCTCCGAGAAAATCACGTCTCGACCCAAGATTTTTTTATATAATAGAGAGATATACTTTATTAATCCCAGAGGGGAAATTTTCTTTTCATATGATGTGAAAAACCATTGTACATTGTTAATTAGTTTAACCTGCCTAGCTTTGGAGAAACATGGAGGACAAACTGAAAGTAGCCCACTGACACAGTAAGGATGAGCAAACTCTACATGGACAACAAGTGGGCACAGACACAGACTTGCTACCCACTCTGCCACCTTGCCGTGAAAGGCATCATACAACAGTTGGCTGATCTGGTGCGTCAAGCTATTTTACCTTTTTCTAAAGTATTTTAGTAATTGCCGTATCTGATTAATCCAAAGAGAATAAATGTCAAAAAGGAAGGTTTTGCTCTTTGGATGTTGGTTCTTAAAAGTCTTGCATGATTTCACTGTGTCTAATATGGGCTAAACTCACACGAGATGTTTGTTGGCTCTTTTGGTTGAGCATTTTTGCAGACATGTGTGGTCAGCTGTCTTGAGGTGAAGAGGAAATGAGATCTAACGGGTTGGTGACGCATGATCGTCATCTTTCTCGGGTTCATCTCTTGGGAACCAGAAGAGGAAATTCTGGGGTCAGACTGTGGTCCCAAATGACATTTGTCGTTTAGTGTTTTAAGTTTAAAAGAACTTGATATTTGTCTTTGGGGAAAACTCCCTTAACGATTCCTGACTCCCCGTTTCCCCTTCACCCCACCCTTCTCATAACAAATTCAATATTTCAGAGTGGGGACTTTCACACATTATAAGAAAGAGGAGGAAGAGCAAAGAGGTGCAATCAACTGTGGTAGCCACACAGGAAGTTTTTATTTTTTTTTTCTCTACCATTCTAGGGGGCTCTTTCAACAGCTTGCAAAAAAAAAAAAAAAAAAAAAAAAGAGTCAAAGGGCCCCTCCCACAGTAAAGGTTTCAGTACACTACAAGCTACAAAGAAGCCACCAACCACATTGCCTGCAAATAAAGACTGCAGAAAACATTTGTGCACGCTACACGTGTTTACTTTGTCAACCAAGAACAAGAGCAAGAAGAAAACTTCCACGTGCTGCAAATTGCACTGCAAAGCTTTTCACGTGAGCGAGGGTGCGCTGAAAAGTCCTAATAATAAAAAACACTCTGAAATTTCCTGTCCTGTGAAAGGTGCTATACAGTAACTTGTTATGACTGCTTCGTTAGTAAAGAATTTCCTGTGATGCATGCTATGAAAAATGCAATGATAAAGACGGGCTTAAGAGCATCACCAGAGAAGATCCTCACCACCTGGTGAAGTCTATGAATAATAAGACATACAGACAGAGAGACAGACACTGGATTTTATATATTATATACTGTATTAGTAAACCTTCAAAATAATGTGCAGTTAAAGTCCCAACAGCATCCTCAGCATTTCTGGAGCTTAGCAGAGCCCAATAACTACAAGAATCTTCACCAAGCAGCTCTGAAAATGTCTGCTTTGTTTGGGTCTCCATACCTCTGTGAGTCTGACATGAATGTCATGAACTTAAAGTTCAGAACAAGACTGACAGACGAACATTTAAATGACTCCATAAGAGAGAACCTCAGTGGCAACGCTCCACCATACACCTCAGTGCCAGTCATCTGACTAGCTAAAAAACGCATCACACACGCAACTGGACATGAGAATAAAGTGACACAGTGACATGTGACAAAATGACAAATGAATAAGTCATATCTTTGGATTTGGAATTGCATTGTTTTGTTTTGACATCATTCATGTGTTAATTCAGTAGTGTGAAATACACCAGAACATGCATACAGACATACAAAATGCACTTGCAGGTGAACTAAATATTTTTTGTGATGTTTTAATGCAAAATGTGAGTTGTGGACACCAACATCTTGTAAATGTTCAGACAAAACAAGCTTATCTGTGCATGTGTAGGCGGCACGGTGGCGCAGTGGGTAGCGCTGCCGCCTCACAATTAGGAGACCTGGGTTTACTTCCCAGGTCCTCCCTGCGTGGAGTTTGCATGTTCTCCCCGTGTCTGCATGAGTTTCCTCCCACAGTCCAAAGACATGCAGGTTAGGTGCATTGCAGATCCTAAATTGTCCCTGGTGTGTGGGTGTGTGGGTGTGTGCCCTGCCCGGGGTTTGTTTCGTGCCTTGCACCCTGTGTTGGCTAGGATTGGCTCCTCGTGACCCTGTAGTTAGGATATAACGGGATGTGTGGATTTGGAATTGTATTGTTTTAATTCAATAGTGTGAGATACACTTAAAAATGCATACAGACATACAAAATGCACTTGCAGGTGAACTAAATATTTTTTGTGATGTTTTAATGCAAAATGTGAGTTGTAAACACCAACATTTTGTAAATGTTCAGGCAAGACAAGCTTATTCAGCTTGTTTGTGTTGAAATAAGCTATGAGAATAAACATTAGGAAACATGAGGAGCTCTTGGCCATTTTCATTTTGTAAAAGTAGCTCTCAGGGGAAAAAGGTTGGAGACCCCTGCTTTAAAGATTTCTACTTTGTCCACATATTGGGAACCTTTTCCAACCACAAAGATCCAACTGCATATGCAATGAATATTTCCCATGGTGGCGTAGTGGTAGCGCTGCTGCCTCACAGTTAGGAGACCTGGTGTTCACTTCCAGGGTCCTCTCTGCATGTTGTCTGCGTGGGTTTCCTCCCACAGTCCAAAGACATGCAGGTTAGGTGCATTGGTGATCCTAAATTGTCCCAAGTGTGTGCTTGGTATTTGGGGGTGTGTGTGCACCCTGCCTGGGACTTGTTCCTGCCTTGTGCCCTGTGCTGGCTGGGATTGGCTCCAGTGGACCCCTGTGTTAGGATATAGCGGGTTGGGTAATGACTGTCTGACTGATAATAATAATAATAATTCCTTACATTTATATAGCACTTTTCTCACTACTCAAAGCATTGACCACACAGGGAGGACCCGGGAAGCGAACCCTAATTATTCTATAGGCTAATGTACCTCTAAGCAACTTTTCACAATACACCTTGAGAAAAGAGCTACAGTATATAATACTGTAGCGACCTCCACGTCAGGTTAGAAAAAGAAGACAAAAAACAGACGGAACGAAGTAAAGCTCCCAAAAATTTACTCGAACCATAAAGAAGAAAAAAAAAAACACGGGGTTGTAACAGCAAAACAAAAAATGAACGTCTTTGACTTTGAACTATTTACAATCTCCTATATATCTCTCATATTTGATGCCATTAAAGAAAAACAAAAACAGAACAAGAAGAAAACGCCGACTTCGTAACCCCACAACACAACCTTCTAGTCCCTTCTCCAATGAACCTCTTGACCCCCCCCCCCCCCCTGCATCAATCATACCCCCGCTGTCAGTCCTCCGTCAGGTACTCCACCCTCCCTCAATCGGACCCAACAGTCACTGCAAAAGGGGCTTCAACCTGGCTGGGGCGCTACAATACATTACTCAATAAGTGTGCTGTGTTGATCAGCTCACTATGAAAACATTTACATGGAATAACAATTGAATTGTTTTTAATAATAATAATAACAAAAATAACAATTTATTACATTTATATAGCAACTTTTCTCATTACTCAAGGCACTTTACATAGAGAGTGCGGAGCCACTGCAACCACCAGCAAAGTGTGGCACCCTCCTGGATGATGCAACGGCAGCCATTGTTGCACCAGTATGCTCACCACACATTAGATATTAGGTGGTGACGGTGGTGGTAGAAATAGTTAGCCAGTTAGAGACAAAAGATATTTAGGGGGCCAGAATGGATGAGGCCGTGATGGTCAATTTAGCCAGGACATCGGGATAAACCCTACACTTTTCAAAATGATCACAGAGAGTCACAACCTCAGTTTTACATCTCATGTTAAGTATATTTACAGTACAGTGTCCCCGCTACATGGGCATTGGGTTCAACACACACACCACGGAGTAAGTGCCCCTAAGCAACCAAACTTATATTAGATGATCAAGTACTGGCCAGCAGGAGTGTGCGGCCCGGGTATCCTTCAATGAGTGAAGTGACGAGGTTGACCCACTCGGCCCATTGTTCATTAACTTTGTGATGAGCATGTGGCTTGCTACTTGCTATGAGCCTATGATATGAACTCTATCTAAACTGTTGCCAAACGTAATCTGTACACTGTCGTTTAGACACAATTTAAAATTTGATGACATGATTGATTTTTATTTATTTTATAGAAATAAAATGTAATGAAAACTAAAAATGTAGTAAACACGACTTACACGTTATTATAGTACATGTCAAATGTCAATATCATGTCCAAACGCCAGTACCCTAGTAGCTGCTCATTTACAATGGAATAAATGATAACAGAGGTTATAATGAAAACCTCACATGACTGAAATGTTCCAGTAACTTAACGATAAACTAGAAATGTTCCGTCCTAATATGAAAAATTCCTATCCTGTCCTTTATAACTTTATTACATCATACTAATAATCGCAGCTGAAAACCAGTTATTACTCACGTTGGCAACCAGAGAACAATAAAATACATAATACATAATACATAATCTAAACTAATTATTAGTACCGAAGAATTTAAATACTAGATATGAGATAAAATAAATTGCAATAATGTACTGTATATGCTAACCGCAATGTAGCGGTATCGAAACAGAACTCGGCAAAAGGCAGTTTAGACCAAATTTTTCGCTGCAACGGTGTGTACTGACAACTAAAACAACTTGAAGACGTAATACGGTATATTATATAGGACTATATAAATCACAGTACCAGACAGATAATGTTTAGTAGTTTAGAAAATTAATTTTAATGTCAAACAGTAACCAGTACATAAAACTTATTTCATGACACGGCTGGCCCAGGACCAGACCAGAGTCCGCGGCCCACCGGGCATTGCCCTAATGGCCAGTCCGTCTCTGCTGGCCAAGCCCAAACATGTGTAACTTTAGGTGGGTGACCTGTCCTGAAACGCAGGTGGTATGGCTGTTTGGTTGTACTGTTAAGCTCTTTCTGGTGGGGCACAAAATAAAAGCACTAGATGATTTAAAAGTCTGACTTAACTATTTGGTAAAGCATCTCGAATAGTGCCCACTATGTGTTATAGGAGGATAAAAATCATAATTCTGGACATTACATATAAAAAAAAAGAGTAAACTGCCTCAGTTTTTCTTCAGACAGACTGCCTGATTTCAGGGCCGTCTTAACGCATCGGGGCCCCATACTAATCTATGGGACTTGCTGAGTGGTTGTGTAGGTAGGGGCCTCAGTGCACTTCTTTGCCCGGGGCCCTATAATGCTGTTAAGACTGCCCTGCAGTGCTCTGCTGAGGATATGCAGATGTACTTGTTGTCACCTCCATAGCACCACACAGCATCAGCTACAATCTCTGTATGTCTCATGCAAGGTTATTATAGTTTTGCCTTTTTATATTAGTTTTTATTTCTATATTTTTTCTGACCTTACTTGGAAATTCAGTTTAGTTTTAGTTTTCCTTCATTGTGTATTTTTAGTTTTAGTTTAGTTTTTATTTCACAAAGGTATTTCTATTTTATTTTTATATATATTAGTTTCAGTTTTAGTTTTAGTAATTATGGCATGGAGCTCTTACGGAGTTACTTTTGTGTCACAATCAGATAGAACTGCACACTTAACAGATTTGGATATGAGTTTAATGTTAGTGGAAGCTTACTACACTGCCTAGTTTACTATCTGGTTTTGATTTTGTCTAATAAAAACAAACAATCAAAACTAGACACTGAATATGAACAATTTTACACAATTTTATAATTTTAAAAATATTTTCTCATGAAAATCACAAGGGCTTAGGAAGAACAGGACTCTTAGGCTTGAGTCAGTGTGCAGAACCCACCTAAGCTTGAGGGAAACAAAGAACAACAAGCATGTAGTGTCAAGGTTAGGGGTGGTGAGTCTTGAATAGCCCACTATAAGAACAGTAAACCCATAATGAGCAGAGCAGGAGCAGGTAATAAGAGTATGGACAGGCACAAAACAACAGAGACAGCGTCTGAGATTAAGAAAACATATACATTATCTAAACCTGTTTATCCAGAGTAGGATTGCAAAACTTACAAGGGTTAAAGACTAACGGCAAGAATATTCATTCAAAAACTAAAACTAAAAATATTTTAGTAAATTGTTATTTTATTTCAGTTAGTCTTTCCAGCTACTTTAATAGTTTCGTTTAGTTTTAGTTTTTAATTTTGGCTTTGTTAATTATTTTATTTCAGTTTACGAAAATGTTTTTTTAATAATAGTTTCAGTTTTGATTTTAGTTTTAGTTAACTATAATAACCTTGGTCTCATGTTACTGCAACCTGAATGAATGTATTCCATTTCCAGCTCAGACAGTCAAAGATGGACCTTCTTGTTATTCTTGTTATCTATTCAGAACCCCATCATCACTAAAAACTATCAAGTCAGTGCACAACATTGGGGTGGTGATCAATGACCAGCTATCCCTTCAGGGGTCATCAGCCACACCACCTTCGCTTCAGAACAGGTCATCAACCTGAAGCTGAGCAATGTTTGGGCCCAATCAGTACTTGGATGGGAAAAATAGCCAGGAATCCCCGTCACTGCCAAAAGAGATCCTACTCTGCTGGGCCCTTGAGCAAGGCCCTTAACCTTCAATTGCTCCAGGGCGCTGCACATTGGCTGACCATGTGCTCTGACCCCAAGTGGTATGCGAAAACTAACAAATTCCTAATACAAGAAATTGTATAAGGCAAAATAAAGAACAAAAAAAAAAACAGCCAGGAAAAGCTTGGGTTACTGCTCTGAGAGGTGTTGGGGAGGCCAGTAGGAGCACTTACCCTATGGTCTGAATGTGGAACCCAATGCCCCAGTGCAGTGACGGGGACACTGTGCTGTGAAAATGGTGCCATCCTTCAGATGAGAGGTTGAACCGAGGTCCTGTCTCTCTGCGGTCATTAAAGATCCCTGGGCATATTTTGAAAAGAGTAGGGTGTATCACGATGTCCTGGCTAAATTGCCCAAAACTGCCTCATTCAATGTTGCCCCCTAATCATCTCCTGTCTCTAATTGGATAACTATTTCTCTCACCACTTCAGTACCTAATAGCTAATGTGTGTTGAGCATACTGGTGCAATAATGGCTGCTGTTGCATCATCTGCGGAGGTGCTACACATTGGTGGTGGTTGAAGTGGTTCCCCTCTGTCAATGTAAATCTCTTTGAGTTGCCAGAAAAGTGCTATATCAATGTAATTAATTATTATTAATATTATTATGGTCTCTTAGTCTTGCAGATTCGCTCTACACAATATCCAGAAGATCAGAACATATCTAACAGATGTGAGATATGGCCGGCCATTCAATCCCGGCCAATACCCCCAGGCCACCAGATGGAGCCCTCCTTGCAGCATAGAGGTGCCCCGAATGCCAGCAGGGAATCATGGACAGTGGAGTCATAATACACAGCCCTGCTGGATACCATGGGGGCTGCCAGGAGTCGCTGCAGGGAGGCCCAGGGATTTATATTTCCCGTATAGCCCGGAAGTATTTCCAAGTCAAGGGAACGGAAGAAATGATATACTTCTGGGTTGAAGAAAAAGAGAAGTTTTTACCTGACCCGGAAGTGCTGGATAATCACATGGACTGAGGGCTCAGAAGCACTTCCGGGTCAAGGACTATAAAGGACTCCCAGATGGGAAATCCCAGATGGACGAGCTGAGTTGGGAGGCAGGGTGGCTAAGCGTCTGGGAGTTTGGAGGATTGTTTATTGTTTATTTGATTATTGAGAATTGTGGAGAGGAGCGTGCTTTGTGCACTTTATTATTATAATAAATCTTATTATTGGACTTTTACCTGGTGTCTGACGAGTGGTCTGAGGGTTCAAGAGAGCGAGGAAGCCCTAAACTGCCACACAGAGTATACATCACAACTCCTGGTCCAGGCTTTGGCCCTGTCACATCTGGACTACACTACTGGTGTTAGTACCAGCATGTGTCACCGAGCCACTGCACGTGATTCAAAATGCAAGTGGCACGTCTGGCATTCAATCAGCCGAGGTGGGCATGTGTCACTCCTCTTTTCAGATGGCTATATTTCCTTCCTGTAGTAGCAAGTTCAAATCCTTCATGTTTGCCTATAGAGTAGTCCATAAATCAGCACCTATATATATATATGAAGACGCTTGTGAAGTTCTGCACTCCTTCTTGACCTCTCGGATCTGCTAATGAATGGAGTCTGGTGCTGCCACCTCTGTGTGGTATTAAATCTCAGGCCAAACTCTTTTCATGTGTAACTCCTAGCTGGTGGAACGTGCTGCCCACCTCCATTCACAATTCTGATTCCCTCAATGTGTTTAAGAAGCATTTCAAGAACAAATGTCTGTCTAACAGATTAGCTGTTGGGTTTTTATACTTTAGGAATTGTAAGACAGATGCAATGTTAAGATTGTCTGGTAAAAATACAGCGGTCTCATATTTTACATTGCAAGCCCATGTCTGTCTAATGAGTGGCATGTCCATCCCAGGCCACTCCAGATCTGCATTTATAAATCAGTGTAAGTCGTGTCATTGTGAAATTTACTTACATTTCAAGTAAGATCCTGTGGTGCCTTTTCTCACATATAGCGTGTAGTTTTGAATAAATCCTCTCTGCTGCTGCACTGAAATTTCCTCCCATTGAACCTTCATGCTTTTCGTGGTAACTTCTGTCGCTGAAATGGTCGGTCCAGCACTTGGTTCTGTGACATTAAAAAACTGGATGTGAGTTGCAGGTAGTAATGTGGTATAGACAGTTGACCGAGTGTGAGAACAGCAGACAGGCTCACAACATCAACGTAAATTTGAAATATTTGACCACTTCTAATGATTATTTCCGTCTGAAGTAAAACAAATAATTAAAAATTATTAGAACTAATTTCACGTACATGTGAGCAAATGGAATATATTTTAGTATCTTGAATTGCTTTTTGTGCAGACCGAGCAGCAAATAAAATCCAAATGCAAATTCAAACGAACACCACAAAGTGGTAAGATGGAAGGTCGCAGATGGAAACTCTGAAAACTTCCATTGTGCCTGAACACACCATTTCTATCTGCTGCTTATCCTGTGACCTCCATAATGTTTAGGACATTTTTTCTTGATTGACCCCTCTACTCCACAGTTTAAAATTACAAATCAAACAATTCAGACATTGTGATTAAAGTGCACATCCCAGACTTTCATTTAGGGGGATTTGCATACATTTCGGTCAGCCCGTGTAGAGCTGACAACACTTTGCCTACATGGTCTCCTCATTACAGGGCACCATAATGTTTGCGACAATTGGTGTCCCTGGTGTTTGTGATTCCTCAGGTGGATTTCATGGCTTCATAAGAAACCTCGTCTTGCTTCTACCCTTTGGAGTCTGCAGTTGCCATTGTTCAAAATTAGAACAAGAGCTGTGCCAGTGAAAGTCAAAGAAGCCATTATGAGCCCGATAAACGAGAATAAAACATTAGGATTTAGGATTACCCAAATCAACCATCTGGAATATCATGAAGAAGAAAGAATAGCAAAGAGACTGGTAGGCCAAGGAAGACCTCCCCTGCTAATCACAAAAGAATGCCCCCATTTTGGTCAAGAGAAAACGCCTGTCCAATGGATTAGAAACAGACTTCAGAGACGACTATCAGCAGAAGACTTCATGGACAGAAATACAGAGGCAGCACTGCAAGATGCAGACCACTAGTTAGTTACAAAAACAGGATGGTCAGATCACAATTTGTGAAAAAGGACTTTACAGAGCCTGCATAATTCTGGGAAAAGGTCTTGTGGACTTACAAGACGAAGATGAATCTGCATCAGAGTGATGGCAAAAGCAAAGTGTGGAGACAAACAGGAGCTGCCCAAGATCCAAAGCAGACCACCTCATCTGTTAAACATGGCGGTGCTGGGGGTGTTATGGCTTGGGCATGTATGGCTGCCACAGGTCCTGGCACACTTCTCTTCATGAATGATGGAACTGCTGATGGCAGTCGCACAATAAATTCTGAGGTGTACAGAAACATCTGACCCGTTCAAGTTCCAGTAAATGTCTCCAAACTCTTTGGTTGGCTCTTCATCGTACAACAAGATAATAGTCCAAACACACTGCTAAGACAATGAAGCTAAAAAATGGAAAATCCTTGAATGACCAGACTGGTCACCTGATTTTAATCCAGTGAAGCAGGCCTTCCACAAACTGAAGAGCAAACTTAAAGGGGACAAGCCCCCAAAATAAGTAGGAGCTAAAGACAGCTGCATAAGAGGCTTGGCAGAGCAACACTAGAGTAGAACCTCAGCACCTGGTGATGTCTATGAATTGCATAAATCAAGCAGTCATTGCATGCAAGTTACATGTGACAAAGTACTAAATATGACAGCTTTAATAGACCTGACATTGCTGTGGCCCAAACATTATGGTGTCCTGAAATGGAGAGACCATGTAGAAAAAGTGTTGTATGACCGTGATGTCGGCAAATCTTCATAAATGAAAATCTTCAATGTGTACTCTAATCACAATGTCTGAATTGCTTGATTTGTAATTGTGAATCACGGGTGGGAATCAGAAAACAAATGTGTCATTGTCCCAAACATTATGAAGGGCACTGTATAGGACCTTGAGGCTGATATTGACCACTCTTCTTGGATAAAACTAACTTGTTATTTGAAACGCTCAACTAAATTCAACTTTCTTCAACTTTCAATTTTCTTGTCATGACTGTTCTCTCTTTGGTTTGTCCAGATGTGTGGTTTGAAGTCAAGATACGTCCCACGAGTTGCACTTTATTTTTGGCACATCATGTCACAGTCTTTTCCTCTCTTTGTGACAAGGAGCATTTTGACAATGTGACCAATCATAATAACCACAACACAAGCACAACCCTCTTCTTATTTTTCCTCCACACCTCCCAGATGAACTCCAAATCACCTGGATGAAGCGTAGCAGCTTCCTTTATACTGGAACCAGGAGTACCTTCAGGGCTATTGCATCCAGGAAGCACTTTTGGGTCAGGTGGAACCTCCCTGTGACAAGAGAGCCTGCCTCCAGCAATTCCATCTAGCGGCACCTGAGGACCCTAACAGGGCTGCCTACTAAAACTGCAACTCCTATGTTACCCTGCGTGTGCCTCAACGGGAAGCATGGCAATGGGATGTCGCCATTCAATGTACTGGGGAATCACATAGCCCTGGGAGGCAGGTCTCCCCCCTGTACATCGATTATAACGGCTTCCTGACCAGGAAAGGTACCACTAACCAACCCAATTGGGATGCCCATCCACCCACAAACTTTCATTAAAGACACCTTGTAGCCAGGTAAGGTACCATCTATCCTGGCCGGGATGCCAGCCAACCCATGTTGTCTACTGTAACAGATATACTGGAGTTCACCAGTAGACTCCCAAGCACTTTCAATTTTTTTTCCTGTAGCCCTTAAATACACCACCTATTTTATTCCAGTGTTCCACCATTTTCACTCCATTTCTATCTGCCTGCCTGCATAGAACCTTCAGGCTGGGTTATGCGGGTACCACCAAAACAATCAAACTTCAGGATGCCTGTGGTCTGTTCTTGATCTCTCCACTTATTCTGTTGTTTTCATTGATCTACCACTCTATGTGACTCCTTGTCATCCTCTTTTATTTGTCCACCCGAGTCTTTTATTTTAGAATCTAGTGAAAACGCTGAAAGGGGCCGTGACTTACCTTGTTGTTCTGAGTACCCTTCAGTCACAGCTGGCTGGCATTCCCCATTCGAGGACATTGCCCAGAGGTAGATTTGATAGCGGACCCCAGGAGCATAACCTGCAACACATCAACATTTAAAGAGTACACTGATGGGCCAAAACATTCTTGTGCCACACTTCATATGAGGGTGGTCTTTATTAGGGTCTTTTAGGATTCAGGGTTTGTTTGTTTTCATTTATCCAACAAAACTGAGTGCAAAAGGACCCCTTTGACCTTTATCTCAAGGAAAATTAGCATTTCCCTTTGTTTAAAAGAAAAGTTCTCTTTCCCACCAGACCCTAAACCTTTTCTTACTCAGATTTCTTATTGACTTGACTTGACTAATGTCAAATGATTTTGCAGCCAGCGAAGACAAAGGTGCCTCCAGGTTTCATGGAGGGGTCTATGGCAGCTGATGGAACAGCAAAGAATTTTGATGGACTGTTATACATTTCCAACAAACTCGAAAGGTTTTCATACAAAACAAACCACAAAGCTTGCCATTGGGTATCCGTATATTGACTTTCTCATTAATTTTCTTCTAATTTTTGTCTTAATGCCATCCATCCATTTTCCATCCCGCTATATCCTAACTACAGGGTCACAGGGGTCTGCTGGAGCCAATCCCAGCCAACACAGGGCACAAGGCAGGAAACAAACCCCGGGCAGGGCGCCAGCCCTCCGCAGTGTCTTAATGCTTTTTGTTTAATTGTTATTATAATTTTTGTGGTCATACAAATGCCTTATAAATGCTTTGGTATCACTTAACATTTTTTCTTTTTGTGTCTGGCGCCTACTGATTCACAAGAAGACCCCCACATATGATATACCATTTGACTGTGACCTCAGCTGTTGCATCACTCCATCAGATAGATTAAAATTCTCTAAAACAATTCAGTGTTCGTCATCTTTCAAAAAAGTAGGCCCAAATGTCAGAAGACGGTTCTTTTCACTGAACTCCTTCCTGCCTTCCACTCTAACTTTAAGTTTGCCATTGTGTTTCGTTTGCCTGTTTATTTTGCTTTTTGGGGACCCTCATTTTTAAGTAATACTTGGACCATATTTTGTGCAGCAAATGACACCTTTACGATAAAGAATAAACCAATAGGTGTCTTCAGCAAAAATGATCAGAAGGATTCAAAGTTGTGTGCGTCACACCAACTGACCGCAGGGCTTCAACCCCAAATGGGATACGAGGGGTCAAAGTTGCTCTTTTATACAAAACTTTGGATAAACAGAAATCAGCAATATAGGCATGTAGAGTGTCGCTTTATGCTATTTTGAGGTTGCTCATCATAAATGTGATAATATTTTTGATATTTGATTCTGTACTGGTGGTCCTAGCCCCTCTAAGAGACACTCCCAAAAGTTTAAAAATAACAAATCCCAGACATAAGCTTGTGGGGTATCGTTTTAGACTATTTCAAGGTCAGAGTTGACGATTTTGATGTAATTTTTAATTTTTAATATTTTACTAAGGAGATAGCCCTCAATGGTCCTCTATCAGAGAGTGAAAAATGACAAACATCTCTTGCAACTGATAACATTTAAGCTGAAGCACACATTTTAATATTTCATATATCTGATGCAACTATTCTTGTTTATTATGTACTTCTACTTGATTAAGTAAATCATTACATTTACTATAAACACCCCAAATTAGTGCAGCCTTCGTTATTTCAGACTTTTTGTTGTTTTGTTGGTGTTGTTTCTGTATCACCGTTTTTAGGTATGTATTGTTTGCTATAGCCAGACACAGTTGTCAGCCATGTCATCGTGTCACACTAGATCCTTCATGTTAGTTTTGACAAAAAAGGAAGACTGAAAAATCATCATGCATTATGGATTTTGTTGTTTGTCTTAATTACTGCCATCTCCACTTACTGAGTGTCACCCATCCCTGACATCACTTTGCTCTTCTTAAAACACGTTCATCATCACTATTAATTTTATGGCAAAATATCTTTCTTTCTTTCTTTCTTTCTTTCTTTCTTTCTTTCTTTCTTTCT
>JANRMT010062857.1:30862698-30874800 GCA_026402145.1 Polypterus bichir lapradei
TCTTTCTTTCTTTCTTTCTTTCTTTCTTTCTTTCTTTCTTTCTTTCTAATTGCCTAATAAGCCGATCTCCAACTCTCCTGGATGAAGCGTGGCAGTTTCCTTTATACCGGACCAGGAAGAACTTCCAGTGCTATCACACTACCTCCAGGAAGCACTTCCAAGTCAGGCGGAACCTTCTTGTGACAAGTGATCCTGCCTCTAGCTGATCCCCCGAGGACCCCAACAGGGCTGCCCACCAAAAGTACAACTACCATGCAGCTCTGTGGGTGTCCACATGGGAGGCACGTCAGATGGATGTCACTATCCAATGGACTAGAGGAGCACATGGCCCTGGGAAGAAGTTTCCCCCTGTCTGTTCATCAAAACGGCACCCCGACTGGGCATGGTACCACTAATGAATGTGGTTGGGATGCCTGTCCACCCACATCCTTCCATTAAAAAGGCCTCCTGGTGAGGTAAGGAACCATCCATCCTGTGTATTACAACACACATACTGCAGTTTACCAGTAGATCTTCAACCACTTTTATTTTTTTTTCTCTTGTAGCCCTTAACTTCTTCTTCTTCTTCTTCTGTTAGGGGTTGCCACAGCAGATCATCTTCTTCCATACCTTTCAGTCCTCTCCATCTTGGTCTGTCACACCCATCACCTGCATGTCCTCTCTCACCACATCCAGAAACCTTCTCGTTGGCCTTCCTCTTTTTCTTCTCAGTTCTTTAACATCCTTTTCCTAATTTACTCAGCATCTCTCCTCTGCGCATATCCAAACCAAAGCAATCTTGCCTCTCTGACTTTGTCTCCCAACCATCCAACTGCACCACCTATTTAATTTCTCCCACCAGTCACAATTTTTTTACCATTTCACACCATTTATATTCGCCTGGCTATACAGGACCTTCAGCCTGGGTCATGGGGGTACCACCAAAACCATCAAACTGTATGATTCCTGTGGTCTTTTCTTGATCTCACCACTTATTCTCTTCTTTCATTGTCCTGCCACTCTCTGTGATTTCTTCTCATCCTCTTTTATTTGTCCACCCAAGTCATTTTCTTAGCATCTAGTGAAACTAAACTCCTACACTTTGCTGACTTACCTTGTTGTTCTGAGTACTCTTCACACACCCCACACATTACAGATTTGCCTTTATTGCACTACAGATAACAATTTTGATATCCACAGCAAAATGTTAAAGTCATAATAAGAAAGTTCAAGCACAACTTTAAGTGTAAAAAAGCAAAAGCTTCTCCCGATACCTGCTAATTAAACTTTCAAAAAACTGGGGGAAGCTAATTGATTTTTTCATTTTTTTTTATTTATAATTTTATTGTGCCTATCTATATATTTATTGCAAGGCTCTAACATTTTATTTGCAGCTATTAGTGCACTGAAGTAAATCTATATTGAAGAAAATTAATTTTTTTTGCCATTTTTCATTAAAATTTTCATTTCTGAATGAAAAGGCTTTAATTGTATTGATTGGTTTCTCTTTTAAATTCTTCTCATTCAGCTTGCTTTAAAAATGATTAGAGGAAGACAATGGAGAAACATCACCTCCTGCTGGCCAGAAAATACAAAATCTCACAGCACTCAGAATTTCCACGTGGCCTTCATTTGAAATGTACACACTGAGTGAAAAGCTCACCTTCAGCAAACGCAGAGGTTCTTCCTGCTGGCACCTTTTTCCAAGACATCTGCTCATCCCTGCTGTGCCACTCGATGATGTACCAGAGGACTGCTGAATATGTAGATGGGTTCCACATCACATGCATTCCCAGTTTCCCAGCTGAAGTGACACCGGTAATCACTGGTGGTGGGCAACCTATGAAAAGACACAGCGTGGTTCAGATCGGAGAATTTCCTAGTCATTGAAAGTGAAATTGTTCACATTCTGATGTAGTAAATTCACAGAATTTAGGAAAACGGGTAACTTAATCATGTGAAAGACAGCACGTCCAAGGATTATTGTGAGAGGAGAAAATAAGCAGGAAATGATCTGATGAACTTAGAACAACAACAACAACATTTATTTATATAGCACATTTCATACAAACAGTAGCTCAAAGTGCTTTACATAATAAAGAATAGAAAAAAAAAAAACACAATAAGAAAACAAAATAAATCAGCATTAATTAACATCGAATAAGAGTAAGGTCCAATGGCCAGGGGGGACAGAAAAAACAAAAAAAACTCCAGACGGCTGGAGAAAAAAAAATAAAATCTGTAGGGATTCCAGACCATGAGACCGCCCAGTCCCCTCTGGGCATAAGTGTCTTAAGAGAGTACTCTTAAGAGAAAGACTGACGGGAGTGTCTATTTGACTTGAAGGCAGGACTCTTGACCAGTGAATGATGGGGAGAGGCGGGTCTTTAGGTCAAAAAGTCACACCCATGAGTTTTTAGGTCTCCTGTTTATGTCCATGCGGATAATTCAGGAAGTAACTATGTCACAATACTTCAGCAAAATAGCTTTCATTTTGCATATTTTAAACAAGTGACTGGATGATAGACATGTGGATTACAAGTCGGTGACACAAGTAATGTGAAATTTTGTTTTTCCTTTCTCCATGGAACTTTTTTTTACCTTGTTTCTCTGTTTCACATCACTGGTCACAATTGACTACTCTTATGTCATAAACTTGTTTCTTTCCATTGTACATGAAAACGAGATTAAAACATTTTTCTCTGCCACCACTACAAAGTAAATGAGGTAACATAAGAGAGAAACCAAGTCAGTGACAAGAATGGCAAAACAAAAAGCAGAAAGAAGTTCAATGAAATAAACCGACAGCTGGCACTACTGCCTACTTGTCTGAAAGCTAACGAACATCGAATTGATTTAGAGAATTTTATCCAACTGACAGACTGCTGCAATGATCAGTGTCACGTGGTGAATCCTACCACATTGTGTAAACCAGGGGTGGGCAAAGTCAGTCCTGGAGGGCCGCAGTGGCTGCAGGTTTTTGTTCCAACCCAATTTGGAATTTTCAGTTAGAATTCAAGTACAAATTATACTAATTACTAAATACAGTGTAGCAGGGCTACATAAAATGTCAATCTTGTTTGTTTTAGTATTTATAAGAATTGTGTTTGTTTGACTTTTTTCAGTATAAAATATCTACACATGGGCAGCACGGTGGCACAGTGGTAGCGCTGCTGCCTCGCAGATAGGAGACCCGGGTTCGCTTTCCGGGTCCTCCCTGCGTGGAGTTTGCATGTTCTCCCCATGTCTGCGTGGGTTTCCTCCGGGCGCTCCGGTTTCCTCCCACAGTCCAAAGACATGCAGGTTAGGTGGATTGGTGATTCTAAATTGGCCCTAGTGTGTGCTTGGTGTGTGGGTGTGTTTGTGTGTGTCCTGCAGTGGGTTGGCACCCTGCCCGGGATTGGATTCCTGCCTTGTGCCCTGTGTTGGCTGGGATTGGCTCCAGCAGACCCCCGTGACCCCCGGGTTAGTAAATGGATGGATGGATATCTATACCTGAAGAAGAGTGTCCTGGCTGCATCTGCTAGGATGTTACCAATCTCAGCACTTGACCCTTGAGGAGATGGGGGTTCCTGCTACTCATGAGTTGACGACCGCACATCAGTCAGTCAGTTAGCCAAC
The DNA here is from genome assembly GCA_026402145.1 of Polypterus bichir lapradei. Classification (NCBI taxonomy): domain Eukaryota; kingdom Metazoa; phylum Chordata; class Cladistia; order Polypteriformes; family Polypteridae; genus Polypterus; species Polypterus bichir. The sequence goes on from JANRMT010062857.1 coordinate 30,866,299, forward strand.
ACAGGGTGCAAGGCAGGAACAAACCCCGGGCAGGGTGCCAGCCCACCGCAGGGTACCCACACACCAAGCACACACTAGGGACAATTTAGGATCACCAATGCACCTAACCTGCATGTCTTTGGACTGTGGGAGGAAACCCACGCAGACACGTGGAGAACATGCAAACTCCACACAGGGAGGACCTGGGAAGTGAACCCAAGTCTCCTTACTGCGAGGCAGCAGCACTACCTCTGTACCACCGTGCCGCCCCGCACATTTCAAAAAGAAAAAAAGAAAAAGGAAGCCTAGAAATACCACGATCCTTCATATCAAGCACTGCTGTTACTGCATTCAAAGACATCCACAGATCATCATGGTTTATGCTGTTACACACAGCAGTAAGGGACTTAGGACATTTCATCATCCACATCCTTTGGCTTTCTGGAGGCATCAGTGAGATTGTTTGGGTTCATACTTTGAAATAGCACTGTTTGTATTGTGGTTTTCTGTCATTTCAGCATTTAGGACTTGGCGGGCTTTCATCCATTACTTAATCTCTGCAGTTTCCGTGATTTCATAGGACTCTTTGTGTATAATAATGTTTGTTGTTTTATGAATTATAAGAGAGGTCAGGGCCATGTTGGGTTTAAAATTTTTTTTCTATTATTGTATATAAGTGCGTCTGCATCTGGATCGGAGAATACTGCGGTAAATAAATTGCTACAAGACTGATCTGAATCATTCCATCTAAAAAATAGATTTACAGTTTTCTGACTAACCAGTAACAATATGTTTGTGTGGGCTCCCACCTCCTAGACTGTCTCTGTATTAGTACAGGTGCCCCTCAAGGCTGTGTACTTTCCCCTCTATTTACTCCTTGTACGCCAATGACTGGAGATCCACTGATTCTTCTAATAAAATCATTAAGTTTGCTGATGACACCACCACCATTATTGGTCTAATTACTAATGGCAATGAAACACATTACAGAAAAGAGGTATCTCGTCTTATGTCATGGTGTGCTTTTGACAACCTAGAGCTCAATATCATCAAGACAGTGGAAACAGTCATTGACTTTCACAAACAGCAGTTATAACCTCTCCCACTAGAAATGAACGATTCTGCAGTCCATATGGGTGGAATCCTTCAAGTTTTTGGACACAACTATCACAAGTATTGTCAGCTTGGGACATTAACACCACTTCCATCACAAAAAAGGCACAGCAATGATTGTACTTCTAACACCAACTCTTCTTCTTCTTCTTTCGACTGCTCCCGTTAGGGGTTGCCACAGTGGATCATCTTCTTCCATATCTTCCTATCCTCTCCATCTTGTTCTGTTACAACCATCACCTGCATGTCCTCTCTCACCACATCCATAAACTTTCTCTTAGGCCTTCCTCTTCTCCTCCTCCCTGACAGCTCTATCCTTAACATCCTTCTCCCAATATACCCAGCATCTCTCCTCTGTACATGTCCAAACCAATGCAATCTCGCCTCTCTGACTTTGTCTCCCAACCGTCCCACCTGAGCTGACCCTCTAATGTCCTCATTTCTAATCCTGTCCATCCTCATCACACCCAATGCAAATCTTAACATCTTCAACTCTGCCACCTCCAGCTCTGTCTCCTGCTTTCTGGTCAGTGCCACCGTCTCCAGCCCATATAACATAGCTGGTTTCACTACCATCCTGTAGACCTTCCCTTGTACTTCTAACACCAACTAAACAAACTAAATATTTCCCAGCAAATCCTAGTTCAATTTTACAAAGCCATAATTGAAAGTGTAAGCACATTCTCCATTGTTTTCTGGTTTGGTTCAACAATGGCTCTCTCCAAATCTAAATTATTGCTTGTTTTGAGGTCTGCTGGGAAAATAATGGGGTGTGCCCTTCTATCAGGGGCAGACCTGTATACTGCATATCTCGTGTCACTAACCATGTCAAAATGATTACCACAGATTCATCTCATTCAGCTCATCAATTATTCCAAAAACTCCCTTCAGGTCCATTAAAACTAAAACTAACAGACACCTCAATAGTTTCTTTCCCAGAGCCATAGCAGCTCACATCAGTTACTCAGCCTGTCTTCTGTGTATATTCACGTGTTCTGTCTGATACTTATGAAGGTGTGTGTGTGTGTACAGTGTATGTACAGTGTGGTGGACAGCTGGGACCCTTGCCCTCCTGGGACGCCTGGAGAACGAGGCAATATTTTCCCCTGGATGGAAGTGGGCAGCCCCCCTGGATTGTATCGGGGCCTAGGGGTGTCCGGATCATTGGACTGCAGCACCAGAAAGTGCTGCCGAAAGAGGAACCGGATACACCTGGAGTGCTTCTGGGTGACCATGCAGCACTTCCACCACACCAGGACGTGCTGCAGGAAGTTCATCAGGGTGCACCTGGAGCACATCTGGGTGCAACAAAAAAGGGGCCGCCTCACTCGGGAGTCGAGAGGCAGAGGATGGAGCTTGCGAGTGGCAGGAGTGAGGGAAGCAGAGAAGAAGAATAAAGAAAGAAAAGATAGAGAAAGAAAGGACTGAGCTATTATTGTGGGAGATTTGTGCACTGTGTGCTGTAGAGAAGAAGGGAAAAGTAAATGTGTGAGTCTGCGGATCTGTCTACGTTAAAGGGCTGATCATTCACAACATGTATGTGTGTGCTCGTGCATACACATTGCACACTCACACTTTCATTTGCACATCTTCTTTATAATTGTACTATTCTGCACCTTTGTTTGAAGTTTTTCTTTTTAACTTAAGCTATTTATGTTATTCGTATACGATATTATGTTTCCGTTATAAGGAGCTCCAAATCTACCAACACAAATTCCCGTACATTAAGTACTGACGAATAAAAGTGATTCTGATTCTGATTAGATTTTTACTTTTCCAAAATACCCATTTTTTTCACATACTGAACCTTTCAACTTTGGCCAACTTGTTTGTTTCTACTGTTGACTAGGGAACTTGAATGGAGCGCAGGTAAGGAACAAGAGGGTTAGTACGCTTTGACGTGGCCGAGTCTGGACTTTGCTCCAGCTCAGCCGGAGTGGGTAACCTGCCGCCAAGCACGGTTGTTACAACAGAACTGGTACACATTTACATGCATACAGTATTTGTTATAACATATGGAGAACAAGGTGAAACTGATTAAACATAAAGGGAAACCAAAAACATCTGTCCCTCGTTTAATTGAAGAACTGTGGCCAGGTGACAATGGTGGAGATTAAAATTGTGAAAAAGAAAGTCAAATACAAAGTGACAGTCCTAGAGATCTCGGCCCACTGGTCGCCTACCCGCTCCTGGGTTTTCTGTAGTGGCGTCTGTGCTGGCCGTCCAATCCGATGAGAGAATCTTTCCATACCTAACACTGGAGTCAACAGGTCTTTAAAAATCCATTTCCTAGTCTCTCATTTGGATCTTCTCCCTAAGAGCATGTCATTGGTCTCTAATGAACTAAGGGTGTTGAAATTAAGCACATAATCGATGCATCGCGATGCAGACGTGGAAGATTCTGCATCGATGCAGTGGCAGAACATCATCGATTATATCATAATGACATTGCTTGGTGATTTTCTGGCTGCGACATAAAAATTTTTGTTAAAAAGTCGTCCCCGTAGTGACTGTGGCTGCCTTATTTGAGTACAGCGCTGCTCTGTGTAGATGTAACTCATCTCACTGACGTCACTCACTGCATACTCGCCGGTGAAGCATGGCGGAGGGAGGACGAGAGATTAAAAACGCTCCAAACATTTTAAAAGCTGATATTTGGACTCATTTGCATGAACTGGACAAGTCGTGTGCAGTGTGTAAAGCCTTACACACAAAAATGTATATATGTTGGGAACACTAACAACTTAAGAAATCACGTTAGCTGTTTAAACCCTGAGATGCTAACAACACCGGCCAGAGAAATCCCAAACCCAACACAGCCAAGAATTTACGTGACTCAGTCCACAATACCGCCCAACTCTGGCACAGTGGTAGCGCTGCTGCCTCACAGTTAGGAGACCCATGGAGTTTGCATGTTCTTCCTCAGGGTGCTCCTGTTTCTAATCCCACAGTCCAAAGACATGCAGGTTATTTGCATTGGCGATTCTAAATCGTCCCTAGTGTGTGTGTGTGGGTGTGTGCACCCTGCGGTGGGCTGGTGTCCTGCCCAGGGTTTATTTCCTGCCTTGTGCCCTGTGTTGGCTGGGGTTGGCTTCAGCAGAACCCCGTGACCCTGTAGTTAGGATATAGCGGGTTGGATAATGGATGGATGGATGGATACAGTATGGGCGGAGTGGTGGTTCTGAGATTAGGGATCTGCGTCGGCAATCAGAAGGTTGTCAGTTCGAATCCTGTAATTACCAGAAGTGACTCTACTCCATTGGGCCCTTGAGCAAGGCCCTTAACCTAACCCTAAACCTTGGGGGACGGTGTCAGGATTGACACTCCAGCCACAGCAAAAAGGTTCACACCATTCCAGTGTGGGTTGAGGTGTCGCCTGCTGCACTCGGCTCCCAATCCAGGTGGTTCGCCATGTGGTGTGTGCATCAATGAGCCATCAGCACATGCTCTCAACCTCTATAGTGTGAGCAATTCTGTTGCAAGATTGGGCTTAGGGACCCTCAAATCTGTCAAGAAGACCTAATTTTTTCTTTGCAGACCAGTGTATTTAATCCAGTATCTTTAAAATCACCTGGTAATCACCATTATAAAGTGCATTACAATACAGACAAGAAGGAAATAAAACAGTAAAAACAATAGGACAAATATACTAATTAATTTAATCCCACGATAAATGACAGGTAAATTATTCTATGACTACTGACTGAATTGTGCCTTTCTTATTATGAAAACTTAGTAATGAAACCCGTCTTGGTCAGGCAGAATATTTTTATCACTTTGTTTATTATCTGTTACAAGAATTTCATGTCAGAGCTGAACAGAGCGGTTCCAGCGGTCTAACTTATCAAAAGTAAAATCAGCGCTGTGTGGCTTCCCTGTATGTGTGGGATTCCAGAGATCAGCCTCTTACAAATTTATCAAAACCAACATCAGCTTTCAATTTACTTCTAAGAAAACACATTTGAATTGGTTTGACTTAAAATTGAGGTATCAAGGATACATGGAGGAGTAGTAATGTTGGGGGTCTGAAGCAGGGGAGTTGAATTCCAGGCCTGGAGGGCCGCAGTGGCTGCTGGTTTTCATTCGAACCCTTTTCCCTAATCAGTGCCCAGTTCTCGCTGCTAATTAACTCCTTTTCCCTTAATTTTAATAGCCCTGATTTTAAGGATTTAGTCCTCTGCATGGCCCACAGGGCTCTAGCCAGGGGGCCCGGGATCACAGGGGCCCGGGGCAGGATAAGTAGATATTACGCACAAACAAAATGTATGAACAGAAAGCAAGAATTGATCCTACAGCGTTGAATGTCAACTTCAGCATAAAATATTTTAAAAACTAAAAACAATATCAAAAAAACTTTCAGATTCTACGTACATTTTTCTACAATTTTCTCGTTTTGACATTTTACGAATCCAAATAAAATGTAGACCTCTCCACTGGTCGAAAATTTTGATATTAATTGCTGATTTGGTGTCATATAGTTTTATATATCTTTATTTATAAATATTATAAACAATAAACTTAAACAAATTATACATGGTTTTAAACACAATTAAATAAGAAATACTACACAAACAAATTAAACATTTATGTCACTTATTTCTGCAGATATAAAGAGTTAAAGTTACAATTTTGAGAATTTTGAACGCAATTTACGACAAAAAACTTCAAGGTATATTTGCCAATACAGTATCTGTCTCGCTATTAAATTGTTTTGTACAATCCCAGTTACTGTTTCTGCAGCAGAAAGAGCGTTTAGCAGATTAGCAAATTCATTAAAAACATGGCAAGAAGTACAACTAGTCAAAAACGACTTAATCATCTAGCAATTCTGTGTATTGAAAATTATTTAGCTAAACATGTTGATTTTAGTGAGGTCACTGAAAATTTTGCGTCAAAGAAAGCTAGAAAACAGATTTTGCAATAATTTTTGATAATATTGTAAGTTTTTCATTAGGATCTTTACTTTATAAATATATTCAATAAATGTGCATAATACTTCTTATGTTTTCGCATCATTAACCTCACTTATTTTATTTCAAATCCTATTGGGTATCATGTTTTCCTTAACCTTAGGTGAAGGGCCTACCAGAGATCCTGGCCTAGGGGCCCGTGTTAGAATATGGGGCCCATGGTCCTCTGAATTGATTCCTTTCTTCATTAAATGACAGCCAATCAGAAATGAGATGTGAAACGACCCAACAGATGACCAGCTAAACTAGGGGCTTCAAATTCCAACCAATTTCACGCCAACCGATCTCTTAATGAGAAGCTGATTCTTACTCTTAATTAAACCCGTTATTTAATTCCATGGCTTGTTGCTGCTCTCATTCGGCCACAGCAGACATTTCCAAAACTGTTGATTTTCCGTTTTTCTTAGAATACCGTCAAAATGTTCTGGTAAGCTGAGAGATCAGCCTTACCAAGACCTTAACCTTTCTATATTTTCAGATATTGTGTGATGGGCACAGGTGAGCTGGTCGTGTGTTGGCTTGTTTTGTGTCTCTTTATTATTTGGTTGCTAATTAAGGAGAAAGAAACAACTGAATCTGAGTCAAGTTAATTAAAATTAAGGCAAAAGAATTTAACTAGAAGCAAAAACTGGTCACTAATGAAGAAGATGGTTAGAATGAAAACCTGGAGCCACTACGGCCCTCCAGGACTGGAGTTTGACACCTGTGGTCTGGAGCAGTGCTTCCCAAACTCGGTCCTGGGGACCCCCCTGTGGCTGCAGGCCTTTGTTCCGGTCACATTTCTAATCAGTGACAACACCTGATAACTCTGATCTCATTTAATTAGCTGGTATTATTTTTCTTTTATTCTACATTCAGAAAAGCACAGCAGCCTGATTTTTACATTTATAAGACATTTAGAAATATTTCTGCTTTTGCTATTGATTTAAATCCTGAACTCTCTTTTGTTGATTTCATTCTATTTTGCCCTTTCTCTGTGAAGGTTTCCCCTTTCGTTGTATCAATCAATTAAAAATGAGCAGAGCAGACACGCTGGCAAACAACACTGAATAAGCAAAGGCTGCAACTATTTTAGCATCAGAGGTTTTTTTGTTTGGCCAGAGCGTTTTTTCCCTTGAGTTTAATCACAATTTTAACTGAGCGTAAGGAGCAAGTAGCAAAAAGTGGATCACCCGGGGTTGGCTTTAGCCATGTTGTGTAATTTTCATTTCTCATCCAGTCATTATTGAAAGACGTTGAACGCTGGCCCATCAGAAGACAAAAATCTTATCTTCATCCTGCGTCTCGCCATCCATCTCAGCACAATTATGGGTTCACTGCACATCTAGTGCCACCAGTAGTAGCCACACAGGCTTGATGGGCTAGTCATGTCATATGATCTTGCTAGAGCCAATGATAGGGAACACCAATGGGAAACTGATGCATATTTCAAAAGGATGGACATAAAGACAAAATCTAAATAGTTGGTTAAACAGGAACAGTTCAAACTGAGCTAGCCTACTGAAAACTGGGATATTAAGTGTCCTGGGAGACAGAATAGTTTTTTTTTCAGAATTGGCAATTGAAAAGAAGGGCAATCCCGGGAAAACTGGGACAGGTGGCAACCCTAACTAGAACACATATCTGGGGACACGTCACTAAAAAGTTTGTGCTCCACTCACATGGTTTCTTCCTAAAAAACCCTTTCCCAATTTCCTCAGGTTTAAAAGTTTGGGGTTTTGATGTCCTAATTTTATTCATTGTGAGGGACCAATTGGTGTCCCTGCCAGGATGGATCCTGCTCCCTTATATGGCCAGGAGGCCATGGAAAAGGAAGGACTCCTGAGGAATGGTGATATTCCACTGCAGTGCCTGGACATAGTCACAGTAATATGCTGTGGCAGCAGCTACGCCAACGATGGCAATCCCACCAACTTTGGAAGGACACTCTTATTGGGCTTGCATACCTGGAACGTCAGGACAGTGGGCGATTGCCTACTATAAGCAGAATGTTCCCCTGTAAACTGGGTGGCAGCATCCCATCCAGGAAGCCCTAGAATGGATACCCGCAAGGCAGCATGGGATCTGTGGTCCCACGGGCCTGCCATGCCAGGTTCTGTGGGGGATGCCAGGAGGAGCTGTTGGATACTGACAGCACAAGGACTACTGGGGTCCTGCCTGACCCAAAAATGCTGATCAGGGGCAATAGGTTAAGCAAGTAGTCCCAGGACTAGAGTAAAAAGTGAGCACTCCACTCACCTCAGGCAGAGTCAGATGTGGTGGAGGGATTGGAGCAGTAAAAAAAGAAAAGATAGAAAAAGAAAAGAAGGAATTGTGCTGAAGGTGTTGTTTAAATTAAAAGCACATTAATTGAACTAGAATTGTTGGGACTAGATAGATAGATAGATAGATAGATAGATAGATAGATAGATAGATAGATAGATAGATAGATAGATAGATA
>JANRMT010062857.1:30877572-30888569 GCA_026402145.1 Polypterus bichir lapradei
TATCTATCTATCTATCTATCTATCTATCTATCTATCTATCTATCTATCTATCTATCTATCTATCTATCTGCCTCGTCAGGTAAATAGGGAACCACACCTGCACGGACATCATTGATGTCACTTACCATAACTTCCAGGTATCTTCACCTAGCAGCCCAGGGTTGTGTCCTAAAGCACAAGCACTCAATAGAGTGGCACCCAAAATGCCAGCAACTTCAATAACATAACAGAAATAATTTCTATAACATTATAACCACAAATAAAAATAACAATACTGTCAGCACATATATAAAATCCTCATATGACTGAAGCAAAAATCATAAAAAGAATGCAACTTTTTCAGCGTAACACTGCGAAGATATGAAGAGAATGGTTACCTTGTAAAACATTAACATAAAAAGAGAACTAAATCTGAACAAAGTGGAGATGCTGTGGTGTCATCTAGTGACCACTAATATAACAACCAAAACCAAATTACATTTTATGAAAAGAGACAATCCAGCATTTTTGTCCCCAGGCGGACATTTGGCATTTTAGAGATGCTTTTTAAATAAATAAATAAATTATATATATATATATTGTGGGGAACAGGCCGGACACAGACAAGCAGACATCATTTTGTCACCCAACACACATTTATGTATAGTTATATTTACAGTTCTGGCACACACAACCCAGTGCCACAGCACCAATCACCCCCAAAGTCCAGGCCTTCTCTCTCAATGCCTTTACTCTTCTGGCCGCCTCAGTAGGTAACTGATGTTATATACTATTTGAAACTGGAAAAAATCAAATTCGCACTTAGAGGATCTGTACAAAACTTTTTCAAAACCTGGCAGGATCTAATCAATAACATTTTAGAATAAGCAGTTAAATTGAGGAAGCAGGTTCTCTCCCCTCTTTAACTCCATTTATTTTTATTCATTTATTAATTTATCTATTCATTTATCTTAACTAGCATAACGTTTTACACTGCTGGCCTAGCTCTCTTTCTCAGGGGTGGGGGTTGATTTGTTTTTTGTTTTTTCTTGCAAAACTTGAGTGATGTGTATGGAATGTTATTTGATTTTAATAAAATCAATCTATTATAAAAAAAAATCTTTGAAGGCTTGAAAGGAGACAATTTGACGTCCCATGAGACAAGGCAGAGAGACAAAATGACAGCTGCTGAACAGGCTTTTAAATGATCGACGTGCAATGCGCCAAGCAGAACACGCAGCAAGACAGCAGCTGATCAGACCGCATCTCCTTAGCGTGTGTTCAGCCTCCCCCCCTTCAAAACGCGAGCAGCAGAGATGCGAAGTGGCTGGAGCGTAGCACGCCCTGGGGTGTAGGGGGTGAGCGAGCAAAGCAAGCTGGCGGCAAAGCCCCCTTGTAAAATTAAAAAAAAAAAAGATTATGTAAATGAAGGCTACGACTGGAAGAGTCAATAACGTGACCTAGGTATAAAATCTGAATAAAACCAACAGGGCTAATTCATTGTGTGGTTGACAGCAATTACCTTTTGGTTGAAGAGTAACTTGGGCTGTTACTAAGGGTCCCTTGGGATACCATGCTGTCACTTGAGCTTGCTTGGTTTCAGCAGGAACAAACATCTTGCACTGTGCTTCAGATGGCCGACACCTGCAGCCTTCAGTTTGCTTACCATGGTATAGGTAGTGCACCTGGTATTCTGTAATAATATTTCTGACATATTCAGAGTGAGGATGCTGCAAAATAAATGAACAAATAAACAAATAAACATGAGAAAGAACTGAGATGGACTGGTGCCTTGTCCAGGGGTTTGTTCTTGCCTCCTTTGCTATCTGAGATAGGCTACAGTATCCCCAGCAACCCTAAACAGGAATAGCCATCCATCTATCCATTATCCAACCCGCTATATCCCAAGTAAAGGGTCACGGGGGTCTGCCGGAGCCAATCCCAGCCCACCACAGGGCACATGCACAAACACACACCCAACAACAACAACATTTATTTATATAGCACATTTTCATACAAAAAAAATGTAGCTCAAAGTGCTTTACAAAATGAAGAATAGAAAAATAGAAGACACAATAAAAAATAAAAATAAGTCAACATTAATTCACATAGAATCAGTAAGGTCCGATGGCCAGGGTGGACAGAAAAAACAAAAAAAAAAAACTCCAGAGGTTGGAGAAACAAAAATAAAATCTGTAGGGATTCCAGACCATGAGACCGCCCAGTCCCCTCTGGGCAATAATCCCACACAGCAAGCACACACTAGGGACAATTTAGGATCGCCATTCCACCTAACCTGCATGTCTTCAGACTGTGGGAGGAAACCGGAGTACCTGGAGCAAACCCACCCAGACACAGGGAGAACATGCAAACTCCGTGCAGGGACCCAGAAAGCAAACCCGGGTCTTCTAACTGCGAGGCAGCAGCGCTACCCACTGAGCCACTGTGCCGCCCTAAACAGGAATATTCTGGTTGGAAATGTGACTGACTGACTATAAAAAAACAAGTCATTACATTTAAATATTTAAAAGTTAAATATGTATATATGTTTACTGTAGGTTGCTTGAATTTATATGTCTGTATATTCATATTGACACAAACTCCTCCATGCAGCCATTCATATGACTGCAACTCAACATACAACATCTTTGCAAAGTATTCAGACTCCTTCACTTTTCATATTTTGTGATACTGCGGCCATGTGCTAAAGTCATTTAAATTATTATTTTCCAACATCAAACAACACTCAGTACCCCAGAAAGACAATTTGAAACATTTTAGGATTCTTTTCAAATTTATTCTAAATAACAAACTGAAATATCGTATTCACACAAGCATTCAGACTCTTTTCACATAGAGCACACACATATTGTTCACTGTTACCACTTGTCCATTGATGCTGTCGAATGTCAATGTATAATCTGACGCTACAGAAAGATTATTTCCTCGCATCAGATTATGTTTATTTTTAAAACATGCAATGTGTTCTGTGCACACTCGACACACACATGTCTAATATGTTTTTTTTAGTAGACTTTTCAACTGTTCATCATAATCAGAAGTGTGCTGTCGGTCAGACAAGGTTAACAAGGCCAGCTCTGATCTTTGCAGCTCAAAACAACCGCCCTACTTTTAGCTCCGTCTTCATGGGGTATTGGATTGGTTTAGAAATGTGACACTCAGTGAGTCGTCTAATGGTTTCCAACCAGTTTTAAGCAAACTTCACACATGGTTGTCTCCAGACAAACTTTATGCATTACTAGGGGGCTCTGGTCCCTACTTGTTTCGCTCGTCAAACCCCCTCCTCTCCTCCCCCCAAGCCTGCACTACACGCCAGCCACTTCGCGCCTCTGCCGCTCGCGTTGTGAAGAGGGGGGCTGAACGCACTCCAAGGAGACACAGTCGCTCCTCCAAAACCCCCTCTTAAACAGTGATATAATGGGAAACAAATAGTTTTTTTTTACCTCCTCTTTGCTTGATCAGCTGCTGGCTTGCTGCTGCTGCCGTGCCATGTGATCTACATCTCGTGCAGTGCACTTCTGTTATATCACCTATGTCCATATATTCGATATCTTTTCATCAATATCACATTGAATTTTGATTCTGTGTTTGGAGTTACATCATGACAACGCAACGTATAACTGCCCGTGAGTGAATATCGTTTCTTTCTCTCTACAAGAAATGATTCTCACAATAGCATTCACACAAATGAGAAATGATTTCTCTCACAGGATTTCACTTTCACCAAATAACAAATCTTTTAATTCTCACGGATACGCTGCTTCAATGGGGAGAAACACTACCTTTTTTTTCCCTGATAGCAACACGAATTAGACAATCTACAAGTCTCCAACTTAAAGTTTAAATCCAAACAATATATTCAATCTCTTTTCGCTGTTCCATTATTTCACAGAGTAATAATTTCCGTTTGTTTGTGCTCATGCGATCTTTACTATCCTTTTTTTGAGACTTTCGAATTTTCGTAGTTCCATTATCTCTAACCTGCTCTGCATGTGTACCTCAGCAATGTTTTTGAATTCTTTACGACGTTCTACTCTGTCATCTACTCTTTGTTTTATTTCCAGCCCTGGGTGTGGTTAAATCTCTTGGCACAAAGACTCGACACACGGGACGTGAAAGTGTCTCTCTGAGAAAATCACGTTTCGTCTCCTTCCAACCTTCCAAGATTTTTTTTTATAATAGAGAAATACATCTGGCTTCATGCAGACAAAATCGTCTGTCTATTTTACAGAGAGATTGGAGGTACGTAATTTCTATAATTTACCGTTGTGTGTGTTTATTTCAGGTTCTCCAAGTAAATGTTTCTTAAAATACTTTTGTCATTGGCCATTTAGTTATTTGCGTTTTGCAATATAATAGTTAGTTTTTTGAAATCAGAAAGGTGAAAATAAGCATGACATTGGCAGTAACCAAAGTACAACATACTGCAGTGCACTGCACAATAAATTTCAGGAATTTTGATGGCGACACTAAAAAATCAGCTCTGGAGACTGGTCACACTGAATGAAATTTCTGACATGACCAAAATTCTTCCAATCGTACGACAAACCTTTCACAAAAGCAATTGGGCATCGCAACCCCTCACATACTGCGCATGAGACGACAGCCAATAAAGCTAAAATTTGAGCTGACTCAGAAAATTACTTGCCAACTGCAAAATGGGCATAAAATGTCCGACATTATCAAGAAAAGAATCACTCAGTCAGAGTAAGCTCATAACAGATCTTGGCATTGTGAATTCGTTTCAAGAAATTGGCGCTCTTGCAAACATGATTTTATTGTAACACAGCTGGGGTCTAACTAAATAACATTTTTCAACAAGATATGATTCTTCTACCTCATAGAGTTTTGGCCTGCAATATTTTATTCCAAAAATCACAGCTTTGGTTCACATTTTTACACCATGTTATACTGATCACCTGTGCTTCAGTTTCAGTTTTGATGGTATCTGTTGATTATTCTCCTCTGTTTTAAGCACTCAAAGGCTGTTGGCAGCCCCTTTGTGCATCTGGATTAGTAAAGCTGGCACTCCATTTGCTTCATTTCAAACTTTGTACGCACACACACACACAAACACACACACACACACACACACACACACACACACACACACACATTCTCTGTGACAATCTCCCATCTCTCTTCTAGTGTACAAGAATTGGACACCGATATCATTAAAAAGATAATGGAGGAGCTTTACCTTCCAAAGTATGGTCACCACTTTTGTGTCTGAATGATTTGTTTCTATTTTTCTCCAAACATCCAACCCCTCAGTTTGTCCTAAAACAAAAAGGTACAGATATCAAAAATGCAACACAAAACGAGTTCTATGTGCTTTGGCACTTAAGTGATGGCGATGACCGGAAGATGTATTGTGAAGGCAAGTGGAAGTGGTGGATGAATACAAAAGACAACTTAATGTGGGAGTTAATCAGCTTGGAGATGAATCTTAATATTTTCTATCCTAAGTGAAGATCACAAGGAATCAAAATTGAATTACTAAATTAATGTGCTTGAACATGAGACTCTGGCAGAGGCACTCAAGCAGTTCAAGGTCGAGCATTATTAAATCATAAAGTGTGGGAACAAAATTAAAATTAGGCAAGAAGCAGTTACGGGAGTTGCAAGGAAATGAAAGATCCAATCAAGTTCAGTTTTTTCAGTTTGTCAAACAAGACGTTAATAGGAGATCATCTTGTCATCTCACATTAGCTGGATAAATTCATATTGTTAGAAATTAATAACCTTCTATTTTTGATATACAGCTCTCTCTTTTGATTCGTGGGGTTAAGGACAAAACACCCCCACAAATGTGAAAATCGACAAATATGTTTTAGGCCTGTGATTATACAGTATTCGAAGTTTATTGCACTAAATATGATACAAAACATTACAAGAAACCTCAGATGGAACGATCGCTGCATAAGTTAATCATGCATGTGAGGCTGGCTGCTGAGACAAAAATGAGTGGCGTCCCCCAGAAAGGGAGTGTAGTTACACAATTTTATTAATGGACTGTAGCTTTTTTAAAACTTTTACTTATAATAATACATTTGTGTGTATTTATATAGAAGTAAACAGTAGAAATGATTAATTTAACAAACACAAAAGTATCCAACAAAGCACTAAGCACAAAAGGATAAACACTTACGACGCAGTCCAGTTTCACAGATGCAGATAATGGCGGTGTAGTTATGAATTGAAACCCCATTTGAACAGCCTCCTGAAAGTGATGTGAAGTTTTGTCCTACCATGTTGCTGATGTAAGTGAAGATTTGTAGAAGGTTAGAGCACTCTCCAGATGAAGACATTTTCAAAACCAGATGAAATCACACAAACAAACACTGTAATCCAATGGGTGTAATTGTAATCCAATTGTGCAGTGAAGCATTGAAACAAAAAAGCTAAAGGGAGCCAACTATCGTATGGCTCCCCTTTAAATAGTGCATTTCATCTGGTTTCACCCAGCATTTCTAATGGCAACCAGTAAAGGTGCCCAATGGCGTAGTACTTCCAGGACTGCTGGGATTTGTAGTCCATTTAAGTAGTGCTGCTACAGCATCATCTGCAGTTTTGTGCAATAGGTGACAAAACTCGTAAACCCGCACACTGAAAGGGTCAACCTGTACTTTTCAGTGTATCTTTTTATATATATATAAATTTATTGATTTTATTTGAAGAAAACAACATTCAATACAATCATGTCAAACTTAACAAGCCTCCACCCGAGTGAAAGAGAGGAGAGACTACAACATGAGCAAATCTTTAAAAAATAATAAAGAAAGGAGAATGTAATTTTCCCCAATACAAATGCTTATTCTAAGATTTGATTAATTAGATTTTGATATATTTTTAAAACGTTTTGGACAGATCCTTTAAATGAGAATTTGACATTTTCCAGTTTCAAATAGTATAGAACATCACGTACCCACTGACTTATAACAGGTGGGCTGGGCTTCTTGCAGTTGAGCAAGATAAGTCTACGTGCTGGTAGTGTGGTAAAGGCCATTACAATTTGTTTGTCCTTCTCCACTTTAAGCCCATCTGGGAGTCCACCAAACTGTTAATGGATTAGTAGTGATTGTGACACCACAATCTGATAGGCGCTCAAAGACTTTTGTCCAGAATGATGTCAATTTGGTGTACACCCAAAACATGTCACCCAGTGAGGCTGGAGCTCGATGGCAACATTCACAGGTTGACTCTTGCCCAGGATACATTTTGAACAATTTTAAACGAGATAAATGTGCTCGATAACAGTTTTTAAGTTGGATGATTGAAAGCTTTGTACGTATGGTTCTGGAGTATATTCTATGCATGGCTACCTTCCGCTGTTTTTCAGAGCTGTTAAGTGAAAGATCGTTTCCTCAACATACCTTGGGATTGTTTCAGACCATCCCCATATATTAACAAACCCATTTAAAAAAAAATAGATACAATTCATTACAAACATTCAAGATCTGAAGCAGAGGAGGGTATGACACTTCCTAATTTCTACTGTTATTACTAGGTAATGTACAGTGACAGTGAAATATGATTATTCTTCATTGTGGTGTTGACGCTTGCTCATTTTCTTGACTTTTGTGTTTAGGTCTGTCTTGCTGCCTGGTGCCTGTCACAGAACACTGCTAAGTATTGTTTTACTACCATGTATGCATTTATTCTGTTCCCTACCTTTTTGAATACATTCTGTAGGTACCTGGAAGGAAGGACAGGCATCTTGGCTGGGATAAAGGAAGGATTCATGCCAGGCCAGGAGGTTATAATGGAAGGAGCTGGTGAAGAAGAAGCTCATTTCCCCACACAACCCTTACTCAGAGCGACAGGGCTGTGTCTCTGGACTCCAACTCCCATGCCAGCCGTGAGGAACACTGCCACCTGTTGTGTGGGGGAATAAGCTGCTCCCAGCTCTCATTCCTACCACTATGGCCTCCTCACCAGGCATGAATCCTTCCTTTATCCTGGCCAGGATGCCTGTCACCTCTACACTCCTCTTTTTACTTTTGCTTTTTAAACTCACTTTTTGGCAGCATTGACTCTGAAAGGTCCTATATATAAAAATGACAATGGTGGTTCTCACCTATTTGTGGTGTCCATTCACAGAAAGGGTCACTCCAATCACTACACCGAGTTGTGTCCATTAGCAGGCAGCACCGGATGCTGAGGTCGTATTTGGTCAAGGGCTTGAATTTGTGCTGCAGGTGTACGCAGCTCTTGTTTTCACTTTGATTACCTGTAACCTGAAAAGAAAGACACATTATAATGAAAGTTTAAAGATTTTCATCCTCATTCATTCTTATATCCCAGAATCACAATTCTTTCTACAAGCACCTGTTTATGGGTTTAGAAGAATACTGTCATCTCAAATGATAGATAATACTTTTCAAAATGGCTAGCCCATGTGCTGATGCAGCTCATGGTCTGTAAGGGAATGTAGGCTGGGGATTAATGGGAATGGAATTAGAATATACAAGGGCATTCTTTACTCCAATCCCAATCATGGATAATCTCGTACTTGACCCATAGGAATGAAAAATCAAAGAACCGATTTACTTAATCTGTGGTGGGCTGGCACCCTACCCGGGGTTTGTTTCCTGCCTTGTGCCCTGTGTTGGCTGGGATTGGCTCCAGCAGACCCCCGTGACCCTGTAGTTAGGATATAGCAGGTTGGATAATAGATGGATGGGTGAGATCTACTTAATATCTTTTTTGGTTTCTCCTAGATAAGAATGAGTTCAAAAAGAAATAAAATGGAAACATGTTCTTTTGTCTTCTGCTTCTCAGATTTTTCTCCTGAGACACAATACACCGTTATTCTCACAAGCGTCTCCTCTTCAGTTTCAGAAGAGATCTCAGCCACAAAGAAATCACACAATGGGCACAGATCTACCAAATGGTGTCTTGACATTTTTTTTGCATTGTGTGCTCAGTACTATATGTTGCAATGTATGTATTAATTAATCAATTAATCAATTAATTAATTAATGTATGCGTTAATTTAATTCTCTCTTAATGTTTGTTTTTAATATTTTGTTTTTAGTCTTGCTTCTTTTTAACTGTACAGCGCTTCGGTCAGTTGTAATGCTGTGTTTTTAAGCACTCAACAAATAAAAATGGTATGGTATGGTATGGTTAATAAAACACTTTACTTTGATTACAAAACTGTAGCCCTTACATCTTAATTAGATGGTTAGTTGCTCTAATTTAGATTTCTGTACTCAAATCAGATCAGACTCATTGTAGAAGAAAAGGGCATGTAGGCATTTGTGTACTGGCATGTATTGGCACAGTATGCTCAAACCTCCAAGAGCAGCCATCATTCCCAAACATCCCTTGTTTTGCAAAGACAATTTATGTATTGTATAAAATGCATCACGAGGAGAAAGAAGAATCTGACACGATACAGAGTGTCAGCAGTTATTTTATTTCATTTTAAGCACTGCTTTGGGGATGTCCCATTCAACATGGGCTGCAACATCCCTGTGATCTTACATTCTTGATTCTATGATATCGCAAATCATTTAGGGGTATTGGGGAAAAAATGTTTGCCTCAGCTGCAGATATGGGGAACTTTCAGGGAAAATTTCAGTGAGCAAGGTCAGCGGCAAGACCAAAAAATTTGCTTCAAAATACAGTTTCACCAATTTTGAGTATATATATATATATGGCTTCTGGCTATTTATATATATATACTAGCAAAATACCTGCGCTTCGCATTAAATAAATAAATACATGCGCAAATAAATAAAAGTACTGTGAAATGTCAGCATAAATAAATAAACGTGTCATGAAATGAGAGCATAAATAAATAAATATGTCACGAAATATGTTTTTTGTTGCTTATTTATTTATTTAATTTTGTCTTAACATTCCTCCAAACCATCATGAAATACGATTTGAAATACAACTGTCACTTTCACTCGTCAAAGTTGAGAGGGTGGGCTCTAACACACCCTCTAGTTACTGATTGGTGAATCGAGAGCACAAGAATTAATTGGAAAAATGCTTACTACTGCCGATGAAATGGGTTCTGCCGAAGATATTACGTATTAACCAACGCTTGTGGTTGGTCTGCAAGTCGGCAGACATCTGCCACGGTGCCCTCTTTCAGTTGTGGGAAGTAGATCATAGAATGGTTGAATAGTTTACTGTCAAATAATGCAAAGAGTATGCGACACGTGTTTCGCCCTAATTCTGGGCTCATCAGGCATACACACTCACTGCACCCCTTCTCTGGGATCGAAACCTTGGACGTCAGCGTCAGAGGCGAAGCCTCTTTACGTTGAGCCAGGGTGTGTGGTTCGTTTATTTGACAGCAAGTAGATCAGGGTAATTACATTCATGGCATTCATAGTCTGAATCACAATCTGATTGTATGGATGGTTACCTACCAGGTTACGCTTGTGGTTGGTATGCGATATATAAATATTGTGACCGGTGCCGAGTCACTGTCTGTGATGGCAGCAGCAGCTGCACAAAGACAGCTCAGTAGCTGGTCTGCTGTGTATTCCTACTGTGTAACGCCGGCAGCTGCTTGCTGATACTCTGTTAAACAGTAAACCAATGGCAAAGTAATACAACTGCCATTTAGAAACTTCTTCTTAGATTGCATTTCAATGGGAAACAAGCACAATCTTCACTTGCCTTCTACAGAATCAGCTGTTGTTTAGAACATTAAAAGCCGAGCGGTGACTTGTCCATTTGCTCACTCTCCTGTCCTCTTTCCTCTAGACTGTGTCTGCCCCAGCCGCTGTTTCCAAACCGCTGAACCTGCTCAACGAAGAAGGTTTTGTGTTCTTTTAATGTGAAGAAGGGAAGTTTAACCTGTATGCTTGGGTGCTGAAGAAGACCCCCTATTTTGATTAAAGCCTTGAGACTGTTCCTATCTTCTAAGCAATAAAGTTATTCTTTTCTTGGTAACCTTGTCTTCCTGTCTCTCGTGCAACTCTGTGGCCTAAACATGACAAGATATATATATTATATACTGTATGCTGTAT
>JANRMT010062857.1:30898670-30915244 GCA_026402145.1 Polypterus bichir lapradei
TATCTATCTATCTATCTATCTATCTATCTATCTATCTATCTATCTATCTATTAGTATACAGTATTGCACATTACCAATATAGCTTACTGCACATGTTCAATTAAAAATGATCTCAGACTGAGGAGATTCAGAGTTCAAAACGTTTATGGCAAATGGGAAAAAGCTCTTTTTTAGTCTGTTTGTGCGTACACGGATTGACCTAAAGCATCTGCCTGACGGGAGGAGCTCAAACAAAGAATTTCCAGGATGAGTTTTGTCCTTGAGAATGTTTTTGGCCCTTCTCACACAGCGAGTCTTATACGAGAGTTCGAGTGATGGCAGTTCAGTCCCAATAATGGCCTCTGCTGATTTTATGACCCGCTGCAGGGCTTCTTTAGCAGACCATCATGCAGTTAGTTAAGATGCTCTCTATACGTAGTGCATCTATAAAAATTAAGCAGCAGCTTCTGGGGGAGGTCAGCTCTCCTTAGCTTCCTGAGAAAATTGAGGCGTTGTTGTGCTTTGCCTATCATAGCCAAATTTTTGTCAGCCCAGGACAGGTCCTCTGAGATGGTGACTCCTAGAAACTTAAAGCTGGAAACTCTCTCTACAGCACCTGCATTGATTGTTTTTGGGCTGTGATTGGTCTTTTTAGTGGTTCTAAAGTCCAGAATAACTTCTTTGGACTTTTTGGTATTTAAGACCAGGTTGTTGGTGTTGCACCATGCTGTCAGATTCTGAACCTCTTCCCTATATGCAGCTTCATTGTTGTCTGTAACAAGCCCTATGACAGTCATATCAGCCGCAAATTTAACAATAATGTTTGATTGGTGGATGGGTTGACAGTCATGGGTGAAGAGTGCATAGAGAAGGGGACTTAGTACACATCCTTGTGGAACACCAGTGCTCAGGGTAAGGGTGGAGGATGTGTGTTTGCCCATCCTGACAGACTTGGGGCGGTTGGTGAGAAAATCCAGCAACCAGTTGCATGTGGATGGAGCAAGTCCTAGTGCATAGAGTTTTTTGATCTGTGGTCAACTCTTAAAAATAAAGGTTCTGTCATGGCACTTTACTGAGCTGTGTGGTTCTTTGTAGAACCCTTGCTTGATAAAGAACCATTTCATTCTGGGAAGCCAGTCAGTCAGTCAGTTTCTAACCTGCTTAGTCCTGAACTGGATCACGGGGGTCTGCTGGACCCTACCCCAGTTAGCATAGGGTGCAAGGCAGGAACAAAACCTGGACAGGGTGCCAGTCCATAACACACACCCAAACCACATACTAGTGCCAATTTAGGAAATGCCAGTCCACCTAACCTCAATGTCTTTGGACTGTGGGAAGAAATTGGAGCTGAAGAAAACCCACACAGACACAGGGATAATATGCAAACTCCATGCAGGGAGGACCCGGGATGCAACCCTGGTCTCATCACTGAGAGGCAGGAGCATTACCAATACACCACCATGAGAAATATTCATTGCATATGCAGTAGGATCTTTGTGCTTGGAAAAGGTTCCCAATATGTGGACAAAGCAGAAATCTTTAAAGTACAGTAGGCAACCTAGCAAGATACAAAAGATCAAGAAAACCCTAACCCTAAGCCTAACCTCAATCCTAACCTTAACCCTTAGCCGGTGTGATTGCACACAGCAAGAGTTCTTTTAAAATCAGGAACCCACTGGTATGTCACAAATCTGTTATATTCTGTCGTTGTTTATTTATGGATCCTCTTACGGATAAAAAAAAGGTTCTTTACAGAGCTGGCTGTGATTGTCCAATGGGTCCTTCCCTCCTTATGACGATTGGTGGAGATTCTTCAAGGGGACCCCACCAATCTGAGGGTCATCATGGACTGGGTCTCAAAGACAGTAAGAAGGGTAAGATAGTGGGCTGTGAGGAAAATGAAGTTTAAGAAATACTGCTCATGAGGTTTTGGTCTCCACCATCTCAAGGCTCTTTATAAATTCAGAGCACCAGCACATTTTTCCATTTCTTTTCCACAAACAGAGCACAGGCTGGCTGCTCAATGCTGAACACTAGAAATTAATTTTTAAACACAGGCTGACTAAAACACAGATCTGAATACAAATAAGGACATAACCAGTGCATACTTGGGTGGAATGATAATCAGCAGCCATTGCAGCCTTCAAGAAATCTAGACTGACCACCCCATCCCTGTATTCCTGGTTGAGACTAAATTGATTAATGACCATTGTGATTGATTTCACCAAAGCTGCGATAACCGTCATGTTTCCAATCTTTAAAAATAACTTCCACCTGCCACCCAACTGACATAACATTGTGAGTCTTGGTGCTGGATTCTGAATGATAATTGCATTAAAATTCAGCTCCTTGGATCAAAGACGGCGATTTGAGAGAGAGAAGCTTGTATTATTCTGAAAGGCATCCATGGAGATTTGTGTTGAATAAACAACTCCTGAAATGGCAAATATAAACCGTCACCATCTGGGAACAAAGAGTCTAGGATTTCGGTGGTGTCACTTCACACACTCTTTACTTTCATTTCAATTATTCATTTCTGTTCTGCGGTTCCAAAACAAACAGCTTTGAAGTCTGGTGGGCAGAAAAAATGGAGATTAACACAACAGCTGAAAGTTAAGTGGCTAAATAGAAGATCACCAGGAGTACAGCTCAATCCCCGTCACTGCCTGCCTGAGTGACCTTGAGCAAGTTACTCCCATTGTGCCACTTGTAGAAATATAGAAACAATTTATAATATTAAAAATAATTCTTTACATTTATGCAGTGCTTTTCTCATTATTCAAATCACTTGACGTGGTGAGTGGGGAGCCACTTTAACCACCACTAATGTGTAGCATCCATCTGGATGATGCGATGGCAGCCATTTTTGCGCCAGTACTCTCACCACACATTAGCTATCAGGTCGTGAAGGAGTGAGAGATAATTACTCAATTAGAGCTTAGGGAATGACTAGGCCAATGTGGGCAATTTAGTCTGGACATGGAGATACACCTATGACGGATGCCCATGGATCTTTTATGACCACAGAGAGTTAGGACCTCTGTTTTACACCACATCCAAAAGACAGTGTCATTTTTACAGCACAGTGTACCCGTCACTGCACTGGGGTATTGGGATCCACGTTCATACTACAGGGTAAGCACCCCCTGCTGGTCACACCAACACCTCTTCTAGCAGGAACCCAAGCTTTTCCTGGTTGTTCTCCCATCCAAGTACTGGCCAGGGCTGAACATGCTTAGCTTCAGGTGGATGACGTGTTCTGAAGAGCATGAAGTGTAGTCTGCTCTTATGATTTAGGAGATCCTTCCATTAAAAATACCACTTACATAATAAGGTAAGGCACATGAAATAAATTGAAAAGGACATAATTGAGGGAGCTATGCAAAGGAAAACCTGCGGGGCCAGAAGGTGTCAGTCCCTGAGTTCTTAAGGCCTGTTCAGTTTGTCCCTAAGGCTCCAGAAAGTATCACTGCTGTTGAAAGCATCCTGCATTGTTCCTGTTCCAAAGAAGGCAGGCGCCTCGTCACCTAATGACCCCAGACCAGTGGCCCTTACATTTTAAATCATGAAGACCCCTGAGAGGCTGGTCTTGGACTATATGAGTCCTCTTGTGGTAGACCACCTGAACCCACTGCTGTTTGCCTATCAGACAAAGATTGGAGAGGAAGATGAAATTATCTGTCTGCTCCACAAGGCTTGTTCTCACCTGGACAAAGCTGGCAGCACTGTGAGGACTCTCCAGTGCCTTCAGTACCGTCCAGCCATCCCTGTTAAGGGGTAAACTCAGAGATATGCAGGTGGATGAACCTGTGGTGTCCTGGATGATGGACTATCTGTCAGGACTGTCAGG
The DNA here is from genome assembly GCA_026402145.1 of Polypterus bichir lapradei. Lineage (NCBI taxonomy): Eukaryota > Metazoa > Chordata > Cladistia > Polypteriformes > Polypteridae > Polypterus > Polypterus bichir. The sequence goes on from JANRMT010062857.1 coordinate 30,902,500, forward strand.
ACTCAAGGACTGTGAGAGCAACACTGGAGCAGCTCAAGGAACAGGCCTGTCACCTTTACTCATCACTCTGTGACACCTCAGACTACAAATATAACAGCAGGTCAGGTCACATGCAGAAATTCTCAGATGTTTCTTCACTTTTTGGGAATATTGATAAGGGGGATGAGACAGAGTAGAGGAGTCTGGGAAGAACTTTGTTTCTTGTTGCAGAAAGAATTATCTGCACCTTAACATCAGCAAAAACAAGGAACTGGTTATTGACTTTCAATGCACCAAAGAGCCTCTGTGTCCGATCACTATTCAAGGAGTGGATGTAGAGGTGGTCCACTCCTACAAATACTAGGGGGTCCAAGGCAATGACAGGTTGAACTGATCTCATAACAAAGTGAAACAATACAAGAAAGGGCAGAGCAGGTTCTTTTTCTTTGGAGACTGTGATAGCTTAACATGCGTATTGACTTCTTTCACATCTTCTACCACTCTGTGATGGCCAGTTTGTGTGGTGTGCTGGGTTGGTAAAATCACTTCAAGATAGGCCCACCAATTCAACAAGCTAATTGAAAGGGCATACTCAGTTATGGAACACACCTGGAGATCATGGCAAAGGAGAAGATTAAAACAAAACTGAGTGCCATTATGAACAATGCTGCACATCCTCTCTCTTACACAAAAACACTGAGGACTTTCAGCCAATGAATGACTCAGCAGAAGTGTGTCAGGAAACGGTGTGGGGGTCTTTATACCAACAGTAATACGTCTGCATAATGAGTCACTCTGACTAGGACAGCCAAGAAGTTTTTCTCTCTTTTTAATTCTGTTGTTTTTTTAGTCATTCTGGTGTGTATTCAGACCAAAGTGGGTGTGAATATACAGGGTGGCGCAGGGAAACAGGAAATTTTTAATTGATGTTGAATGCACGAATAAACACATTACAAAATACATTTAATGATGAAATGTATTGTACAGGATATCCAATTAATGATGGGAATCAATATATCATTTTATGTTTTGAAGAAAACATCATGAAGTTGTTGTCCATCTCTCCTTACACATTCTGACAGCCTGTTGTGGAAATGAACCCGTTTCTTCGAAATTACGCATCCATGTTTTAAGCGCATGAGCAGACGGGACATGATCATGACATCCTGATTGGTAATGACGCCGAAATTCCCTTTGCGCAGCAGTCACACTATCGCCATTCTTATAAAAGGCTTTCACAGCGGACGCTCATTGCGCACCACGCCACTGCTCCATTATAACTAATACCATGGGGGTCTAAACAAGGTCGCAGTGGTCCCAAACATCTGCCGATGCCCCAGGGTCGCCAACAACTAAACTGTACAAAATTTCAGTAAATTTAACGGTAAAAATACTGTAAATGGTGAAAGTAAAAGACCTTTTTTGAAAAAAGGAAAGTTACCTTATGTTCTACTGAAAATTACCTGTATATCTTAAACAATACATTTCATTATTTTTTGCAGCCAAGTTCTGTAAAATCGATATTTTTCTACCTTCAAAATATGCTAAATTCCGTTTACTGATGCATTACAATTACACTGAAAAATCTGTTCATTTTACAGTGTAAAACTGTTAAATAGCGAAGGTAAATAACTGTAAAATGTAAAGTGCTGTTTCAGTAAAACCGAAGTTACAATATTTGCATAAGGATACGCCCTTTTTACAATATTGTTCCTGGTGTACTGCATACCTTTAAATAGTAGGGAAAAAAACTTAAACACAGTTAGCAGATGTATTTTTCCCTGCGTGCTGAAGGTTTTTTGAGGTTATGGAAGCTGATTTATGGTTGGCTGTATTCAATAAGTTGGCACACCTGTAGGACACCATACACCACAAAAGCAAACTTTTCTTCCCTACCAGACAATGTGCCATAGTTTCCTTAAATAATGAATTGTTTTCAATGTGTATAATTAAATGATACCTGTTTGCTATTGGCTGTTGTTATTTTACTGATGCAAGCTGTGTACTGGGGTTTGATACTGACAGTACTTTCTAATGGTTTATTGATTGGCATATTTATTACACTACATGAATTTCTGGGTATGGTTAAACATTCCCTTCTGTTGGAATGTGTTGCAAAGAAAAAACAATTTTTACTACAAAGTTACACTGTAAACCTAAAAATATCGTCACCTTATTTATTACAGTCAAATTTTGGCAACCCAGCTGCCAGTTTTTTTGTAAAACTAAAATTTTTATAGACCTAAAAATACTGTCACCTTTTTTTTTTTACAGTAAAACTCTGGCAACCCAGCTGCCAGTACTTTACTGTAAATTTTTTAAAGTGTACCGTAGACCTAAAAATATGTCACCTTCTTTTTTATGGTAAAATGCTGGCATTAAATTTAACATTATTTTTTACAGTGTAGTTCCAAAATTTCCGATTTCCCTGTGCCACCCTGTATATTTATTTATATACCTATTTACTTAAAGAGCTTCTGTAAAAAGAGTAATTTTCCATTTGGGACAAATAAAGATCTATCTATCTATCTATCATATAGTGCCTTTCATATCTATCTATCTATCTATTATATAGTGCCTTACATATCTATCTACCTATCTATCTATCATATAGTGCCTTTCATATCTATCTATCTATCTATCTATCTATCTATTATATAGTGCCATATCTATCGATCTATCTATCTATCATATAGTGCCTTTCATATCTATCTATTTATCTATCTATTATATAGTGCCTTACATATCTATCTATCTATCTGTCTGTCTATCTATCATATAGTGCCTTTCATGTCTATCTATCATATAGTGCCTTTCATATCTATCTATCTAATATATAGTGCCTTACATTATCTATCTATCTATCTATCTATCATATAGTGCCTTTCATATCTATCTATCTATCTATTATATAGTGCCTTACATATCTATCTATCTATCTATTATATAGCACCTTACATATCTATCTACCTATCTATCTATCATATAGTGCCTTTCATATCTATCTATCTATCTATTATATAGTGCCATATCTATCGATCTATCTATCTATCATATAGTGCCTTTCATATCTATCTATTTATCTATCTATTATATAGTGCCTTACATATCTATCTATCTATCTGTCTGTCTATCTATCTATCTATCATATAGTGCCTTTCATATCTATCTATCTATTATATACTGCCTTACATTATCTATCTATCTATCTATCTATCTATCTATCATATAGTGCCTTTCATATCTATCATATAGTGCCTTTCATATCTATCTATCTATTATATAGTGCCTTTCATATCTATCTATCTATCTATTATATAGTGCCTTTCATATCTATCTATCTATCTATCTATCTAATAGTGCCTTTCATATCTATCTATCTAATAGTGCCTTTCATATCTATCTATCTATCTATCTATCTATCTATCATATAGTGCCTTTCATATCTATCATATAGTGCCTTTCATATCTATCTATCTATTATATAGTGCCTTTCATATCTATCTATCTATCTATCTATTATATAGTGCCTTTCATATCTGTCTATCTATCTATGCCCTATTGTTTGCTGACACTAATAATGGCCATAGGGACGGAGGTCCTAGAGGATGAGGGACTTAGATGTACATCCAGGTTCTGTAGGATCCTGATTCAAGTCAAAAGTGTTACAAAGTTCTGCTCATTCGTTCAGATTATACTCAGTGTACCGTGGGGAGCGACTGCATCTTACAATCTTTTCAAGGGTGGTCTGTCACTGCTAGGAATGCTTCAACACTTGCAGTGGAGGAAATTGAGAGTAAGATTGGTCTCAGTCATTAAGGTATCCAGAAGTTAATTGTTAATATCCTTTCAGAAGGCAGCCAGCCTGTATAAAAGATTTCGGAGTTAAGAATTGCGGGGTATGCATGAAACACATGTTTAGTAACGGAGGCGTGACCACGGGGGGGCTGGGGTGGGCACTGCCCCCCCCAGGGACAAGCCGTGCCCACCCTGCGAAATGCTCTGTCTGTTCAGTGAAAACTCTGAAGAAGAATAACATTTGATTTTCAAAACTGAGTTGCTTTCCGATTAGACAGGCACCGTGCTGCTCACAGTTTAGTTTGCCGGACATTTTGCAGCACGTTTTGAACCTGTTAACCGCATTCTTTAATTAAAACAGCGTATACGTTCCATTCTTCTTTTATTTTCTGGTTGGTAACACCAAAGGCTATGCATAGGTGGCTTATTAAAAAGCAGACACGCAGCACAGCGTACCCACGTCGGTAACTGAAACTCCAAAAGATGTAGATAAGCCTACACAATCCTCCAGCTCTGCGCCCATGTTGGGTACTCCAAACCTCTGCCTTCAACAAAATATACAGTCTGGACTGCCTGACTTAAATATGGATAGCCATCCCAGTCCATTTTAATTAATTATCCCAAGCGCGCATTCGGAAAGACACTCAGATGTTTTAGTGCAAGCTGGTATCGGTCTTGACCATGGCTTGAATATTCTGCTGTCCGTGATGCCAGCTTTTGCTTTGCCTGCCGCAAATTTAGTGTTTCCAGTTCGGACCGCGAGGACATATTCACCAAACACGGCTACACTAATTGGAAAAAAGCTCTAGAAAAAGACAGTGGCGGCTTCCACAAACACGTGTCTAGTATCCCGCACGTCAGAGCCATGTCTGCATGGCAAGAGTATCGGCGCTGGGCAGAGACGGGTGAAAGTATAGCTCAACTACTGGGTCCAACCCAGATAGAAAAGAATCGATATTATGTGAAAAGCATTGGGGAGGCCGTTCAGTTCCTTTCAGTCAATGAACTGGCTCTACGTGGTCACAATCACGAAGGTGGGGAGGAGGGACTTTTCCTTAAGTTCTTTGATTACACAATCAAAAAAGATGCCAAACTTGCAGAAATTGTAAAATACAACCCAGACAATGCAAAATACACATCCAATGTAATTCAAAAATAATTGCGACTCTTGCCAAAATGGTGGTAAAAGATATCAGGACCAAATATGAAAAAGCTGACTCTCCTGGACTTTGCATTAAAAGTGATGGTACCAGGGATCGCTGGACATTGAGAATTTGTCTGTAGTGATTAGATTTGTCCAGATCTCCATCCCTGAAGAACACCTGATTGGCTTAATTGAACTGAATCAGCTTGATGCTGAATATATTTGTAACCAAGTTCTGTCACATCTCTCTGAGCTAGGTCACAGCCCAGACAATTTAGTGTGTCAGTGTTTTGATGGTGCTTCTGTCATGTCTGGGGCAAGGGGTGGTGTCCAGGCTTTTTCACAAGTACATTCCATATGAACACTGCTACAACCAGCAGCTCCATTTAGCAGTGATACATGCAATGGAATCAGAACCTGCGACTAAGAAGTTCTTTGACTGGTCAAATTCATTGAACACATTTTGTCACAGACATTATGTTTCACACACATACAATACACCCACACTGAAAAGACTTCTAGAAATACGATGGACCAGTCATTATGATGTCACAAAGTCAACAATGAGGAAGCTATAAGGGGGCTTCTCTCAGAGGTAGCAGAGGCTGGCACTGCCCCTTTTGACATTTGCATAGAGGCATGTGGTCTTTTGACCCAATTAAAAAAGCAGAATTTCTTTAATACAGGAAAATTCCTCCTTCGTGTGCTTGGTGTGCTGAAACCAGCCAATGCAATTCTACAGGCACATGCAGTCGATTTGTGCCTGGCTGGGGAGGGGAGGTGGTGACTGTGTCACTGGCCACACTGACAGAGATGAGATGCGACTCATTCTGGGAGGATCATTTCTCTCAGTGTGAAAGTACGCCTACCAATTCGCTCAAAAGGAAACGGAAAGTTAATTCACAGCTTGATGATAGTATTGTCGTGTCTACGCTTGGGCATGGTGACTCTGATGAACAAATTGCTCCTAATCAGACTTTTAAAAGGGCTATGTTCAGCATTCTTGATAGAGCTATTGTGGAATTGGAGACAAGATTCTCTCAGAGAAATGTTGAATTATTGAGGGCCACATCGCTTCTCCTGCCAAAATCAGAATTATTTCTTGATCATTCTCTCCTGAAACCACTTCAGACACTTGCAGGCACAGAGCAAAACAGCATGAGCTTGCAAAATGAAATTGCTGTGGCAAAAGCCATGTTGATCAATAAACTGCCAGCTGATGCTAATCTCTGTGAAGCGTGCAAATGCATTCAGCAGTACAAAGAGACCTTCGCTATGTTGTATTCGCTATGTGTCACAGCACTCATCATTGGTGTGTCTTCAGCCGCATGCGAAAGCTCTTTCTCTACTTTGAACCGCATTCTCACTTCACTCCGACAAACAATGCTGCATTCAAGGAAGAGAAATTTAGTCATTCTGGCACATGAGAAAAACATCACAGAAAATCAACATGAATGAATTTATTTCAGAATTTGCCAAGAGTAACCGCAGACTGGTCCTGTAGATAATATCCAGGTTAAACACTGGAAACTGATATCCTATAGCCTCCCTAATGACTACAATGAGCCACGTTTCTGTTCTTGCTCTCATATGTTGTATACATTTGACTTTATCGATATTTACCTTGTAGATGTAGTTCTGGATTTGTTCACAAAGAATAATAATACAAGTTCCATTGCCTCTGTCAATTTAATTGAACAATAGGTTATGATTTATGCCTCAATTTTTGCTTTTATATGTTATATAAAACTATGTTGTTATTATTATTTGACCCCCCTACAAAAATGGGGATGGATGGATATTTTTTGCCCCCCCAGACAAGCCAAATGCCCACCCACACATGATGTTCTGGTCACACCTCTGTTTAGTAAGCTCAGGAATTTTATTTAGGCATTTCTATGATTAACTTCACTAATAATAAAGAATGTCAGGAGGCCAAAGTGCCATCTCCAGACACTTTCATGATAGAAGAACCCGATACAAGCCTGCATGCAGTCTGCCTCCTTGCTGCCACATCATTTATTTTTATCAACAGTGTTTAAATTTAAATCTCAGAATGTACCTTCTAATCACCCCAGAATGTAGGACGACATATTCCAGGATGTGTGTGTCATGCTGATTTACCACCATAACTTTTTACATTCATGGCACTCAAACAGACAGGACAGTAAGAACAAGGGTGTTGTTGCCAGATGCAAGAAGTCCTTCAAATGGAAACTTTGACATTTATTTTGGTATTTGGTACACTGTATTATTCCCCAAGGGGAAACTGTCTTTACGCATGCTTTACGAAAAATGACAGAAGTCAGCTCCACCTACATGATCTGAATTGCCTTCTCTTTGCAGTTTGAAGCTGTGGGGCTTTTAAAGATTTCACAAGAGTCTGCTGTATGTAATTAACAAATTAACCTTGAGTAAAAGCTGTAGCTCTTCTACTCTCAGGAATGCCTTTGATTTGCACACAAAAACTATGGTCAGTTTTAAAGCGATACAGTGTTCTAAAGAATTCCAAAAAAATGTAATGCTTTACCTGTGTCATTAATAGTAAATGACAGAACCTCTGACTGCGCTTCTCCCAGGTCATTTTTGGCGTGCACGGTCACCTTGTACTCTTTGTCCATTTTGAAGTGTGAGAGAGAAACCTGAACAGATTCAGTGAGGCCGTCTTCTGCAGGAAATGTCAATCTGTCCGAGTCTCTGCTGCTGTGTGACAAATGACAACCGAAACCGTGGGTTTATTAGTGAGATGGAAAAATGACGCTTGCAGAAAGTCATTACTTCACATGTGACATTTACAAGATGCAGTAAGTGAGTCACAACACAATATTGATAATTTGAAAAGTAAATTGGGATAAGCATGTTTTATTAGGTAAAACAATGAAATTCATACACCTTGAACTGAAAGAATGTCTTGTTCCTGTTTGCCTTGTGGAGAAGGAAGCAACTCCTAACAACCCAGAGAGCTGACATTTAACGTGAGTGGGAAGGGATTACACAAACCAACACCCCATACATAATAAGGTGAAGCTCAGCTTCACAGACTTTCTAAAGTGTTTCTTATGTCAGCTGAAATCCAAGAAAATTGGTTACTGAAGACAAATCTGACAACGGTTTTGCAAAATTAAAGTCATCCATCCTAACATTTCTCATAAATTATTTATGTGAATGAGAGATTTCAGTTTTTTAATTTTTAATAGACATTCAAACCTTTTTGAAAACATGCTTTTACTTTGTCATTATGGGTTATTGTGTGTAGACTGAAGTGCAAAAATGGCAAATGTAACCATTTAAAATTAAATCTTACAACACAGCAAATTGTGTAGAATAACTCATTGTTACAAAATCTCTGTATATATAAAATCCAACGTCTGTCTGTCTGTCTGTACGCTTTTCATGAGAGAATTACTTAACGGATTTAGATCAGGTTTTTTTCTATAATTTGCTTGAACATTCCGCTTGATTTTGCGACTTCTCTCATGGTCCAGGTAATGTAGCCAGTGTTCCTTTAACTTTGAACTTGCAAACTATGCTTCGTATGGTTCCTCTAGGAAACCTTTGATATCTTTTTGTATCCTTGTCCTTGTTTGTGTAAGGCAAAGATCGCTTCTCTTAACTTTTTGGACAGTTCTCTTGAATTACTAATATTTCTAACATGCAAAGAACGGTCATTGTGAACCAAGTCAGTTCAGGTATTTGATGTGTCCTCCCTCAAGTACACCTGATGCAAGTAATGAGGCCCTGGATTAGCTGTAGCAGGTGTGCTTGAGGCAACAGCTGATTTGCAAATGTGTGCTCTTATGGGGGATTCTACTTAGGGGGTTGAATAAATTTGAGAACTACAGTACTCATTAAAAGTGGCACTTTGTGTTGAAATTGGAGAAGCCTCTTGTAATATTAGTTGTGTTGAGCTATTTAAACAGTTCTTCTTTGATCTGTTTATGGCATACAGCTGAAAGTTTCTAATGGGGGTTAAAAAATTTTAATCTATCTATCTATCATATAGTGCCTTTCACACCTATCTATCTATCTATCTATTATATAGTGTTTTTCATATCTATCTACCTATGAGTTATATAGTGCTTTTCATACCTATCTATCTATCTATTATATAGTGTTTTTTCTATCTATCTATCTATCTATCTATCTATCTATCTATCTATCTATCTATCTATCTATCTATCTATCTATCTATCTATCTATCTATCTATCTATCATATAGTGCCTTTCATATCTATCTATCTATCTATCTATGAGTTATATAGTGCTTTTCATACCTATCTATCTATCATATAGTGCCTTTCATATCTATCTATCTATCTATGAGTTATATAGTGCTTTTCATACCTATCTATTTATCTATTATATAATGCCTTTCATATCTATCTATCTATCTATGAGTTATATAGTGCTTTTCATACCTATCTATCTATCTATCTATCATATAGTGCCTTTCACACCTATCTATCTATCTATCTATTATACAGTGTTTTTCATATCTATCTACCTATGAGTTATATAGTGCTTTTCATACCTATCTATCTATCTATCTATTATATAGTATTTTTCATATCTATCTATCTATCTATCTATCTATCTATCTATCTATCTATCTATCATATAGTACCTTTCATATCTATCTATCTATCTATCTATCTATCTATCTATCTATCTATCATATAGTGCCTTTCATATCTATCTATCTATGAGTTATATAGTGCTTTTCATACCTATCTATCTATCATATAGTGCCTTTCATATCTATCTATCTATCTATCTATGAGTTATATAGTGCTTTTCATACCTATCTATCTATCTATTATATAGTGTTTTTCATATCTATCTATTGTCATGGATGCCGGGGCAATGACCCGGCCGGGACGCCTTGGAGGACCGGATGTGGGTCTGCGCCCACCCTGGATCACGTGGGGGCCGCCTTCCTGGTTGCTTTGGGGGCCACGGGTTGAGGGCATGGAAGCCCCACCCTGTAGGGGCCCGTGGTCACCGCCAGGAGGCGCCCCAATGCCTTGGGGACCTGTTACCTCAGTACTTCCACCACACCAGGAAGTGCTGGGGGGAAGAATTAAGAGGACACCCGGAGAGCAGCCGGGAGAACAGCCGGCACTTCCGCCACGCTGGGGCGTGGCCAACGAGGAAATGCCGGGGGCCACCTGGAGCTCATTCGGGAGACTATAAAAGGGGCCGTCTCCCTTCATTCAGGGCTAGAGTCGGGTGGAAGAGGACGACGCACGAGAGAGGTGTGGAGGCGGCCCGAGAAGAAGGTATTTGTGGCCAGGACTGTATTGGGGTTTGTGCACTGATTGTGGACTGGGTCTGAGTGACAATATTGTATATATTAAAACGTGTGGTGGTGAAATCCAACATGTCCGCCTGTCTGTGTCCGGGTCAAGTCCACACTATCTATCTATTATATAGTGCCATTCATATCTATCTATCATATAGTGCCTTTCACATCTATCTATCTATCATATAGTGTTTTTCATATGTACTGTATTTATCTATCTATTAGTTATATAGTGCCTTTTACATCTATCTATCTATCTATTATATAGTGTTTTTCAAATCTATCTATCTATTATTTATTTAGTGCCTTTTAAATCTATCTATCTATCATATAGTGCCTTTGATATCTATCTATGCTATGCTATGGAAACACTAACACAGAAGCTTTGACATTACCCCGTAGTTTTTCCTGTAGTCTCCTCCGAACAGCTGAACAGAAGAAGGTTGAAAATAGAAACAAGCGAGCAGGTGAAAGTCAAAAGGTCATGAGAAAAGGCAATTAGACAGATAATTTAAGAAACACGTAGAAGTAATCTAACACAAACTTGAAGGAGTGAAAACATTAGTGAAAATCTTAAAGTGAAAGTGAAGATTACAAGGGGATTTAGAGTTTTTTAAAAAAGGATCAGTAAAAGGCCAGTGACACAGAACAAGAAGCCCACTTAAATATGAAGACTAACTGAAGCCAGAGAAGCTTCTGGGGACAGCCGAGTGCCATGTGAGTCATTAGTGAAGGTCGGAGATGACATAGAGATTCTCCCAAATTACTACTTTGGTCAATTAACTAATGACAAGCAGGTTGCCAAGTGTTTTCATAAAAGAAAATGAGTAATGACTTACAATTTGTGGGGTGTAGCATGCTAATTATTTCAATTTATTGCACTTGAAATTGCCATTTCCAGCAGGGCGTATGCTTAATGAGTTGTTTGGCACAGTAGAAATATATTTTTGACCTCCACAGAATTAGGCCTCTGGTAATAGGTCTAATTTTATATGGAGATGTTCACAGTTGCCATTTTGCCACACCTCATTTTGTCAAGCAAGTTGTACTCCAAAGTTCAAAGTAGGCCACTTTAATAAAGTTGCAAATCTAAAATTCATTTGTAAAAGCTTAGCAGGTTTTTCTTCGGATCCAAGGCAAATTTACCCAATGCTGCTTTAACAGCTTGACCTGTAACATTTTCCCAACAGTTATTTTATAATAAGATTGAGCTGCAGGACATCATGTGCTACCATTTAGATATTGAGGACAAGTTCCCTTATAAAGTTGGAGGAAAACTCCATCCAATGACATTTGTTATATGTTACTTACCCCAATTAAAACTCCACCTCTGCCCCTCACTCATTGGTCATAAGTCCTGTATACATTTCAAAAATATAATGTCATAAGAGGGGGACTTCGTATTTGTGGACTTCTTTTAGTGTCCTGAGTTTTTAATTTAGCAATATTTTAGTAACTAATACACGTGGATATATGACTGAATGACTGGACATGTCGATCATACGACTCAAGTAACATAAGAGTTTTGTCATCCATATTTTCGATATTTCTTGCTGTTGCCCTGCATTGGTCACTATTGGGTCTGTTCTATCAGAAACTTTATTATGTCCATTCACCACAAAAAAATTGACATTAAAATATTTCTTGGACATCAACCCAAACTACATGGGGTTTAGTAACAGATTTAAAAAATATCATTTTTGGGTGGGGTATTCCTTTAAATTACTCCAGCCCATGCTGTTATTTTGTCTTGGTTTCTACTTTAGAACATCTTTTTTAATATTTACATTAAAGATCACATTATAATAAAGCATGAAAAACCAAATCCATTCAAAATTACGATTAATTCAGCATTTCCAAGAGAAGTAAAGATGTATTAATAGAAGTGGTGCAGAGCTACAAGTACCTGGGCGTTCACATGGGCTGGTGTGACCACACTGTGGCCCTGGTCAAGAAGGGCCAAAGCAGATTGGACTTCTTAAGGTGACTCCTGTCTTTTGATGTGTGCAGCGAGCAGCTGAAATGTTCTACCAGTCCAAAGTAGCCACTGTGGTGTTCTATGCTGTGGTCTCCTGGAGAAGCACAATGCCATCTGAGCAAATGTATCAGAAAACCCTGCGCCCTCATAGAATGAACCCTGGACATTTGCTTCAGAAGGTCGTGCACAGGGGGTTTCTCATTCCACATGCCATTGTCATCTGCTTCTGTTATACTGGACTGTGTTGAACTATACTGTTAGTGTTAAGTGTTTAGGGTCTGTTGTTTTGTTCGGTTTCATGTATGTAGTGTATGTAAATACTTATTGCTGTCTGAGAACTGGAGATTTCTTTTATGCACATGTTTATGTGTAATTTTTGTTTTCAATATTTGACTATCCATCCATCCATTATCCAACCCGCTATATCCTAACTACAGGGTCACAGGGGTCTGCTGGAGCCAGTCCCAGCCAACACAAGGTGCAAGGCAGGAAACAAACCCCGGGCAGGGCGCCAGCCCACCGCAGGGCACACACACACACACAC
>JANRMT010062857.1:30931397-31015544 GCA_026402145.1 Polypterus bichir lapradei
ACCGTCACGCTCGACGGTGTGAATCTTAGCGGCTTCTGACCGCTACAGATTTTGGCGAGCCGGGTAGGAGCCAGGGTTATTTACGACACCTTCTAGTGCGACTTCACTAACACCCTTTCAGAAGCATGTCTGTTGCAAGCGCAGTGCAGGGTGAGGAACTTAAACTGAGTGGACCGCTGGTTGATGTGCGTCCGCTGCCTAGGCCGCGTCACGTTACGGTCAGAGCCCCTCTCGAGGAGGAGTTGAGCCTGCTGGATACCCTGTGTGTCTCCAGTCCGGAGCAGCCCGAGATCGGCGAGGGACAGCTTCTGCAAGACCTGACGCTGCGCCTAGAACAGCTAGAGACGCGGGTTGATGACATCGCCCGCAGTTTTCTGAATCGAGATGAAACTGTCTATGACCTTATCGATGCCACAGCCGCCCGAGTTTCCGGAGAGGCGGTTGTGAGGGTGCAGCGTCTGGAGCAGTCCTTCGCGAAGTGTGTGCAGCGCCTGGAAGCCAATATGAGAGAGGAGATCAGGAGGCAGGTGCAAGAGAGCTGGCGTGCCGTCACGCAGCCACTGGGGCAGTCGACTCCTGTAGCGGGAGTGAGGAACGACTGGGGACAGTCGTCCTTGTCCGTTGCGGTGCCGCGAATGGAGTTTCCAAAGCTGGCCCCTCAGTGTGCACCCACGGGCATTGTCGACTTTGTAGAGGAGGTCGACATGTTCGTGGAGTTGCATCCTCTGAGTGGAGCCGAGCTGCAGGGATTCCTGAACACGGCACTCAGCGGGCCGGCACGCTCTTGGTGGTTTGCTGAGCGGCACAAGTACAACTCCTGGGCGGAGTTTCGCGCTGCTTTCCTGAATGCGTTCCTCTCTGACGAATACCAGGCGCTGTTGGAAGAAAAGCTCCGGACCTTTGTGCAAAAACCATCGCAGAGCCTCCGGGACTTTGTCTTTGAATTCCGTGCGTTGTGTCTGAAGTGGCGATCTGACATGCGTGAGGAAGAGATATTGCGACGTGTCCTTGATGCATGTGACCCTCGGGTGGCTGCTACTCTGAGGGGGGTCGTGAAATCGGTCGATGAGTTGGTGAAAGTGGGGTCCCGAGTGGAAAAGGATTGGGCGGCTATCGGGCTTAGTGGGTCTCGCAAGGGTCCCGCATCTCGAGATGTCCCCTGTCTGAAACCACGAGGGAAAGCTCCAGTGGATCCCCGGGCCGATCTCACCCTGGTGCAAGCCACCTTGCCCCTCTTAGTGGTGCCCGTACAAGTGCGGGGTGTCACTGGAGAGGCAGTCGTAGATACAGGGAGCACTTATACCCTTATGAAATACAGCTTGTGGGAAAAGCTTAAAGTGCCTCATGAGCAGTTAAGGGAAAGTGCAAAAGTAAAATTCTTTCTTGCGGATGGAAGGGCGCACGGGGCAAAGGGCAGGGTTCCCATGAGGTTCTGCTTACATGAGACACACTGGGAGACAGAAGTTTACATCCTGGAAGATGACCACCTGTCAATGCCCTTGTTACTGGGAATGGACTCTCTGGTGTCGGTAGGTCTTACCATCCATCTGTCGCGGCTGGAGTATGAGTTGCCGGGGGGTGGAGTCCATCGGTTTGGGACGAAGGCTCAAAGTAATCTGGTTTGGCCTAACTTGTGTTATTACCTCGCGCAGTTGGTGGACGAGCCCAGCCCAGTAGAGAAGGCTATTCTTGAACAGCCGGAGCTCGTTCATCCGCTGCTTAGGAGGTGGCACTCTGTGTGGACGGACAAATTGGGTCGGACTGAGGTGGTGTGTCACCACATTCACACAGTCGACCCTGTCCCTGTTCGGCACAGAGCCTACAGAGTGTCGCCTCTGAAAAGAGGAATAATCAAGGAATGGGTCGACCAGATGTTGGCGGATGGGGTCATTGAGCCTTCCACCTCGCCATGGGCTAGCCCTGCGGTGCTCGTTCAGAAGGCCGACGGGACCTACCGATTCTGTGTGGACTATCGGGAGCTGAACAAGAAGACCTTAGATGATGCTTACCCCATGCCCCTCATTCATGACATCTTGGAGTCTTTGCATGGGGCAGCGGTTTTCAGCTCCCTTGATCTGAAGTCCGGGTATTGGCAGGTGAGGATGGGGAAGAGTAGTATGGAGAAGACCGCCGTCATCACCCCGGAGGGGTTGTTCCAGTTTCGGGTGATGCCCTTTGGACTTAAAAACGCTGGGGCGTCATTCCAACGGCTAATGGAGCAGGTCCTCCGGGGACTTATTGGAAAGACCTGTTTTGTATACATAGATGACATCATCGTATTCTCCCCATCTGTCTCACAACATCTGAAGGACCTTGATCACATCTTCCAGCGACTGCAGAAGGCTCATCTGACACTCAACACCGTGAAGTGTAGATTTCTACAGGACCATCTGAACTTCCTCGGCCATGTGGTGTCGGCAGACGGGGTCCAGGCAGACCCAAAGAAAATTAAGTCCATCTTGGACTACCCAGCACCCCAGGAGGTAAAAAGTCTCCAGCGCTTCCTGGGGATGGCTGGGTGGTTCCACAAATTTGTGCATGGGTTTGCCGACATCGCTGCCCCTTTGTTCCAGCTGCTGAGGAAGGGATCCCCCTGGAAGTGGTCACCAACGTGCCAGGGCTCCTTTGAAAGACTTAAACAGGCATTGATATCGCCTCCAGTCCTGGCACAGCCTGATCCCAATTTAACCTTTCAGGTCCACACAGACGCAAGTGACCTCGGGCTCGGCGCCGTTCTTGCTCAAACTTATCAAGGAGAAGAGAGAGTGGTGGCCTATGCTTCACGGTCACTGAAGGGCGCCGAGTATAATTATTCCACCACCGAGAAGGAATGCCTCGCTGTCGTGTGGGCCGTGGAAAAGTGGCGTCACTACCTGGAGGGGACATCCTTTGAAGTCTACACCGACCATAGGGCTCTGACCTGGGCATTCAATTGCCCGAAGACCACGTCTAGGCTAACAAGGTGGGTTTTGCGCCTCCAACAGTTCACGTTCAGGGTGTGCTATCGGAAGGGTTGTGCTAATGTGGTGCCCGATGCCTTATCCCGGGTGCACGAGCCCGCACCGATGGTATGTGCGGTATCGGTCTCTAACCCTTGGCCTGATCTTCCCCTGAACATGCAGGAAATCGTTCAATCTCAAGCAGCCAGTCCTGTATGTCAGGGGTTGAGAGAGGGCTTAGGGGGGAGGCCTGACCGCATACATTATAGGGAACTACAAGGGGCACTCTATCGCTGTGTTCCAACAAAAGACCGGGGTTACCATTATCAGTTGGTAGTGCCTGAGACATACGTGCCCAAGTTCCTACAGTATTACCATGACAGCCCGATCGGTGGTCACCTTGGACGTACTAAAACACTGTTTAAAATCTTGGAGGTGGCATGGTGGCCGACGATACGCAAAGACGTCTGGTCCCATGTCCAGACTTGTACCACCTGTCAGCAATACAAGACCCCACCTGGTCTCCCCTCAGGACAGCTCCAGCCAGTAACCATCACTACCCCGGGGGAGAGCCTAGGCGTGGACCTAATGGGACCATTACCCAATAGTAAGGACCGGAAGACCTATCTGATGGTGGTTGTGGACTATTTTACCAGATGGGTGGAGCTATTCCCTATGGCTAATGCCACAGCCAAGAAGATATGTTCCACCCTGAAGGATGAGATCTTTACCTGATGGGGGGTGCCGAAGAACATCATCTCAGACCGGGGCCCGCAGTTTACCAGCTCAGAGGCCGAAGAATTTTGGAAAAAATGGGGGGTGGTTCACCTGAAGACAACAGCATACCATCCCCAATCTAATCGCACTGAGCGGGTGAACCGGACCCTGAAGACAATGATTGCATCCTTCGTCGGAGACCATCATCAGGATTGGACAAAGTGGCTGCCTGAGCTGCGGTTCGCATTGAACACGGCGGTGCACGAGGTTACGGGTGAGACCCCTGCATTGTTAGCTTTAGGCAGACAGCTAAACGGTCCACTAGAGAGGATGATTAATCATAAACCACCCAATCCAGACACCACAATACATGATCATTTGCAAACACTTCAACTTATCACACAACGGGTAAAGGAGAGGATGGTGAGGTCCCAGTCCAGACAATCTCAATCGTACAACCGGAGACATAGGCCTGTGCAATTCTCAGTTGGGGAGAAAGTCTGGATCAGGACTCATCCCCTCTCCAAAGCCTCCGATAAATTTACAGCTAAACTGGCTCCGAAGTGGTTCGGCCCGGCAACTATAGTCCAAAAGAAGGGACCAGTGACCTATGCGGTAGAGTGGGGATTGCCGGGGACTAAGAAAATAGACACTGTTAACATCGCTAACCTCAAGCCTTGGTTCGGCCGTACACCACGGCCTGGGGGGGGGGATTGTAGCGGTGCTACCATTAGTTAGAACTGCATCTCCCAGCAGTCCCTGCAGGGGCTGTTGGGGTCAAAGGGGCCAGAGGGGTTTAAAAGGAGGGCAGGTGTCGAAGAGAAGGGGAAGTTTGTTTTGTTTGTTTCGTGCTTTTACATATCTGTTGAACTGTCTGCCGTTTTTCTGCTATACATCTTCGTGTCCTGGATTGTATTGTTTGTTGGGGTCTGGATATCATTTGTCTACCTGTTTACTGTTACTGAGGTCGTTGTCTGGATTCATTGGCTTTCACGGAAGAAGGAGCGCTCCTGAACCATTCATCTGTCAACCTACTTCAGCAACTACCGGTAGGACTGTGTTTTTTCCATTTCCCTCGCATCATTCAAATCACTGGACATAACTTCACCGCTGATCATTTCATACATGGACTTTACTGCGTGTTTGTCATGTTTATTTGTTAATTGTAATACCGTCGAAGGGATCAGGGGTGGTATTATTGTTTTCATTTATTTAATTTAATTTCATTATACTTTTTATCATTTAAGTTCCCAGCGCGTTTTCTTTGTCTCTGTAGTGTGTGTGTGTGTGTCGTGCCAAGGCTGGGGTTGTCCCTGGTAATCCTCATATAAAATAAATAAATCACCGTCACGCTCGACGGTGTGAATCTTAGCGGCTTCTGACCGCTACAATATATACACTCACCTAAAGGATTATTAGGAACACCTGTTCAATTTCTCATTAATGCAATTATCTAATCAACCAATCACATGGCAGTTGCTTCAATGCATTTAGGGGTGTGGTCCTGGTCAAGACAATCTCCTGAACTCCAAACTGAATGTCAGAATGGGAAAGAAAGGTGATTTAAGCAATTTTGAGCGTGGCATGGTTGTTGGTGCCAGTCTGAGTATTTCACAATCTGCTCAGTTACTGGGATTTTCACGCACAACCATTTCTAGGGTTTACAAAGAATGGTGTGAAAAGGGAAAAACATCCAGTATGCGGCAGTCCTGTGGGCAAAAATGCCTTGTTGATGCTAGAGGTCAGAGGAGAATGGGCCGACTGATTCAAGCTGATAGAAGAGCAACTTTGACTGAAATAACCACTCGTTACAACCGAGGTATGCAGCAAAGCATTTGTGAAGCCACAACATGCACAACCTTGAGGCGGATGGGCTACAACAGCAGAAGACCCCACCGGGTACCACTCATCTCCACTACAAATAGGAAAAAGAGGCTACAATTTGCACAAGCTCACCAAAATTGGACAGTTGAAGACTGGAAAAATGTTGCCTGGTCTGATGAGTCTCGATTTCTGTTGAGACATTCAAATGGTAGAGTCAGAATTTGGCGTAAACAGAATGAGAACATGGATCCATCATGCCTTGTTACCACTGTGCAGGCTGGTGGTGGTGGTGTAATGGTGTGGGGGATGTTTTCTTGGCACACTTTAGGCCCCTTAGTGCCAATTGGGCATCGTTTAAATGCCACGGGCTACCTGAGCATTGTTTCTGACCATGTCCATCCCTTCATGACCACCATGTACCCATCCTCTGATGGCTACTTCCAGCAGGATAATGCACCATGTCACAAAGCTCGAATCATTTCAGATTGGTTTCTTGAACATGACAATGAGTTCACTGTACTAAAATGGCCCCCACAGTCACCAGATCTCAACCCAATAGAGCATCTTTGGGATGTGGTGGAACGGGAGCTTCGTGCCCTGGATGTGCATCCCACAAATCTCCATCAACTGCAAGATGCTATCCTATCAATATGGGCCAACATTTCTAAAGAATGCTTTCAGCACCTTGTTGAATCAATGCCACGTAGAATTAAGGCAGTTCTGAAGGCGAAAGGGGGTCAAACACCGTATTAGTATGGTGTTCCTAATAATCCTTTAGGTGAGTGTATATATATATATATATATATATATATACTGTATATAGTGACAGATAGGGGGCGCTGTCGCTCCCTTGAACCCTCAGACCAGATGCCAAACACCAGATAAAAGTCCAAATATTTTACTTTTTATTAATAAACAGTGCACAAAGCACCCTACACTGCACAATACTTATATAAATAAACAATACACAATAATCCTCCAACTCCCAGACACATTGTCACCCTTCCACCCAGCTCAGCTCAACATCTGGGATCTCCCACAGTCCTTTTATATTGCCTGACCTGGAAGTGTTTCCAATCTTTCAGTCCACGTGACTTCCTATCACTTCCGGGTCAGATTAAAAGTCCTCTTCTTCATCCCGGAACTACATCATTTCCCCTGTCGCTGTGACTATGACGCACTTCCGGGTTGTATGCAAAAGTCTCTCTGCTCCTCCCTGCAGCGCCTTCTAGGGACCCCTGTGGTATCCAGCAGGGCTGTGGATGAAAACTCCAATGTCCATAATTCCCTGCTGGCATTTGGGGCACCTCCATGCTGCAGGGAGGGCTCCACCTCGTGGCCTGGGGGTATTGGCCGGGATGACTGGCCAGCCATAGTCCACTATATATATATACATATATATATATATATATATACTAGGGGGCTTTGACCCCTGCTCGCTTTGCTCACCAACCCCACCGGCCTGTGCTACGTGCCAGCCACTTCATGTCTCTGCCGCTCACGTACAGTATGTGGATTTCACTTTCACCAGACAACAAATCTTTTAATCCTCGCGGAACGCCTCTTAATTGGGAAGAAACACTACTTTTCCCTGATGGCAACACAAATTAGACGATCTACAAGTCTCCTGCTTAAAGTTTAAATCCAAACAATGTATTCAATCTCTTTTCGCTGTTCCATTATTTCACCAAGTAATAATTTTCTGGTTGCGCTAATGCAATTTTTACTATCATATTTTTCAGACTTTCAAATTTTAGTACTTTCATTATTTTTAACCTGTTCTGCATGTGTATCACGCCAAAATTTTTGAATTCTTTACGACGTTCTACTTTGTCATCTTCTCTGTCTTTTATTTCTGGCCCCGGGCGTGGTTAAATCTCTTGGCACAAAGTCTCGTCTCAGGGAGGTGAAAGTATCTCTCTCTGAAAAAGTCATGTCTCTTCCCAGGATTTTTTTTTATTATAATAGAGAGACATACAGTCATAGAGAGGACAAGGATTGTCTGGCATCCTAAATGGGAACAATGGGTCCTTTCCTGGCCGGGAGGCCTTAATAAAGGACAGATGAAGGGAAGCATTCTCCCGGACCCGGCTGGCAGCATCCTTCTGGTGGATCTCCAGTGTTAAGATTTATTCTAAAACGTTATTCCAAAACACCTGCAGGGCTGCTTGGGAGTTGTAGTCCCAATGGGTGGCCCTACTGGGTGTTTTGGGCGCTGCCAGGGGAGTTGTAGAAAGGAGCGTTTCTCATTTTAGAGAGGTTCCATCTGACCAGAAGTGCTTCCTGGAGGTAATGTGGTGGCACTGGAAGTTCTCCAAGGTCTGGTATGAAAGAATCTGCTCGACCTCACCCAGGGGAGTTGGAGTTGGGTGTGAAGGATGGACAAAGCTCACCTGGAAGGAGTGGAGGTGAAAAGAAAAAGAAGAGAGAACAAGAGTTGTATTGTTTGTTTTTTCAAAATGAAATTGTTCATTTCGAACCCAGTACAATTATGTCTGAGGCGGTTTAGGGCTTACGTAAACCCTGTACAGGTCACAATATAAATAAATGTATAAGTGGCACGGTTGGAAACTTTTGAGGGTATATTTTGCACAAATGTTTAAGGGTTTTTCTTCATACAAAGAACTACAGGCACATGGAATAAAATAGTGTGGCAGACAGTAGAACTTTAAGGACCTTCAAAGCTAAACTTGATGTTATTTTGGGCAATCTTGGTGAATAGGTTGGATGAGCCAGCTGGCTTTTCTTCTTCTTCATATTGTGAGGTTTCTGAACACTTTTGGGATTCCCCCCCACTCCCCACACAATGGGAAAGACACGCTGAAGTGCGTCCCAAAGCGCGATTGCCGCGTCTGTGGAAGATTGTTTGTCCGTTGCTGGGGCGGGGCAATAGCAGGCTCACAGTGGTGCAGTAAAGTTACACAGAAGCAAATCATAAAAGATCGGGGTTACGCTGTAAGTCACTGTCTTGCACCCCCCCAAAAAACAAGGCTTAGTCTCAGTACTTTAGCAAAACCAGCTTTATTTAGCTTGAAACAGGAACAGCACACTTATTTATTGTAGCGTGATCTGCCAATCTGCTATACGCAGACACAGCAGTCAGGCAGGGTCGTGACCAGGTTTGTGGCTTAGTAATACTCTGCTTATAGCTTGACCGCGATCTTTTCTGATTCACTCTTACGGCAAACTGCTACAGCGCTGGAAGCCTATGGTTGCTTCGGAACGCTCTTCCACGTGTTGTCCCATTAGGGGGGGAATCCCAAAAGAGTTTAGAAAACTTACAGTGCGTAAAGCATTTTTTGAAGTTTGTGTCCAAGTGTAGTGACTTTTCAGGCAAAAGCAACTGTCATTGGATAGGTTTCCTTGTTAAAGTTGCAAAAAAAGAAAAAGATTCCAGTGAGCCAACAAATTGCAGGGATTCTGTTAGAGTAAAAGTCGTCCTACACAATAACTCTCCTCCTCCTCCTCCTCTCCTCTCTCTCGCCAGGTCAGTGACCAAGTAATCCTGTTATCTGCATTAACAATGTCCGTGCTCCTAACCTCGCATCACCCATTAAGATCTTTGGCAGAGAGATGCACCATAGCTTTCAGCCTGCTATTGCCCCGTACAGACGCGGAGAACGCACTTCGGGACGCTCTTCGGCGTGTTGTCTAGTTGTGGGAGGTCCCAAGAGAGTTTACAAATCTCACATTTTCTTGAATGAGTGCCGCATTAATAGCAATGTTTCTTGAACGAGCATCACTGAACCACATAAAAATGGCCTTTTCGACTTCTTCAAATGCAGCAATTCACATATGTTTGCAACCCAAGATTTTTCTTCTGGTTTTGCTGTCTTTCAAGAAAGTTGACAGTGCCGATGGCAAAATTCTGAATTCACTGGCAACGTCTTTCTTCTTTTTGCCGCAATCGAGAGCTGCAAAAAATTAATTTTTTTTTTTTCTAATATGAACTGTTATCATTTTTTCGTGTCTGCCGTTTCTATAGGAGGGTGACAATGAGTTAAATTCCAGTGGATGTTTTTCAAATGTTGACGAGCAATAAGCAAAAGGTATCACTGAAAACCACCGAAAACAAACACGGTAAAAATAAAACAAAAACATTTCAAAGTAAGTTCGAAGAAAGAAAAAAAAATTACAGCGTTTCTGTTTGGGGATCGTTGTGCACAACTGAGTTGCGGCCACAGAACTAACTGCTCTGTGGATGATTCATCCAGGCATTTCAAGGTCTTTTGTAATGAAAGTATCTGCTGAATGTACTTCATAGTAACAAGATTTCTATAGACTTGCGTCATATGGGGAAGCTGTCGGCACCGTAAAAATACTTCATTATAATGAAAATTTCGTTTCAAAGATATTCGTTGTAACGGAATTTTACCCATAGTTGGAATGAGCTGCTGGACATGACACATTAGGCAACTGGCTTTAGAGAAGCTCACTCCAATTTGCTTGAGGCTAATGTGACATGGCCTCAAGGTGAATTTAGCAGCAGCCCATAAGGCTTACCTTTTTCAGTAACAGGAAAACCAAATATTTAACCGTTACAAGGAAGACTCAATAAAAGATGATAATAGGGTACAAAGATGTTCTGCAAATAAAGTAAGGAAATGACACGGATGGAGGCCTAGAAGGAAGGGACTAGGAGACATGAACAGTGGCTATCAGTGAATCCTTAAGAGCACAAGGAAAGAGAGGATCATGGAGGAGGTTATATTTACAGTATGAAAGGTTAGGAAAAGCTGTGACTTGGACAAAATGCAGGAAGCTACATTGAATATTACCCCATCAAAAAGCAACAACGCCTCAGCAGCAATCCTAGTACATTAAAGGTCCATTTTCACTATGTTTCAATTCCTGCCACTAAGAATAGGGTGCCATTACTAAGGCTTTGATCGCATTCAGATATCAGTGTCTCCACAAGCTCAGCTGACCTACATTTCAGCATTTTGAAAATGTCAGCATTTCTCTTCAGGATCTTTCTAAACACCGCTTCACACATTAGACGCTCTTCTACTTTCATCACTGAAGTTTGTCCTTGGTGTTAATCTTGAGGTATATAAACACATGACACACTGTCACACAACCTAATTGGAATTAAAATGCTGAAAATAACAAGAGCTGCGCCATAAAATGCTGATTATTTACCGTCAAGCCGCAACAATTTTTTCTGAGTACGTAGTGCCTGTAGGCTGGAGGGTTTGTTGTCTCATTAGGTGGTAGCTCAAGGCCAAGAGAGGTTGAACGAGAAAGATGTGGGTAATTAAAGGTTATCAAGAGGATGTCTCTGACCTGGCAAGAGTATATAAATCAAATGGAAACGTGCAATGAGGTGCCACAGGTCGGAACATTTAAAGCTTATAAATAAAGCTTAATAAATAAGGAGAGAGACTGCAATGTTTAAGGGTCACACATCAGAACAAACAGCATAAGAACACTTTAAAAAGAGTTGTTATTGGATATCAATCTGATTGGTCTGTTACTTACTTATCTGTGGTTGTATGAAAAGGATTATAGTATTTGATGTTTTGCATGGTTTCTTTTCATCTATTGTATTGCTATTTTGATTACTAACACGATTTCTAGCTTTTGCTTCCTCCTTCTATTGCACAGTAATAATTAAGTCAATTAAACAGTCAATCATTTTATTTAAGGCCATGGCAAAAATAGAGCAGAAGCCAGGTAGCACTTGCTTATACAAAGAGTCATATGAAGAGTGTGCCAACATTGAGCTGATTAAAGGAAAGACCCTTGCAATAGACTTGACCCTCTGGCAACTGAACAAACTTCAGAAAAAATGATTTTTACCTTTGAACTTCATCTTTTTTCAACCCTGAATTTCGTTTAGCCCTACTGATCTCGGTGAAAGACTAAATTAATTTTGTGTATTGAATTCTGCTAACAACTGTGATCATTCTTATGATTTGCCCATAAAAAAAAGTCCTGTTAACACCTATGCTGTTCATTAAAATAACTGGTCCAAAAGGACACTCCATTTATCCTACAACAACAATGTATTTCTTGTACAGCCCACAGTCACACAAGGAATGCCTCAATGGCCTTTACCAGGCCCTGTTTATTGACAAAGCAGCCCTGACTTTCTAAGAAGACAATAAAAATTATACACAAAAAAACCTAATGCCTAATTTCCTTGTTTCTCTCCGAGAGATCAGACGACTGGCAGTCCCAATGACATCACTTCCAGGTCAAAGTCCCTTCACCCCACCATTTTCTGTCTGGCAGTTTCTTAAAGGGCAGCCATCTTTGTTAGTTGTGACTTGAGTATTGTCTAAGTAAGACCTTACATTTGCCTGATTATATCGGGTTTGCCCTAAATCTTTATCTTGTTCTTGTTTCCTGTTTCACTATATATATATATTCTCTGTCTGTATGTCTGTATGTTTGTCCGCTATTTCATGAAAGAACTACTTAATGGATTTAGATTGGGTTTTTTTCTTTAATTTGCTTGGACATTCTGGTTGATTTTGTGACTTCTCTCATTGTGGTATCATAATTCTCTTGCAGGAGTGATTTAATCGTGATAATCCGAAACAGAGGCAGTGGGCCAAGGGGAGGGGCCCTCCTCACTCACATGCCAGCCTCTGTTTGAATCGGTTTACTTCTCGCCATGTTTTAGAGTGTTCCTTGCCTCTGCTTAGCTAGCAATACTTGTTTGTTTATTGATTTTTAAACTTTGTCCTGTTTTACTACTACGCAGGCAGAGCCACGTGGGACAGCTAGTATATATATATATATTATATATTGTGGAAGTTGACCCGGACACAGACAGGCAGACACGTTCATGTCACCCACAAACACATTTATTTACAATATTTACAAACTATTAAAGTCACTCAAACTCAGTTCACAAGTGCACAAACCCCAAAGTCACAATCCTGGCCACAATGCCTTTCTTCGGGCCGTCTCCACTCTCCTCTCTTGCCTCATCCTCCTTCCACCCGACTCTAGCCCTGAATGAATGGAGACGGCCCCTTTTAAACAGTCCCCGGATGAGCCCCAGGTGTTCCCGGCATTCCTCCTCTGGCCACGCCCCAGCGTGGCGGAAGTGCCAGCTGTCCTCCTGGCAGCTCTCCGGGCGCCGTCCTAACTCTTCCCCCCAGCACTTCCTGGTGTGGCGGAAGTGCTGGGGTAACAGGTCCCCAAGGCATTGGGTCGCCTCCTGGCGGTGACCACGGGCCCCTACAGGGTGGAGCTTCCATGCCCTGTACCCGTGGCCCCCAGAGCAACCAGGAAGGCGGCCCCCATGTGATTCAGGGTGGGCTTAGACCCACATCCGGTCCCTCACGGCATCCCGGCCGGGTCGTTGCCCCTGGCATCCCTGACAATATATAATATATATAAATATTGTCAGAGATGGCTGGGGAGTCGACCCGGCCGGGTTTGTGGGGGCGACCGCCCTGGTTGCTTTGGGGACCATGGGTTGGGAGCTTGGAAGTTCAGCCCTGTAGGGGCCCCGTGGTCACTGCCAGGGGGCGCCCCTATGCCTTTGGAGCCCTGGACCTGGGGAAGAAGACTGGGGACACCCGGAGTACTTCCGGGTGCACAGCCGACACTTCCGCCACACAGGGGGTTGTCCGCAGAGGAGGGTTGGGAAGCACCTGGAGCCCATCCGGGCTTGCATAAAAGGGGCCGCCTCCCTCCATTTGATGGCTGGAGTTGGGTGGAAGAGGACAGAATTTGGAGGAGAGGAGTGGAGGCGGACCAGAGACTGAGAGGCATAGTGTGAAGGCCTGGACTTAAAGGGGTGATTGGTGCTGCGGCACTGGGATTGTGCGCATTATTGTAAATATTATAGTGAAAATAAATGTGTGTGTGGTGAAACATCATGTCTTCCTGTCTGTGTCTGGGCTGTACCCCACAATATATATATATATATATATATATATATATATATATACACACATATGTATATGTATAGATATTACACTTCGCAAGCAACCAATGTCAATGT
The DNA here is from genome assembly GCA_026402145.1 of Polypterus bichir lapradei. Lineage (NCBI taxonomy): Eukaryota > Metazoa > Chordata > Cladistia > Polypteriformes > Polypteridae > Polypterus > Polypterus bichir. The sequence continues at coordinate 30,944,844 of JANRMT010062857.1, forward strand.
CAATGTCAATTTATTTATATAGCACATTTAAAACAATATAATAATGCTGCGGCCAAAGTGCTTTACAATAATAGAATAAAACAAAAACAATAAACAATAAAACATAAATAGTAATAAAATATATAAACATAAAATATGATAGATAATAAATAGAAATAATGTTATATGATCACAAAGAGGAAACCATCAGTATTACTGAAGGTCACTGAATCCAAGTGAAAAGAAGTGAGTTTTTAATCTTGTTTTGAACAGTTCAATTGTAGACGACTCCTTAATATGATGAGGTAAAGAGTCCCACAGGCGAGGGGCAGCAGCTGCAAAGGCGAGGGACAACCAGAGACAACTGACCAGAAGATCTAAGCACTCTAGATGGCTGGTGTAAAACACACAATTCAGGTAAATAGGCAGGAGTGAGCCCATGTAAAAATTTAAAAACTAGCAGCAAGATTTTAAAATCAATTTGAAAACTGACAGGAAGCCAGTGTAAAGAAGCTAAAATAGGAGAAACAGAGTCATACTTTCTTGCCCCAACCAGAAAGCGAGCGGCAGCATTCTGGACCAACTGTAACCTGCGTATCAGGGATTTGCTAATCCCAGAATACAGCAAGTTGCAGTAATCGAGGTGCGAAAAAATAAAAGCATGAGTAGCTTTCTCAAGATCTTTAGAAGATAAAAAAAGGCTTGATCTTACCTAATAGACAAAGTTGGAAAAACCAACTCTTGACTACAGAATTTACTTGTTTCTCAAAAGAGAGGTTACTATCAAAGGTAACACCAAGATTGCGGACTTGAGGTTTGCAAAAAACAGAGAAAGAGCCGAGAAGTCCAAGACCAATTTGGCTTTAGCTGATGGACCCACTATAAGCACCTCCGTTTTATTTTGATTCAGATCAAGGAAATTATTAGCCATCCAGGATCTTAGTTCAGAAAGACAGTGGTGCAGTTGATTTGCAGATGGGAATATAAACCTGAGTATCATCAGCATAGCAGTGAAAAGAAATGTTAAATTTCCTAAAAATAGCTGCAATAGGGTGAAGGTATATAGAGAATAAGATAGAACCCAAAATGGATCCCTGAGGAACACCATATTTAAGAGGAGCAGTAGATGAAAAAGAGGAATTTAAAGTCACTGAAAAGTGTCTACCAGTTAGATATGACCTGAACCAGCTAAGAGCAGTCCATTTAAGCCCCACAAAATGTTCAAGCCACAACAGCCATATCTCATGGTCAATAGTGTCAAAGGCAGAGGACAGATCCAGGAGGATAAGGACTGCAGCGCGGCCTGAGTCAGTAATAATAGAGATTTCATTGAATACTTTCAGGAGGGCCGTCTTAATCTGTTAGTGTCCTGCTATGTGGCCTACCATACATTCAAGATTTTGAGTTTCTTCTACATATTAATATGTTTTTCAAAGCACAAAGAACCAACTTCATATGCAAAAAACCCGTCCCAGAATAAAGTGGTGCTCTGTGAGGAACGCAGTAAAGACCCATAAAATATTTTTAAGAGTGTAAGGTACTCCCAAGGCTTATGTGTGACAACAGATAAGTTTTATGCTATTCCTTTTGGTTACATAAGGAGTTGTTTCTTCGAGATATTAAGTACACTGCTGCCGTGTCACAGTATAACTAGTATATTATAACTCAACAATTATAATGTTGATATGTCAGGCTCACTACTTTATTTAACTCTTTTAGGACTTTTGTCGACAGCAGGGATTGAGGTTGGATGTTGACTGTAGTGGACATCCAAGGGCAGAGGATAATAATCGGCTGTAGACGTCGACAAAGCTCACCATTACGTTACGGGTAGACCCTCTTTGCTAGGAGGACTGTTAGACTCATTGACTTGACATTGAATCCGTGTGTGTGTGTGTGACAAGCGTAGAGTAAACAACGTCTAGAATGGCGTCGACGTCGGGCAAAAGAGCAAAGCAAATGTGCAAAGCAAAATCCTCTGTGGGCATTATTAATTTTTTTGCTTTTTGGATTTTATTGCTGAATCAGACTGTGACTTATCAAACTCCGATTTTAATGCAAGTGATCTGGAAATCAAAAACGAAAGGAAGGTAGCTGTTTCTTTTCCAGAAAGTGCCTTTCAGAATATAAATAGTTAGACAAACATGATCTTCAATGCACTTACTAGACACTGTTTGTATTTGAAGCATTTTAATGTTTTCCTGTGTTTTCCTTGTTTTCATTTGTATTTAGTACATTCAGTTCTTACACTTACTAAATACTAGGGGGCTTTGCCCCTTGCTCACTTCGCTCTTCAACCCCTTCCCCCCCCCGCTCGCGGCTGAAAGCACCCCAAGGTGACACATCTGCTCCTCCAAAACCTACGCTTAAACGGTGATAACATTGGGAAACAGTTGGGTTTTTTTACCTCCTCTTTGCTCGATCAGCTACTGGTTTGCTGCTGCTTACGTTCCGCACGATCGGCATTTCAAACGTTTAAAAGCCTGTACAATTGGCTCCAGCAGACCCCCGTGACCCTGTAGTTAGGATATAGCGGGTTGGATAATGGATGGATGGATGGAAGCCTGTACAGCACTTGTCGTTTTGTCCTCAAACACTATGCAATCTCTTTTTGCTGTTCCGTTATTTCACTGAGTAATATTTTCCATTTGTTTCTGCTAATGTGATCTTTTCACTCATTTTTTTGGAGACTTTCGAATTTTCCTACTTCCATTATCTCTAACCTGCACTGCATGTGTATCACAGGACTTGCTTACAAAGGTTGTAAGTATGACGTGACGTGCCTGTCTCACGGGATGTGAAAGTGTCTCTCTTCAAAAGTGTCTCTCTGTCTCCCTTCCAAAGATCACATCACGTCGCCGGAAAAAAGTCTCGTCCGATGATTAATACATTCAGTTCAGATAAGCCTTTCCAACTTATCTTTTGCCACTGGTTGATACTTTTTCATTATATTTCCTCTTTTTTTGCCAAAAGTGTTATTTGCTGTATTTCCATATTTTGGTTTATATGTTAACATAGTTTTTGGAAGACAAATGTGACGAGCAGAAGATATCATCAAATTCTACTCCAGGATTTGCAATATTTTATAATCAGGATTTTTGGATTTGCTACTTTTTCCATTATAGTTGTTGGTGCATTTGCAGGTTTTAAAAAATATATATGACAGAAATTTGTGATGAGCCAAAAATCAATTTTGCAGCATTTTCTCACTGTGACTTACGTGAGAGTCATTTTCTTTCTTCCTGTGTACTTTAGTTTTTCGAGTTAATTACAAAATTCTCTGCAATATTCAAAATGTTCAATTACTGTGTTTTATGTTTAGGGCCTGGTTTGAATGTCTGACATGTTTTGTGTACTGAAGCAAAGGGATGATAAAGATATTTTGAGAGGTTTCAAGAAATGCAAAATTGAAACATTGTTGATAAATGAATATACCGGGGAGATGAAACTGTGTGGCACAATCTTAAACGCTAAAAATAACTCATGGAAAAGAAACATTTTTCCCAAAAAGGACAATGTATGCGTTGTTACACCCTGAGCAAGAAGCTGTAGAGCAGTAAACAATTTACAAAATGGTTTTATTGTTCCATCCAATTGTCCTATCGGTGCCACAGGGCTGGCTCTCACTTTTCTGCTGCCCTATGCAAAAGTAAAAATGAGTCTTGAAAGTAATTGCTACACACGTAAAGCGGTGAGGTATAGTAGTCCATTCTGAGGTTTTGCACATTGAATGGTGGTGGGGAGGATGAATGGTCACGGACCCCCAGAACACCACTGCTGATTACAGTTAACTGATTTCCATTCTCAGTGACCACCTAGTTTGCCTATATGGTAGAGATGGCATTGTGGCACCAGATTTTTCTTTGTGGTGAAAAAGGATGGTGTGTTGCACATCTGTAGTGATTATAGATTTAATTATTAAAATCAATTATAGTCCTTTTTCATTATCTGTGGGGGGGTTACATGCCTGAAAAATGTCACAGATATGGAAGTCATGGTTACTGAAGCATTGGTCCCATGGGAAAAATTAGGTTAGATTGGGCTGCAGGGAGGACCAGCTTTAACCTATGAAACTTGGTAATGACCCTTCTGCAGGTCTACCTCCGGAAACCTAGTTACGATTTTTACTACCTCTGTAGTCAAGTTTGGTCATCTCCTGGCCTCCACATCAAAGACCATGAGCAACCGCAACAGGGCTGATCAAAGGATATCAGTAAATCATCCTAATGGTAGTAGCGACATTTATTGTATATAAACGACTTCATCAATGGTTTACCCATGACTCTCAGTACGAGGTTAGACACACACTGAGATCCATCATAGTCATCATAGACTTGTTATTGCTCAGTCTCACATTTTACTGCTGCACAATAGGTCTCTCTGAATTGTTTTGTTTCTGGTTGCACATGGCCACAAATAGGTGTGAATAAACCACAAGTGCTTTGAAATGGGTTACTCTTTTATAATAGCAGATAAGCAAGTTCACAGGAGCACAGGATTTACAGATAAAGTGAAGAGAGTTCTGCTCAAGTTCAATTGTTGTCTCATCAGACCAGAAAATCTTTTCCTTTATGCTTTCAAGGTCTTGAAAACTGTCATATGCCTTGTGGTGTTCGTCTAGCCACCATCAATGACTGTTTGATGGAGTGTTACTGAGATGGTTCTCCCATGTCAGCAAAGGCCTTCTAAAGCTCTGTTAAAATGACCATTAGGTTCTTGCTCACCTCCCTGTTGCACCTCCCAGTTTGACTGGACAGTCAACTCTAGGGAGAGACCTGGAGGTTCCAAACTTTGGTCAAACTTTAGTTTAGGTATCCATTATAAGCAGCTATTAATATTTTAAATTTCATAAAACATATTATAAGACTTTAAGGCAATATAAAGTGATGAAACATGAAAATAACTTATTTCATGAGTTTATTATTTAAAAGATTATTTATTATTGTTAATACAAGGGGGATTCAAGCTAAAGTTAGAATCGAACCAACCTTAACAAAACTGATCATGTCATTTCTAAATGTCATCTCCATCCTTCTCGATGCACTTGTGTCACCTGCCTGTCCCAGATGCAGAATAAAAGATTTTTGTCTCAACCTCTCAGCCACTCATGCACTGCTTTCTTCACGTCGTCATCTGTCTTGAATCGATGACCAACCAGATGTTTTCTTAGCCGTACAAAAAGGTGGAAATCACACGGTGCCAAATCTGGCGCATGAGGAGGATGTGGCGATACCTCAAACTTCAGTTTCTCCAGACAAGCCTCTGTGTTCTTAGTTGTGTGTGCCATTGTCTTGCAGCGAAAGGACTCCTCGAGACAGCCGTCCCCTGTCTTTAAATCGAATAGCAGGCTTCACATTGGTCTCCAGAAAGTCACGGTAACTTTCACTAGTGACTGTGGTACCCCTCTGCATGCAGTGTTTGACGATAACTCGGGTGCACAAGATCAAACCTTTTACTCTGCTGGAATCCAGGCACTGCCAGGCAGGTTGGCACAAGTGCATTGAGAAGGGTGGAGATGACATTGAGAAACGACATGATCAGTTTTGTTAAGGTTAATTCTATTTTCTGATAAATCCCATTTTATAACTTTAGCTTGACTCCACTTCATAGCAGTAAGAATAGACTGTTAGTAGCTGGTTTATAATGGACATCTTAACAAAAATTTGATCCAAACTTCTACTATTTTTTTTTTTGTTCTTTATTTCGCCTTATACAATTTCTCATATTAGGAATTTTTTAGTTTTCGCATACCCCTTGGGGTCAGACATTGTACAGCGGCCCTGGAGCAATTGCAGGTTAAGGGCCTTGCTCAAGGGCCCAGCAGAGTAGGATCTCTTTTGGCAGTGACGGGGACCTTCAGGATACCAGCGCAGATCCTTAGCCTCAGAGCCACCACTCTGCCCATTTCTATACTATTTCACAGCCATTGAAGCCAATTTGCTCCTGTAGACACACAACGCTTTAAAAATGGTTTTGTAACCTCGCCCTGATCTGTGCCTCACCACAATTTGTTCACAGAGGTCTACCGAAAGTTCCTTGGACTTCATGGCTTGCTTTTCTGTCCCGATATGAAGTGTGAATTGTGGGATCTTCTACACACAGGTACACGTGTGCCTTTGTAAATGATGTCCAATCAATTCACTGTGCCGTAGGTGGACTCCATACAAGTCCTAGATACAGTACATCTCAATGAGAATAAATGTAAAGAGGATGGAGCTGAACACAATTTAGAGTACCACTGCAAAGGGTCCAAATACTTTGCGACCACCAGGGGGCTCCAGCCGCCCCAAACACACCAGACACAGGGACAAGTGTTGCACAGCACACATTTATGTTAGTGTGGGAAACGTTCCCCAAGTTTCCCACACCTGCAGCACAGCACACAGTTCTCAGTATACACACAGCACATCACATCCCTTGGCTTCACTTCTCTTCCTCTTTCCATTTCCAATCCTCCACGCAAGTGTTGTCCTCCTCCTTCCGACTCCAGCTCCTGGAATGAAGGCAGACGGGCGCTTTTTATGATGTACCTGAGAGTACACCAGGTGGCTTGTTAGTGGGATCCTGAAGCCCTCCCAGGTGTGGCAGTAGCCCAACAAAATAGGGTTCTCTAGCTCCTGCAGCACCCACTGGCAGCACCCCTGGAACCCAACAGGGTTGAGCCAACAAATACTAAATCCCATGTAGCCCTCTGGGAATCCGAGGTGCAAATGCACCAGCTCTGGGTAGAGCCCTTCAGAAGCCTTCTCCCCCTGTCATTCCTTTACAGAGCATGACTGCCGAGTTAATGGTGCCCACCGTCATCCGTCACAACTTCGAATCAAAAACTGAAGTCTTTCATTTGTAGGTTTTTCTAAAAACATGTTTTCACTTTCTCATTATGGATTTTTGAGTGTAAATTGATAGGAAAATATCATTCTATTTCAAATTAAATCTACAATGCAACAGTGTGTGCAGAAAGTGAAGGGGTCTGAATACTCTTTAAATCCACTGCATTTTGTGAGGTTTGGGGATCACCATTTGTAACAAACATAATATAACTCAGAAATCTGCTTAATTCAGTTCAGTGCTGCAGGCTAAGGCCCACCTCAGCTGCATCAGGAGTTAGATAGAAAGCCATTCTGGATGGAAATTGAGTCCATCTCATCACTAGATTGTCTCTTAAATATATTGCTTCATTATACTTTCATGCTGACTGGTAGGAAATAAGGCCCCTTGCTGTGCTATTTTTGGGTAAAAAGTAGGACAAAGCTTAATGACATATCAATATACAGGAAACCTGCTGACAGATAAAACAGAGATGAAGAGATTAGTGTGCAGCAAGAGGTGGGGGCACACCCCAGAAGTAAGCCCTAGCTCAGAATTTCTTTACCATTACAGCTTGGAAAGAATCTTTTTCTTTCATCTTTTTCTCATTCTCGTCATTGGGGCAATGTACAGGGCCAATTAAAAAAGACAAATGTAACTTTAGGTTAAGAACTGCTGAATACAAATCAAGCCACATTATACGTGGACTGTAGGTGACACAAGCAAGGCAGCCTTCCGAGGTCCTGTGTGCAGTCCTCGTCACCATCGCTTATCCCTTCTGTCTGTGCTTCTCTGTGTGAAGAGAAACTTCCTAATGTTTGTTTGAAATTTACCCTTAACAAGTTACCAACTGTGTCCCCGTGTTCAAGATGAACTCATTTTAAAGTCTCAGTCTCGTTCCACTTCATAATTTTAAACACTTCAGTCAAATCTACTCATCCTCAGTTTTGCTAAAACTGAAAAGGCTCATCTCTTTCACTCTTTCCTCATAACTCATCCCAAAAAGTCGTAGACTCAGCCTAGTCGCTCTTCTCTGGACTTTTCCCAACACCTTTATGACATTGCATTACTATTGTGAAGTATGTGTTATGGATGTGCTAGAGTGCATTTTCAGTGATATACTGTAACATGGGGTCATCGGGTGTTTCACTCTTTCAACATTAGATGCCCAGGCAACCCAGCTGGAGTAATTCAGGCCCTGACTTCCATCACAGCAGCAATTGACCACACATCTGCTCTCTTAATCCAAATTCACCTGATGGCCCACTCTGTTCTGCTCTGATGGCTTTCTTCTTCACATCCCAAGTGATGCCCAGCAGCATTAGAGCTTTGCACTGTGAGTGCGCTGAAAATCCCTGACAGCCTACCTAGAATATGGGAAACGAAGAACAACAAAAGACACCGCAAGAGTAAAGGACCTGTCCTGCTGAGATGGGCTGAGGGAGTTAATCCTCTTTAGTTATTTTTTTTTAATCAGAAACTTTGTTAAACAAAATCTGCCCAGTTTCCCTCACCTCCCGCCTACCTTTATTCTGGAAGAAATATTGATCAGTCTTTTTGGTTTTTCTAATTTTATTGATTTTGTTGTAATCATTCCATTCAAATAGATAAATTTTGTACAAGAAAATAGGATTGAAAACAAATCAACCCCCACCCATGAGAAAGAGAGCATGGCCAACGGACTAAAACTTAAAAATAGTAAAAATGAATAAATTGATGAGTTTATTAGGCAGATACAGATAAACGGAGAAGACAAAGAAATGGGAAGAGAGTTTACTTCCTCAGTGCTTTAAGAGCTTATTCTAAAATATTATTGATTTTATTGATCAGTCTTGAGGACTCAGACAGCATTTCTGTAATATATAAAACTATTTTACAGTCCCTCCATTTCAAAGATCCAAGAGGACAATGAGAAAAGGATCTCTCACTCAACATCTCAGAAAAGGCATGGAAGGGAGCCATGCACAGAATTCACTTGAGCTCCATATGCACAAAACATACAATTATTCAACTCAAAACCATCTATCGAGCGCGTCTCTCTCATTTAAAATTGTCCGAAATGTTTCCAGGGCAAGATCCAACCTGCAAACGTTGCAATCGAGCTCCAGCCTCACTGGGCCACATGTTTTGGGCCTACACCAAATTAACACCATTCTTTACAAAAAAATTTAAGTGCCTTTCAGACAGCCTTGGTGTCACAATCCCTCCTAACCCATTAACAGTTGTGTTTGGTGTTCTTCCAGATGGGTTTAAAGTGGAGAAGGACAAACAAACTGTAATGGCCTTCACTACACTATTGGCACGCAGACTTATCTTGCTCAACTGGAAGAATCCTAACTCACCTTTTTTAAGTCAGCGGGTAACTGATGTTATATACTATCTGAAACTGGAAAAAATCAAATTCTCACTTAGAGGATCTGTACAAAACTTTTTCAAAACCTGTCAGGATCTGATAAATAACATTTTATAATAAACATTTAAATTGGGGAAGTGGATTTTCTCCCATCTTTTTCTATTCTATTTTTATTTATTTATGTATTTACATATTTTCACTATTATTAAAGTGCTACTCTGCTAACCTAGCTCTCTTTCTCATGGGTTGGGGGTTGATTTGTTTCAAACCAGTTTTGTTAAACTTGACTTGCATGTATGGAATGTTTTTTGATTTTAATAAAATAAAATATTAATAATAAAAAAATAGAATAAAAAAATAAACTGCTGTACCTCTTAGCAGACAAAGCTGTATGGTGATAGAAATTAAAATGGATTTTTAGGAGTCAGGTGGAGAACGCTCTTGCTTGTTGCAAAGAGAAATTTCCATCCATCCATCTATTTTCCAACCCGCTAAATCCAAACACAGGGTCACAGGGGTCTGCTGGAGCCAATCCCAGCCAACACAGGGACCAATCCTGGGCAGGGTGCCAACCCACCGCAGGGCATACACAAACACACCCAACATACACTAGGGCCAATTTCAAATCTCCAATCCACCTAACCTGCATGTCTTTGGACTGTGGGAGGAAACCGGAGCGCCCGGATATGCAAACTCCATGCAGGGAGGACCCGGGAAGTGAACCCGGGTCTCCTAACTGCGAGGCAGCAGCGCTACCACTGCACCACCCCGCAAAGAGAAATTTCTGCAACTTAATTTCAGCAAAACCAAAGAATTGCTTGTTGAATTTTGCCATGCCAAAGAACCTCAATGTCCAGACACTATTCAGGGAGTGGATGTGAAGGTGGTGCACTTTTACAAGCTCTTGGGGGTCTACAGTAATGACAGGCTGGACTGTTGTGGTAACACAGAGGAGCTACAGAAGAAAGGAGACTGTGCTCCCTTAATGTGGGTAGTCACATCTTTTACATTTCTACAAGTCTGTGATGGCCAGTGTGTGGTGTGCTTCCTCAGTAACATCACGTCAATAGAGACCCACTGAATCAATAAACTGATTAAGAAGACAGGCTCGGTTATGGGACCCACTCTCAACTCTCTAGAGATAGTAGTGGAGGAGAGAAATTTGACGACCGTCATGAAAAATGCTGCACATCCTCTCTCTGACGCAGTAAAATGGAAGACTTTCAGCCAATGAATTATTCAGCCAAAGTGTATCTCACAAGGATGTTTTTCGAGTCTACTGCTGTGTGTCGCTTCCCAGCATAACACCAAAATTATTAAATGGGGCACAATACCACCATCTGGGGGTGATGAGTCAACATACAAGAAGGAGGTGGCTGGCCTTGTGAAGTGGTGTCAGGACAGTAAGCTCTTTCTTAACACCAGCAAAATGAAAGAGATGATTATTGACACACAGAGGAAGAGAGGTCAGAACCCACCAGGTTCAGGAGAGACTGGCCATATTTCAATTTCTTGGCATTAACATCTCTGAGGATCTCACTTGGACCGACAACATCACAGACCTGACGGGGAATTACAGCAGTGTTTGTATCTTCTGAGAAGGCTGAGGAAGTTTGGCCTGCCAAGTCACTATCCTCAGTGACTTCTACAGATGCACAATTGAGAGGATCTTCACCTACTCCATCACAGTCTGGTTTGGGAACAGTGCAGCACGGGACCGCAAGGCTCAACAGTGGGCGGAAAAATCGCCGTAAAATACCATTGGAACAGAACTCCCTGCACTGCAGGACATCTATAACATCAGAGTTCTCAGGAGGGCCCATAATATTATTAAGGACACAACCCACCCACAACATGAACTGTTCAAACTGCTGCCACCAGTGAGACGCTACAAGAGCATAGCAGTGAGAACAACAAGGCTGACAGACAGTTTTCTCCATTATGCCATTAGGCTTGTAAAGAGAACCTACCCACTGTCCCTCAACTCGTTTCTGGAGGACGGAAGGCCATCTTGAGACCTTAGGCCTGCAGAGCTTACATTGACTCATTTATCTGTTTGCACTTGCACTCGTACTTCTGTTTGATTGTTACATTTCTTTAATTAACAACAAGACTCAAAATAAAAAAAAAAAATTGGGCATAGAACTCGGAAAAATCAGACATGCACTTCATAAAGGACTGACTCAACAGGCCAAACCACATCACCACAGGCGACCTGGACCCAAACTCAGCTGCTCTGCCGAGGTCCAGAATGGGAAAAAGACTTTTAATTAACAAAATGTTACCAAAATGCAGAGTGCAAAACTCTAAAACCTCTGGTCTGAATACAAAACAAAATACAGATCCAAATATTTTTAACAAAAAACAATTACAAAGTTTAAGCCAGAAAAGCAAGGCAAGAACAAAAAGGAGCAAAAACAATTTTTATCTTCTTTCATTTTTTCGTAAAGGAAAAACCTAAAATCAAATAAGTGTAAAACACAAAAAGACAATGCGGGTCAAATGCAGAAAATCCAAACATCCATCCGTTATCCAACCCGCTATATCCTAACGACAGGGTCACAGTGGTCTGCTGGAGCCAATCCCAGCCAACACTGGGTGCAAGGCAGGAAACAAACCCAGGGCAGGGTGCCAGCCCACCACAGGGCGCGCACACACACACCAAGCACACACTAGGAACAATTTAGAATCGCCAATCCACCTAACCTGCATGTGTTTGAACCCACGCAGACACTGGGAGAACATGCAAACTCCATGCAGGGAGGACCCGGGAAGCAAACCAGGGTCTCCTAACTGCGAGGCAGCAGCGCTACCACTGCGCCACAGTGCCGCCCAAAATCCAAACAAGAATCACAAAATACATAAAAACAAAAACAGGAAAGCCATGTCCATGCTGCTATATTTTTATTTAAAAACTGTTATTCAAATGAAATTTTCAAAATGAAATTTGAAATTGATCTCCATCTACTTTAATGTTTTCACATCGTCTACACTAAAATGACTCCAAACGCTTCTGATGTAGCTGTTTGTCTACACTGGGCACACACGCATCGGCGGAAAAATCCTTGAAGACATGTGAACGTGGCCTGAATCACAACTGCAATGCTGAAGCTGTTGATCCCTCCCAAGCTTCAGCTTAAATACTTCTGAGGCTGGCCAGTACCCCAGCTGCCTATTTTTGGGGCCCCACCTCATTAGGTTCCACATACATTAGGCAGGACAGAACACATGGAGCACTGAGACATAATACAAAATTGAAAAATAATTAAATTTAAATTAATTTAAAAGATTAAATAAACAAGGCATAAATATGAACCAGGCAACAACTCTGGCTGTACTATGACAGGGACCTTGTGACTACCTCAGGACATTATTGCACACTGTTTCACGGCACCATCTTTGCTGTCTTTTCAATGCAGCTATCATCAGGTGCATTTATTTTACTTCTCACATTTCAATTTTTATTTCATTATGGATTTAGATGAACCTCCTAGAATTTCATCTTTGAGTACTGTACAGGTTTTTAAATTGACCTCTTGTTTTATTCTAGTTATAGAGTCTATAACTTATATGTACTCCAAATCGGTTGGAAAATCGAGAGTACACTTTATGAGAAGGATTTAGGAGTCATAGTGGGCTTTAAGCTATCGACTTCCCGACAGTGTTCAGAAGTCATTAAGAAGGCTAACAGAATGTCATGTTATATAGCGCCTTGATGTGTGGAGTACAAGTCACAGGAGGTTCTGCTCAAGCTTTATAACACACTGGTGAGGCCTCATCTGGAGTACTGGGTGCAGTTTTGGTCTCCAGGCTACAAAAAGGACAAAGCAGCGCTAGAGAAGGTCCAGAGAAGAGCGACTAGGCTGAGTCCAGGGCTACAGGGGATGAATTATGAGGAAAGATTAAAAGAGCTGAGCCTTTACAGTTTAAGCAAAAGAAGATTAAGAGGTGACATGACTGAATTGTTTAAAATTATGAAGGGAATTAGTCCAGTGGATCGAGACTTGTATTTTAAAATGAGTTCATCAAGAACACGGGGACACAGTTGGAAACTTGTTAAGCAGAAATTTCGCATAAACATTGGGAAGTTTTTCTTTACACAAAGAACGATAGACACTTGGAAAAAGCTAGCAAGTAGTGTGGTAGACAGTAAGACATTAGGGACTTTCAAAACTCTACGTGATTTTTTTTGGAAGAAATAAGTAGATAGGACTGGTGAGCTTTGTTGGGCTGAATGGCCTGTTCTCGTCTAGATTGTTCTAATGTTCTAACTCGTTTATGATTTAATAAGATAAAGATCACCTAAAAACAAGACAATTATCCCCTGATTACTTGGCTCACAACAGAAATCAAGAGTTGGCACAAAGCTATGTTTATCATGCAAGAATATGAAAAAGTAGATTTAACTGACGAAATTCAGCAAAACGTTTCTTGCAGCAAATTTGCTGGGTTCACTGTTGACCTTGTTTGCTGAACTTTTACCCTGAAATTTAGCTGTACAGCTAGCTTAGGCAAACATTTTTCCCAGCGGCCCATGATGCTTTGCAACCCCAGTGTGAACTACCTGTAGTAGCCATGTTGGATGGAGATGTCATTCCCCAATCTGTTCTATTTGCACGATTTTCATACCGTAAGCATACTCCACCTCTCACTTTACGGTGCTGCCCAATCTGCTTCGCAAATGCGTAAATAATGTAATGGTGTATATACAGTATACATGTGATGTCATCACCAGATCTGTACTCCAACTAGAAAGATTGCAGTTTTTTCATTTGAGGGTTACATTACCTGAATATAAAGGAGAATGTTAGGAAAATACTGTCATTCTACACAAATGTATTTTTTGTTGTAAGGATGTTGTGCTCCTCACTATGAAGCGCAGATTGGGTAATGACAGCGACAGTCCCCCGCCGGAGTATGTAACACTGATCCCTTGCATCACAGGTTCCGTGAGTGTCGTACTGGTGGGAGCTTGGGAGACACAGAGAAATCAAGGACTCACAGTATTGCCGACTCAGAAGGGAGCCACGGTGGTCTAGTGTAACTGTATATATAGTGTATCTGCCTCACAGATCAGGTCATATTTTTTGCCGACAATAACCAGTCCAATATAAGAGGGAGATGCTTCCCTAGCCCTCCAGGACACTTAAAGGACCATTGCTCTATCATAATCAATTCAAAGCTAGGTCAGCTTCTCCATCCTCTTTGACTTTTAGCCGGGTTCGCTTCCACATTTTCCCAAACTTGATTAAACGCAAACTGCAGGATTCGCTTATCACTATGAAGCAGGTAACAGCTAAACTCATGTCAATATCGTTACAACTTTGAAAATTGTGTTTTGTTCAGCACATCACTTTCTCTGTATGATTTTCTATGATTTTAACCGTAAAGCATACAGGACCATGTGAACAAAAGAGCAAAATCTTTAGTCTGTTTTCCACACTTGTAAGGTGCTACTTAAAATGAAGAGTGATGAACTGATGGATTGACTGATTTTTGTCATTTGTTGATTGATAGCTTAAGTGGATACTAATAATTAATAGTAATTCTATAGCGCTTTTCATACTGCTCAAAGTATTTTATGTAGTGAGTGGGGAGCCATTTTAACCAACACTAATGTGTAGTATCCACCTGGATGATGCGATGGCAGCCATCTTTGCGCCAGCACGCTCACCAGACATTAGCTGTTAGGTGGTGAAGGGTTGAGAGAAGCAGTCAGTTAGAGACAGGGAATGATCAGGGGGTAAAGAATGAGGGGATCACATTGGTGTAGTGGTTGGTGGGGCCTGTTCTCATGGCACCACCAAGAAGAAGGTCTTAGGAGGTTCCTTGGCAGCTTTATAATTCAACTCCAAGTCTTCTTTGCAGGGTGGATCCCCAATGATCCCCGCAACCTTGTAATGAAGTAAGCAGGTTCAGAAAACGGTTGAATTAAAAGATTTATTGAATGCCTGATTAAGGTAAATAAACAGAGTTAAAACTGTGTTAATAACTCAGGTTTGCAAATTAGCCTTTTCAGGAGACTTCAGCCATGACAAACTTTAGTCTATAAACACAGGTCTCTGTCTCTGTGTCAGCTTTGCACATGGAGACTCTTCAGTTTCTTCTCATTCTTCTTTGCAAAGCTGCTAAGCTCTATCAGGTGTCATAACGAACAGCCTTTTTCATGTTCATCCACAAATTCCCCATTAGACTGATCTGTATTTTGACTCATCCACCGCAGGACATTCATATTTCTGTTTTTAAGTTATTTCTGCGTAGCTTTGTTTTGAGGCTTGGAGTTTTTGTCTTATGTCACACACGTGCGATTAGGAGGCAGCTAAAAGGCTTAAGTAACGGTAATACTATGCCAGACCAGGGGGTGGCGGAGTGTGCTGACTGTCTCTCTCAGTCTCTTGCAGACCATTCCTGGGAAATTCCATCCAGTTTCGGCGCCACTGATGACGTCACCTCCGGCCCCGAAGATGTCACTTCCGGTTCTGGCTCCACTGATGATGTAACTTCCGGTCCCAAAGACGTCACTCCCGGTGTCAGCATGGATGACCTCACTTCCTATTCCAGCCCTTAAAACCACCATCTTACCTCCACTTAATCAGTTCTGTTTTGGACTCTGTTGTGTAAACAACCTTTGTGACGGTCTGTAGTTTTTTTGTTACACTTAGTAGAAAACAAATCTTCACTCGAGGTGCAGGTTTATTGCAGACTCCATCAGGTTTTTCCACCAGGATTTCCCCATATTTTGTTGAATTCATTTTACCCTCACAAGCCTTCCATGGCCTGCTGCAGAGAAGTCTCCGAAGAACCTGATGCTGCCAACATCATGCTTCATGGAGGGGATGGTGTGTTTTTGATAATGTGCTGTGTCAGACCATAGAACCTTTGTTCAGTTGACCATGTGCCTTCTGGCCAACTCTAGCTAAGATGTCCTGTGTGTTTTTCCTATTGTTTGCTACTTTCTTATTAAGCTGTGACAGGTGAGACACTTAGGCAATAGTTGTTTTCAGCACAGTCTCTCCAATCGTAGTCACTGTCACTTGTAACTCCCTCAGATTTCTCAGCGGTCTCTTGGTAGCCTTCCTCTCTCATCTTCTTCTTGTAGACGGCCTGCTCTAGCAGATTTACACCTTTGCCACCTTTCAATTTCTTCTTGGCTGATTTAACTGGATATTCAGTGACTTGGATATTTTCTTGTCTCTATCCCCCGACTTGCACTTTTCACTCACATTTTCAAGGAACTGTTTGAAGTGTTCTTTTCTTGCCATTGTTTCTTTGACCACAACTTTGGTTTTGTGCTTTTGGCTTTGATTATCAGCCCTGCCTGTCTCTCTAGTTATCCTGCTCTATCGATTTTACATGCTGCTGTAAGTTTTGTTTAATCTCACAATCTTTTCTCACTCCACTTGACTTCTGTCTGCTATGTGCCTTCTGGTAAACTCTAGCCCAGATGTCATTTGTGTTTATTTTTAACAGTGGCTTTCTCTTTGTCACTCTCCCAAAAAGCTCTGAGTGGTGAAGACCCCGGGCAACAGTTGTTATTTGCACAGTCCCTCCAGATTCATCCACTGTAGCTTCTCAGTAATTTATGAATGTCTTCTCTCCCTCACCTTCTTCTTGCACAGTCATTTTTGTGCTCTAGCAGACTTCCACCTGTGCCATACTCTTTCCATTTCTTCATGATTGATATTCAGTCACTTGGATAGCTTCCTGTCATCATCCCCTGACTTGACCTTTTCAAACCCATTTTCACGGAGTTCCTTGGAGTGTTCTTTGGTCTTCATTATGTAAGTCAGTCCACCATACTGACTCACCACAAGATGGCCCTTCTGCATTCCAGTGCATTGATATGTCAATCAACTGAAAACCCAGACTGGTAACGTCCATTGAACTAATTCTGGAACTTCTGAAGCCAGCGGGCTGCACCAGTAAGAATTTAAAGTTGTCACATTAAAGGCGGTGAATACTTATGAGATCAATTACTTTGTCTTTTATATTTGTAATTCATTCAGACCAGTCGAAAAAGCCAAAAGAAATCCATTGTGATTCAAATTGGTGTAACAATAAAATGTGAAAATATCCCAGGTGGTGAATACTTTTTATTGGCTCTGTATATGACATAATGTTTAATAGACTGATTGCTATAATTAAATAGAGTTATATCATTTAAATGTGTGGCAGTAATGTGGTTATCTAAATTTGCTTTCATAATGTCATAATGTCTTTAGAAGGTGCAATAGAAAATAATTATTGAGTGATCCTCTTAGTTATATAATTGTAAGATGTAATGCTAGTTTTTAAAGTTCTTAAAACTTTTACAAAGGTGTTATATGACCAACTGACTGAAAAGCTTACATTAACATTTACAGCTGAAAGATTTCTGGTGAGAGGCCTTAAGCCTGAAAGTCTTGTCATGCTGAACAGAAGTGAAGTGCATTCTGGGAAAACCATAAAGCAAAGGAAGATTCAGAGTATTTTACAAGGTTAAAAAAGTGAAACAGTACCTCACAATGTTTTGCACAGCCAGCCAGTTTGCATCATTGAGTAGCTTTTGATTCCTGTGGGATTGAACCTTGACCTTGTATGATAATGATTTAGGAATATTCTGTGTCCATCCTGGTAGCAAAAAGAAAACCAGGTGTGTGCACCTACCTTGGGCACATGGGGTAGAGGACCATGACTACCTTTTCTTTGAATATATTCAAGAGGAGCTCTCTCTTAGATCAGTTGGTGTTTGTTGTGAAAATGGAGGTTTCATTCAATTGCTGACAGAGACGCTTGTAAGGAATCTTCCTCTATCTGCTAACAACTGAAAACAGACACTTGAAGAGGAGCCTTAGATACTTTGATGGAGGTTTCTGTCTGAAGCTGTTTAGCTGATGGACACTTGGAAAAGAGCTCTCTCTCCCTCTGTCTAGAAATCTTTGTGTTTTCATTTTTTTGATTAAAGATATAAAACTGGGGTGGCACAGTGGCGCAGTGGGTAGCGCTGCTGCCTCGCAGTTAGGAGACCCGTGTTTGCTTCCCGGGTCCTCCCTGCGTGGTGTTTGCATGTTCTCCCCGTTCTCCTGCGTGGGTTTCCTCAGGATGCTCCGGTTTCCTCCCATTGTCCAAAGACATGCAGGTTAGGTGCATTGACGTTCCTAAATTGTCCCTAGTGTGTGCTTGATGTGTGGGTGTGTGTGTGTGTACATGCCCTGCAGTGGGCTGGCGCCCTGCCCAGGGATTTGTTTCCTGCCTTGCGCCCTGTGTTGGCTGGGATTGGCTCCAGCAGACCCCCGTGACCCTGTAGTTAGGATATAGCGGGTTGGATAATGGATGGATGGATGGAAGATATAAAACTTACACCGAAAGTAAAGAAGCCATTTGTGACTGAATGAAAACTGCATGGACCCACCAGGTTGCATAATTCTTTGTATTGCTTATATTTTCTGCTATTGGTTATTATGCAAATAAATATGACTTTTATGAAAGTCTCTCATTGACTGCTACTAGATTTGAGGTGCGCTGGATTGATCATTTCTTGTCGAGCTGTGGTCCCTTAAGGCCACAGGGGATGCTCTTGTGAAGTCCCCTAATGTTGAGATGAAGTAAAGCAGTGAATGTAAAACAGCCCCAGTCAGTGAGCGGCCTGACATTAGAGGTCCCACGTGTTGGATACGAAGGGTACGATATGGACATTGAGACAGATAAGAGCTTATAGGTAAGAGTTTTAACATTTTTTCCAATCCCAAAATAAAAAGAGTTCAAGCTGTTAGTAGGTACAGTACCTTTCGTGTATGGTGCCTCTAATAACACGATAAAACATCCGATTTATCAGTAATTCTGCAAAGGGGCAGCACAGGGGTTTGAGTCCTCAATTCTAATCCTAGCCTGGTTCTCCACTCACATCCCAAGCTCCTATACAGTGTCATTCAAGCCAAACCCTTATTAAGGGTGAGTTTCTAGTTTCTTTTGGGATACACAGGATCGTGACTCACCATTGTAATAAATGGGAAAGGGCTGCATACGGTTTGTGTCTTGTGATGGGTTGATTGACTGTCAGGGGTGATTCTTCAAGACAAGGGGGGGACTGGGTCTCCAAAACACTAAGAAAGGCAAGATTGGGCCACGAGAAAAAGAAGAAAGCACTACATTAAGGAAGCACAAAGGACCTGACAGTAGTATCTTAACATTAAATCAGAGCAGGAGAAAGGAATAAGTCACAAAACCTAGCACTAAACACATAGTATAGTCAGTCATTTTTTTCTAACCCGTTTAGTCCTTAACAGGGTTGCAGAGAGTTCTGGAGCCAATCCCAGCTAGCACAGAGTACAAGGCAGGAACAAACCCTAGACAGAGTGCCAGTCCATAGCAGGACAAACACACAAACACCCTCCCAAACCACATACTAGGACCAATTTAGCATCGCCAGTCCACCTAACCTGCATGTCTTTGGATGGTGGGAGGAAACCAGAAACATGGGGAGAACATACCCAGGATGCAAGTGCCACTTACTGTGAGGCAGCAGGGTTACCACTGTGCCACCATGCCGCCCGAACAGTATAGTGCCTTTCATAAATAGCACTAGCAGTACTGTACACAACTCCAACAAAATCACTATCTTATAATCTGGCAGGAATAAAACCAAATCTAAAGAGGGGTATGTCCCCAAGTTATGTTGCAGTGGCCTTAGAGAAGTCATGGGCAATTTTTGAAATTGCAATAGTTAGGGAAAACCATCCATCCATCTATTATCCAACCCGCTATATCCCAACCACAGGGTCACGAGGGTCTGCTGGAGCCAATCCCAGCCAACACAGGGCGCAAGACAGGAAACAAACCCCGGGCAGGGCGCCAGCCCACCCCATGGCGTACACGCACACACACACTAGGGATAATTTAGGATCGCCAATGCATCTAACCTGCATGTCTTTGGACTGTGGGAGGAAACCCATGCAGACACGGGGAGAACATGCAAACTCCACGCAGGGAGGACCCGGGAAGTGAACCCGGCTCTCCTAACTGCGAGGCAGCAGCGCTACCCACTGCGCCACCCTTAGGGAAAACTGTTATGAATATATTTAGCCAAAATGGCTGATAAAACCCTTACAAAAATAAAATTCATTTAGAATTTGTTGTTTAAAAATGTTTTGCTTTTAACATGAATATACTTTTAAATATGTTCTGATATACTTTAAGGATAATTTGCAGTATACTGAAATCTATTGTGAAAATTGTACATTATTGCTGTTTTGTGTATTGCAATTTATTTTACAATATATTTTTCAATATATTTTAAAATAGTAGAATAAATATACTATACAATATATTTTTGGAGAATATAGACATTTCAGTATATTTTAATATATTTTTTATATATATATATATATATATATATATTTTATATATATTTTTATATATTTATATATTATATATAAATATATATATCTTTTTCGCATATTAATGTTCCACTAATAGAATATTTGCTTAAGAACAAGTGCTCTAATATTCCACATGTATTTGAACTGTCACACACGTGCGCATGGGAGGCAGCTAAAGGGCTTGAGTGAAGGCAGTTCTGAGGCATGCCGGGATGTGGTAGAGTGCACTGACTCTTTTTCTCCCTTTCCTGTAGACCATTACTGGGAGATTCCACCTGGCTCTCTTGATGTTACTTCCGGGACCGAGCCAATGGAAGTAGACCTTACCAGCTCCGGCCCCTGTGATGTCACGTCCGGGCTCGATCCGATGATTGAAGAACACGCGCCCGATCCTTATGACCTCACTTCCTGTCTTCCCCTTTAAAAGCCTGCCCTTTTTCCCTTTTCCCTCAGTCTTGTTTTGGACTCGTTTGTATGCACTTCAGTGCTGTGTATTTTCATAAAAGAACGACTTTGCAGCCAGGATACCAGATTATACAGGTGGCTGCCCCAAATCTTTATCTGAGTATGTCTCATTATTGTGACAGAACATAGGAAAGGTGCAATCTAAATATAAAGTATTATTACTGTTATTAATTAAAATTGTTTGCCCGACAGTTGATTTATTCACCTCGAGAAACTATTATTGAAGACATATACTTGTAACAAATTGTTAGCACTGTAACTTTTTTAAACATCCATCCATTAACCAACCCGCTACATCCTAACACAGGGTCACGGGGGTCTGCTGGAGCCAATCCCAGCCAACACAGGGCGCAAGGCAGGAAACAAACCCCGGGCAGGGTGCCAGCCCACCACAGACTTTTTTAAACAATTCTTCTTAATATGTCAGTCACCACCAGACTTACAGCACATTTCAGCTTGGGC
Source organism: Polypterus bichir lapradei (assembly GCA_026402145.1). NCBI lineage: Eukaryota > Metazoa > Chordata > Cladistia > Polypteriformes > Polypteridae > Polypterus > Polypterus bichir. Next base: position 30,966,267 of record JANRMT010062857.1, read on the forward strand.
TGCATCACATCCTACATGGGCTGACGCCAATAATTTGGGTTATTGGGAAGCCCGTGTTTAATTTTCTCCAGGTAAAAACAAAAGCCATAAATAATCTGCCAGAAACTGACAGCCAAAGACATCTTATATGCAATGTATTTATAAATATGCTTGTTAGAATATATTATGTAAAAAGTGTGTTTGATTATCAAATATAATCTTAAAATATATATTTGAACTACATGTATTTTATATTATATTACAAGGTATGTCCACATATTTTTCGGGTATATTGCATTATGTTTAATTTTCGTTTTACTTACTCAGACTTAGTTCCTTCTGTACTGGGCGGCATGCTGGGCACCTAGTGATGGCCATGGAGCTCGGTCAGCAGCAGCGGCCTCGGTTTCATCCCATGCCAAGATGATTACACGAAGGTCTTCGAGAAAGGTGCCAGGCTTACCTCAGTCACCCTTGTTTCTGTTTCCGATGCACTGCTGTCCACTGCATGGCGACTTTTGAGTTAAATGACAGTTTTCTCCCACAGTCCAAAGACCTACAGGTTATGTGAACTGGTGACAAGTGTGTGTTTGGTGTGCTTCTTGTGTGTGCAGGTGTGTGTTTGCCCTGCAATGGACTGGCAACCTGTCCAGGGTTTTTTCTTGCCTTGTGCCCTTTGGTAGCAGGGATGGGCTCCAATCCCCCCGACCGTGACCCTGGTCTGGATTAAGCAGGTTAGGAAATGACATGACAAGTGAAATTACAAGAGTGTTCAGTCAGGCATCGTCATCTATGGTGCCTCTGCCTGTGTGTTTACAGCGAGCATTTGAGAAAGTCACACGATATGGAGATCCAATTTAATTCAAAATAACACAGGAACTATGCTATCATAAATAATGGGGTCTTTCAGAATGAAAATATCAATACAGCAGGCAAAACTGTAATACACATGACCAAAAAGATCATTGAGCCAATCTTCATTTGATATAGAGTCTTTTACCATGCAAAGAGATACAATTATATAGGGTGGTCCAGATCTAATCATGCAATTTTCATTACGCTATAACTTATTAAGTTTATTACATAGAAAATCACCCGAAAAAATCCCGGACCATCGAGAACTGTGCGAACTGACGCCATGAAGAATTGTCTTTGCGCCGAACTGGAATCATCTCCACATAAATCAAAGTCATCCAGACGATCTGGATCTGCACAATTAGATCTGGACCACCCTGTAATAATACTTGCATTGACATGGTCTTTTTTTAACCTACTCAAAGTACTTTATATAATTGTTGGGGAGCCACTGTCCACATGTAGCACCCCCCTGGATGATAAGATGGCAGCTATTTACATGCCAGTAAGCTCACCACACTAAGGTGGTCAAGGGGTGAGAGAGATAGCTGATTAGAGGCAGGGGATGATTGGGTGGGGGGGCAGAATGACCAGCCCATGGAGGGCAATTTAGCCTGGACATCGGGATACACCCTGCTCTTTACAAAGGATGCACAGAGATCATTTATGACTGCAGAGAGTCTCATGTTTCATTCGAAGGTCAGCGCTATTTTTACAGGATGGTGCCCCCTATCACTGCACTGGGGAACTGGGATCCACATTCAGACCACAGGGTAAGCGCCCCCTGCTGGCCTCACCAGCACCTCAGCCTTTTCCTAGATGGTTTCCCATCCAAGTATTAGCCGGACCCAAACATGCTTAGTTTCAGGTGGACGACTTGTGCTGAAGTGCAGGCAGTATATGGCTGCAGCATACGTAGCAAAGAAGGAAAGACAATGATACAAAACAGCCTAAGAAAACAAGTTAATAACAAGATAAATATAAATAAATAAATTGCTTTCCATACTGAGCACCATTTTAACAAAGCAAACGATAATGATGTGTAAAGTAGCACAGGCTAGCAGAAAAAATGTAAGTCAGTCAGTCTCTTTTCTATCTAACATGTGCACCATCACAGCGAGGTAAACTACAAGAAGTTGAAAGTTCTTCTGATAGATCACAATACATAGAGCAGAGAATGGAATCCTTTTATCCTCCAAAAGTAAACCAATCTCAACCTATCCATGTTAGTCCAGTAGAAGATTGTATTATGGCTACAAAGAAATTCAATAAAGAACGCGACATTCTGGGATTCCATCAATCACCAGTATGGCCGCTCCACCCTTTCCATAAACACTTCTGGAGTCTCTTCTCTCTTGATGTGAACTGAAGCAATGACATCAAGAGCTAAGATTTAAAAAGAGGATCCAGGTGGCCTTCAGCTGCTCCCATTTCTAGAAAGATCTACAAAAATACAACTTTTTGAAAAGCCTCATGCCATGTACAGAACGTTTTGATTGCACAGATGATAAAGAAGTGTAACAGTAACACCCTCATCCTCATATGAGAGCATGGCTGGGCTCTAAATTATGCTAAAATGGGACAAAAAAAAATGAAAACAAGCAAACTCCTTGACCTTTTTTGGTATTAAAGAGCAGTAAAAGGTACCTGGTATGAAGAGAGACAAGATCACTGTGTGCCGCCCTCCTTTCAGTGTGAAGCAGCGGATGTTTCTGAACCAGTTGCGATGGGAAGACTGCAGATGTGCCCTAGATTTTTGAACTAAGATGTGCGCTTTTTTTTGTTTCCATTTGATGTAGCATGATGGGAAACCCCCAAAAACCAAAAGACCAATGGAAATAAAGGTCTGCTTTTTAATGTCTTCCCAGATCATTGGATAAAAGTGAAGTGACTCACGTCACTGGGGTGTGCATGTGAAAGCCTTCTGCTAATCTTGAAGATGGGTTCATAATGTTCAACGGCTTTCGAAGGATGTGTCATATGCAATTTGGGTAATTTTTCAGATTCATAAATCTTGATTGTACTAAAAAATATCTTACAGTACCTTCAGAAAGTATTCCAAGCCCTTCACGTTCTCACATTTGGTTATGTTGCAGCCTTGTACTAAAATTTTTTTTACTCATCAAGCAACACTCAATACCACAGAATGACACAGCAAAATCAGGATTTTAGAGGAGAATTTTGCAAATGTATTCAAAATAAAAATCTGAAACAGCCAACAGACACAAGGATGATCACCTTGTTTGGAGTCCACGCGTCTACAGAATGTCCCACTGTTGACAATCAGAACAAAACTAAAAGAACTGCCTGCAGAGCTTAGAGACAGGATTGTACTGAGGCTCAAATTTATGGGAGGCTACAAAATAATCAGCAGCATTGAAGGTTCCCATTTAATTCTTAATTCTTAAATGGAAGAAATTTGGAGCAAACCATGTTCTTCGAGGGATGCTCTGGGAGTTGCTGAGAAAATATGAGGTTCTGGGTCCCCTAATAAGGGCTATTCAGTCCCAGTGAGAGCTGTGTCAACAAACGCGGAAAAACATCAGCACCGCTTCCAGTGGGTGTGTGGGACTCCACCCGGGCTGAGCTTTGCCTCCAGTCCTGTCTGTGGTTTTCATGAACAGAATATCAAGGCGCAGTCAGGGAAGGGACGGAGTCCAGTTTGATGGTCTTAGAATCGCATCACTGCTTTTTGCAGATGATGTGGTGCTTTTGGCTTCATCAGGCTGAGAATTCCAGCATGCATTGGGACAGTTTGTGTCAGAGTGTGAAGCGGCAGTTAAGAGGATCATCACCTCCAAATATGAGGTCATGGTCCCCAGTAGGAAAATGGTGGACTGTCATCTCTGAGTGGGAGGTGAGCTACAGTCTCAAATGAAGGAGTTTAACTCTTTGAGGGCTGAATATTTTTTCCAAAACATACAGTTTTCTGAAAAGCACCCAAAGCAAGGGTCTCACAAATAAGTCAACCTGAAATATCAGTTGCTTGGTCCTGTGGCCGTCAGTTCACAGTCTCTTGTGGCTCAAGACGCTCACGGGTAGCATGATGGCTGGCAGGAATGAGTGGCAGGCTGGCTGTCTTCATGTGACGGGGGGCGGGGATGACAGCAGCAGTCACGGTCACAGCGCAACGCAATCTGATTTGTAAACTCATGTCTTTATGAGTGGCGGCCTGCGCCACCACCACCTACTCAAAGCATCATGATGCACCAACATTGATGGACTGAAAGCCAGAAGTCTACGTGACCATCATCATCAGGTCCTTCCATGAAAACCCTAAATACAAAGAGGACTGTTTGATTTATGTTAGGTAGATTGCCCAGAGGGGACTGGGTGGTCTCTTGGTCTGGAATCCCTACAGATTTTATTTTTTTTTCTCCAGCTCTTGGAGATTTTTTTTTGTTTTTTCTGTCCACCCTGGCCATCGGACCTTACTTATTCTAAGTTAATTAATGTTGACTTATGTTTATTTTTTATTGTGTCTTCTATTTTTCTATTCTTCATTTTGTAAAGCACTTTGAGCTACATTTTTTTGTATGAAAATGTGCTATATAAATAAATGTTGATTGATTTTACACAAACGTGTTCAGCACCACAATTAGCTGGAGATTGATCAGCTGATGCCGGTACCTCACTTTTGCTTTCGATCTCGATCTCCAGACCACTTGCATCAGAATCCGAGTCCGACATGTCAGAGTCCAATTCAGCGATAATATACAAAACGTCGTCCACAGAGTAGTTTGCTTTGTGCATTCGCTTCGATCTCTAACCAGCTGTCAATGCCATTTTTGTCATTGTTTGCTCTTCACTACTCCATGGGAATCTCAGCCAAACTAACAAAGCTAACTTTCCTTCTAGCAAAGAAAGTCAAACTAAAATGTAATGGTGGGTTTTGTCACTGTTTGCAGTTGCTTACTGATCTCAACCCCTCATGCTGACAAAAGTTGACATCCGCCCTAAAAGACTTAAATACCTTGGGATCTTGTTCACAAGTGACGGGAAAAAGATGGTGTGATTAACAGACGGATTGGGGCAGCAAGCACAGTTATGTCACTATACTGATCCATAGTGAGGAAGAAGGAGCTGAGACAGAAGGTGAAGCTCTCGATTTAAGATTAAACTGTTATTTAATCCCTTATTTACTAATTAGTGGGTCTGATGCTAAAGTAGCTGCAGCCTTTCATTATTCAGAATTATTTTCCCAGGTGTCTGCTCTGCTTCTTTATAATTGTCTTTATTAGGATTCAATGAAAGAAGCAAACTACACAAAGAAAATCCAAAAAAAAAAATGAGCTAAGCATTTAAAGATATTGAAAAAATAGAAATGCTTCTAATCATTTTATAAATGTAAAAATCATAATATTGTGCTTTTCTGAATGAAGAATAAGAGAAAAGAAAAAAAGACCAGCTAATTACCGTATATACTTGCGTATAAGTTGGGTCTTGAAACCCGAAAAATCGATCATAAAATCAGACCCTGACTTGTACACCCATTTTAAAAATATGACACTTAGATTTTTTTTTTCTTACATCTTCTTGCCTCCTCCAATCTCTCACCAGTTTCTCAGACGCATCAAATTTTGTTGCAGCAGCGCAGTTACTAATTTCTTTTGCCACTTCAGTGACTTTTAATTCAAAACCAGCTTCATATTTTCTTCTGATCAAACGCTTCATCGTAGATAAGGGATGCTCTTACGATAAAGGTGAATGAGGGCGTGAGATACAAAAAACACACAACAGTGCAAACATCGCTTCGGAATAGTTCTGGTATTACCGTGTGGTCACGTAGGCATGATACATAGAAAAAAAAAGGCCGTGTGCTCCGCGGTTACTCTCTCAGGTGGGCGTTAGCATATTGCAACCTCTTGGACCAACAGCATGAGTTTTCCACATTCGGCTTATACGACCGACATTATAAAATACCAGAAATTATATGGTAAAATCAAGTCCTGACTTATCTGCGGGAAAACTTAAACGTGAGTATATATGGTAAATGAGATCAAGTATTATCAATGATTGTGAATTTGGTTGGAACAAAAGCCTGCAGTCACAGAGGGTTCCCAGGACTGAGTTTGAGAACCCATTTCTTAGGGACAACTTAGTTAGCATACTTGAGATGGCGCAGTGGCTCTGGCGTGACCTGAAAATAGCTGTCCACAGACAGTCTTCATGCAACCTGGCAGAGTTTGAGAGGATCTGCAGAGAAGAAGAGTAGAAGATCCCCAAATCCATCCATTATCCAACCCACTATATCCTAACTACAGCAATTTTGGGAGAAACATTTGTGACAAAGTTTATTCTTAAATGAAACATGAATGAGAATCTTATAATAATCTACTCTATACTGTATATATAAAATCCTAAGCCTAAAAGTGAAACAATTTTGTGCAACGATTTTATGTGACGTTTTTATATCACGCTTTAAATCGGGCTTATTTTAAAACCTACATATATATGTTTGGTGTCATTCTTTTCAGAATTTGTTGAACTTTAATGTGATGTTGTTAGATTTTCAGATTCTTATTCCGCTTTTAAATTATAAACTAAAATATCAAGAAAGTTGTGGGTTTTGTCAGTTAAAACAAATGGATCATTTATTTAGTGTCTTACAGTATAAATACTCATCAAGCATAGTGGACTTCGGTTTAACAGGAATACTCCAATCGGTAAGAGAGTAAATATTTTATTGTCATTTTATGATTTTTACTATTTACTATTTTAAATAATAATTCATTTTTCTTTTACATATTTATAGAATTTTGTGATTTTGACTTCAATAAATAATTTTTTTTCTTTTGTACATTTACAGATTTTACTAATATTCTGGGCGCAACTGGGGGTTGGGCGCCAAAGAAAGATTTCATGTTAGAGCTCCTTGGAAAGTGTCTGGCAGATAAGCAGAGAGAAAGCTCCATTTACCGTAGATACTCGTGTATAAGTCGAAAAATTTATGCCTTAAAATTCATTCAAAAAAACAGGGTCGACTTATCCGCGGGGTAACACAATTTTCCATAGAATCTGGGTAATGGCACAGTGCACAGTGCTTTTATTTAAAACAGTCAATCAAAATAAGTGTTCAAAGTAAACAGTGCAGTGATTCAAAAGAACTCTTCATTAAATAAATAATCCATAAAGCAAACGTGAAGGTTTAAAAATCAATAAAATAGAAAAACAATCCTTTAAAAACCCGACCTAACACCCACGCTCGTTCGCACTGCCTCTCTCTCTCCTGCTTTATCCAGCCCCCTCCGTCTTTCTTTCTCTTCCTTGTTTTTTTTTTTTTACACTCCGTTTTGGCTTCCACACAGCTGCCTGCGAGTGCTCGTTCGCTCGCTCGCCCACTCGCACACCCTCTCTCTCTCTCTCTCCTGCTTTCTCCAGCCACCTCCATCTTTCCTTCTCTTCCTTGTGTTTTTTTTTTTTTTTTGACTCCGTTTTTCCTTCCTCTCTAACTGACTCGCGCTTCTCTTTATATGCAGAGAGGACATAGCAGCTGCAGCACATTAGCCACAGGAACAATCATGGATGTGGGCAGTCCCTCACCTGTGCACTAGGTGAGAAACGCCCACACCGCAGATCGCCCTGCGGCTCGCTAAGTCGCGAGCGCAGTGATTATTTATTTAAAAACTAAAACGGCCTTTGCTAAGAGGGCTGTGGACCCATAACACCACATAAGCCTTTGTTGGAATTTCAACCATCGGCTGGCTGGTGTACGCGGTTTATGAACAGATATGGGCTGTGCCTTCGTCAAAGAACAAAAATCGCGCAGAAGCTGCCGAAAGATCTAGAAGAAAAGGTCAGTTCCTTTCATAAATTTATTATCAAGCAAAGACAAAGGCATGACTTTGATCTCAGTAACATTGGTAACATGGATAAAACGCCAATGACATTTGATATGCCGGAGAATCGAACTGTAGCAGGTATTGGTGAGAAGACCATACTTATTAAGACAACGGGCCATGAAAAAACCCAAGTTTTACCCTCGACTTATACGCGGGTCAAAACAAATTTCGTAATTTTCGGCTTAAAAAATACACTCGACTAATCTGCGAGATCGACTAATACGCGAGTATCTACGGTAAATGTGCAACAGTTGTCAGATGTATTTGCTGCCCGTGTCTGTTTCTAACCCTTCATTGTTTTTTTTAGTTATACATAAACTCAGTTCTCAAGGGGTTTTCAAACCTATGGACTGCTTTGGAGGGGCCACCTAGCTCGGAGGCTCAATGAGAGCCATGAATAAGAGAGGACAGCACCAGAGAAAAGTAAAGAGAAAGTGCTGGCTGTCAAGGAAATACACTGCCTGCAGAAAGCCATTAGATGAACCCAGGTTCATCAGTACTGAAGGGAAAAGGTTAATGAATGGTTGGAGGAGCAAGGATGAACTTGGGAGAGGGCCTGGTGGGCCTGCGAAAGGGGACGGTAAGTGTTATTTTAGCTGGTCTAAAAGTACAGCTCTCCAAAACTCTCACTAGCTCGAACTTCAAGGGTTAAACACCGCAAGTCATCCACGAACTGACAAACCAACTCACCCAGCTGCTGATGGTGCTGACGGAAGAGGATTTATTGGACGATGGGCTTCACTGACGAATGCAAAGAAAGTGCGAAACACGGCAATGTTGTAAGCCCATGCAGATGTAACACACTCTTTACGAACTGACAAACCAACTCACCCACTATATAAAGTCAAATTTATATGCACTATATAAAGTCAAATAGCAATTTAATTCAATGTAAAAAATAGCACTCAGTGTAGTATAAGATAAACTAAATCACAATTAATGAGAATCCGACACAATGATAGTCAGCACAGCAGTAATGAAGTTCATTTAGTACATCTTCATAAAGTATTGCATCTTTATAAAGGACCCAATCAGCAGGTATTGTTCAAAGCACATAAGAATACAAATCAACGTAACACAACATAAAAATGAAGACTTACAATTGGCAGTGTCATGTTAATAACCTGAATTATGTCCCAAAGATCACAAGCGATATCCGTGAAAGTGGTCCATTAAACAGCAGAAATGTGATGCGTAACGTTCAGGGTGGCAGATTTGTGCCGACGCTCTGCTCACACAGTGTGTGCTGTATGCTCACTGCACTCTCCTCCATTGACCTTTCCAAACTTTCACTTCTCTGTTTTTACTTCACCTTTATTTACAAATAATTTAGGCCACATGGCTCTCTGTGATTTCATAGCAGAGGTGGGGGAAAACGTCTCATATGCATCTAAAAAAACACAAAATATTAGAGACCTGACTTCATCTGTTTTTATGAAGTGTCAGGAACAAATCAGCAGTCAGCTTCTTAATGCGTGGATGGACATACATGTTAATAACTGCACTGCAGGTGTGGTCTAGTTGTACAACCTGCACCAGTGAGCATCATTACGAGAGCACACCACTCCCAGGATCTGTCAAGTCAAGAGGCTTTATTGTCATACCATTCTTACACCATATTGCAGCATACATCCATCCATTCATCCACCCATTATCCAACCCGCTATATCCTAACTACAGGGTCACGGGGGGTCTGCTGGAGCCAATCCCAGCCAACACAGGGCGCAAGACAGGAAACAAACCCCGGGCAGGGCGCCAGCCCACCGCAGTTGCAGCATACAATGATACATAATAATGTTTCCCAGGACTGCAGTGCAGCATACACATAAATACATAAGGACAAGAGCAAAGCAAGTAAAGGTCTATGCCATGCTGTACTATATAAGTGGTGTCACACATGGGCTCATTAGGACCCCCCACTGGGCTCTGTTGAAGCTTGCAATACCACACCCGAGCATAGAGGGGTGCCCATGATAACTGTATTATCTCCTTCTTCAGTTGCAGTGCCAAGAAATCACTTATCAGGATGCTGGGACTTTTTGTAAACTATTGACAGGTTGCTGTCTGGCTCTAGTATTGAGCTGCATATCGTAGTTTTTGACGCCGAGGAATCTGGTAAAATCATTTGGTTTTTTTTTGACTCAATGTTTTTGTTTTGAAGTTCATTTTTGATTCGGTATGCTTTCTGCCACCATTTTGTTTTTTGTTCAGCTGTGCTAATTTGCCAGCTTTTGCCCAATAAGTGACGTTGTGATCCTGTCAGTCATTCCTCATCAGCATAAGAGGGTCATTCAAGGTTCACTTCCTTATCTGACTACTCTGATTCCAGCACCCTTGCTGTGCTTGTATTTCACTAATTTGTGTTTGATTTCTTACAGATTTTAATCTGTGCAGTTTTTGCTCTCCTGGTTCAGACCTTTGCTTCATTTATACTTTTTCTCTATGTCTCTTCTTCCCACTGTTCTCATTTTCTCTTGCCTATCGGGCAGAACACCACCCAGTGAGAGCAAATCAGCCCCATCCAGAAGCTTTGCCCCTTTGAAGGAACTGCATCATTTCCCCACATGTTGGATGTCCACAAAACTGATTCGCTCAACAGAGCCATATCATTAGAGAAGCCGAATAGACTAGTGAGGCAGTGATTACGGCCCTTTTCAGTTTTGATGCCTAGAACCTCTATGTTCAGTTCTACTTTTTGGAAATTAACATTAAATGGGGTGACCTGGTTGGTCCCCAAACTTTTTCTGAGGACTCCTCTGCTCTTCTGCACCTTCACAGTGGTCACTGATATAAAGCATTGTAAAGCAGTGGTAGGTTTTCTGCACAAGAAATATTAATTTAGCAGTTTTAGTTATTAATACATTTTGCATCAAATTTGTCAGACTTGGAGATGCTGCAGTATTTGTACGTGCCACCATCTTTCTACTGTATCTTCCATCTATTTGCTTGTGTCTTATTGTGATATCGGATTACTTATGACATACACCTACCATGAAAGCTACCCAGTATAACCTTTTAGGTTCTTTTATAATGTGGGATAGGAAGACATATCATAATCTGCTGTTTAGCATGTTAACTGTAACCTCTTACCAGTCTCAGCATCCTTATTGTACTTTATGTGTTCAACCCTTGGGATCTCTAATGGCATACTGCTTACTGACAGTGACTGTCTTCAATTTTCACTCCTTTAGTTCATCCCCATTTTCCAAGAATAGAGGACTTCACTACTTTGTGCCCTTAAGAGACAGCCACTAGACAAGGAGTGATCAATCAGCACTCAGCTTTGCAAGTAATAAATAATTGGACAGAGACAATTTATTGCTTAAAAATTATATTTTGTGACCTTTGTCGCCACTGTTTAGTTACCCATAACGGTTGCCCTTAATGGTGGTGACCATTGGTCATGTGCAGTTCTGTAGTTCCTCTGCTCCATCTTTCTTCCCGCATAGCGTTGCCAGCTACACTCTCTTATGGTCTTAACTGCCAGTTGCCTCTCTCTCTTAAACAGTAAACCTATGACAAAGAAACACAGCTGCCCTTCAGAAATGTCCTCTTAAACAGTATTTCAATGAGAAACAAACACACTCTTACCAGCCCCCTTTGTGGGATTAGTTGCAGGTCTGCAGGCTTACCGCGCATCATGCCTATCGCATGAGGTTTAGAACATCTGAAAGACCAAGCCCCGGCCAACTTAACAGTTCACTCTTCTGTCTGTCCTCTTTCTCTCAGACTGCGTCTGCTCCACTTGCTGCTTCCGAGCTGTTTAACCCGCTTGATGAGGCAGACTTTGTGTTCTTTTGACCTGGAGAGGCGAGCTGGACCACCACGTTTTGCAGCTGCAACCTGTGTGCTTTTCTGCAGTTGACAAACCCCTTCTGAATAAGGTCATGTGTTTGTACTAATGAAGATTTTGTATCATGGAGACCAGATCCCTTTTCCAGTCTCCTGTGCATCTTTGTGACCCAAGCTTGACAATTTGTTTGCATAACAACGAATAGCAGAAAATAGAAATAATACAAAGAATTATACAACTTGGATGCAGTCTTCATTTGGTCCCAGATGACCCAGTTCCTTAATTATTGATTATACTAAGGGGCTCTGCCCCCTGCTCACTTCGCTCGCCAACCCCTGGGTTAGGTTAACCGGACATACAATTTAAAGAGATTGTTATTTTTATGAGAATTGTTACATATGTATTATTTTCACTTTTACTTTAAAACTTCAGTTAAAACAATATTTGGAATGAACTTTTCTTCAAGATGGCATTGAATTTTGATTCCGTGTTTGGATTTGCATTGTGACAACGCAACGTATAACTGCCCGTAAGTGAATATCGTTTCTTTCTCCCTAATAAATAAACCGACTTTTTCGAATGTTTGTCCCTGTGATTTGTTAATTGTCATAGCAAAAGCTATTCTCACAGGAAACTGTAAACGTTTTAATACGAATGGCGTATCTCCTTTGGTGTCTAATGTTATCCCCTGAAGATGTACTACGTTACCTTTCTTGTTGCCTGTTAAAATTTCACATGTTAGAATTGTTGAACTAATTTTTAATACAACTAATCTTGTCCCATTGCATAGTTCATCACTCATACATAAATTACGCAATAACATTATGATGCATCCTTCTTTCAACAGTAATTTGGCCGGTGGAAGACCGGATGGTGGTAACGGTTGAAGTTATTCTTTGGGATATTGCAAGTTCATGTTTTAATCTTCCGCACGATCACCTCCAACTGCTTTAGCGTAGTCTATTGATATGCATTTAATCAATTTGCCGTGTAACCGATTGACAATTTTTGCGTTAATTCATTTGACTTCATTGTTTCTCGCTACCATATGTAGATGAATGGGTGATTCTAAATTGAATCTTCGTGTGCATGTGTGTTCATAAGTAAGCTCTTTAATGGACTGATGTCTGTCCAGGTTAAGGGCTGGAATGCACCCGATGACCGTGGTCTTGAGTTTGAAAATAGTTGTAAGTAGGGCATGAGTTGAAAGTGAAAGAATCTCATGGCAAAAGTCTTCGTCTCGTGTGACTTGCTTCCAAAGGTTGTAAGCGTGGCGTGACTTGAAAGAATCTCATGGTAAAAGTCTCCGTCTCGTGGGACTTCTTTCCAAAAATTCTCTTCCAAAAGTCACGTCTTGTCCCAAGATTTTTTTTATTATAATAGAGAGATATTCTTAATCAAAAAGTAAAAAGAAAGATTTCATGTTAGAGCTCCTTGGAAAGTGTTTGGCAGATAAGCAGAAAGAAAGCTCCATTTAAATGTACAACAGTTGTCAGATGTATTTGCGGTCAGTGTCCATTTTTACCTTTCATTGATTTTATAATTATACATAAACTCAGTTCTCAAGGGGTTTTCAAACCTATGGACTGCTTTGGAGGGACCACCTAACTCAGAGGCTCAATGAATAAGAGAGGACAGCACCAGAGAAAAGTAAAGAGAAAGTGCTGGCGTTCAAGGAAATACAATGCCTGCAGGAAGCCATTAGATGAACCCAGGTTCATCAGTACTTAAGGGAAAAGGTTAATGAATGGTTGGAGGAGCAAGGACGAACTTGGGAGAGGGCCTGGTGGGCCTGTGAAAAGGGACTTTGAGTGTTATTTTGGCTGGTCTAAAAGTACGGCTCTCTAAAACTCTCACTAAATTGAACTTCAAGGATTAAACACCGCCAAGTCATCCACGAACTGACAAACCAACTCACCCAGCTCCTGATGGTGCTGATGGAAGAGGATTCATTGGAAGATGGGCTTCACTGATGCATGCAAAGAAAGCGCGAAACATGGCAATGTTGTGAGGCAGATGTAACACACTCTTTAACTTTCAGGAAATCTACACTTAAAGATGTCAGGCCAGGACAAAGAAAATTATCGGTAATACAAGCCTTCCTAACAATGGCCTCTTCTTCTGTGTTGTGTTCAGGGGAAACAAACTGTTGCCTGAAGACCAGTTCAGCAAGATTGAAGAGGAGTCTGTCCATAGTCTATCCACATCTTAAATGAAGATAACATCTATAGCAGCATTTAAAATGGTAGGAAATTTGTAAGCGATTTGTTCTTTTTGAACAACAGTTTTCAGTGAATCATGTGAATCGATTCGGGAGCACAAATGAATCGATTCAGTTGGGCTTAACAGAACAAGTGCTAAAGCGCATGTGTGTCTGGCGTGACATCATCATTGTATTCTGTTTCGCTGCTACAGCCCACTGGTGGATGTGTAAAGCGCAAACGCAAGAACCGCCTGTCTCATGAGTCTAGACTCATTTGATTTGTGAATGAGTCAGTCTAACGATTCACATTCATTTGATTCGTGAACGAAGCAATACAAGCTGCACAATTCTCATTCACTTGTGATTTTGTAAAGTAACGTCCTATTTTAAATTTGCAACTTAAATTTGTTTTGTTGTATATGAATTATCAGAATGGTAAATAAATAATTAATTATATATGCATACACACTGACCATACGTGGACACTAGGGGTTCGCTGTTGCCCCGTGAAACCCAACAGACAGATGCAGACACTGTTTTAAAAACACTAATAAGTAATTTAATTTTCTTCTCCAAAGTGCTCCAAAGCACCTCCACCACCATAAACAATAAACAAATCAATAATACAAATACAATTAATCCTCCTCTCCTCCGAGCAGCTCCGTCACTCTACCTCCCAACTCCGGCTCAGCTTGCTGGTACTCGAATAGTCCTTTAAATAGTCCCTGACCTGGAAGTGCTTCTGTCCTTCTGTCCATGTGATTCCATAGCACTTCCAGGTCAGATAAAGAGTTATATTTTTCTTCAGCCCGGAAGTACTTCTGTTCTTCCGTCCACATGACTTGGGAGTACTTCCGGGCTACTGGGAAACAATCCCCTTTTCTCCCTGCAGCGTCATATGGTGGCACCCACGGCACCCAGCAGGGCTGTGAAGCCGAACTCCATCTTCCATGATGCCCTGCGGGAATCCGGGGCACCTCTAGGCTGCAGGGAAGACGCCATCTAGCGTCTTGGATGTGTCGGCCGGGATAAGCTGCCGGACGTCCATCACAACACACATATTTATAAAATATATGTGAGTCCAATTTATTGTATTAATTATTTAATTAATTTTTTGTGAGGGAAACTACAGTATAGACTCCCCTAAAAATGAATCAAAGGAATCGATTCACTTAAATTGATAGTTAGAAAGAATTGCTTCAGTAAATTGAATCAAAATGATCCTCAATACATGTCTCAGAACCCATGGGCTGTGGCAGCATTGCAGGTGGGCTGCGGCCAACGCCAAACAAAACTCTGCTCTCTCTCACCACTCTGACGACTGCTCTCAATTCACAGCGGCAGCATTGCAGGTGGATTGTAACCATTCCCGGATGACCTCCTCAACCCACTCTCTGATGATGGTGCCCAAATCACCAAGGAGGTAAAGCACTGACAATCACACTTAATTCATCTAACGCTCGGACGTTCTGGTGATTACTTAGGCCTGAACTCTCCTGCATTTTAACAATCTTGCTCGATTTACACTCCCTGAACTCAGGGGATCATTATCTGGTGGGTCATGAGCACACTGGCATGTGAAACACTAGGTCATGACACCACAAAGGTAGGGAAAAACTGGCCTACAGCAATGTGATAAAATATTGAAAATTCTCTTATATTAGGTTATTTATTATGTATACATACTAATTTCTGGGTGGCATGGTGCCCTACAGTAAGGAGACCTGGGTTCACATGCTGGGTCCTCCCTACGCCGAGTTTGCATGTTCTCCTCATGTCTGCGTGGGTTTCCTCCAGGTGCTCTGGTTTCCCCCACAGTCCAGCGACATGCAGGTTATCCTAAATTGGACCTGGTGTGTTGTTGGGTGTGTGTGTGTGCGTGTGTGTGTGTGCGTGTGTGTGTGTGTGTGTGTGCGTACATTTGCCCTGTGATGGACTGGCGCCCTGTCCAGAGTTTATTCCTGCCTTGTGCTCTATGCTAGCTGGCATAGGCTCCAGCACCCCCCTGTGACCCTGTTCAGGACTAAGATCGGGACTTCAGGACAGGACCCTTACAACTCTTTGACGTTTTACAATGTAGTCAATTTGACAATTATAATGAGACACTCATGTGCAGTGAGTGCATGACCTACATTTAAAACTGTTTTGCAAAACGTTCTTATTGAAGCCTTTGTAAAAAAAATCATCATCTACACATATAGTAAGAAAACATTAAGGAGGAAGCAGAAGGCGGCTTATGATTTTAAATCCAGGTTACACCACCTAATGTGAAAACGGCAGACAGGGCAAGCCACAAGGGAAGCGTTACTGTCATCTGTTGCGAAGTGTGTCTCTTTGGGCCTCTTTTTTCTCTTTTTTTTTTGCTGTTTTGGCATTCAAGGTGCCACCCGAATAAACCACATATAGGGTTTGTTTACCGCAAGTGATAGCAAGCTGTGAGAAAGTAAGATGGGCAAATTTAGATTTAAAGTCATTGAACAACGTTAGTAAAAAACGAGTAAATGTATTCCAAATGTCTAACTGAGATAAGGACAAAAAATATAATGAAACCTTCAAAAATAAATGATTTAAATCAAATACAGTATCATAAAATTCCTACCAACTTAAGAATTTTATTTTATTTTAAGCAAGAATGATAATCAAACCAAGCTCAAATAGCGGACTACAAAACAAAAGGCTAAACCCTCCAACTCAAATTGTTATGCTTCAGCCATGGTTTATTCCCTGGCTTATGTTTATTTTCTGTTTTATTATTATTATTATTACTAGGGGGCTTCGCTCGCCAACTCTCGCAGCTGAGCCACTCGAAGGGTGTTGGGACACCCCTCCATTAGAGAAATGAGTTGGTATATAGAAGAGTAGGCAGGGTGCAGAAGGAAGACAGTTTGTTCCTTAATTATTATAGATAAAAAATCAGTTACTGGGTGTCCTTGGGTTACGACACAGTTCCGTTCCTACAACATCGATGTAACCTAAATCTTGGTGTAAGTCGAAACACACCCTAGCCTGAGTCATTTACCTATCCTAACACATTTGCAAAATCATAATCTAGAACATAAAAACACAACTAAGCCACAGAAAAAGGAAAAGGACATAAATAAACTGTACTGTAGTAATAGAAAAAATGAATGTAAAAAAAAATCCTTACCTTTATTCCTTCTCACGTATCAATTTTTAAAATTTTTTATGGGAGTGAGCGTTGTAAACTCGAAGTGTTGTATTTCGAGATGTTGTAACCCAAGGACCCCCTGTACTTGAGTATTTTGCTACAACTGTCTATTTTAAATACCAATGAATAATAAAACGTAGTAAAAAGTAGAAGTAGAAGTAAAAAAGTAAAACGTAATAAGAAGTAAATAGAAAATTTAATTACATTAACACCTCGTCAAAAACAATATTATGAATTACTTTATTTATTGTAACTTACATTCTCTAAACGTTGCTTTTTTGAATTTCTATTTGCATATTGTTTGGGATATTTTTCTCTTTTTTTGTTTATTGAATGATTCTCTTTGTTCTTGATTTTTATTATATACAAGTCTTTTTTGTTCATTGTCTTTTTTGATGCTCTTTATCAGCTCTTGTCTCTATTTTTCTATTACAATCAAAAATTCAATATTTGGGATGGAGAGAGGATGTGGCAGTAGGAGTAATGATTGGGTGAGCAGTGTGGAGGGAAGGGGTTAAAGTTGAATAACGTGGACGCGATAGAAAACTTTTTTAATATACAGTGGACCCTTGACTTACGGACTCAATTCGTTCGCGAGGGCTGGTTGTAACTCAAGTTGGTTGTAAGTCAAGATTATTTTTCCCATAAGAAATAATGGAAATACCCATAATGCGCTCTGAACCTCCCACAGCAACACTTACTTAACCTTTTCATAATAAAAATAATGTGCATAATTTACCAAAACACCAATAATTTTTCTAATGTACTAACCAAAAAGTTATAAAAAGTGCCTAGCCTACCAGAAACAACAATTTCATACTGTACTCACCATTTAATTTGACATCTTTGGGCTGCAGGAAGGGAGGAGGAGGAGAATGAAACGGAAGGTGGTTATTGTTTAGAAGGAGACTCCTTATGCAAATCTTTTCTTTGTAAAATTGTCGAGATGGTGGATTTCGACATGCTGTACATATTAGCGAGATCGGTCATGAATGCCACTCTCATATTTCCGCACAATTTCCTTCTTCGTTTTGATTGTGATCGCTGTTTCTCAAGTTAATAATGACAGTAGTCGAGCACACAGTTCAAAGCTTGTCGTGTTGTGAACTGCTGTAATAATACACTCCAAAGCAAGCCGGTGCTGACTCAGCCTGATGACATCATCATGTGCCGCGCCAGCCCGCTAGCTAACATCCCTTAACAATCGCTTTCTTTACCTTCGTTACCTTCTCTTCCTTCCTTAGCAATTATGCGTCTTGCTTGCCATGGTCTTAGTGAATTATATATATAGATAAATCACTGCACTGACCGAAATTACATCCACAAACACATGTATCTGGGCTCCGACTGACGCTTACGAACGCTCTCGGCTGTTTGTTTACAATCGCACAAGCGGATACACGTGACCACATTCGGGTCGTAATGCAAGATGTTGGTCGTAAATCAAAACAAAAATTTTGGTCGTAAATCAAGTTGTTCGCATGTCAGGCCGGTCGTATGTCAAGGGTCGACTGTAATAGAGTGATTATTATAGTAGTATTATGCATATTTCTATGTAATTTCTGTTATGATTTCACATTTATGTTCTGTCTCCTTAAATGTTCTGCAGTCCCATGTACTTTGTGAGTGGAGCCCAAGGAGGCGGGTCCACCCTGATGTCACTGTTGCTGGGATCCTCCCGCTGGCTATAAATGGGGCCAATGAGAGAATCTCAGCAGCGGGGTCACTGAGTTTGTCAGTATTGCTGTTTTCTCTGGATGTTACAGTTTGTCATGACGTATTGCCCTGTTTTCTGGACCTCAGTTAGTGGATAGTGTTTTGGGCCATGTTTACTATACGATTGATTTTATAGGCATATCCTTTTTGTTGTTTTGAGCATTTTTTATTTTTCCTCAATTTAAAAAGATTTTAGTTCGGGATTGTCTTTTTTGGCTCTCATTTAAAATTGTCCAAAATGTTTCCTGGGCAAGATCCAACATGCGAATGTTGTAATCAAGTTCCAGCCTCACTGGGCCACATGTTTAGGGCCTGCACCAAATTAATATCATTCTGGACCAAAATCTTTAAATGCTTGTCAGACAGCCTTGGTGTCCCAATCCCTCTTAATCCACTAACAGCTGTGTTTGGTGGGCTCAAAGAGGGGCTTAAAGTGGAGAAGGACAAACAAACTGTAATTGCCTTTACTACACTATTGGCACGTAGACTTGTCTTGCTCAACTGGAAGAACCCTAACTCACCTCTTTTCAATCACTGGGTAACTCCATCTATCGATCCGTTATCCAACCTGCTATATCCTAACTATAGGGTCACGGGGGGTCTGCTGGAGCCAATTCATTGGGTAACTGATGTTATATATTATCTATTGGAAAAAATCAAATTCTCACTTGGAGGATCTGTACAAAACTTTTTCAAAACCTGGCAGGATCTCACCAATAGCATTTTAGAATAAGCATTTTATTTTTCTATTCTATTCTATCTATTTATTTTTTACATATTTTTACTATTAATAAAGTGCTACTCTGCTGATCTTGCTCTCTTTCTCACGGTTGGGGGTCAATTTGTTTCAAACCAGTTTTGTTAAACTTGACTTGCATGTATGGAATGTTTTTTGATTTTAATAAAATCTATATATATAAATTCTTTTTGTGTTTGAAACAGAAATTGCATATGACCACAGAACATATTATAATGCACTCGCGCACTCGCGTTTGAAACTGAAATTACGTACAACCACAACAGTCAGGTTACACAGAGAAAGTGAGACAGAGGCAGATCAAGAGAGAAGGCAGAAACATTAGGAAATATAAATCGTGTTTTCAGATGACAATGTTTGGCACAACGGCTGCTACCGAGGATGCTGGCTTTATTCCGACATTTAAAATGCGGGGGCAAATCTATCATAGAATTGGGTCATTAATGCCGTTGCCTCATGAGAGCCACAAATTTTTCCCTTCCACTCAGTGAGCGAAGCCACTAGGTAATCTGCTAGTAAAATATAAAAAAAATAAAATTTAAGTCCTGCGGTGCAATCTCTACCATCAACTCATAACATTGGTTGGTGTTATGGGTAAAGCAGCAATAGCTCCATCTTGATTTTTAATAGCTTTGGAGAATGTCTCTGTTTTATCATTCATTGCTACAGAGGATATTTGCTTATGATTTCATTTGGAGCTTGTTAATTCATGGTATCCTTTTCTTAAAGTTGCTTTTTGCAGTTGTTTGTTCTGCACTTGATTTGATACAAATATCATTCTTCCATTCCATTCTTCCAACCCGCTGAATCCAAACACAGGGTCACAGGGGTCTGCTGGAGCCAATCCCAGCCAACACAGGGCACAAGGCAGGAACCAATCCCGGGCAGGGTGCCAACCCACTGCAGAATATCATTCTTTTTGCTTCTAATTTATTTTATTTCTGCGTTGCTCTTGTCTGTTTTTGGTTAGCGTTTTCCATCCATCCATCCATTATCCAACCCACTATATCCTAACTACAGGGTCACGGGGGTCTGCTGGAGCCAATCCCAGCCAACACAGGGCGCAAGGCAGGAAACAAACCCCAGGCAGGGTGCCAGTCCACTGCAGGGCGCACACACATACACCAAGCACACACTAGGGACAATTTAGGATCGCCAATGCACCTAACCTGCATGTCTTTGGATTGTGGGAGGAAACCCATGCAGACAAGGGGAGAACATGCAAACTCCACACAGGGAAGCGAACCCGGGTCTCCTAACTGCAAGGCAGCAGCGCTACCCACTGTGCCACCGTGGTGCCAGTTAGAGTTTTCTTTAAATGAAATTGAACATAACCCTAAGCGAGTGTGAAGCGGCATCTCACCCTGTCAATGAGTGTCAGCCCAGCCACCCTTGAAAGTCCTTAGCTGAGATGGGAGAACCTGCCAGAAGGAATGACCTTCTCAGCAGCACTTCATCAGTGTTGGAGGATCAGCACCTGCAAGTCTGAGGTCATGGTTCTTTCTCAGAAAAGACTGGTCTGCTTTCTCCAGGTGGGGGGGGGGATAAATGTCCTTAGTGGAGGAGTTCAGGTATCTCAGGATCTTTCTCACAAGCAATGGAAAAAGGGAGAGAGAGTTTGACAACAGGATTTGAGTGGTGTCAGATGTTCTGCAGGTGCTGTACAGGTCTGTAGTGGTGAAGCGACAGCTGAGTCTAAAGAGAAAATTCTTGTCTTTGTGAAAGGAAAAATTAGACTTAGAGGTCACATAGTCATTTAGGGGTAATATAGTCATTGTGCATAAAGTGTTTGGGTAAGCTTTCCACATTCAAAATTTTGCATCTATCTTAAAAATTGTATTAAAAAGTTAATAAATATCAGAAACATGTTCAAGCATATCAGCAAAACCAGATAAATATCAAGTGAATATCAAAGAACCAGAAGGTTCTCGGTGATGGTTCGAAAAGTTGGCCGACTATCACGTACCCAGTACGACTTGACAGATGTCACATACACACAGGAACTCAATAAGTATTAAAAAGTATTCCAAGGACCAAGAATGTAACAGAAATTAGATTTTTATTTTGAGGCGTGGAAGCTGGTCAATGAGGTAAAACGCCTCATGTCTTTTAGCCAATTGGAGTGAACGCAAGTTAGTGAACCAATCAGAGTAAGCATTAATTCAGCAATGTTATGCAAATTCAATTATCTATCAATATAGCTCTCTGTCTTTACTTTGTGACAATTCTATCATAGGGTACTGTATTGGAGTGTATCCTTCTTCATCGAGAGAACTTAAAAATTAAAAATGAAATGGACAAAGCTTCCTCCTGCCTGGTTCTTCATGTTGATTATTAATAAATATATATCTAAGGTAACAATTTCTTCAACAATTTACCAGTCAATCTACATCCCTGCCCTCACCTGTGGTGATGAGCTGTGGGTAATGACCGAAGGAATGAAATTCCAAAATGTTCCTTTGTAGGGTAGCTGGGCTAACACTCCATGATGAATGAGAAGGTGAGACGCTCAGCAATTCGGAAGAGCATCGGAGTCACTGTTCCTCCAGAAATAAAGGAGGCAGTTTACACAATATGGCTCCCCACCAGAGTTGCTCACAGGAATTCACCAGGAAAAAGCTGGAATCTGTGCCTGGAGACACAGAAGACTGGGATAACCTGCTTGGCCTGCTGCCACCATGACCCTCACCAGGAAAAGTGGTTTAAGAAAATGAGATGAGATTTTACAAGGTATTTTGTTATAGGATTCAAATGCTGCAGCCTTAAGACATAATTACAAACCAAACTGTCTGCTCCAAAGGATGGCAATGCTATGCTGCTACCTCTTAGCTCCCAAGTCCTGCAGCCTGCCTGCGCTGACTTTGCACGTCCTCTCTATATCTGGCTGGTTTTTTCCACCTGCTGCTCTGCTTTTCTGCAACATCTCAAAGATGTACAGGTTAGCTTAAATGACAACTCTGCAACTGATTTGTGCCCCCTGTGCTGTGAGACACTTATCACACAAGCTAGTGACCCTCAGAAACGTGTCTTCTGATTAAGCTTTGACAGAGGTTTTCAAGTAATCACCAGAAGTTGGGACACCTGTGCAAATTGTTTGCTTCAACGTGCTAGGCTTAATTGACTTTAATTGCTGCAGAACATCGGTAGGTTGTAACCTGTTAGTTGTTCCCTGAAGAAGGCCCATTTCTAATATTCTGAAATTTCCTTTTTTCAGTTTTTTGCTAACCTAAACTTAAATGTAGACCTCTGGCAGTTTACTTCATACCTTTTCACCATTTTTGGCCCTTCAGCAAGGCCCTTAACCTGCAATTGCTGAGCGCTTTGAGTAGTGAGAAAAACGCTATATACTGTATATATGCAAAGAATTAAAAACTGAAGTGTTCTAAAATCTTTGATTGGTAGTGTATGCCTGGTTACCACCTTGTGCCCAGTGTTGCCAGGATACACTCCACCTGCTGACGACCATGAACTGGATTAGAACATAAGTGGACAGATCTTTTCTAAAATATTATAACTTCATTAGCTTCTGGAAGAGCTACTCTGTAAAATTTTCAGACACATTCACTTCCCTCTCTTCTTTTATCTGGGTCATTGTGATCCATGGCTGCAGCCTGCCTCTTCCTCTTCGTAGACGCACTAACAATTTCTTGCACTTCCTTTATTTTGCTTTAGGCCTTATGTTACTTTTTCACAGTGGTACAGTGGTTGTTACTGGACATTCATCGCATTATTCCACTTCTAGTTTTCACATCTACTGTGGATTCAGAGAATATTCAGACACCTTCACTTTTTGTGCAGTTTTTTGTGTTGTAGTTTTAATTGTAAATGGAGAATCTGCTGTTTTTGCCCATCAATCTGCACTCAATACCCCATAATGACAAAGTGAAAACCGTTTTCTAGAAAAATGTGCAAATTTAATAAAAATCAAAATCTGAAATTTCTCATGCATGTAAGTATTTGCGACTCCAAATTGTACTCAAGTGCATCCCGTTTGCTCTCATTTTCTTTGAGATGTGCCCAGAACTTGACTGGAGTCCACCGGTGGCAAACTGAATTGTTTAGGAAGGAACGCACCTGCGAATATAAGGTCCACAGTTCACACTTTATGTCAATACAAAAACCAAGCCATGAAGTCCAAGGAAATCTCTGTAGCCCTCTGGGTTCAGACCTCAGTGAGGCAGAGATCAGGTCAAGGAGATCCGACCATTTGCAAAGATTTGAGTGTTCCCAGGAGCACAGAGGCCTCAATTATTGTGAAATGGAAAAAGTTTGGAAGCACCCAGAACTCTTTATGCAGTTAACCGTCTGGCCAAACTCAGTAACCATACAGGTAGGGTCTTGGTCAAGGGAGGGACCGGGAACATAATGGTCACTGTAAGAAGACCTTAAGAAGTCCTCTGCTGAGATGGGAGAATGTGTCAGAAGGATGGCCATCTCAGCAGCACTCCGTCAGTTAGGCATTTATGGTAGAATGGCTAAAGAGAAGCCATTCTTAAGTAAAAGGCACATAACAGTTTAATGAATTCCGAGACAATGAGGAAAAAGATTGTCTGGTCTGATGACCCAAAAACTGAACTCTTTTGAGCAGAACTCCAAGCGCTATATCTGGTCTAGACCACACACTGCCCATCACCTGCCTAACACCATCCCTATGGTGAAGACTGGTGTTGACAACATCATACTATGGGGTGCTTCTCAGCAGCTGGGACATGGGGACTGCTCAGAATTGAGGGAAGGATGAAAGGAGCCAAATGCAGAGGGGTTCATGAAAAAAAAACTGTTCTTGAATGCACATTGCCTCAAACTGGGATGATAGGTCACCTTAAAGCATAAAAATGACCCACATCATACAGTCAAGAACATTGGAGTGACTACAGGGCAAGTCTCTGACTGTATTCAAGTAGCCCGGCCAACATTCAGACTTACACCTGAGAAGATGGCAGTTTACGGATGCTTCTCATCCAAACTAACAAAACCCGAGAGGATCTACTAGGATGAACTGGATAAACTGCCCAAATCAGGGGTGCAAAGCTTATACAGATTTACCCAAGGAGGCTCAAAGGAGGAAATCCTGCTAAAGGTGATTCTAGAAAGTAATGAATTCAGGGTCTGAATAATTCTATCAATGAGAGATTTCAATTTTTGAATGCTTTCTGAATCCACTGTATAACATTTTTGCTGGAATATACATAGAACATGGCAGTACATAATTGGTCATACAATATCTGTTAAATGCATACCATTCTCTAAGCTTGTTTTCATGACCGGCATGTGGGGTGAAGCAATGAAGTGATTGGCTCAGCCAGCAATTTCACACAACCTTTTATTGTTTAAATATTACAAAACAGTAATACTGTAATGGCTAGGAGTCTTCATTCATAATGTTAATTTTCACTCGTATGCAGATGACACCCAGTTATACCTTTCATTTAAATCAAATGAAGTTTCTCCGATGTTGTCTTTAATTAGCTGTGTTAGTGAATTAAAGGAGTGGATGAATGAGAACTACTTGTCTTTAAATACAGATAAAACAGAGATGTTAATTGTTGGAGGGAATGACGCTGATCACAGCAATATTTTGTCGACATTTAACTCAGTTGGAATCCCAATTAAATTTACTGAATCAGCCCGCAATCTAGGAGTTATGTTTGATTCTAGCATGTCATTTAAAGCACATATTACAAAGTTGTCAAAAACATGTTTCTTCCATCTTAAAAATGTTAGGAAATTAAGGCGCTTTCTAAATAAACAGGATTGTGAGAAATTAATTCATGCATTTATCTCTAGTAGGATTGACTACTGCAATGCGGTGTTCACTGGCTGTTCAAACTGTTCTTTATACAGCCTCCAGTTAATCCAAAATGCGGCTGCAAGAATTATTACAAGAACAAGAAAATATGAACACATAACTCCAGTTCTTAAATCCTTACACTGGCTCCCGGTTAAGTTTAGGGCAGATTTCAAAATCCTCCTTTTAACATATAAAGCATTAAATGGCCAAGGTCCGGCTTACTTGTCTGAACTTATCATGACTTACAAACCTGAGCACACATTAAGATCTCAAGATGCCGGTCTGCTTATGATTCCAAGGATTAATAAAATAACAGTGGGAGGTCGAGCTTTTAGTTACAGGGCCCCTAAACTGTGGAATGGTCTTCCTGCTTCTATAAGAGATGCCCCTTTGGTCCCAGCCTTTAAATCCCGGCTGAAGACTCACTACTTCAGTTTAGCCCACCCTGACTAGAGCTGCTGATTAACTGTACATACTGCATCTCTGTTGTCAGTCATTAGCACTAAAACATAAGTAACATAATATTTATAATTTGTTTCTAACCCTCACCTATTCTGTTTCTGTTCTCGGTACTCAAATGTGGCAATTGGTGCCACGGCCCACCCACCAAGTTGTTTGCCTGCCTATGGTAAAGTCATCCCTGGTGGAGGATCACAGGAATCATGGGAAAGAGGGGCCCTTTCAATGGATTGGCTGGCCAAGCAACGTTACAGCCGCGGAATGGCCAAATGGGGAGGCAGCTTGACGGATGAGGTCTCCAGCACTCTAAAAATATCAAAATCTTATTATGTGATATCATCTACTGTTAAATTCTGCTCTGTACTTCTAAAATTTTTATTATTATGCTGTATTAAGGATTTGTTCTGTTCTGTATACTTGTATTGACCCCCTTCTTTTGACACCCACTGCACGCCCAACCTACCTGGAAAAGGGTCTCTCTTTGAACTGCCTTTCCCGAGGTTTCTTCCATTTTTCCCTACAAGGTTTTTTTTTGGGAGTTTTTCCTTGTCTTCTCAGAGAGTCAAGGCTGGGGGGCTGTCAAGAGGCAGGGCCTGTTAAAGCCCATTGTGGCACTTCCTGTGTGAATTTGGGCTATACAAAAATAAACTGTATTGTATTGTATTGTATTCAGTTATTGGAATCTCCAAGGATAACTCTTATGCATAGCTTAGTTATCATAGTTGTCATGTGCAGTAGGATAAGGCGATAGTTGATTTCTCGCAGGCTTACTGTATGGAGGAAGAACCTCTTTGTTTTTCCCAGTTGATTCTGGGGTTCGTCAGGTGTGTGTTCTGCTCCTACTCTGTTCAATGCTTGTATGGACTGAGTGTTGGGCAAGGTCGTGGGGACCAGCGGCTGTGGGGCATCCGTTTGTGAAGAAAGATTCACGGATCTTGACTTCACTGACGATGACGTGATCTTCGCGGAGTCAATGAAGGCTCTGATCGGGACGCTCGAGAGACTGAGAGAGGAGTCTGAGTGTCTGGGCTTGCGAGTGTCCTGATAAAAACCAAGATCCAGGCCTTTAATGACCTCTTGGGCACAGCCATCAGCAATGTGTCTGTTTGCGGAGAGAATGTCGCCCTTGTGGAGAGGTTTACTTACCTTGGCAGTGACATTCATGTCTCTGGTGACTCTTCCTATGAAGTCAGTAGACGGATTGGGAGAGTATGGGGGGGTCATGAGGTCGCTGGAAAGAGGTGTGAGGCACTCCCGATATCTCTGCAAAAGGACGAAGGTCCAAGTCTTTAGAGTCCTGGTGCTTCCTGTCTTGCTATATGGTTGTGAGACATGGACGCTATCCAGTGATCTGAGATGAAGACTGGACTCCTTTGGTACTGTGTCCCTCCGGGAAAATCCTTGTGTACCGCTGGTTTGACTTTGTGTTGCTCATGGAGTCCTGAATGAGGCACATTACCTGCATTGTGAGGGAGCTTCAGTTACAGCACTACGGCCATGTGGCGCGTTTCCCCGAGGGTGATCCAGCTCGTAGGATCCTCATTGTTGGGGACCCGAGTGGCTGGACCAGGCCAAGGGGTCGCCCATGTAACACCTGATAGAGGGTCATTTCCGGAGGGTGGGACTGGACCGCTTGTCTACCTGGGGGGTTGCAAACCGGGATCCCGAGTTGTTTTGTCGTGTGGTGGGTGCGTCAATGCACTGCACCAGTGCAGGCTCCCCAACTTGACTTGACTTGACTTGCTGTCAAAACAAAACAATGCAATTCCAAATCCACAGATATGACTTATTCATTTGTCATTTTGTCACATGTCACTGTTTCACTTTATTCACATGTGCAACTTTATAGTTGCACATGTGATGTGTTTTTTAATTAGTCAGATGACTGGCACTGAGGTGTATGGTGGAGTGGAGCCACTGAGGTTCTCTGTTATGGAGTCATTTAAATGTTCGTCTGTCAGTCTTGTTCTGAACTTTGGTTTCATGACATTCATGTCAGACTCACAGAGGTATGGAGACCCAAACAAAGCAGACATTTTCAGAGCTGCTTGCTGAAGATTCTTATAGTTATCTGGCTCTACTAAGCTGCAGAAATGCTGAGAATGCTGCTGAGACTTTTAACTGCACATTATGTTGAAGGTTTACTAATATATAATATATGAAATCCAATGTCTGTCTGTCTGTATGTCTATCTGCTTTCCACAAGAGAACTACTTCACAGATTTAGATCAGGTTTTTTTCTATAATTTGCTTGAACATTCTGGTTGATTTTGCGACTTCTCTCATTTCGCTATGTATCAGAGTTTGCTTGCGGTAACGATTTATTTGCACGAATCCAAGAAACACGCAGTGGGCCAAGGGGAGGGGCCTTCCTCACTCACTCGCCAGCTTCGGTTCGTGTTCCTTAACTCCGCTTAGCTAGCGAACGAGAGAACAATTGAATTCAACTTTGTTTGATATTTAAAATAAACTAGCCGAAGCCCGCCGTAGCATACGGCGGTGTAAGAATAGGAACGGAAAACGGTGAGAAAGGAATTCAGTATAGCAAAGGCTTAGGAAACCACCGTCGCAGTATAACGAAAATAGCAAGGATCGAAACCAATGCCAATGGTCGAGAGAGTACCTTCCTGTAGCAGGCTACGGAAAACATAGACATATAGATAGATGCCGCATTCACTGTGTTGCCCAGTCAGCGCGTCCGCCGTATTGCGAGTGGTAAAAGTGCCATTTAAACTAATACAGGTAGACGTGGAAACCGGGTTTTCTGATGAAAAAACAATAAAGTTTTAAACAGTATCATTTACATAGAACCGATTTTGGCGAATCGTTTACATGCAATTATTTATATCCATTTATACACTAAATGCGTGCGTATCCCATGGTCTTAGAGTTGGTGGGCGGGGCTCTGTGAGTTGGCGGGCGTGGCTCTCTGTCTTGCGTGCACTCTCTGTCTTGCTTGCCCTTAGTTAGAGTTGGCGGGCGGGGCTCTGTGAGTTGGTGATCGTGGCTCTCTGTCTTACGTACGGGGTAAAGTCAACGTGGCTCAGAGGTGCATGTGGACTTTTGCACAGACGAAAGCGACTGAGGCTGTGTTAGGTGAGTTGTTGCGTGCCTCGAGAGCGTTATGGACTCGGGAGGACGGTTACAGTTGGCATGGGTGGCTTTGTCGTGTGTATCCCATGACGTGGTAGGAGGGTTAGAGTTGGCGGGCGGGGCTCTGCCTTGCTTGCACTCACTGTCTTGCATGCCCTCTGTGTCTTGTGTGCCCTTAGTGAATTATATATATAGATTGTTAGGTCTTGATGAGTTTGAGTCCGAGTAGTCTCTTAAGTGTATGCCACATTGAAAAGACAGATTGCAATTCAGATTGTGGATCGTGATATTGTGTTAAAAGGATTGTAATATGATTTTTTTTTGGAAAGATCACCCAACCCTAATTTGACTAATCAAGTCCATACAGCATATTGCAGCATACAGTGGCACAAAATAACTTTTTGAACTAATCTTTTTTTATTTTGTCACACTTTTTTCAAACATTATTTATCATTTGTTGTTTTTCCTGTTGTCCCAGGACCATGGCTGGACTTCTGCATGGGCTAGCCTGGGCTGCAGCCCCAGACCCCACAGTCTACAGGGCACCAAAATCAATCAATACATCTCATGTCTTTTTCTTAAACCACTTCTCCTGGTAAGGGACACTGTGGCAGTAGGCCAAGCAGGTCAGCCCAGATTTCCCTGTCCAGAGCTACAGATTTCAGCTCTTCTTTAGGAAATGTCAGGTGTTCCCAAGCCAGCTATGACATATTCCTCCAGAGTGTCCTTAGTATGACACAGTGAGACATGCGCAGAGCAGATGCTGGCATAGCCTCACACAGGGGACATTCTTACAACATGCCCAGACCACCTCCTCTCTATCCAGAGGAGCAGCGACTCAACTCTGAGGCTCAAATTGCTGAGCTTCTCACCCTATTGATCAAGATGTAACAAAAAAAAAATATCTTTTCTTTGTTTTTCAAAGAAATTTTCTGGCTGCTATACTGGCCAATGGAGTCCCCTCTACAGTTAGTCTTCAGATAACTCATCTACATTTAATCACACAGACCCTGTCATCCCCAAGTTTCCTCATCTCCAGGTAGTGACGGAGAACAATGAGCGATGCAGTGTTTGCTGCAGCCGGAGAGCCAAATATGGCTGTCAAAATGTAAAATGCATGGAGAACAAAGTGATTTGTCCTGTTATATTGATGACAGTGTGATAAGTGGT
This sequence comes from Polypterus bichir lapradei, assembly GCA_026402145.1. Classification (NCBI taxonomy): domain Eukaryota; kingdom Metazoa; phylum Chordata; class Cladistia; order Polypteriformes; family Polypteridae; genus Polypterus; species Polypterus bichir. The sequence continues at coordinate 30,996,094 of JANRMT010062857.1, forward strand.
CCATGGCGCAGGGCGACTTTTAAAAATAAATAATCACACCCTGTAAAGTGTAGGTTCGGAATGGGCGTGGGGGTGTGAGATGGCTCCACTTCTGCGTTGGTTTTGGTAGCTTGGCCGACAGCACGTGCACACACACGTGCAAAAGTGAGGGATTGCTCAGGTGCCGCATTCACACCAAGAAGTGTACAAATCAGGCTAATCAAATTAGTATAAAATGAGTCTGCACAGGAGAGGAGAAACGGGACGGGATCAAAAGAGGAAAGAAGCAAAATGAAAAAAGAGAGAGAGAGAAACAGTCATGGAGGTTGAAGAATGGAGAAAAGGGCAGGAGGGAGAGATAGACGGTGTGAGAGGAAAGGAAGCAGGTGGACGGGAATGTGAGCCCCGGAAAAGAAGCATGTGGACAATTGCTCCTCCTGAGCTTGACAGCAGGAGCCTGTGGCGTAGCAATGGATTGTGCAGATTGTGCAAAGCACAAGGGCCTACGAGCTTGGGGGGGACCCACTTGGGGCCATACAGATTTAAAAAAAAAATGGAATAACTTTAATCACTTGCACAGTTCATTGCGTTAAAAACACTGGTCAACAAGCATTTGGCTACTGGGATTCTTTCTCCTGTACTTTAACAAATTTCACTTACCGACTCCAAATCTGAAAACCGTTTTCGTCCAGCAGCATGTCCCATTTTTTAGTTATGATGTTCCAGGTCTTGGACGACTAGGGTGACTGGACAGTAAAGGCGATGCATTTCAGCATTTAAGAAATAAGTTTGGTCTCGAGAAAAGTGAAGCCAAAATTAAGGAAGGTGTTTTTGTTGGCCCTGAAATCCGTGAACTGCTGCTTGACGAGGAGTTCAAAAGGAAACTGAAGCCCACTGAATCAGCACCCTCATTCGTGCAGGTTGTCCAGAATTTTCTTGACAGACACAGAGCAGAGAATAACGCTGAGCTTGTGGAGAATATGCTGAAAGTACAGTATATTAGCTTACGGGAGCCAGAATGTCACTGAAGACGCATTTTTTACATTCTCATCTTGACTTTTTTCCACCAAATCTAAGCGATGTCAGAGTTGAGCAGGATGAAAGATTTCATCTAGATATGAAGGTGATGGAAAACTGATATTGGGAAAAATTCACTCTGAGCATGATGGGTGACTACTGTTGGTTCCTGCATATTGAGGTAAATTGACATAAATATGCTTTCACATGTCTCTGGTATCATCTTCTGGTTTGTTTTCAGAATAAACACATCAAAACAATTTTGGTGGGACACAGTCCAAACTCCAGATATCGTGTTGATATATCTCTCTATTATAAAAAAAAAAATCCTGGAAAGGAAAAGCAGGGCGACGATAAGTGATCTTCTCGGAGGTTCTCGGAAGACCCACGAGACAAAAGAGACTTGCCACGGAGCATCTCGCGGGGACCGTAAACATGAGACTTGGTGCCAAGAGACTGTCCCAGGGCCATCTCACAGGGACATGAACATGAGATTCTTGCAAGACACGCCCTACTTACAAAAGATATCATATAAGAGCACACCCATCAAAAAACACTCAGTCGTGTAAAGGCACATAGCACACACAGATCCTGTGCTCTCAGCACATATAAAGCGTATGAGGACAATACGGAGAATAGAGACCCAAAGGTGTTGGAGAGAAAAAAAGGCAGATAAGAGATTATGAAAGCAGTGGAATTCGAAAGGCTCAAACAAACGATGGAGCGATACACACGCAGAGAAATTTACAGAATATAAAAGCAGTAAAATTCGTAAGTATAGTAGCTTCCCAGCCAGGTTGAAGCCTTTTTGGTTTTAAGTGACTGTTCGGTCCGATTGAGGGAGGGCAGAGTGCAGCACGGAAGACTGATAGCGGGGTATTGATTGATGTGGTCGGAGGGGGGGACGAGACGCGGGAGATGAGGGATTGGAGAAGGTGCTAAAAGGTGTGTTTGGTGTTACGAAGTCAGCGATTGTTCAAGTAAAACTTTTGTTACACTTTATTACGCCAGTCAATATGGTATGAAAAAAAAAAAATAGTAAAGATCGCATTACCGCAAAACAAAAGGACAAAGCGAGGTCAGAAATAAAAGGCAAAGAGCAGAAAACAAAGTCCTTTCACATTCGCATCATTCAATGCACAAAACGTGGATTTACACAATAATGGACCATACGCTACGAGAATCTGTGGTTTAATTTCAAAGAATACACAATTCAGTCAGGTGTGTATTTATGATCACAGAGAAGCAATGCAAATATTAACAGACGACAAGAAAGGTAATGTATATATTCCGCATATAATAATAGACACCAAAGGAGATCGTGATATGCCAGTCGTATTAAAATGTTTACAGTTTACCGTGAGAATAGCTTTTGCTATGACAATCAATGAATCACAGGGACAAACATTAGAAAAAGTCGGATTATTTATTAGAGAAACAAAAAAAAATATTCACTCACGGGCAGTTATACGTTGCGTTGTCACAATGTGTCTCCGAAAAATATTGTTTTTAATGAAGCTTTAAAGTTAAAGAGCAAATAATGAAATTGAAACAATTCCAAAGAAAAAAAAAATTTAAATTGTATATCCGATTAACCAAACGCAGGGTTTGGCGAGCGAAGCGAGCAGAGGGCGGAGCCCCCAGTTATATTAATATTCAAAAGTGTAAAAACGTCAAAGATGTGTATTTCAAAAACCTGACGTGCTAGCTTAATTCCAATTTCATATATGAAATCATTGTAAATAACTTAATAAAAAGATTATCTGAAGTTACCAAAAGCAAACAAAAAATATTTTTTTGTAGACCAGTGAAATTAACAGTTTTATTTGCATGTTTTCACCATCACCAGACCAGTCCAATCCAGTCCATGATGATATTACACATTCGGCAGGCCTGCAGTTTACACAAATTTAGACTTTGGGAGTTTGGAGGCTCGGAGACTAATTGGAGGCACAACATGGTCTATTCTGCCTTGCAGAGATGTGCACATTCCAAAATTTGGCAACCTTTGGTGTGCCATAGCGGAAGTGAACGGAAGAAGTTTTGAAGGACGTCACTTGAATATTCTAAATATACATTATTATCGTAAATAATTGTTAGTTTTGTACTCTGATTTGATAGCAACAGTTTTCGAAATTCGAACTCGGAAACAGTAAATCATACCAACTCTCTTGTTAAGTTATGGTCCCCAGTAGTAGGCAAACACAGAATATTTGAACAATTTGACGCTTTTTATACTCTTGCCTGAAAACACCACGTCGGCCAGTAGCAGTGGACCCGGCACACATTATAAGAGTGGTGCTGCTAAACATAAGGCACGCCGGCAACAGGAATTGAAAAACGTTAAGCTTACCAAGATTTCTACCTTTCTCAAAACTCAGCAAGGGCCAGTGGTGGTAACTGAGAATGCTGATGAATCATCGCAACGGTTGCAAGCAGGTTATGCAGACAGAGCAGTGAGTGAAATGGTTACAACTATACCGAGTCTGGAAGTAGCAATACAATGGCTTCAGATCAAGTGCTATCTGCTAAAACCGTTCAAAATGGAGAAACTATTAAGCAAGCAATATATATGACCAAGCAATTTCCTACCGACAAGGTAAATTTCTTGGAACCATTGACACTTCATTTTATGATGTCCATTTTCTCAGAACTTGTGTGAAACGGGTCGATGGTGTAGTAGTATCCTGTCAGCTGGTGTTGTCATTTTCATTTGTTACAAATTGAAATGGCTTCATTTTATAGCACAAAACAGTTTCTACTTTCTAGCTTACGCTACATTTTAATCATCTTCCTTCACAAAGTTGTCTTGGAAAAGTAAGTGGGTCCGCATGTTACATATATTTATGTAGGACTATTACTACCCACACCTCCCACATTCCATTCCCACAATTTACTTTATTTTTGCTAACTTACAGCAGTTGTAATAAAAAGATTAAAAAAAGTTATTACAAATTCCATTTAGAAAGCCACTTTGTTTGTCACCAGCATGTGATCTGATAGTGACGTGGTCCTGGATACCACTGCCCAGCCGGCCCCTAGGATCTAGTTTTGAATAAATTACTAACAGTTATGCTAGACAGGAGAGGCCCACCTCAGGGTGCTGCACAGGGGCCTTCAGCGGCGCTGGCAGGAGCAACAAGATTACTTTGGAGGGATGCCCCTGCAAGGCCGGGGAATGGCAGCGGGAGACCAAAGGAGACGATGCTTGGCAGCGCCCTGTGGATCGTCACGTGTGGCAGGGACATGAGCAGGACTGAAGATTATCTGCACCTGCTGTTTGAAGTCTCTCTGTGCCACAAGGTCCGAACAGGAAAAGATGTTTTAACCTCATTTTTATGGATTTATTTATTAGATTTTAACCTCTGCATTCACTTTGACTTTTTATGGATTATTTATTTATAGGACTTTTGCACTGCACTTATTGAACACTGGTAGTTTATTTGATTTTAATAAAAGCACTGATTCACTTTTGCACTTACCCCTTGACTGGATATACATGTCCTCATCTGCCCGGCTCATCGCGGTATACAATATAGAGAGTGGCGGGTTCAAGAGGCTCCCAAATAGGAATGGGAGCATGGAGCCAACCCGCACCATCACAGATGGTGATAGACAGATAGACTGCAGTTCTAATGACAGCGAGGCATATGGAGGTGATGGTCCTGCACCAATGGTAACCTACTGTACATTAGCGACCCCTGAAGGTGCATCATCATGTAGGACACTCCTTAAAGACGCCGTTCACTGAACTGCAGGGTGCTAGACACATGCATAAGGTACACATGATCCCTTACAGATTTTCAGTCTGGACATAAAACAGCACACAAACTGAAACCCCACACTAAAAAAAATGAACTATTGGGGATGTTCACTTTATGTACCAAATGTAAGCTACTTTTACTTAAAATAATGATGTTTTCTGGTATTACGTACCTTTCTCTAGTTACATTGACTTAAATCTATTAGCTGTCACACTAATGCAATTCATTTATGTTGAAACAACACAATCAGATTCTCTTCTTTCAACAGAAGCATAACCTGTCTCAGGGACTATTGTCATTACTCACTAATTTTATGTTAATCTTACTCATCTCTCTATTATAAAAAAAAATCTTGGGAGGGAGACTAGGGAGACGAGACGTGATCTTCTCAGAAGACAATTTGATGTCCCATGAGAGACACTTTAACGTCACGCGAGACAAGACAGTGAGACAACATTTAAAACAAGTTCACGGACATCTAAACTAGCAGTTGTTGGAAGGCTTTTGGCAGACACACTTCAGGTACTCCCAGCTCTTAAAATAACGACAAGCGACAAACAGAACACGCAGCTCACCAACAGCAGCAAGCCACCAGATGATCCGAATGTAATTCCTTGGCGTGTGTTGAGCTAATCATCCCCCCCCACCCCTTCACAACGCGAGTGGCAGAGATGCGAAATGGCAGAAGGACAGCTGCTGTACAGGCTATTAAATGATCGACGTGCAGTACGACAAGCAGAACACGCAGCTCGCCAGAAGTAGCAGAAAGACAGCAGTTGATCAGACCGCATCTTCTTAGCGTGCGTTCAGCTGACACCCCTTCACAACACGAGCAGCGTTTTACGTCCTGCGAGAAATAGATTTAACCACACCCGGGGACGGAAATAAAGGACAAGTATTGTTTTTACAAAAGTGTTAAAGTAAAAGTGAAAATAATGCATATGTAACAATAGCCATGAAAATAACAATCTCTTTAAATTGTATATCCGGGTAAACCAAACCTGGGGGTGGGTGAGCTAAGTGAGCAGGGGGCGGAGCCCCTTAGTTATTAATACTTTTCTATTCCTCAAGACATGGATTTAATTTAAAATAGTCAAGTTTTGTTTACAGCAGGTGACTATCTCATATTTGCATAAATATATTTTGCATAAAGAACTCCCCCTTCTGTTAAAAACACATTCCAAGGGATTCCCACACCCTTGTATACTTGGAAAGATTTCTAAAGACTTTTAGTAAACTGATTTTTCTCCCAAATGCCATAGGTTTTTGTGGGATTTTGGAAGCTGATTCATGACATTGTTTTTCTTCATGTCGCCCACCCTACATCAGAAAAGCATTGTTTCTGTTTCCAAAACAGCAATTTAATTAATGTTAAGCTTGCATGAAAATAAAAGCAACCAAAATATATCTTGAATACATTATATGACAATAATTGAATGGCTACAGACTTATAAATTTAACAGTGTTGATATAGTTTTAATATTTGTACCACAAGATGTAATTCCTTAGTAATGCTATCTACAGCTATGTAAAGACAAAATTATGTGATGCATCTTTTACGCAAGTCCATTTAGTTTGAACATTAAATCTGGTAAAATAAAACAATTTTGAGGTTGTGTTAGTTTAGTTTCTGGAACATAAGGAAATGTATTTGATACTAGCCATGTGCGCCCAACTACGTTGCGCGTGTTAAAGTTGTCTGTGAAGGGCTCCCTGTTTAAACGCGGCTGCCAGTCGTGAACTGGGCCCTTCGTCGCACAGCATTATGATTTTTTATAAGGGAAACAAAATTACAAAAGAAAACCCTTGGATATTGATTCGATAGGAACGGCCTACTCGGAATCACTGTCCGAATAGTAATTATGTGGTGGTGTAGGAGCATTTCTGCTTCTGTCCGTTCACAGTCCGTCTCGTTTTCACGACGCTATCGTTTCTTCTCACAATCTCTTCTCAAACTTTCTCCAATCTCGCAGGTTGCTTTGTGGCAATCCAAAGAGTAAGGCAATATACAAAGAGCAATGGTTATAAAAGGGGGACACATAGGTATCCAGGCTCTTTAAAGCATAAATAGGGATCACTTCACTGACATGTGAGCAAGCCACGGTACAACTGTGAGACACGCAGCACTCGCCGGCTACAACGTAACAATAATAATTTCCAGAACGTGCTGTTACGTTGTCATTCATTTTACCCACTGTCTTTCTTTCATACATATGTTACGTAGGCACGTACCTTTTATCTTCGGCAATCTCATTCTCTAACCAGGCCTCAGGAGCTAACCAGCGTAACACTGTCCACCACCCCTTTCGTTATTCCGGCACATTGTTGACATCCGTGAGTAACAACAACATACTAAACTGGAAGGTGGTCTACGCATGCATGGAATTCGCGGACAAAGATCAAAATCTAAATGAAGATCTCTTTAGTTAATTTAAAGCACAACAATTTGTTTAGTTTGAATGTCTGTGTTTTGAGGTGTGACTGGAGTACTACAGTCTTCAGTAGTATAAGCCTGGAGGAGATTCTTAAAGCAATGCCTATGTTTTAGCTGTCTCTCTACTGCCATCTAGTGCTTCTTCTAATTCATTCACGGACAAACAAAGATCAAGATCCAAATGAAGATTACATATAGAGAAAACCAGACTACATTGTGTTGACTGAGTGTAAGTCATTTAAGGAAACAATACTAAATACTTTCACATACAACTTACAAAACTCACAGTTTTGTGGAAATTGTTTGCATAACACAGTTAAGTAAATCCAAAAAAGATTTTTTTGAGTGAATCTGGTTGGCTTTATTTGTACGTCTCTTATATCTTTGAATGCTAGCAGGCAGGGCCGGATTAAGACCCTTAGATGCCCTAAGCACTAAGTAATTTTGGTTCAAAATATTAAAACAATAACAAACTAGAAAATAAAACGTTATTTTATTATCAAAAATTTAAAATTAAACAAAACATTTTGACATGAAAACCGTAGATTTACCATTTTGATTATTTAATTTATTTATGGCTTTTGTGTCAATTTAGCAAATCTATTTAAACATATTCTTAGTACAAGATTTGAAGAATATTTTGTGAAAATTTTGTTAACAAATCTTTATTAGTAAAAAAAGTTATAAACAAGTTTATCCAATAGTAATCAGCTGTACAGTTTTCACTTTCACATAATGTAAATGAATTTAAAAATATCAAAGAATAGAATTAAATAGACTTAACAGAATATTTTTTCCTCAAACTGGGTCCAATTTTTGTTTTTGCTTAAAACAGAAAATAACGCTTTCTACGCACTAGAAATTTATTTTAAGTTAAATAACAGATAATTCACGAAACACAACCATTACGTGATAATAATTTTTAATCAACCATTAATTATTATTTAAAAATATAAAAACATACTGTTTTGAATTGAATTATTTTCACAATATTTTGACATAACATTGCGTTTAAGGGAATCACCATGAAACGGGAATTCCCCATTGTAGATGGCACCAGTATGCAGATCGCACTGTGTAAGGCGCCATCTACGAACAGTGACGGCATAGGGAGGTACAGGGAGGCATTATTCATTTTTTATTAAATTTTAAAAATGGCTATAAATTTAATTAATTTAATAATTTATGTGATAAATTCGGCCATGACAATTTTTTGTGGTGCCCCCTTTACCCTTGATGCCCTAAGCATTTGCTTACTTTGCTTATATGGTTAATCCAGCACTGCTAGCAGGCCACTAGCAGATTAAGAACACCTGGATTTAACCTGTATTGTTGGCAAGAGGAAGAGTCCTTTTGAAATCATGACCCCATTAGTATTTCACAAATCCGTTACTATCTGTTCATAGTTATTTACTGTATAGAGCCTGTCACGGATCTAAATAAATAAATGTTCTTTCTGGAACCTTCATGTGGATGGTTCTTTTGGGAATCAAAAATGAATCACCTATGCCATCGCTCTGAATGAACCACTCGGACAATTTTTTTTTAAGAGTGCGGTGGCTGACTTATTGGTAAAGTAACTGGCGGAACCGTCAGTATTTCATATGTTCTATTTTATTCATTGCGTCCGCACTCGTGTCACAGGTAATAGAGGCTACCTGATCAGACGCTGGCAGCATACACCTTTACCGGACCCCCAAAATGCCGAGGAGAGCCGTTACAATAGCGTGTATGATCTTAGGCGCTCAGTTGTGCAGTGCAGGCAGATGAATGTATGTGGCGGGGTTACTGGTCACGAGGAAAGCTGCTTTACCAGCCATTGGACGTCCGCAGCGTCGTCATTGCATATGCATGAGGATGATTAGCATGGGGCGTGTTCACGAACTCACATTTGTAAGGCGATTATGATTTGTACACGATTAAGTTGTGCGTTTATTTATTTATTTTAATGCGTTTGCACGTTTTATGGTTTATTGAGAGTGTAGTGTAAGTGGTTAAGACTTTGGACTTCAAACCCCGCTACTGACACTGTGTGACCATGAGCAAGTCATTCGACTTGTCTGCGCACCAACTGGAAAACCAAAAGAAATGTAACCAATTGTATCTTAAATGCATATCGCCTTGGATAAATGCGTCAGCCAAATAACTAAATGTAAACCGGCGTGCGCATATTCTCAAACTCGAATTTGCAAACGAAACCGCTGCAAAATAAATGTGCCAAAGTTGTTTTTCAAATGGAGTGCAATTAGGTTAACAGTTTTAGGATCCCAAAAGAACTCCTCTAAGAATTCAGAAAGAACCTTTATTTATATTTGTAACAGGCTCCGTAAATAACCATGAGCAGATGGCAACAGATTTGTGAAATACCAGGGAGTTTATCATTTCAAAAGGACTCCTGCTGCGTACAATCACACAGGCTAAATTCGGGTTATTTTCTGATTTGTTAGTATCTTGTTAGGCAGCCTAGAAGACAAAGACTTATGGTTTTTTTTCCACATGTCTGTATTGGAAACCTTTAAAAGTTTAAAGACCAAATTTGTAATCCAATTATCCCTTCCCAGAATGAAACAGTTCTTTGTCAAGCAATGGTTCTACGAGGACACAACTCAGCGAAGTGCGATTAAAGCACTATTATTTTTCAGAATTTAGGCAGGTAGTTGCCGAGACGTCTCCCTGCCCTTACCTGTGATTCCTCTCCTCTATCCACGGACACCGGGCCTTAAGGCTTGATTGCGCTTTGGTAGATTATGAAGAATACACACTCGTGTAGACTCGTGCATTCACTAGTAAGTAAGCAATTTAGAAAGTCCCAAGAGGGGAATGCGAAATGAGCTCCTGGATAAAGGTGGAAAAACCTTTAATAGATCGGAATGAAATTCGTGCAGGTCTGCTGGAGATATAAGACTGCGGCCGGGCTGACTGCTCCTCTCCTTAATTTACTTTACTAAACATTAAAATACCATAATATCGTATATTGTTTGTCCGGAATCATGCAACAAAGGTTGCATTTGATTCCTCTCTCAAGATTTATCGCTGATTGTTATAGTGTCCGCGACTTTGAACTGGAAAGGCGAATTTTGATAGCTGAGCGGTGGGAAGCGAAATCGTAATTTTATCTTCCCTCGTCTAGGACTGCACAGCGGTGAATGTTCTGTAAACTCAAGCAGGAGGAATTGTTGTTGTATTGATAAAACTGAATTTGCTCTGAAACGGATCCTTACAGATTACACTTGCGACTACACGTTTTATCCGCTACCCCTGCAAACGCCATCGAATGGTCTACTCCTATTGCCTGTCTCCATAGCAACGAACAACGCCTTCGGGCGCCGTCATATTGCGAATCTCAGTTAAGGAGGCTGTAAAAGTAAAAGAGACTCAGGTACGTCAGGGGATAAAATTATTGTAATTTTTTTTTAGAAAATGTTATTTATAATGTATGATACTCTGAAAAAAAGTCTCTTTATATGCGCTTTGACAGACTTGCCTTTATTTTTAAACCAAGCTGAAGGTATTTTCTTGAATATAAGGGCTGTTTGTCTTATCTTAACTGTAGTAAAGTATGGGATTAAAGTTTGTTCTCAAAATTATGTTTATTTAAAGGCAATGTTTGTTTCGGGATATTTTGGTACAGGCTCTTGAAAATTGTTACTGACATTAAGTCTTGAGTTTGAAGGTGATATAGCTTACTGCTGAGATTCAAGGGTGTTGTTTGCATGGAAGTCTGCTTTTGGAATCCCACATCTGTCCATTTTCTAAATACCCTGGGCAAGATATAAGACATATACATATATCCATCCATCCATCCATTATCCAACCCGCTGAATCCGAACACAGGGTCACGGGGGTCTACAGGAGCCAATCCCAGCCAACACAGGGCACAAGGCAGGAACTAATCCCGGGTAGGGTGCCAACCCACCGCAGGACACACACAAACACACCCACACTAGGGCCAATTTAGAATCGCCAATCCACCTAACCTGCATGTTTTTGGACTGTGGGAGGAAACCGGAGCGCCCGGAGGAAACCCACGCAGACACGGGGAGACCATGCAAACTCCACGCAGGGAGGACCCGGGAAGCGAACCCGGGTCTCCTAACTGTGAGGCAGCAGCGCTACCACCGTGCCGCCCATACATATATCCATCCATCCATTTTCTGAATATGCTTTTTTCCATTAATCAATTGCATATTTCCAGCAGGATCTGGTTTGGGATGTAAGGTATACTCGACCATTTTTTGCAGGGCATGCACATGGCTGATTCAGTTTTTAGGATAGGACAATGTATAAACTCATTTGAGACACTGACCAAACTGAAAGGAGAATTCAATTAGGTAATGAGACCAAAGCACAAACCACTACGTTACCAGGGCAGAACTGGAATTTTATTAAATGTTTTGTAAAATTCTTCTGTTTACACTGAAAGGCACAACAGGAAATACACATTGATCACACACACACACAAAAGCCAAATCAGAAGCTCAGTAACGTCTGACACTGCTCACCGTCTCCACAGCATCACCTCCAATGCATGTAAACAGCAGTGGGGTCTGCCTTCTGGTTCCTCAACTCTATGAGCAGCTCCTTGGTTTTGCTGCCATCAAGGGTGGGATTGTTTTCCTGGCACCACTGCATCAGAAAGGTAGAATTCATCCTGGTCATTGCAGGTGATCAGGCCGATGATGGTGGTGTCATCATCTCATTTATTGGTGAAGTTGGAGCTCTGTCCAGATACACAGTAGGAGGTGAGCAAGGAGAACAGAAGGGGGCTCGGCACATTGCCCTGTCAGTATGGAGGATCTGATGGGGTCCACCTGCACATACTGAGGCCTGTTAGTTAGGAAGTTAAAATTCCTGGAGCAGATTAGGGTTATGTTTAAGATTAGGGAATGGATGCCTGAAGGCAGGGTTCAGGCACACAGATCCTGTAAATAACTTATATATATATATATATATATAATAAAAGTCAATATGTATGTATGTATGTACTGTATGTATATATGTATGTTCCAGCATCACTTCCAAACAGCTGGAGCAATTTTCATGAAACTTAGTACATGTTTCTCATTGATCGACTAAAATTACTGTAGGGTGAAATCAGCCCTAACCTACCCCCTTCTGAGGGGTAATTTTACGGTCTTGTAGGCATATTATCATCCAGTTGACACTCTGAACAACCACCAGAGGGCGAACTGGAGGTGACTGCCAGCATTCTCTAAGTTTGAGCACTGCGGCACCCCTATTGCTTTTGAAATTAAATAGAGTTGGCCGATTCCGAGTGTCAACTAGATGATAACATACATACAAGACCACAAGACAAGCACATTAGTGAGTCTTCATTGTTTGATAATTTATTTTTATTTTTAAAGTTGTGGTTTTTTTAAATTATATTTTTCTCAAACATTCATCCATCCATCCATTATCCATCCCGCTATATCCTAACTACAGGGTCACGGGGGTCTGCTGCAGCCAATCCCAGCCAACACAGGGCGCAAGGCAGGAAACAAATCCTGGGCAGGACACACATACACACACAAGTTTTCATAACAGTTTTAATTGCACCCCCCCCAACATTTTTTTGAAATGTGGATGCATATTTTATTATACCTACTTAACTTTTATCGACATTTATCTAACTCTATATTTATTGTTCTAGTATCAGAATGTAGTTTAAGTTAATTTGTTTTGGTTTCAATAGATATTTTTTTCATATTTTTGATTCTTGTTTTCTTTTTTTCACATGTTTACGCCCCCCTTTTTGTTACTTCGCGCCCCCCTAGGGGGGCCCACCCCACAGGTTGAGAACCACTGCACTAGGGACAATTTAGGATCGCCAATGCATCTAACCTGCATGTCTTTGGACCTTGGGGATATACGGAGCACCCCCACGCAGACACGGGGGGAACATGCAAACTCCACGCAGATAGGACCCAGGAAGCGAACCCAGGTCTCCTAACTGCGAGGCAGTAGCGCTACCACTGCACCACCGTGCCGCTTTCTCAAACATATATCTAAAAAAATCTGTTCATGTGAAATAAAAATTAAGGTTATAGAGCAAGGGGTTCAAATAGACTGCCCCCTACTGTCCAAATTTAAAATTGCACTATGAACAAATAAGTATACATTTAAACTGACACTAAAACAAACTTAAAATATTGAATAATAATAATAATAAATTAGAATATATAGTTTAAAATTATTTTTACATATGGTATCTTTATAGAGGAAAATCATAAAAAGGTAAGTATAGCATTTAAGATTAGGGCCCTGAAGAAAATGTTAACATCAGGGCCCACAAACTTAATGTTTCAGTTTAGGGCTAAAATATGAATAGCTTTAGGATTAGGATTTGATTAGGATTAGGGCATAGAATAGTGGGGTTAAGATTCAGTTTGGTAATCAGCATTATTGGTACAACAGTGTTAAATGCTGAGCTGTACAGTCTATAAACTGGACTCTGGCAGAGCTGTTTTTAGTATCCAGGTGTGCCAGGGTGTTTTGAAATGTAAAGGATACGGTGTCCTCTGTCGACTGGTAGTGACAATGTTTAAACTGGAGGTGACTGCAACTATTAGCACAACTCATTTCCGCTATTGTCAAGAAGACTCGCTAACTCCTCTACTTCTTTACATGTCTAAGTAAAAGATCTCTCCATCTGTCCTCCCTGACTTCTGCAGTTGGTCAGACTCTATATAACATCCTAGTGTGGCACCTGCTCAGCTTAAGGTTGTAAGGCACTGCAGAGGGTGTCAAAGGCGGCACAGAATATTACCAGGGTACAGCTGCCTTCTGTTCATGACATGTTAAAGACCTCAGCCATCCTGCACGGTCGCTTTTCTCTTTCCATCCTTCACAAAAATGGCATAAGAGCGGTGGCACACACTCTAATAGATTCTGGGTGTAGTAATTAATACAGTTTCTTTTTACACTGTAGTATTTTAGCATTTTTTTATTACATTTCTTAAAAGCGTATAGCACTCTATACAATCAAGTCAAACTTAACAAAACTAAAATCAAATCAGCCCCCACCCATAAGAAAGAGAGGAAGAACAACAACCAGAGCAAAACTGTTAAGAGTAGTAAAGAGACAAAGGAGTTTTTACCCCCATTATAAATGCTTATTCTGAAATGTTATTGATTAGACCCTGATACGTTTTTAAAAACGTTTTGCACAGATCCTCAAAGTGAGAATTTGATTTTTTCCAATTTCAAATACTATATGACATCAGTTACCCACTGACTTAACAAAGGTGAGTTAGGATTCTTCCGGTTGAGCAGGACAAGTCAGGTTTGGCGTTTTGACTGATTTCAAGAAATGTTTTTTATTTCCCATCTCGTTGTTTGTTTACGCAATACGATAGAAGCCGCCACCTGACCTGGATTGTTGTGTCAGTTACATCCCAGGACTTGATGGTATAAGTATGGTGGTGGATTCAACATATCTCTAAAAACAATTCTAGCATTACTTAGCTTTCAAACAGGTAGGCCCGAGTGTCAGGTTCCTTTTCTGTTTATTGCGCTGCTTCTTGCTTTTGATTTTTTTCCTTTCGTGTTTTGTTTGCCTCTTTCAATACCAACCTGGCCTCTCTCTTTAGACCTTACTAAGCTGACATATTCATCCCCTGGTTATTTTCCCTTCTCACAATAATCTTTGGATGTGGTGTCTTACTGCACAGGGACAGTGTTTACCTCCAGGCCATAATCTTACTGAACAGGCAGTTATAGTAACGGATTTTATAACATAACAAACACTATACATGTAAACCTGACTACTACAATAATTATCTGCAGTTTTAGTGGATGGTCATAAATGTGTCTAAATCGAAGCACTCGTTTATTAACTCTTTTAGGGCTAATTACTTTTACTTTTATCCCAAGGCTGAATATTTTTCCAAAAAACTCAGTTTTCTGAAAAGCATTCAAAGCAATGGTTTTCACACATAAATCAACATAAAATACTTATTTATGACAAATGTCACTGTATGTTCCAGGAGCCCCTACAGTAGGCATATTCACATACTTATTACATACGTGTTTATCCCATCACTCATAAGCTGAAAGGCACCTTCTGGTAAAAAGAAACGGCTTGAAGTAGTCGAGTGGCTACTAATCTGTTGTGTCCACCAGCAGGCCGCGTAATTTGGTGAGGTCCACTTGCCAGCTTGTCTCCCACAGATTGATGTCTGTGTAGTCCTCCCAGGACGAATGTTTTCATAGGCGCATCAGCAGCACAAGTCTGTCCAGCACTACGATCAACTGGGGGGTGGTCAGCTGATGCCGGCACCTGATGTTTATTGTTTTCGATCTCCAGATTACTTGTATAAAAATCAGAGTTCGAGATGTCAGAGTCCGATTCAACAATAATACACAAAAAATTAATACATAATATGCAGAGTATTTCACTTTGTGCATTTGCTTTGCTCCCTCTCGCCCGATGTCGATGCCATTTGAGACATTGCTTACTCTACGCTACTCATGCACACGCAGGGTTTCAACATCAAGTCGAGTCTAACAGCCCTCCGATCAAAGAGGGTCGACCTATGATGTAACGGTGAGTTTTATCAACATTTATAGCTCATTCTCAACCCCTTGTGTCGACAAAAATCGACATCCGCCCTAAAAGAGTTAAACTCACTTCTTGATGTTCAGGATTTCATGTGAAGGACTGAGAGTATATTAACTCTTTCAGGGCTAATTATTTTTTTATTTTCTCCCAGGTCTGAATATTTTTCCCAAAAACTCATTTTTCTAAAAAGCATGCAAAGCAAACACTAGTATATGCATTTAACATTAAACGTTAGCTTTCTAAGATTGGCTGTAACACTGCTTACATACCTGTTTGTCTAACTATTTATATTCTGAAAGGCACTTTCTGGAAAAGAAACCACTACCTGCCTTTCGTTTTTGATTTCCAGATCACTTGCATTAAAATCGGAGTTTGATAAGTCACAGTCTGATTCAGCAATAAAATCCAAAAAGCAAAAAAATTAATAATGCCCACAGAGGATTTTGCTTTGCACATTTGCTTTGCTCTTTTGCCCGACATCGACGCCATTCTAGACGTTGTTTACTCTACGCTTGTCACACACACACACACACACGGATTCGATGTCAAGTCAATGAGTCTAACAGTCCTTCTAGCAAAGAGGGTCTACCCGTCACGTGATGGTGAGCTTTGTCGACGTCTACAGCCGATTATTACCCTCTGCCCCTGGATGTCTACTACAGTCAACATCCAACCTCAATCCCTGCTGTCGACAAAAGTCCTAAACGAGTTAAATAAAGTAGTGAGCCTGACACATCAACATTATAATTGTTGAGTTATATATACTAGTTATAATGTGACACGGCAGCAGTGTACTTAATATCTCGAAGAAACAACTCCTTATGTAACCAATAGGAACAGCATAAAACTTATCATCTGTTGTCACACATAAGCCTTGGGAGTACCTTACACTCTTAAAAATACTTTATGGGTCTTTATTGCATTCCTCACAGAGCACCACTTCATTCTGGGACGGGTTTTTTGCATATGAAGTTGGTTCTTTGTGCTTTGAAAAACATATTAATATGTAGAAGAAACTCAAAATCTTGAATGTATGGTAGGCCACATAGCAGGACACTAACAGATTAAGACGGCCCTCCAGAAAGTATTCAATGACATTTCTGTTATTACTGACTCAGGCCGCGCTGCAGTCCTTGTCCTCCTGGACCTGTCCTCTGCCTTTGACACTATTGACCATGAGATATGGCTGTTGTGGCTTGAACATCTTGTTGGGCTTAAAGGGGCTGCTCTTAACTGGTTCAGGTCATATCTAACTGGTAGACACTTTTTAGTGACTTTAAATTCCCCTTTTTCATCTACTGCTCCTCTTAAATATGGTGTTCCTCAGGGATCCATTTTGGGTCCTATCTTATTCTCTATTTACCTTCACCCTATTGCAGCTATTTTTAGGAAATGTAACATTTCTTTTCACTGCTATGCTGATGATACTCAGGTTTATATTCCCGTCTGCAAATCAACTGCACCACTGTCTTTTTGAACTAAGATCCTGGATGGCTAATAATTTCCTTGATCTGAATCAAAATAAAACGGAGGTGCTTATAGTGGGTCCATCAGCTAAAGCCAAATTGGTCTTGGACTTCTCGGCTCTTTCTCTGTCTTTTACAAACCTCAAGTCCGCAATCTTGGTTTTATCATTGACAGTAACCTCTCTTTTGAGAAACAAGTTAATTCTGTAGTCAAGAGTTGGTTTTTCCAGCTTCGTCTATTAAGTAAGATCAAGCCTTGTTTATCTTCTAGGGATCTTGAGGAAGCTACTCATGCTTTTATCTTTTCTCGACTTGATTACTGCAACTCGCTGTATTCTGGGATTAGCAAATCCCTGATACGCAGGTTACAGTTGGTCCAGAATGCTGCCGCTCGCTTTCTGGTTGAGGCAAGAAAGTCCGATTCTGTTTCTCCAATATTACCTTCTTTACACTGGCTGCCTGTCAGTTTTTGAATTGATTTTAAAATCTTATTGCTAGTTTTTAAATCTTTACATGGGCTCGCTCCTGCCTATTTACCTGAATTGTGTGTTTTACACCAGCCATCCAGAGTGCTTAGATCTTCTGGTCAGTTGTCTCTTGTTGCCCCTCGTACCAAGTGTAAAACTAAGGGGGACAGACAGGGCTTTGGCAGTGGAAAAAAGTGGAACTCTTTACCTCGTCACATAAAGGAGTCGTCTACAATTGAACTGTTCAAAACGAGATTAAAGACTCATTTCTATTCACTTGCATTCCGTGACCTTCAGTAATACTAATGGTTTCCTCATTGTGATTATGTAACATTACTTCTATTTATTATTTATTTTATTTATGTTCATTTATTTTATTTCTATTTATGTTATTCATGTTAATTGTATGTTTTTCTTTTATTCTATTATTGTAAAGCACTTTGGCCACAGCATTCCTATGTTGTTTTAAATGTGCTATATAAATAAATTGACATTAAGGAAACCAGAACTTATCCTGTGTGATTAAATGCAGCAAGAGTCCTTTTAAAATCAGGAACCCATTAGAAATTTGTTACCATCTGTTTGTGGTTATTTACTGTTTGGGGTCTGTTACAGACCTAAATAAATCAAGGTTCTTTCTGGAACCTTCTTGTGGATGGGTCTTTTGGGAATGAAAAATAGCTTCCCTGTGTCATCGCTCTGGCCCCTTTATTTTATAGCGTGTACTTGGTCTCTGAGTTATTAAGTCAAAGCTCTTAAGTCCACCTGGTCAGCTATGATGCCCCCGGGAAATCCTGCCAATTACACCAATGAGGAAAGAGATGAGGGTCACTGTCAGGACATTGGGGCGTCAATGTGGTAACACTGTTTAATAAGAGGGAGTTCCTTTGCAACAAAATGGTTGAACAAAAAAGAAAAGAAGGAAGGACTTGCAGTGTGACTGTAAACCTTATGCATGTTGCATTTTATTAATGTTGAAGAATTGTGTATTAAAACAATTGCAGTCATCTTTAACCAGTCATTCTTTGTCAGTTAGGATAACTGAAAGTGCAAATCTGTTTTGCATGGGTGATGAGGTTTCCAGTTTAGCGTCCTGCTGGGAAGCCCCCTCTGTGAAGGTCTCCAAATCCTATTATGTGATGTCATCTACTGTTAAATTCTGCTCCATGCTTGTAATATTTTTATTTTTATACTGTATTGAGGATTACTTGTGTTCTGTTCTCTGTATTGTATTGTATTGACCCCCTTCTTTTTGACACCCACTGCACGCCAAGCTTACCCAGAAAGGGGTCTCTCTTTGAACTGCCTTTCCTGAGGTTTCTTCCGCTTTTTTCCTACTAGGTTTTTTTTTTTTTTGGGAGTTTTTCCTTGTCTTCTTAGAGAGTCAAGGCTGGGGGGCTGCCAGGAGGCAGGGCCTGTGAAAGGCCATTGTGGCACTTCTTGGGTGATTTTGGGCTACTATACAAAAATAAATTGTATTGTATTGTATGTTCTCTCTGTGTCCACTTAGCCCCTCTTGTCCGGGGTTGGTGTCTGCTGTCATTCACTACTCTTTAAATGAGGCTCTGCTGCCTTACAAAGTGTGCAGGACTGCAGTTGTCTGTGTCCTGATTGGTCTGATATGGGGTTTGTCTTTTGCCTTCAGGTAAACAATGTGAGGCATTAATAATTCTAAGAATAAATAAAGTGTCCCAACTCATTTGGGAGGGCTGCTTGAAGCTAAATTAGTCTGCTTACCGCATATGAAAAAATTTATTGATA
>JANRMT010062857.1:31020544-31035395 GCA_026402145.1 Polypterus bichir lapradei
GAATGTCTCTTCAACACAAGTCCTACAAATACTGTCGTAATTGAAACTGTGGTCCCCGGCCGGGGCTGGAGCCCGGCCAGGACGCCCAGGAGGACCAGAGGAGGGCTTGTGCCACCTCCACACCGCAAGGGGGCGATCGCCCTGGTTGTATTGGGGGCCACGGGTAGAGGGCTTAAAAGCCCAACCCTGTAGGGGCCCGTGGCCACCGCCAGGCAGCGACCTGGTGCCTGAGGAACCCTGGAGCCCAGCACTTCCGCCACACCAAAAAGTGCTGGGGGGAAGACAACAGGGGACACCCGGACGTCTTCCGGGTGCACAGCCGGCACTTCCACCACACTGGGGTGTGGCCAGGACTGATTGCCGGGAAGCAGCTGGAGCCCATCCGGGTTCCCATTTAAGGGGCCGCCTCCCTCCAGTCGGTAGTGGATGTCGGGTGGAAGAGGACAGAGCTGGAGAGAGGACGGGAGGCGGCCAAGAGAAAGGCATTGAAAGAGTGAGGCCTGGATTGGGGGAATCGGTGCTGGACGCACTGGGGTGTGTGAGTGCACAAAAGATTTGTAAATATATTGTAAATAAACACTGTGTGGTGGAACTATGTTGTCCGTCTGCCTGTGTCTGGGTCCCAGTCCACAAAACAAACCATGAAACTCAAACCGATTATGACAGCAGCAATCCAAGCTGTGAGATTTGAAACAAGATTACTGTTCACATGGCCAACTGTACGTTGCATGCTCAAGAGTAAGCTCAGCACACAGCTACAGCTTGGTCATATTACAACTGGAGGGCTGAACTCACAACGTGGCATACAAAGAGATCCTTAACAAATAATTATTGGTATATTTTCCCTCAGTTTAAAAAGGTTTAATTTTCTTCTTAATAAAAATTTTAAGGCAGTACTTCGCCGCTGCGAAGCGCAGGTATTTTGCTAGTTATATATATGTTAACTCAACTCCTGCTTGTCTTTTACTACACCTAATTGCCTGAGGTTAATGTAGAAGGGAAGGTGGGGAGAAGTTATGTGATACAATACCTTAGAAACGGTGGTAAGTCTATGAGATTTGAGTCATTCTGACAAAGGCTACACATTAATAATACAAAAGGGGAAAGTTGAGTAAAATAGATCTCTACCAGGACAAAACAGTGTCTTTTAATTACTCCTCAGCAAATTGCTTTGGAGGGAACATTCTTCAAAAGCAGTCTGTTACAGCCTGGTCAGAATAATAGACTTTTATAAAATAAAAGTCTATTATATTATACCAGTAACGGCGAACTGCACAATAACGTGCAGTGAATCCACTTGACGTGAGCATTCCTAGTTTTCATCCTCTTTCTCTGTACGTTTATCATTCGTTTGCTCAGAGGTTGATGCGCTTACTGCTTCCTAAGCAGCTCTTCTTTTCTCCACCCTAGCGGCCCGCTTATTCTCTTCTTTCGTCAGCATCTTTTATGTTAAAACTGATTTGTTGCAATTATTTAGTACGTTTTTCTTAATTTTTCACTTAATCTGGCACTTAAGTGTTCAATCTGCCTCAAGAATGATTTAAGATATGAAGAGGTAGGGGAAGTGACAGCGAAGGTGGTAGGGATAAGAACGGCACCCATACACATGTGCTTGCGGCTGCCGAGAGTTGCATCTACAATAAAATAAAATCAAAATAAAAAGAATAATAAAAAATCATCACCCTGAAAGCCGACAGTAGAGGTCATGTAGTATACAGTATGTGTACCAAATTTCAGATCAATAGGTCAAACAGTTTGCGAGCTACAGGTGAGTTAAAATCCTGGACAGACAAGCAGACAGCCACGGTAGCGAATTATATAAGAGGATTCTGGTTCTTCTTATACCTTTGAGTTGAGCCACCACCCTTGAAATTTCTGTGCCTATAACAATTGTCCATTCTGGTTGTTTACAGCACATCTGCTGACGTCTTAGTCATCTTTCAGTAAATTTTGTTGTTCACTTGACTTTTATCTAATTTCCGACATTTATTAACCCTTTATGCTATTTCTTTAAGATGAATGCTCAGTTACCCTAAAATTATTGTTCCACAAAGACTTGGCTGATGTGAAGAGTGGAGTCCAGCAAGGGTCAATGATGGGGCTGATGATATTTTTAATATATATATATAAATGATTTGGATAGGAATATTAATAACAAGCTGCTTAAGTTTGCAGATGATACCAAGTTAGATGGATTGGCGGATAATCAAGAATCTGTTGAATCATCACAGAGGGACTTGAAGAGCACACAGGCTCGGGCAGATTTGTGGCTTAATGTCAGTGAATGTAAAGAATTACATGTAGGAGGTAAAAATGTGAGGTTTGAATACACAATGGGAGGTCTGAAAATCGAGAGCACACCTTATGAGAAGGGTAGAGGAGTCGTAGTCGACCAAACACTATCAACTGGCAGAAAGCATTCAGAAGCCATTAAGAAGGCCAACAGATCAGGTTATGATTTGTTTCAGACATTTTTTTTTTTGTAAAACTTGAGTTATTTGTATGGGATGTTATTTGATTTTAATAAAACCAATGAAATAAAAAAAAGAATGTCAGGTTATATAGCACCTTGATGTGTGGACTACAGGTCACAGGAGTTTCTGCTCAAGCTTTATAACACACTGATGAGGCCTCATCTGGAGTCCTGGGTGCAGTTTGGGTCTCTAGAAAGGACAAAGCAGTGCTGGTAAAAATCCAGAGAAGAGCAACTGGGCTGATTCAGGGGCCACAGGGGATGAGTTATGAGGAAAGACTAAAAGAGCTGAACCTTTACAGTTTAAGGAAAAGAAGATTAAGAGGAGACATGACTGAAGTGTTTAAAATTATAAAGTGAATTAGACCAGTGGATCGAGACTCTTATTTTAAAATGAGTTCATCAAGAGCATGGGGATACATTTGAAAACTTGTTAACGGTAAATTTCATACATTAGGAAGTTTTTCTTTACACAGAGAACTGCAGACACTTGAAATAAGAGACCAAGTAGTGTGGTAGACAGTAAGACTTTAGGGACTTTCAATACTCGACTTGATGTTATTTTGGAAGAAATAAGTGGATAGGACTGGCAAGTTTCGTTGGGCTGAATGGCCTGTTCTCGTCCAGAATGTTCTAATGTTCTAATTTAGCATTTTTATTTTTGTAAAGCACTTTAAGCTGTTTGCTTATTTGTCTGAAGGATGCTATATACAGTATATTAAGTTATTATTATTATTATTATTATTATTATTATGGGTCTTTTATTTTCTTCTTTTTTTTTCTTCTAATTTCAGGGACGACAGTTAGGTGACCTACAGAGTAAAAACCCTGCCTGCCACCCTGAGCTCCTGAGCCCCCCTGTAACGTTCAGCTATGACTGGGATTTGGATCTTCCCAGTGCCAGAAGAACTGAACTGTCCAAAAGAAAAAGTGTTAAGCAGATTATACATGAGGAGCAGAGTTTGATTCACAACACAATAAGGTTGACCTTCTCTTTTTTTATGTGAAGTATGTGACATTTAGCAATGCTTAAAAATAAGAGGGCAACAGGAATGAACTTCAGTGACTAAAGCCATGGATTTTAGCTACTGTTGTAAAAACTGTAAACCACGTTGGTCGAGGATTTCCAAATTGTTGAAAATACAGCTACCAGCAAGGCATTCCAGCCATTGGTATGACTCTTTTTGTACAAAAAACTTTCCACAGTTCATGTTTCTGCATTTCAAAAGTTTCAGTGAAGTTCAAAGCAAACAGTTGTAATAAGAATATAAGAATAAAAATATTTTATAAATCGACTCACATGTACAGGCCAGGTTTAGCACACAGGGGCTCATCATTTAGAACTCCTAGGCAAGCATTTGAAGAGAGAAATGGCGCTTTTCCACTGCATAGTACGGCACAGCACGGTTCAGTACAGCTCACCTTGGTTCGGCTCAGTTCGGCTCGGTTTGCGTTTTGACTGCAGTTTAGTACCGCTTTAGAGTGAGCGCGATTATTCATGTGTCGTTATAGTTGCGCCGCCTCTACTGCCGTGACTTTTTTTTAACTTGTCCCTACACTGATTGTAAGTCCGATGGTAGCCGTGTGCGCCCAAGAGCTTAGCGACCTCCTGAAAAACTTTTTCATTCCGCGTCGCCCCATCCAGCTCTCGCTGGATCCGCTCCTCGGCTACCAACGAGAGGAACGTCTGTACTTCCTCAATAGACCACGAAACAGCCATTAAGTTAAAACAAAAATGGTGCGTCCGAACCTTCTCTGGCTGTGCTAAAAATCTAGCGGGTCTGTTGTGTCTTGTGTCGCAAGTTCAGTGACGCAGTAATGACGATTTTCTCCAGCCAATCAGTGACCAGCAGAGTTTACACGTCACGTTTTGGTAACGGTTCGGCGCGCTTGGAACCTCGGCTGAGGTGGTACTAAAAAAAGGACCAGGTACTGTTCCCAGTGGAAAACCCCCCAAAAGTGAGCTGAACTGAACCGTGTCGTGCCGTACTATGCAGTGGAAAAGCGCCTAAAGGGACAACTACAAAAATGGGCACTGTACTATTTATGTGTGCATGAAATTGAATCCTCTCTTTGCCTTGTTTGGGATGGCATGATTTACCTAAGTGAGGGCCTGCACATGGAGAAATAGTATAAAGCAGGGCTATTCAATTGGCGGCCCGTGGGCCACATGCGGCCCAGAATCAACCTCCGAGTGGCCCAGCCCGTGGTTCCGCCCATAGATAATAAATTAATATATATTATTCATAAATTGTTATTTAATATAATTTAATATATATATATATATGTATATATATATATATATATACAGTAATCCCTCGCTATATCGCGCTTCGACTTTCGCGGCTTCACTCTATCGCGGATTTTAAATGTAAGCATATCTAAATATATATCACGGATTTTTCGCTGGTTCGCGGATTTCTGCGGACAATGGGTCTTTTAATTTATGGTACATGCTTCCTCAGTTTGTTTGCCCAGTTGATTTCATACAAGGGACGCTATTGGCAGATGGCTTAGAAGCTACCCAATCAGAGCATGTATTACATATTAACTAAAACTCCTGAATGCTATAAGATATGCATCCCGCGCGGTGTTTGTTTGCTTGTCTCTGCCTCTATGTCACCCTCTCTGACATTCTCTGTGCCTGACGGAGGGAGTATGAGCAGAGGTGCTGTTTGCACAGAAGCTGTTTGCTTAAAAGATACTGACGCTCCTCTAAAAAATGCCGCTTTATCTCGGCATATTTAAAAGCACACGTATTGATTTTTTGATTGTTTGCTTTAATCTCGCGCTCTCTCTCTGACGTTCTCTGCGCCTGACGGAGGAGATTTGAGCAGAGGGGCTGTTTCAACAGAGGCTGTTTGCTTAGAAGATAACTGACGCTCCTCTGAAAAGTGCCGCTTTACTTAAAAGCACACGTATTGATTTTTTGATTGTTTGCTTTTCTTTGCGAGCGCGCGCTCTCTCTCTTAAATTCTCTGCTCCTGATGGAGAGACTCATTTGAAAAAAAGATATATTTGCATTCTTTTAATTGTGAGAAAGAACTGTCATCTCTGTCTTGTCATGGAGCACAGTTTAAACTTTTGACTAAAGGGTGTTATTTCATGTCTAGAGGGCTCTAATAATGTTAACAGTGTGGGAGAGTTTATAAGGGCTTAAAATATATAAAAATAACCATACAAACATATGGTTTCTACTTCGCGGATTTTCACCTATCGCGGGGGGGTCTGGAACGCAACCCCCGCGATGGAGGAGGGATTACTGTATATTATATTAATATAAATATATAGTATATTAATATAAATATAAAGTATTTATTATGTCTATGGTCCCGCCAAAAACGCGCATTCCTACATAAATTACGTAGCCTGCAACACACAAACAATGCAGAGCGTGCCGGTAGTAGCTTAGATTACTATCAATATGTCTTTCTCAACACTGAAACGTAAAATTGCCAATGAAAACCGTAAGTTTAACCCTGCCTGGACTGACAAATACTTGTTTATTTTACCGCCACATCCAAACGCCAAACCGATGTGTTTAATTTGTAATGAGTGCGTTGGAGTATTTAAAGATTACAATGTGCGGAGGCATCATGTTGAGAAACACCACACTTTTCGCACCAATTTTCCAGAGGGATCTCAAGAGAGGGCTGCAAAAGTGCAGAGTTTGATTGCATCTTACAACCGGAGCAGTACTACCATGGTGCGGTCATTCACAGCCCAAGAGAGAGCTACTGTAGCATCCCTTCGTGTTTCCTGGATACTGGCAAAAAAGAAAAGGCCATTCACAGACTCTGAAACCGTGAAGGACTGTATGCTGGCTGTCGTGGATGAGGTGATAAATGACGATAAAATTAAAATGAGCG
The DNA here is from genome assembly GCA_026402145.1 of Polypterus bichir lapradei. Taxonomy (NCBI): domain Eukaryota; kingdom Metazoa; phylum Chordata; class Cladistia; order Polypteriformes; family Polypteridae; genus Polypterus; species Polypterus bichir. The sequence goes on from JANRMT010062857.1 coordinate 31,026,887, forward strand.
TGGTATCTGCTATAAAAAAACGTACCCCTGTCAGATACTTCAAACATTCGTAGGGTTGAAATTCTTGCTGCAGATGTGTATGAAACGCTGTTAGGAGATCTGATGAAAGCTGATACTATGTCTGTAGCAGTAGATGAGTCCACAGACAAAACTGATACTGCTCAGTTGTGCATATATGTCCGTTTTTTTGATGGCAAATGCTTCCGAGAGGAGCTGCTCGGCCTACTGCCGTTAGAAGGACACACAACTGGCGATATAGTCTTTGGGAAAATTTCCGCATTTTTTAAAGACAGTGGTCTGGATATGAAGCGTGTGTGCATGCTTGTGACAGATGGGGCTCCGTCCATGACAGGGAAAGTGAATGGTCTGACAGCACGTTGGTCCGCTGTTGCACCTCAGTTGATCTCCTTACACTGCATTGTGCATCAGGCGGTGTTGTGCGCAAAACTAAGCGGGGCGCTCAAAACGACAATGGACAGCGTTATGGCTATAATTAATTTTATTCGCTTCACATCAAGCCTCCAACACCGCTTATTCCGCATGCTGCTGTCAGAAATGTCTGCTGAGCACCACAACCTTCTTTTGCATAATGACATGAGGTGGCTGTCCAAAGGCAAAGCACTGGAGCGTTTCTGCGGTCTCAGAGAAGAGATCATAACTTTCCTCTGCGGCAGCAAGCAAAAAAAGGCAGAAACGCACTTGAGTCGCATACTGGACGACAACTTCATGGCCGATGCCTGCTTTCTGAGCGACATATTCAAACACCTGAACGATCTCAATTTGGGACTACAAGGCAGAGACAAAACTGTCATCGACCTTGTGGAACAGATGCGCGTATTCCAAGTTAAACTGGAACTTTTCGCAAATGATTTGAGCACAGGCCGAATGCTGCATTTTCCAACACTCCGCAAATGCATCTCATCCCCCGCACAAATCACAGATGTGATGAAAGATTTCATTGCGATGTTGAAAAATAACTTTGCTGGTCGATTGGATGGACTTGATCTGCCCACAGAGTTGGCCGTTTTTGTCAGAGACCCATTCACTGTTGCAATAGAAGGAGACTTATCCACCAGAGCTAAGAAACTGGTCCCTTCCATTGACGAGGGGAAATTCACACTCGAACTTGTTGACATGCAGTCATCTGTAACCATGGCACAGGAGCTTTCCACTAACGGGCCTGCAATGTTTTGGACTGATGTCAACGCACATCAGTTCCCTAACATTAAGAAAGTAGCGACCGTCATGCTCAGTATGTTTGGATCAACATATACATGTGAGTCAAGTTTTTCACACATGAACTCCATAAAAAGCAACTCTCGTTGCTCCCTGACTGACCATACTCTCCACCAATGCCTTCAAATTGCATTGACAACTTACGAGCCTAAAGTCACTGCTCTCGTTCAAAACAAAAAATGTTAATTCTCCCACTAAGTCAGCAGGGTAACTGTAGCCTACAATACATCAATATAATGTGGGATGCGTAACAGAGGCATGCCTAATCACACATGGTGATTTAAAATATGTTCCCTCAGTGTTGTTATAGGTGTGAATACTGTGCACTTTTTATTTTATGCACTTTGAGATGTTCCTGGGTTAAATGTGTGCAAGTTGTTTATTTTGTTTCAAAAGGAAGCAATGTTATTTCTAATAGCCTACTACTGTGCACTATTTTGTTTTATGCATTTTGTGATCAGATAGGTCAGATATGTAGCCTAGGTCAGTTTTATTTCTTTTGTAAATGGAAAAAATAGGGGCTACCTCAGATTCTGTTAGTTCTGCTCTTTTTGTATGCACCTTTTGCTCTGCAAACTGACCAAATTTAAAAGAAAAACAACGAATAAACCTTATGTTTTTCAATAAATTTGTTTGTGTTGGTTTTAAAATTTGTCATTACGAGCTGCTTTGCCGCTAAAATGACTGGCCCAGCTAACCTTTTTGGTTTGACAATCTGGCCCAACTGAATTTGTAATTGAATAGCCCTGGTATAAAGCCTTGAACGTTGCCCGGCACACCTTTGAAGCCGATGGACGGATGGGAGATAACGTCATCCGATCCTGAAAATCCTTCCAGCGCAGTGACGAAAATGGCAGACTATATACATCAAGCTCCCACCACAGTAAAAGAGTCTTGCTGTGGCTTCCTTCATTTGTAATGCCAATAAATCGTCATTAAAGAAAGCTAAGTTATTTTCTCTTATGTGATTGCTTACCACCATATCACTATGGGAGGGGTATCGCCTTTTTACATTATATCTATATAGTTTCAGGTTACGTAACATGCTGCAATTGCAAAAGAACTTCTTCCAACCAGGGAGTTAGCACTACCTAGAGGAAAACAGTTCACACTGTCACACATGGGCATTGGAGGACTCCTCTAAGGGCTGGGGAAAGGTACACAATAGCCCGCTGAGACGAGAGGGGGGGCTACCGCTGAGCTTGTCCTGTTCTTCCTCTTCCCTCACAGCTCCGAAAAGCCGCCCAGCAAGGGCACTTAACCCTGCCCGTTCCGGAAATACCGCTATAAAGGAAGCGCCAGCAAAGAGAGAGATGTTTCTGCCGGGAGACGGGAACGAGCCGCATGCCGGAGCGCGTGACTCTCGAAAGGACTGATTGCTCTGAAAGAGGTCCCTGTACGGGACATCGCTGAATCGCTGTTTTCATTACTTTTTGTTTATTTTGTCTGTTTGTCTCGCGACGATTAAAAGGGAGGACCCAGCTGGTGTCCCAACATTCCAACTGTTTCCAGTTTGTCCTTCCACCGCCCGACCACAACACAAAAAATAAAGATGAAAGCTGATAATACATACAAATTAGTAAGACTTCCTATCTATGATGTTTCTCTGGAAGTAACCCCCGAGGAAGACAGGAATAGTTTAATCAATCAATCTTTATTCAGTCACAGATGAGTACATGGATTCATGCTTTGCAAAGCAGAAGAGCAAAATTTTCCAGTTTCAATCAGCTTTTAATATTAATTTTCCTCTCACCCCATTACTTATGAAACAGCATCTAAGCATTTCATCAATTCGGCTGTTTCTTTTTTGTGTTCCTGTCGAGAGGGTTCCCAAAGAAGTAAAAGTCATCTTTCCTGTGTCTAACAGACGTGTTCCTTAAAAAGGAAGTTGTCTTATGTCAGCTTACTGCAACCTGTCTTATGACAGACACCTGTATGAGTAATCTACCGTCATAGAAAAACAACTTTTGACACTTAATGGCTATTAAATAGCAGCTAAATTTCTTTCACATTCCATTTATGGTTTAAGTGTCTAAGGGACAAGTCATAATGTTTCTGTCACACGTCACACTAGGACTGTATGAACAGTAACGTGCATACGGTCAGGAAATTAGATGCCCTTCATTGCACTCCCCTTCTGATGCTTCACTTCTGGTATTGCTGGAAGCAAACAGCAGCCATAAGAATCAACAGTGAATTTGGAGAATGAAGGCCGATAAGAAGAGGAGTACAGCAAGGCTGTGTTCTTCCACCAGATATTTTACCAGCAGCCATACCACCTGCCCTTCAGAACAATTCATCCACCTGAAGCTGGTCATGTTCTGGCCCAGCCAGTTCCTTGGATAGGAGACCATCTAGGAAAATACTTGGTTTGTTGAGGTGTCAGTGAGACCAGCAGGGGGGCGCTTACCCCGTGGTCTGTGTGCGGATCCCAACACTCCAGTGTAGTAGATAGATAGATAGATAGATAGATAGATAGATAGATAGATAGATAGATACTTTATTAATCCCAAGGGGAAATTCACATACTCCAGCAGCAGCATACTGATAAAAAAACAATATTAAATTAAAGAGTGATAAAAATGCAGGTATAACAGACAATAACTTTGTATAATGTTAACGTTTACCCCCGAGTGGAATTGAAGAATCGCATAGTGTGGGGGAGGAACGATCTCCTCAGTCTGTCAGTGGAGCAGGACGGTGACAGCAGTCTGTCGCTGAAGCTGCTCCTCTGTCTGGAGATGATCCTGTTCAGTGGATGCAGTGGATTCTCCATGATTGACAGGAGCCTGCTCAGCGCCCGTCGCTCTGCCACAGATATCAGACTGTCCAGCTTCATTCCTACAATAGAGACTGCCTTCCTCACCAGTTTGTCCAGGCGTGAGGCGTCCCTCTTCTTTATGCTGCCTCCCCAGCACACCACCGTGTAGAAGAGGGTGCTCACTACAATTGTCTGACAGAACATCTGCCGTATCTTATTGCAGATGTTGAAGGACGCCAGCCTTCTAAGGAAGTATAGTCAGCTCTGTCCTCTCTTGCACAGAGCATCAGTATTGGCAGTCCAGTCCAATTTATCATCCAGCTGCCCTCCCAGGTATTTATAGGTCTGCACCCTCTGCACACAGTCACCTCTGATGATCATGGGGTCCAAGAGGGGCCTGGGCCACCTAAAATCCACCACCAGTTCCTTGGTCTTGCTGGTATTCAGTTGTAGGTGGTTTGAGTCACACCATTTAACAAAGTCCTTGATTAGGTTCCTATACCCTCCTCCTGCCCACTCCTGATGCAGCCCACGATAGCAGTGTCATCAGTGAACTTTTGCACATGGCAGGACTCCGAGCTGTATTGAAAGTCCGATGTATATAGGCTAAACAAGACTAAAGAAAGTACAGTCCCCTGCGGTGCTTCTGTGATGCTGACCACAACGTCAGACCTGCAGTTCCCAAGACTCACATACTGAGGTCTGTCTGTAAGATAGTCCACGATCCATGCCACCAGGTATGAATCTACTCCCATCTCTGTCATCTTGTCCCTGAGGAGCAGAAGTTGGATGGTGTTGAAGGCGCTAGAGAATTCCAGAAACATAATTCTTACAGCACCACTGCCTATGTCCAAGTGGGAGAGGGATCAGTGTAGCATGTAGCTGATGGCATCCTCTGCTCCCACCTTCTCCTGGTATGCGAACTGCAGAGGGTCGAGGGCGTGGCGGACCTGTGGCCTCAGGTGGTGAAGCAGCAGCCACTCCATGGTCTTCATCTCATGTGATGTCAGGGCGACAGGCCTGAAGTCATTCAGCTCACCAGGACGTGATACCTTTGGGACTGGGATTATGCAAGATGTTTTCCAAAGCCTCGTTATAGTGACAGGGACACTATGTTGTAAAAATGACGTAGTCCTTCAGATAACTCTCTGTGGTCATAAAAGGTCCCTGGGCATCTTTCAAAAAGATTAGGGTGTATCCTATGTTCTGGCTCATCCATGCTGGCCCCCTAATCATCCCCTGTCTCTAACTGACTATCTCTGCCACCCCATCACCATCTAATAGCTCATCCGTGGTGAATGTGCTGGCGCAATAATGGTCACCGTTGCATCATCCAGGTGGCTGCTACACCTTGGTTGTAGTTGAAGTGTCTCCCCATTGTAAATGTAAAGCATTTTGAGTAGCGAGAAAATCTCTATATAAGTGTAAAAAATAATTTGTTATTGTTAATGCCTTTCTGTCTAACCATTCATGCTTCTTTCTGGCTGTCTAATATTAATCTGAAAGTGTCTCATTGTCTCCAGAATCCAGAAATATAGCAGATCATTATGGACATCCCATTAAGTTCTTAGCTTATGGAGTAAAACAGAATTTTCTATTATCTAAGTGAAGCCTACATTCCATTCAAATTCAGTAAAATTATGGTAAATGTACCATTAAGATTAACTTAAGTTACAAGAATCAAATGTCATTTGCTAATAATTAGTAAAAGAAATGATGGTAGGTATTCACATTATTATACTGGGTGAGCCAAAAAGAAGTACCACATATTGAACATTTATTTTGCAAAAACGTTACAAGATAAAATAAATTTCGTTACAACACAAGCAAGCGTTAACAAAATACATTTCTTTCACTGTGTATTAAAAATGATGTCTTCAAGATGGTGGCCATCATTAATGATACACTCTTCGGGACGATTTCTGAACCCTCGCATGACTTTGTCGGCCATTTCAAGGGGAAGAGCAGTGCTTTCGCGGCAAATAGCGTCCTTGAGGGCTTCATGGTTTTGAGGTTGGTGTATGTATACCTTCGACTTGAGAGAGCCCCACAAGTAGAAATCGCACAGAGCAAGATCAGTCGAACGTGAAGGCCACCCAACATCGCCGCACAGGAAGATCAGCTTCCATGGAAACATCTCCCGCAAAACCGGAACTGGACACCCCTGTCAGAGAGTGTCAAGGCTAGGAGGCTGTCAAAAAACAGGGCCTGTTAAAGACCAGTGAGGCATTCCTTGTGTGATTTTGGGCAATACAAGAAATCAATTGTTGTTGTTCTTGTCTTCAACTCCTGATGACTGTTTTCCTCTAGGAGGCGCTAGCTCCCTGGAAATACGTTCATTTTGCAGTTGTGGTGTCTTAAGTAACCTGAACCTCAATAGTGTAAAAGGAAAACACAAAAACCAAAGTTAAGGGTTGGGGATTCTGTCCCCGTATACTGCAGATTGATCAACAAGTCGTGAAAACAGTCAGTCATGAGAGACATACAACAGACAACCAGTAGTGAGAACACGGACAATTTAAGCTGTGGGAACGGAAATGGGAAACAGGACGCTGAGGGTTATAGGATGGTGGTGACATCATCACTGGAGGACCGGAGAAAGCGGAGGAACCCGGAAGCAACCCAGACATCTGGCGAAGGTTTTGGAGGTGAACTCAAGGGCTTGTTTTCTCGTCTTTCCTGTTAAAATAAAGAGAGAGCAGTTAGTACACCATCGCAGTCCCCTGTTTTGAGATTTCGTGTTGCTTGTCAGGTCCGTTAGCTGCTCCCTAATCGTTAGTGTGTGACAATAGATATATTATAAAGAGGTGATATCCCTCCAATAGTGATACTGCGGTAAGAAATCACATAAGAAAAAATAACAGCTTTCTTTAATGACGATTTACACGGCATAGCAGATGAAGGAAGCCATAGCAAGACTTTTCACTGAAGTGGGAGCTCAATGTATACAGTCTGCCATTTTCGTTGCTGCGCTGGAAGGATTTTCAGGATCGGATGACGTTATCTCCTATCCGTCCATCGGCTTCAAAGGTATGCCAGGCAATGTTCAATCAAAAATCAATCAAAATCTCAATCAAAATCTTTATTGTCATTGTAGCAATGAGACATTGTACAACGAAATTTTTTAGGTACAATTTTCCAGTGCAGAGAAAATAAAATAAAAATAAAAACAAAAACAAAACACAATTACTCAAATTACAACTAAAATCTATATATATATAATTCACTAAGGACACGCAAGACACTGAGCGCAAACAAGACACTGAGGGCACGCAAGACAGTGAGTGCAAGCAAGACAGAGCCCCACCCGCCAACTCTGAGACCATGGGATACGCTCGACAGAGCCCCGCCCGCCAACTCTAACCCTCCTACCGCGTCATGGGATACACACGACAGAGCCACGCACGCCAACTGTAACCGTCCTCCCAAGTCCAGCGTCGCTCTCGAGGCACACAACAACTCACCAAACACAGCCTCAGTCGCTTTCGTCTGTGCAAAAGTCCACATGCACCTCTAAGCCACGATGACTTTACACCGCATGCAAGCCAGAGAGCCACGATCGGCAACTCATATAGCTCCACCCGCCAACTCTAACTAAGGGCAAGCAAGACAGAGAGCGCACGCAAGACAGAGAGCCACGCCTGCCAACTCACAGAGCCCCGCCCACTAACTCTAAGACCATGGGATACGCACACATTTAGTGTATAAATGGATATAAATAATTGCATGTAAACGATTCGCCAAAATCTGTTGTATGTAAACGATACTGTTTAAAACTTTATTGTTTTTTCATCAGAAAACCCGGTTTTCATGTCTACCTGTATTAGTTTAAACGGCACTTTTACCACTCGCAATAGGGCAGACGCGCTGACTTATCGTGTCGACTGGGCAACACAGTGAATGCGGCGTCTATCTATATATGTCTATGTTTTCTGTAGCCTGCTACAGGAAGGTACTCTCTCGACCATTGGCGCTGGTTTCGCTCCTTGCTATTTTCGTTATACTGCGACGGTGGTTTCCTAAGCCCTTGTTATACTGAATTCCTTTCTCACCGTTTTCCGTTCCTATTCTTACACCACCGTATGGTACGGCGGGCTTCGGCTAGTAATGGAATAAAATAATTATTCAAAATTGTCAATAATAGCAGAACAATGTTTTCCACTCATACATACATACATACATTATATTGCACTTGTCCCTTATCTAATGTTAACTTAGAATGAAGGTGCACTCGGTCAGATTGACCACTTAGCAGCATTCAGCATGGTGATGGCTGAAGGATAGAAACTGTTTCTCAGTCTATTTGTCTTAGACTTTATGGATCTGAAACGTCAGCCTGTTCAACAACAACAACAACAACAACATTTATTTATATAGCACATTTTCATACAAAAAGTAGCTCAAAGTGCGTTACATAATGAAGAATAGAAAAATAAAAGACACAGTAAGAAAATAAAATAAGTCAACATTAATTAACATAGAATAAGAGTAAGGTCCAATGGCCAGGGTGGA
>JANRMT010062857.1:31035795-31059046 GCA_026402145.1 Polypterus bichir lapradei
CTCATTGTACCCATTATTGCCAATCACTAAGATTTCAGTTTTCTCTTTATTTAACTTGAGGAAGTTACTATTCATCCATTCTGAGATACAAGTAAGACATTGTGTTAGTGAATCAAGAGAATCGGGGTCATCAGGTGCTATTGATAAGTACAGCTGTGTGTCATCAGCATAGCTGTGGTAACTTACGTTGTGCCCTGAGATAATCTGACCTAACGGAAGCATGTAGATTGAGAAGAGCAGCGGACCCAGGATAGAGCCTTGTGGAACACCATGTAGGATATCATGTGTCTTCGAGTTGTAATTACCACAACTAACAAAGAATTTTCTCCCTGCCAGGTAGGATTCAAACCAATTTAAGACACTGCCAGAAAGGCCCACCCATTGACTGAGGCGATTTCTAAGAATATTATGATCAGTGGTGTCAAATGCGGCACTCAGATCTAAGAGGATGAGAACAGAAAAATGGCCTCTGTCTGCATTCACCCGCAAATCATTTACTACTTTGACAAGTGCAGTTTCTGTGCTGTGATTTGTTCTAAAACCCGACTCAAATTTATCAAGAATAGCATGTTTATTTAGGTGGTCATTTAACTGCATAATGGCTGCCTTCTCCAGAACTTTACTTAAGAAAGGCAGGTTAGAGATGGGTCTAAAATTTTCAAGAGCCGAGGGGTCAAGATTATGTTTCTTAAGAAGGGGTTTAACTACAGCAGTCTTAAGACAGTCTGGGAAGACCCCCGTATCTAATGACGAATTTACTATGTCAAGAATATTGTCAATTAGCACGCCCGATACTTCTTTGTTCAAACAATGCCCTGAGCTCAGAAACTGTCCAGGCACCCCCTGGCGATGGCCATGGGCCCCCAGCAGGGTTGAGCTTCCAAGGCCGTGGCCCCGATGCAATCCGGGGGGAGGGGGGTATTGGGGGGTGGGGTTGCCCTCTCGTGCCCCAGGGGAGGTATTGTCTCTCTCCCAGTCCTTCCACCATCAAGGCATCCTGGCTGGACAAGGGCACCAGCTGTCCGCCACAATATATGTGCTTCATCGATTAAACAAAACTGTTTGATAAACAGAAGCGTGATGTGCAATGCAGGGGACAAATGCAGAACACATAGCGACAGCACACAGTAGAAAACATAAAGTGGATAACCTCTAATGTAAGCGGTAAAATGAAGCAGAACGAGTAGGTGACCCCATTTAAAGAAAAACCGAAAAACACAACATAAATTAAGAGAAGTTGAGAGGTTTGATCAGCCTCTGGTTCAAACAGGTGCTCTGTGTTCCATGGATGTGTCACTTTTGTGGTGGCTTTATAGTATGGAGACCAGAAGGGGCACATCCTGGAAGGGGAGGAAATAACGTCATTGGTTTGGGATTCAGAAAATGGAGAATGGAACAGTTAGTCCAGAGAGTCGCTGCATTCCCTTTTCTTTTCCTTGTGCGTTCTCCTAAGGCAGCGGTGGCAAACTCCAGGCCTCGAGTGCCGCAGTGGCTGCAGGTTTTCATTCTTACCATCTGCTTAATTAGTGACCAGTTTTTGCTGCTGATTACTTCTTTTAATTAACTCGACTCAGGCCCCATAGTTGTTTCTTTTTCCTTAATTAGCAGCCAAACAATAATGAGACACAAAACAAGCCACCAAATGACCCGCCCCCAGTGCCCGTCACACAATATCTGAAATTAAAGAGAGGTGATGGTCTCGGTAAGGTTGATCTCTCAGGTCACCAAAACATTTTGACATTGGTGCTCTTAGAAAGAAGAGAAATACAACAGTGTGCTGTGGCAGAATGAGAGCAGCAACCAGCCATGAAATTAAATAACGGGTTTAATGAACAGCAAGAATCGGCTTCTCATTAATAAAGTAATTGGAGTGAAGTTGGTTGGAGTTTGAAGCCCCAGTTCAGCTGCTCATCTGTTAGCTCGTTTCACATCTCATTTCTGCTTGGCTGTCATTTAATGAAGAAAGGAATCAACTCAGAGGGCTGAACTCTTCTAACAGGGCTAGTAAAGTGATGGGGAAAAAGTGAATTAGCAGTGAAAACTGGTCACTGATTAGGAAAAGGAGTTAGAATGAAAACCTGCAGCCACTGCAGCCCTCCAGGCCTGGAGTTCACCACCCCTGCACTAAGGCACTCACTAGTCTCACATGTGTGACACAACATCAGCAAAATCAGTGCAACTTCAACGTGATACAAGACACAGAGCATGTTAATAAGCCTACGATGATTCATTATTGAGCACCGTCTGGAAGATGTCGTTCTTGAACTGTGAGGTTTTAGCTTTAAGGGATTCAAATCTGGGCGGCACGGTGGCGCAGTGAGTAGCACTGCTGCCTTGCAGTTAGGAGACCCGGGTTCGCTTCCCAGCGTGGAGTTTGCATGTTCTCCCCGTGTCTGCGTGGGTTTTTTCCGGGTGCTCCAGTTTCCTCCCACAGTCTATGGATGGATTCAAATCATCTGCCTGAGGGAAGCCGTTGAGGTAAATAACAATTAGGGTGTGATGGGTTTGCAGTAATCTTATAGGCACAATCGGTGATGTGCCAAGGTGAAGTAAAAATGGCAACTCCAGAGGACCAATACATTTAATTATAATGGTTAACTCAGGAGATGGACAATTTTCATCCATCCATTAACCAACCTGCTATATCCTAACTACAGGGTCACGGGGGGGGGTCTGCTGGAGCCAATCCCAGCCAACACAGGGCGCAAGGCAGGAAACAAACCCTGGGCAGGGCGCCAGCCCACTGCAGGGTGCACACACACACCCACACAACAAACACACACTAGGGACAATTTAGGATCACCAATGTACTTAACCTGCATGTCTTTGGACTGTGGGAGGAAACACACGCAGACACGGGGAAAACATGCAAACTCCACACGGGAAGGACCCAGGACTCTCCTAACTGCGAGGCAGCAGTGCTACCACTGTGCCACCGTGCCACCCATGGACAATTTTAAAAAGGCAAAACCAAAAGAAGAGGCACAAGTCAGACTGTAGTTGAGTACCCAAGAGCACAAAAAAAAAACAAACATCAGAAAAATCATAAAGCATCAACCAAAATAAAAAGAAAAACGAAACCAAAAGAGTCCTATTGTTATTTGTTATCAAAGTTCAAGTTTGTGTTCAGGTTTACTGTCAAGTGTACATGCAGTGGGTTCAGAAAGTATTCAGACCTCCTCCCTTTCTGCACACTTTATTGTGTTGTGCAATTCAATTTGAAATGGTTACGTTTGCCCTTATTTCCCATCAATCCATACCCATAATGACAAAGTGAAAACATTTTCAGAAAGCTTTGCAAATTTATTAAAAACTGAAATCTCTCATTCCTGTAATTATCTATCCATCCATTCTCCAACCTGCTATATCCTAACACAGGTCACGGGGGTCTGCTGGAGCCAATCCCAACCAACACAGGGCGCAAGGCAGGAAACAAACCCTGGGCAGGGCACACACACTTACACACACCCACACACAGACTAGGGACAATGTAGGATCGCCAATGCACCTAACCCGCATGTCTTTGGACTGTGGAAGGAAACCCATGCAGACACGGGGAGAACATGCAGACTCCATGCAGGGAGGACCCGGGAAGCGAACCCACAAGTCTCCTTACTGCGAGGCAGCAGCACTACCACTTCTCCACATTGCCGCCCTCTTGTAAGACCCTTAATTCAATACTTTGTAGAAGCCCCTTTGGCAGCATCTCCTGCTTGAAGTCTTCCTGGCTAAGTTTCCACAAGCTTTACACTCCTCAATTTGGGTGGTTTATTCCATTCTTCCTGGCAGATCCTCTCAGGATCTGTTAGACTGGATGGACGTGTCTGCAAACTGCCATCTCCAGGTCTCACCATGCATGTTCTATGAGGGTTGAGACTGTGTCACTCAAGGCTTGTCTCAAAGCCATTTCAGCATTTTCTTGGCCACTTTGAGTTATTGTCAGGATGAAAGGTGAAGTGTTGCTCCAGTCCGAGGTGACGTGCACTCTGGATCAGGTTTTCTTCTGTCTGTTTAGCTGCAATCAGCCTTCCCTCAATTCTGACCAGTCTCCTTGCCTCTGTCACTGAGAAGCACCCATAGCATGATGCTGTCACCATCATCCTTCACCATAAGGAGTATATTAGGCAGATGGTCTTCATTAGACATAGAGTTCTGCTCAAAAAATTCAGACCAGAGAATCTTTTTCCCCCAATGCTCTCAGAATCCTTTAGTTAGTCAAAAGTGGCTTCCGTTTAGGCACTTTATTACAATCGCCTGATTGATGGTGTGATGCTGAGATGGTCATCCGTTCAACAGGCTCTCCCACATCAGCAGAAGACTTCTAAAGCTCTGCTAAACTGACCACTGGATTCTTGGTCACCGTGCTGACCAAGGCCTTCCTTGCTAGGTTATTCAGTTTACCCAGATGGCCATCTCTAGGAAGAGTCCTGGTGCTCCATTTCACAATTAGAACAATCTGGATGAGAACAGGCCATTCAGCCTTACAAAGCTACACCAGTCCTATCTACTTAATTCTTCTTAAAAAAACATCAAATCAAGTTTTGAAAGTCTCCAAAGTTCTACTGTCTACGTGGTCTCTTATTCCAGGTGTCTTTGGGTCTTTGTGTAAAGAAAAACTTCCTAATGTTTGTGTTAAATTTACCCTTCACAAGTTTCCAGCGTGTCCCCATGTTCTTCATGAACTCATTTTAAAGTCACCGTCTTGATCCACTGCACTAATTCCCTTCATAATTTTAAACACTTCAATCAGGTCTTCTCTTCACCCTCTTTTGCTTAACCTGTAAAGGCTCAGCTCTTTTAATCTTTCCTCATAACTCATCCCCTGTAGCCCCTGAATCAGCCTAGTCGCTCTTCTCTGGACCTTCTCTAGTGCTGCTTTGTCCTTTTTATAGCCTGGAGACCAAAACTGCACACAGGACTGCATTATAAAGGTTGAGCAGAACCTCCTTAGACTTAGTACTCCACACATCAGGGCGCTATATAACCTAACAATTATTGAAGCCGCAATGCTCCTGGGGTCACGCAAAGCTTTAGAAATGGTTTTATCCCCTTCTCCTGATCGATGTCTCACAAATTCATCACAGAAATCTACAGAAGGTTCATTGGATTTCGTGGTTTGGTGTTTGTCGTTACTTACAGCGAGAATTGTGGGACCTTCTATACACAGCTGCACTTGCCTTTGCCTTTCGAAATGATGACCAGTCAGTCCAGTTTGCCACAAGTGGACTCCAGTCAAGTTCTAGACACGTCTCGAGGTGAATTAAAGCAAATGGGATACACCTGACCAGAGCTTGGAGTGCCACTAAGAAGGGTCTGAATGCTTTTATGAATGAAAGGATTTTTGATTTTTAATAAATTTGCAAGCCTTTCTGAAAATGTTTTCACTTTGTCATTATGAATTATTGAGTGTAGACAGATGGGCACAAATGACAAATTTATCCATTTAAAATAAAATCTACAACACAATGAATTGTACAGAAAGAGAAAGGGTCTGAATACCCGCTGAATCCACTGTATGGGTGACTTACACTGTAAATCAGTGGATGTGACATTTGTGTTTTTTTAAAGGAAGAACAATTGTACACCAGAAAATGGAACCAAGTAACACCCCAGCTTTCCTGTTCCTGTTTTCATTAAGTGCCAGTTTGAATTTTACTCCAAAGACCATTACATGCAGAGCACAATATTAAAACCAAGGAAATGCCGTTTACTTTTAGTTTAAAGTGTAATCAGAATATTTCTTCCACTCATTTGTTATACTGGGAGATTTGAAGAGGCATCCGGCTTCTAAACCTCTGGATCTCCCAATTGTGTCTCAGAGAATGTGAACCTGTGGCTTGATATGTGACAGGAGAATCTTCTTGCTGATTGACTGCTTCATTTGCTTTTTTTTTTTAATGCATTCCTTTGCAGATTAGTCACGTCAGCCCCGTCCACCAAGAGTGCCCTCACTGTGCCAACCGAGCCAGTTGCTCACACAAGTATCAGGCCATTTTCCTGCAATGATGCTCAGACTGGAAAGTGCATACATTCAAAAGGTAAGAGTGTACCTTATTTTTATAAATGTATTAATTCACAAGTAATGTACTAATAATAAATTCACTTTTTTTGAATGAATGAACATATTTCTTGTCATTGCACAAGTACAACAAAATTGGATGCCATCCTATCAGTGCAAAACATCAAGAAATTCTTCTTCTTCTTCTTTCAGCTGCTCCCATTAGGGGTTGCCACAGCGGATCATCTTCTTCCATATCTTTCTGTCCTCGTTATCTTGTTCTGTCACCCCCATCACCTGCATGTCCTCTCTCACCACATCCATAAACCTTCGCTTAGGCCTTCCTCTTTTCCTCTTGCCTGGCAGCTCTATCCTTAGCATCCTTCTCCCAATATACCCATCTCTCCTCTGCACATGTCCAAACCAATGCAATCTCGCCTCTCTGACTTTGTCTCCCAACCGTCCAACTTGAGCTGACCCTCTAATGTCCTCATTTGTAATCCTGTCCATCCTCTTCACACCCAATGCAAATCTCAGCATCTTTAACTCTGCCACCTCCAGCTCTGTCTCCTACTTTCTGGCCATAATGGAAAGAGCTGCAGCCGGCTGGGATGGTTAGTGATCCTTATTCCAGTCGGGATAAAAAGCTAATGGATGGATTGTGCAAACATGGATGCCAAAGGCAGTTCATTCCCCCTCACAGTGGCAGTGTCCCTCCTGGCTGGTCCCAGTTAGGACTCCCACAGGTTTGAATGGGAGTTGGAGTGTAGGAGAGCACACTCAAGAGGGCGCTGCCGTGGGGCAAGAGTCCATATGACTCAGAAGTGCTCCGGATAACCAGTACTGTGACAATGAAAGCATTCAGTGGTCCAATTTAAAAGAAGCCTGCCACATCAGCTTAGGGAGTCAGAGTTGGGAGGCAGTGAGTGACACCAGGAGGGCAGAAGGAATATTATCCATTATATGAAAAGGGTAACCAGGCAGATCCAAGTAACTATAAGCCAGTAAGCTTAACATGCATCACAGGAAAATTAATGAAAGGAATTATTAAGGATAAGATTGAGCAAAACCTGGCAAGGACAGGAGTTATTAGTCAGCATGGGGTCAGAAGAGGGAGGTCATGTTTTACTAACATGCTGGAATTCTATGAGGAGGCAACAAAAGAATACAATCAAAGTGGAGCACATGAGATTATTTATCTTGACTTTCAAAAAGCATTTGATAAGGTGCCACATGAGAGGTTGGGCATCAAACTGAAATATGTGGGAATTCAGGGTGATGTTTTTAGATGGGTGCAGAATTGGCTCAGTCACAGGAAGCAGAGGGTGATGGTGCGAGGAATGTCATCAGAATTGGCCAATGTTAAAAGTGGTGTCCAGCAGGGGTCAGTGCTACGGCCGCTGCTATCTCTATATATAATGTTCAATTGGATCCTGATCTTTTTTTTCCGCGAATTAATTAGAAGCAGAAGCACTAGATGGCAGTTTAGAGACAGCTAAAACATAGGTATTGCATTAAGAATCTCCTCCAGGCTTATACTACTGAAGACTGTAGTACTCCAGTCACACCTCAAAACACAGACATTCAAACTAAACAAATTGTTGTGCTTTAAATCAACTAAAGAGATCTTCATTTACAGTAGATCTTGATCTTTGTTTGTCCGCGAATTCCACGCATGCGTAGACCACCTTCCAGTTTAGTATGTTGTTGTTACTCACGGATGTCAACAATGTGCCAGAATAACGAAAGGGGTGGTGGACAATGTTACGCTGGTTAGCTCCTGAGGCCTGGTTAGAGAATGAGATTGCCGAAGATAAAAGGTACGTGCCTACGTAACATATGAATGAAAGAAAGACAGTGGGTAAAATGAATGACAACGTAACAGCATGTTCTGAAAATTATTATTGTTACGTTGTAGCCAGCGAGTACTGTGTGTCTCACAGTTGTACAGTGGCTTGCTCACATGTCAGTGAAGTGATCCCTATTTATGCTTTGAAGAGCCTGGATACCTATGTGTCCCCCTTTTATAACCATTGCTCCGTGTATATTGCCTTACTCTTTGGATTGCCACAAAGCAACCTGCGAGATTAGAGAAAGTTTGAGAAGAGATCGTGAGAGGAAACGATAGTGTCGTGAAAATGAGATGGACTGTGAACGGACAGAAGCAGAAATGCTCCCACACCACCACATAATTACTATTCAGACAGTGATTCCGAGTAGGCCTTTCCTATCGAATCAATGTCCAAGGGTTTTCTTTTGTAATTTTGTTTCGCGTATAAAAAATCATAATGCTGTGTGACGAAGGGCCCAGTTCACGACTGGCAGCCGCGTTTAAACAGGGAGCCCTTCACAGACAACTTTAACACGCGCAACGTAGTTGGGCGCACATGGCTAGTTTTTAATATACTGTATATAAATGATTTAGATACGAATAGAAGTAACAAGCTGGTTAAGTATGCAGATGATACCAAGCTAGTCAGATAATCTCAAATCCATTGAATCATTATAGAGGGACTTGGACAGCAGACAGGCTTGGGCAGATTTGTGGCAGATGAAATGTAATGTCAGTAAAAGTAAGAATTACACATAGGAAGTAATAATGTGAGCTTTGAATACACAATGGGAGGTCTGAAAATCGAGAGGACACTTTATGAGAAGGATTTAGGAGTCCTAGTGGACTCTAAGCTATCGACTTCCAGACAGTGTTCAGAAGCCATTAAGAAGGCTAACAGAACGTCAGGTTATACAGCGCCTTGATGTGTGGAGTACAAGTCACAGGAGGTTCTGGTCAGTCTTTATACAGTGCATCCGGAAAGTATTCATAGCGCATCACTTTTTCCACATTTTATTATGTTACAGCCTTATTCCAAAATGGATTAAATTCATTTTTTTCCTCAGAATTCTACACACAACACCCCATAATGACAACGTGAAAAAAGTTTACTTGAGGTTTTTGCAAATTTATTAAAAATAAAAAACTGAGAAAGCACATGTACATAAGTATTCACAGCCTTTGCCATGAAGCTCCAAATTGAGCTCAGGTGCATCCTGTTTCCCCTGATCACCCTTGAGATGTTTCTGAAGCTTAATTGGAGTCCATCTTTGGTAAATTCAGTTGATTGGACTGATTTGGAAAGGCACACACCTGTCTATAGAAGGTCCCACAGTTGACAGTTCATGTCAGAGCACAAACCAAGCATGAAGTCAAAGGAATTGTCTGTAGACCTCTGAGACAGGATTGTCTCGAGGCACAAATCTGGGGAAGGTTACAGAAAAATTTCTGCTGCTTTGAAGGTCTCAATGAGCACAGTGGCCTCCATCATCCGTAAGTGGAAGAAGTTCGAAACCACCAGGACTCTTCCTAGAGCTGGCCGGCCATCTAAACTGAGCGATCGGGGGAGAAGGGCCTTAGTCAGGGAGGTGACCAAGAACCCTATGGTCACTCTATTAGAGCTCCAGAGGTCCTCTGTGGAGAGAGGAGAACCTTCCAGAAGGACAACCATCTCTGCAGCAATCCACCAATCAGGCCTGTATGGTAGAGTGGCCAGACGGAAGCCACTCCTTAGTAAAAGGCACATGGCAGCCCGCCTGGAGTTTGCCAAAAGACACCTGAAGGACTCTCAGACCATGAGAAACAAAATTCTCTGGTCTGATGAGACAAAGATTGAACTCTTTGGTGTAAATGCCAGGCGTCACATTTGGAGGAAACCAGGCACGGCTCATCACCAGGCCATTACCATCCCTACAGTGAAGCATGGTGGTGGCAGCATCATGCTGTGGGGATGTTTTTCAGCGGCAGGAACTGGGAGACTAGTCAGGATAAAGGGAAATATGACTGCAGCAATGTACAGAGACATCCTGGATGAAAACCTGCTCCAGAGCGCTCTTGACCTCAGACTGGGGCGACAGTTCATCTTTCAGCAGGACAACGACCCTAAGCACACAGCCAAGATATCAAAGGAGTGGCTATAGGACAACTCTGTGAATGTCCTTGAGTGGCCCAGCCATAGCCCAGACTTGAATCCGATTGAACTTCTCTGGAGAGATCTTAAAATGGCTGTGCACCGACGCTTCCCATCCAACCTGATGGAGCTTGAGAGGTGCTGCAAAGAGGAATGGGCAAAACTGGCCAAGGATGGGTGTGCCAAGCTTGTGGCATCATATTCAAAAAGACTTGAGGCTGTAATTGCTGCCAAACGTGCATCGACAAAGTATTGAGCAAAGGCTGTGAATACTTATGTACATGGGATTTCTCAGTTTTTTTATTTTTAATAAATTTGCAAAAACCTCAAACTTTTTCCACGTTGTCATTATGGGGTTTTGTGTGTAGAATTCTGAGGAAAAAAATGAATTTAATCCATTTTGGAATAAGGCTGTAACATAACAAAATGTGGAAAAAGTGATGTGCTGTGAATACTTTCCGGATGCACTGTAACATACTGGTGAGGCCTCATCTGGAGTACTGGGTGCAGTTTTCATCTCCAGGCTACAAAAAGGACAAAGCAGTGCTGGAAAAGGTCCAGAGAAGAGCAACTAGGTTGATTCAGGTCTGTTGTATAAGCCCGGTTTATACTTGGTGCGTCTGCATCACCACGAGGGTCTGCCAGGGTACACATAACAAAAATTTCACCAGCAGTCCTGGTGCATGGAAAACTCACATTGCCAACCATGTACCTGCACAATGTTGTGACCGTGCAGTCCTGTGTTTATCAGTCACACATATACTGGACAAGAAGACATGGGCTCATTCAGGGAACAGTTGTGTGAAATGATTTGCCAATACCTGTACTAACACTAAAAGCACACAGAGATAGCTAAATGTACACAAATTCATGGCGAAAAATCATGTAGACCCTAGGCAAAGATGAAATGTCTTCAAGATCAACAGACAAAGGAAAAACTTTGGGAGAAAGATGGGGGGGATCTGCAGCCGAGCAGTGTCACGGACCAAACGCTTGAACTATGAACAGACCAGGGTGGGCACCCTCTGAGCGTGATGGCATATGCAGCTGCCTGCTCCCGAGTCGAAACAGGCTGTGACAGCATGTTCTTGTCCTTTTTTTTTGTCTTCCTCCACAGGTTTCCATAAAAATTCAGAAGAAGGGTACATGATAATTAAATTCAAAAAGCCCAGATCACAGGCATCTAACAGAGGAGCATCTTCAGCAAGGAGGGAGAAGTGGTCTAATGAGGTAGTATACCTTTCATTTCAGAAGAACAAGAAGAAAATCCCTGTGTTGATTTAAACTTATTTTTTACCCTGTGTTGTCCATAAATTAATACTCCATGGCAATAATTTAATGGATTTATTAAATGTGCTGTAAGATCATTTTATTATTTTAGTGCAGGCATCCATAACATTAGACAGAAATCAGCCTGCACCTCCTGGTGGAACCAAAATGAAATGAATATACAGTACTGAGCGAACGTGCTTTCTCACGTAGCATGAAGGGTGTTGTGGTGGTCAGCACTGCCACCTCACGGCTCCAGTCATGGCTTTGATTCCCCCACCTTGATGTTGCCTGTATGTTGTCTCCATGTCTACATGGGTTTTCTTCAGGTATTTTCTCACAAAGACATGCAGCTGAGTCTAACGGGTGGCTCTAAAATGGTCCCCGAGTGGGTGTCTGCTTGACTGGAATCCATGATAAACTGTCACTTTGTAATGTGGTTGCTAATTCTGAGTCTGCAAGTTGATGGCTTTATGTTCAGAGCTGCTCTGTTTAAATGCAGTCCACGTATCACCGACTCCCTCATTTCTTGTGGTCTGCATTTATATCATACCTGTTGGGATTGTTCCATAAAGAATCAAAATTATTAAAAAGACTGGCAGAGGTTTAACTGAATTCAGACACTACCTTGGTCAGTACCCTTTAAGGACCCATTCACACGTAAGCGTCTTTTAGTGTTTTAGCTCCAAACCAGAACGCCCCCTAAAATGCTAGTGAAGTTATTTGCCATCATTTTTAATGACAATATTTACACCTAAGCAACATTTCAGCAACAAGCATTTTATATAAATACATTGTATCCATCCATCCATTATCCAAACTGCTATATCCTAACTACAGGGCCACGGGAGTCTGCTGGAGCCAATCCCAGGGCGCAAGGCAGGAAACAAACCCTGGGCAGGGCACCAGCCCACTGCAGAGCTTAACATACATCACACCAAGCACACACTAGGGACAATTTAGGATCGCCATTGCATCTAACCTGCATGTCTTTGGACTGTGGGAGGAAACCCACACAGACACAGGGAGGACATACAAACTCCACGGGACCCAGGAAGGACCCAGGAAGTGAACCCGGGTCTCCTAACTGCGAGGCAGCAGCGCTACCACTGCGCCACCGTGCCGCCCACTCATACATTGTATTATTATTATTATTTAGAAAACTCCTGCATGCAGATGTTTTTGAGTGTTTTCACAGAAACACACCGCCTCTTACTGGAAGTGTCAGGAGTGAAGCAGTTCATTGAAACTAGAAATATATGTAATGTCGTCAGTCAAGGGTAAGACAGAAGTCGAGATGAAATGATGGGGTGCCAACCGGGCCACTCCATTTACACGAGATAATAAATTAACTTAAAGTAACAAGGGCTTAATGGTTCATTAAAGAAACACAAGCAAAATATAGCTGTAGGTTTTATCCCAAAAGGCTCTGAAGAGCAGTCAGGCTTCAGGGACGGAGCTCCATAGCACAGGTAGCTCATCTCCCAACCTTTCAGGAGCTTCTTCTCTGAGACGTAGGTGACAAAAGAGACATAAGAGTCCAGTATTGTTGGGAGGTTTCACTCCCTCTGGCCAAAGAAATCTCACTATGGTGTGTTGTTCAACAAAGTTGCAATCCTACAGTGGAGTGTCTGTGTTCAATTGACCTTGGCTTTAACTAGACAAGCAGCAGACCACTGCACTGTGCGTGTCCGAACTACCCATAAGTCATTGCAAACATGTTGTGTTGTATCTGCTTCTATCCGTTTGCTGTTACTGTGTAATTTCAGATCACCTTTACTTTTTGACTTGCCCACACTAGATGACCAGTTCACACACTTGCACGACACGACGTTGCACCGACAGCTGTCAATTTTTTTGTGAAATAACACAATGGTTTTTTTTCCCCCACATATCGCTCGATATGTGCACTCATGACGCTGATGGCACCTGTTCTATGATCACCAAGAGCAAAAACACTAAAGTCATGGAAGACGTTCTGGAAATGCAACAATCACTTCACAGCATACAAAATGGAGATAATGTCAATCATATTTTCCCTGTAAAAAGCTTCTTTGAAAATAATGGGAACATGCTTGAAGAACACCTGAAAACCGAACTAAAAAACCTTATAAAAAGGGTGACAGGGCAGATCCAAACAACTATAGGCCAGTAAGCTTAACATGCATCACAGGAAAATTAATGGAAGGAATTATTAAAGATAAGATTGAGCAACACCTGGCAAGTACAGCAGCGTCAGTGAACAGTAAGCATGGGTTCAGAAGAGGGAGGTCGTGTTTTACTAACATGATGGAATTCTATGAGGAGGCAACAAAAAGATACGATCAAAGTGGAGCAGATGAGATTATTTATCTGGACTTTCAGAAAGCATTTGATAAGGTGCCACATGAGAGGTGGGCATCAAACTGAAAGAAGTGGGGGTTCACGGTGATGTTTTTAGATGGGTGCAGAATTGGCTCAGGCACAGGAAGCAGAGGGTGATGGTGCGAGGAACCTCATCAGAACTGGCCGATGTTAAGAGTGGTGTCCAGCAGGGGTCAGTGCTAGGGCTGCTGCTATTTTTAATATACTGTATATAAATGATTTAGATATGAATAGAAGTAACAAGCTGGTTAAGTTTGCAGATGATACTAAGATAGGCGGATTAGCAGATAATTTGGAACCCGTTATATCATCACAGAAGGACTTGGATAGCATATAGGCTTGGGCAGATTTGTGGCAGATGAAATTTAATGTCAGTAAATGTAAAGTATTACACATAGGAAGTAAAAATGTTAGGTTTGAATACACAATGGGAAACACAAGTCGGAAAATTGAGAGTACACCTTATGAGAAGGGTAGAGGAGTCGTAGTGGACTCTAAGCTATTGACTTCCACATGGTGTTCAGAAGCCATTAAGAAGGCTAACAGAATGTCATGTTATATAGCGCCTTGATGTGTGGAGTACAAGTCACAGGAGGTTCTGCTCAGCCTTTATAACACACTGGTGAGGCCTCATCTTGAGTTCTGTGTGCAGTTTTGGTCTCCAGGCTACAAAAAGGACATAGCAGCGCTAGAAAAGGTCCAGAGACGAGCGAATGGGCTGATTCTAGGGCTACAGGGGTTGAATTATGAGAAAAGATTAAAAGAGCTGAGCCTTTACAGTTTAAGCAAAAGAAGATAAAGAGGAGACCTGAGTGAAGTGTTTAAAATTATGAAGGGAATTAGTCCAGTGGAATCGAGACGGTGACTTTAAAATGAGTTCATCAAGAACACGGGGACACATTTGGAAACTTGTGAAAGGTAAATTTCGCACAAACATTAGGACGTTTTTCTTTTCACAAAGAACGATAGATTCTTGGAATAAGCTACCAAGTAGTGTGGTAGACAGTAAGACGTTAGTGACGTTCAAAACACAACTCGATGTTTTTTTGGAAGAAATAAGTGGATAGGACTGGCGAGCTTTGTTGGGCTGCATGGCATTTTCTCGTCTAGAGTGTTCTAATGTTCTAAAATCTGAAAAAGATTTTTTAGCAAAAGAAGAAGAATCCACAAACAAGATAAAAAGCACAAAAATGAGGCAAAAGGTACTGCCCAAAGGCAAAGTCCAGATATACAAAATCCAGAACGTGTAATCCTTCAACAGAAAGAAAAAGGCGATACTCACACTAGCAACTCCAAAAAACAAAAGTAAAATGATCCACTGCTGAGGACGCCATAGCCTTTTTCTAATAAAGGCCAAGGGAGGAGCCAGCAAAGGTGATGTCACAGTGGCCCAGCCTCTTGAGGCTCCACCCAAAAGAAAAACAACATATGAAACATCAGGATATTTAAAGAGAGAGTACAAATTTAACAACTTAACAGAAACATAACAAATGGTCATTTAGTATTAACAAAAACCACAATAAAACTCATTCATATGCATTGATATATAACAGCCCTAAGTCAGAATATTGGTTGTCAAGTTCAAGGGAGTTGAAACCAGAAATTTTTAAATTACAGTAGAAGGTCGCTCAAAAACACTTTTTTTTTCAATAAGTCTCTATTTTTCAGCAAAGTGCAAACACTCCTTTTAGGTTGGGTACACACTGTGCATTTTTTAGAAACTGCAGTCAAGCAATGTTGTGGAAAAAACCTTCCTCCATCTTCAAAGAAGGCAGCCACGGAGCCCAGATAAGGATGCAGAGCATTACTTTATTGGCACAGAGTTATGCACAAATGTCTCCGTCCATGGGATGAGCAGTCAATTAAACAGTTTATCTGCTTTTATACTTTTTTTATCTAATTACATCACCTCACCTAATACATCATGTCATCTGACTCTTAATATGCAGAATTTATCACCTCCTCCAATCAACTAACGCTACCAGTAATTTCTGACTGTGTCGATTCTCCCATTGGACATCACTTTGTTAAGAGGGGTGTTTTGTGGATTGTCCTACTGATCTTAGCACAACTTCATAGGAGAGGTGTATGGGCTTTCCTATTAGTTTATCCCTACTTTCTGGGGGGGTGTTTGTTACTCATTTACCTCATTCTAACCTTGGAAAAGTACTTTGGTAGCTTCACTAAGACAAGGAAGAGACGTCATGTGCTTAAGCTTTGAGTTACATTCAATCCTTTTCCTTATGTTTAATAATTCATTCTATTATGACTTTATATACGTATCTCTCTATTATAAAAAAAAAATCCTGGAAAGGAAAAGCAGGGCGACGATACGTGACCTTCTTGGAAGTTCTCAGAAGACACTTAAAACAATATCAAATAACACTCAGTCATGTAAAGGCACGTAGCACACACAGATCCTGTGCTCTCAGCACATATAAAACGTATAAGGACAATGTGTTATAGAAGAAGAAAGAGCAGCGTGGAGTAAAGAGACCCAAAAGCGTTGGAGAGAAAAAAAGGCAGATAAGAGATCATGAAAGTAGTGGAATTCGAAAGGCTCAAACAAACGATGGCACGATACACATGCAGAGAAAGGTAAAGAGTATGAAAGCAGTAAAATTCGAAAGTATTGTAGTGCTCCAGCCAGGTTGAAGCCTTTTTTGTTTTAAGTGACTGTTAGGTCCTATTGAGGGAGGCGGAGTACAAGACGGAAGACTGATAGCAGTGCGACGGCACCTCTTTAGCATGTGTTCAGCCGCCCCTCACCCCTTGACAATGCAAGCAGCATTATACGTCCTGAGAAAGAGATTTAACCACGCCCGGGGCAGGAAATAAAGGACAAGTATTGTGTTTACAACGTCACTTGAGACAAGGCAGAGAGACATCATTTAAAACAAGTCCACGGACATCTAACCTAGCAGTTGTTGGATTGCTGTTGGCGCACACGTTTCATGTGCTCCCAGCTCTTAAAACAACGGCAAGCGACAAGCAGAACATGCAGCTCGCCAGCAGCACAAAGCCTGCCGATGATCAGAATGCTTCTCCTTAGCGTGCGTTCAGCCAAACTAACCCTCGCCCCCCCTTCACAATGTGAGCGACAAAGATGCGAAGTGGCAAAAGGACAGCTGCTGCACAGGCTTTGAAATGATCGGGCAGCGAGACAAGCAGAACAGGCAGCTCGCCAGCAGTATAAAGACAGCAGATGATCCGACGGCATCTCCTTAGCATGAGTTCAGCCGCACCCCCATCACAACATGAGCAGCGTTATACGTCCTATGAGAAAGAGATGTAACCACACCTGGGGCCTGAAATAAAGTATTGTTTTTGCAAAAGTTTTAAAATAAATGTGAAAATAATGCATATGTAACAATTCCCATGGAACTAACAATCTCTTTTAATTGTTTGTCTGGTAATCAAAACCCGGGGGTGGGCGAGCGAAGCGAGCAGGGGGCGGAGCCCCCTAGTAATAATAATAATAATAGTAATAATAAATTGTAAAAGATTTTTATATATTAACTAAAAATTCCATAGCAACTACTCACACTGCACAACAGCGTCACTAGTCTTATATGTGGACAAAGTGAACGCTCAGACTGGATGTTTACATGGCCCCGACTGACTGTTTTACACATAATCATTTTGCATTAAAGCTTTACTCATTCAAAAAAAACAACAACATGGACACAGGCTTCTCAAAATGTCAACAAAGAAAAGATTTGCACCATTGGCTCTTGCTGTACTCTGCTCTGAATCTACAAATAAAAAGAAGAAGGTGTAACTGGACATGAGTGTGGCTAAGGTGTGGACAATACAGTCTGACTGTTTTACAGAGAGAATTGGAGCTGCGTAATCTCTGTAATTTACCGTTATGTGTCTTTATTTTGGATTCTTCCTTTGGTACTTTTGTCGTTGGCCATTTAGTTACATGTGGTTTGCTTATGTGAGATGTTTTTGTAATCAAAAAGGTGAAAATGATCATGACGGCATCAAAAAATCAGCTAACGAGACCACTCACACAACAAGACAGCTGAATGAAAGTTCCGACGTGACCTTATACAATCGGACCTTGCAAACCGTCTCATACTAAATGTGAAATGATGGACAATGAAAATGAAATTTGGGCTGACTCAGTATATTAGATTAAAATCGTACCAAAATTGTACAGTGTATGCTTGGCTTTAATTGTGTGGCTGTTTTGTATAAAATGGCCTTAATGGTGTAAAAGGTCACATAGCACAGGCATCATGTGTGTCACAACCTTGTTATACAATGTTAAATCACAGTGGATTGATTTTGGCATTTTTGATACTCATCAACAAAAAAAAGACTAATGTGTAAGTGAAAACAGATGACAATAATAGAGTTGGGGCACCAGCCAGGTAACCCTGCATAATTTAAGTACAAAGCAAAAGGAAAAAAAACACATTAATTGTGGAGACGTCATTTCAGATGTGAGATCAGTATTGGACTAGCAGAGATGGCGGACCGACTGGTCTTCAGTCCTTCCAGTAGGAAGTGGCAGGTCCGGGTGGCCGGACACAGAAATTGACATCCAAGGTGTTAGAGTTATCAATCATAAGGTCTACAGTGGGAGGATGAAAGAAAGACATTAGGACAAAGCGCAGACCCCTGGAGTGGCGGTAAAACTGCAATCACTTCAGCTGTCCCCTATGCGCACGCACATGACAAATGTGACAAATGTAATCAAATCTCTGCAATGTGGTCTAAATTCATGACAAATATAAGACACAAAATGATTGACACCATAAGTGCTTACCCCGCTTTGAAGAATTTTTTTTTATGTATTGCAATTGCTTCTGAAGAAATGCAGAAAGAAAGTAAAGGGAAAGACAGGCTGGTTTGTGGAGGAAGAGTATGGATCATGGACTACAGAAAGCAGCTGCAGCAGGAGGGTCTGATTAATGCCTGTGGGTTGGGGAGATAAACTGATTATTGTGGGGCTCCTTATTACAGGAGGTAGAATTGGAAGCCTTTGATCGGTTATTACACCCAGCTAAGGGGGACCTGCTAAGTCATCTGCGGACACTCGGGCTGTAGAGCCTGTAAAAAGCCCCCTTGAAAGTTTTCACATGTCATTGTTATACAACATTGACCAACAGAAAGACTCTTTAATGTCAAAGTGGTCTACATGAATTACAAATATAAAACAGGAAGTAATTGATCTCATAAGAATTCATCCCTTTTAATGTGACTCCCCTAAATCATCACTGGAGTAGCCCACTGGCTTTAGAAGGCACAGAATAAGTTCAATGGAGATCACTGGTCACTTGATTGTGGTCTGAATGCACCTGCATGTGGAAGGGCCAGCTTGTGGTTAGTCAATACGGTGGGCTAACGTACACAATGAAGACACAAGAGCATTCTGAGCAACTCCATGAAAAGCCTCAGTCAGGGGATGGAGTTAAGAAGACATCCAAGTCACTCAAAATCCAGTTAAATCAATCGTGAAGAAAAATAAAAAGTCTGGCACAGCTGGAAATCAGTAGGCCATCCATGAAGTTTGAAGAAGATGAATGAGGAAGGCCACCAAGAGGCATGTGAGACCTCAAAAGGAGTTAGAAGCTGCAGTGGATATCACTGAAGAGACTGGGCAGGCAACGACTGTCGCTCAGGTGCTCCAACAGTCGCAGCTTTCTGGGAGAGTTGGGGGGCGAAAAAACATGCAGGACATCTTGGAAGACAAGGAAGTCATCTAATTAGGTCAAAATTGAGCTTTTTAGCCATCACACTTCACATTATAAAAAACACACCATCTCACAGTAAAGAATATAGGTGGCATCATCAGGTTGTGCAGATGCTTCTCTACAGCAGGCCTCGGAAGACTGCATGCAGCAAAAGATGGGAAAATCCTCAAGAACAACCTGGTGGAGTCTGTGAGAAACCAACACCTTGGGAGAAGATTTGTTTTCCAGCAAGACAACAACCCCAAAGCTACACAGGAATGGCTTCAAAACAGCAACATGAGTGTACAGGAGTGACTGAGTCAGAGTCCAGATCTCAATCCAATGGAGCATTTGTAGCTGAACTTGGCAAAGTTCTATTCACTCTCGATCAACATGACACCTGATAGAACTTGAGCACCTTATGAAATACTAAAAATATGAAAATGACAATAAACCACTTGACTTGACTTGAAGGATGGGGAAACATGTCAGAATGCAGATGTGTAAAGCTGACAGAGAAAGAAAGACCTGCAAGCAGAATCAAGACTGCCATCTACTAAAGATTGACTTGATGGGGGTGAGTACTTATGAGATCAGTTTCTTTGTGTTTTATAGTTGTAATTAATTCAGACCACGTTGCAGAGATCTGGCATTAAAGTGTCTTTCTGCTGATCAATGTCAAAAAAGCCAAATTCAAATCACTGGGATTCAAAGTTGTATAACAAATACAATGGGAAACCTTCCAAGGAGGTAAACCCTTTTAATAGACTCTGTATATAGCATCCTAGTGATCACTAAATGGCGGCATCCATTAAAGAATTTTTTGCACCCATAGAGTGACTAAGCCCTAGATAATCACCACCTTAGACCATGGGACCCCATGTTGGTGGTCCATCTCACTGCCTGAGTCCTGTCTTTGTTTTCCTTGCATTGGTCACCTCTACTGGTCTTTCCTTTACAATGGCTGTAAGCTGTTATTGCTATAATGAAGCCAGGTGACACACTGTTATATCTCAATCAGGGTTCCTCCCCTGGCTGGGGTTCAAAGTCTTATCTATATATATAATTCACTAAGGGCACACAAGACAATGAGTGCAAGCAAGGCAGAGCCCCACCCGCCAAGTCTGAGACCATGGGATACGCTCGACAGAGCCCCGCCCGCCAACTCTAACCATCCTACCGCATCATGGGATACGCACAACAGAGCCACGCACGCCAACTGTAACCATCCTTCCGAGTCCAGCGTCGCTCTCGAGGCATGCAACAAACAACTCATTAAACAAAGCCTCAGTCGCTTTCGTCTGTGCAAAAGTCCACATGCACCTCTGAGCCACGTTGACTTTACACCGCACGCAAGACAGAGAGCCACGATCACCAACTCACACAGCCCCGCCCGCCAACTCTAACTAAGGGTAAGCAAGACAGAGAGCGCACGCAAAACAGAAAGCCACGCCCGCCAACTCACAGAGCCCCGCCCGCCAACTCTAAGACCATGGGATATGCACGCATTTAGTGTATAAATGGATATAAATAATTGCATGTAAACGATTCACCAAAATCTGTTGTATGTAAACGATACTGTTTAAAACGTTATTGTTTTTTCATCAGAAAACCCGGTTTTCATGTCTACCTGTATTAGTTTAAATGCCACTTTTACCACTCGCAATAGGGTAGACGCGCTGACTTATCGTGTCGACTGGGCAACACAGTGAATGTGGCGTCTATCTATATATGTCTATGTTTTCCGTAGCCTGCTACAGGAAGGTACTCTCTCGACTATTGGCATTGGTTTCGCTCCTTGCTATTTTCGTTATACTGCAACGGTGGTTTCCTAAGCCTTTGTTATACTGAATTCCTTTCTCATCGTTTTCCGTTCCTATTCTTACACCGCCGTTTGCTACGGCGGGCTTCGGCTAGTTTTATGTATTTTTTGTTCAATCATATAGGTATGTTAATGTTATTTTTGTTAATTGTCTGCTTTATTCTCTATGCCTTTGCTATGCTCCTTGTGTTTTGTGAGTGGCCCCCTAAGAGGCAGGGCCACCTTCTGATCACTGCCAGGAACTGCCTTTTGCCCACTAAATCTGGTGGGTCTTCCACAGGTTCCTGATGGTTTATTTTGTGCGCACTAGGGAGTTGGTGAGTATTACTGGTGTTTTTGTTTATGCTTTTGCTATTTTGATTTATTTGATTGTGGACCAATTTTGCTTAGTTTTTTGACTTGGAGTGTGTATTGGGACTTGTTCACCTTGGACTGGCCTTGCTGGCAACTCATTTGGTCTTGTTTGCTCCACGGAGCTTCATGTACTTACAGAACATCTTTGTAAAAAATAAATCTGTTATTTGGTAAAGATCCTATGTGGCCCTTTTAGTATCTAGCCCAGGGTTTTCGATGGGATTTCCCCCTCTAGTGGGCATTTTTGAAAGTATTCGTGGAACTCTTACACTTATCTAGTCATATGAAACTAGCACTAAGCATGGTGGTTGCAGAAGGCTAAAAAACAATCCATCAATCAGTGTCAATTTTAAAACCACATTTCAGGGTGAGTGTTATATAACAAAATACAAATCAAAGCAAGTAAGAATACAATACAAAGGAACACAAGAGAAGAAGATGCAATACCTAATCAGTCAAGTGCAAAAACGTAAAAAGCTATGTTTCATTTCTGATTATTGGAACAGATTGTTGTTATAGGTATGTTTGTCTAATTTAATGTCTTTCTACCCTAAGGTGGAGAAACTCCCCCTGCTACATTTGTTAAAGAAAGAGGAGAGCTACGCTCACACAGGGGGCACTCTTAGCGCTTCAGATTTTTCCGGCTGGTGCACTTTCTCCACCAATGGTAAGTGAAGCATTCATAGCGCTCAAGCCGTTCTTTCAACAGGTAAGCCATTGCTTCTGTGTGTTTCCATCTTATTTTTGTAGTACTAGGGTGTTGTACCGTGTTAGCCATTATGAATGTAGAGAAGAGCCAAGCAAAATGACACCTTTTATTGGCTAACTAAAAAGATTACAATATGCAAGCTTTCGAGGCAACTCAGGCCCCTTCTTCAGGCAAGGTAACTAGTATTGATGTAAAATCCTTATTATTTTGTATAGCAGTTGTAGCCAGTAGGGGGCACCACAGAGCCCCAGCCACCAGACAAAACACACAACACAGTCATGGCTTCAAATACAAGGAGCTTTATTTAAGCCAAAGCTTGTGTCCAATTTCCTCCTTTTCAGACATTATTACAAAGTCATAAACTCTTTTTCCTCCTTCCACACCTCCAATGTAGTCTCATCAACCTCCTCTTGAACTCGACTCCTGAGGCAGGAAACTGATATTCGTTTATGCTGGAGCTGGAAGTACTTCCGGTGCGTGTTGGAAGCACTTCTGGGTCAGGCGGAAATCCTTAAAAGAAGAGACAGTACTCCCCAGTAGCTCCTTTTGGAGACTCCCAAAACCCCTAACAGGCCTACAGGCCATAAGCCTACAATTCCCATCCTGCCTTGTGGATATCCATGTGGGGATTCCACCAGTGGGATACTACCATTGTGTGTACTGGAGAGACCATAACCCTTGGAAGCAGCCACCATCTGTACTTTGAAATCATCTACCCTTTTAATGAAAGGTACAAGTGCCCGTCTCAGTCGGATTCCTGTCTATCTCTATCCTTTCTTTCTGGCCTTCCTTCCTAGTAAGGAACGAGCCTCCATTCTGGGTGGGATACCGGAGCATCAAGCATGGCACTCATACACTTTATATGTTGAATGGTGCAAACAGGTTTTACATTCTGCATGTGGCCCAAGAGTTCACATTTCCAATGGCAGCTCGCACTGCCTACTACACATTAGCCTGAGTTCTCTCAACCGAACAGTACTAATAAGTGATATTTTTAAAGCCAGTCTGCGCCTCCATTAGTGCTTTCCACTCAGCGTAGTAAGAGTTAACATACCAATTAAGTTTGGTGTTTTTAATGTTTGTTAT
>JANRMT010062857.1:31064046-31078959 GCA_026402145.1 Polypterus bichir lapradei
AGATAGATAGATAGATAGATAGATAGATAGATAGATAGATAGATAGAACTTTATTTGTCCCCAAGAGGAAACTGACTTTTTAAATAAGCTGATTAGTAAATACATACATACAAAATTTATTTCAAGAGCACATTTTCATACAAATGATGTAGCTCAAAGTGTTTTACAGGATGAAGAAAGAGAAAAAAAAGACAAAACATATAAGAAAATAAAATTAGGCAATACTAATTAACATAGAATAAACGTAAGGTCAGATGGCCAGAGAGGACAGAAAAAACAAAAAAACTCCAGACGGCTGGAGAAAAAAAAAATCTGCAGGGGTTCCAAGGCCACAAGACCACCCAGCCCCCTCTAGGCATTCTACCTAACATCAATGATCTCAATCAGTCCTCATTCTATTCAGGGTTCACATGGAAGAACTTGATGATGATGGTCATGTGGACTTCTGGCCTTTAATCCATCAATGTAGGGAGATCACGGTGCTTTGATTAGGTGGTGGTGATGGTGCAGATCGCCATCACAGAATACTGGAAAAAAAACAGCAGAGACAGTAGGGATTAGTACGGATTACGGAGCCACCAGGAATGATATTGATAATTAATTGAATATACAGAGCATCAGGATTAAACTACAATGATGCTATGAGAAAGCCATGTTAAAGTAATGAGTTTTCAGCAGTTTTTTAAAGTGCTCCACCGTATTAGCCTGGCAAATTTCTATCGGTCAGCTATTCCAGATTTTAGGTGCAAAACAGCAGAAGGCCGCCTCACCACTTCTTTCAATTTTAGCTCTTGGAATGATAAGCAGACCCTCATTTGAAGATTTAAGGTTATGATTTGGAGTGTAAGGTGACAGGCATTCCGAAATGTAGGATGGAGTGAGATTATTTAAGGCTTTGTAAACCATCAGCAGTATTTTAAAGTCAATTCTTAATGGCACAGGTAACCAGTGTAGTGACATCAAAACTGAAGAAATGTGCTCGGATTTTGTTGCAGCTGCATTCTGCACTCGTTGCAATCGATTGATGTCTTTTTTTGGTGGTCCTGAGAGGATTGCATTACAGTAATCTAGCCAACTGAAAACAAAAGCGTGAACTAATTTCTCAGCATCTTGCAATGTAATAAGAGGTCTAACTTTTGCTATATTTCTTGAGTGAAAAAATGCTGTCCTAATAATCTGATTAACATGTGATTTAAAATTTAGGTCAGAGTCAATAGTTACCCCTAAATTCTAAATAAGTTTATTTCTAAATACCCTCATTATATCCATTTTTGCCAATCATTAAAATTTCTGCTTCCTCCTTATTTAGTTTGAGAGAATTACTACTCATCCACTCAGAAACACAAGTAAGACATTGGGGTCAGTGAACCAAGAGAGTCGGGGTCATCAGGCGCTGTTGATAAATACAGTTGTGTGTCATCAGCTGTGGTAGCTCCTGTTATGCCCCAAGATAATCTGGCCTAATGGAAGCATGGAGATAGAAAAGATTTCGATTTCGATTTTACATACATACATACGTACATACATAGATAGATTTACACACACACTATGATCTAAGCACACACCAGAGTGACTAAAAAGGGTGAAATAATTAAAAAGAAAGAAAACTTCTGACTTGGTTGTCACAGTCACAGTGAAGCATTATGCAGATATACCTGTACTGTATTGCTGTTGATATAAAGGACCCCCATACCGTTTCCTGAAACACTTCTACTGAATGATTCGTTGGCTGAAAGTCCTCAGTGTTTTTGTGTCAGAGATAGGATGTGCAAGATTGTTGATAATGGCACTCAGTTTTATTTTTATTTTTCTCCTTCGCTATGACCTACAGGGGGTCCAGAGTGCACCCCATAACTAAGACTGCCCTTTTAATTAGCTTTTTAATTCAGTGGACCTCTCTTGAAGTGATGTTACCAGCCCAGCACACCACAGAATAGGAAATCACACTGGCCATGACAGAGTTATAGAAGATGGGAAGGATGTCACTTCCCACGTTAAAGGAACACAGTCTCCTAAAGCCCTTTCTTCTATAGTTCCTCAGTGTTCCAAGACCAGTCCAACCACTCATTAATATGGACCGCTAAGTACTTGTAGGTGTGAACCACCTTTACATTCACTCCATAATTGTGACTGGACACAGAAGCTTTTTGGTGCGGTGAAAGTCAATAACCATTTCCTTGGATTTGCTGAGGTTAAGTTGCAGGCAATTTGTTATGCAGCAAGAAACAAAGTTGTCCCCCTGACTCCTATCCATTGTCACCTCAATTTTGTCAATACACTCCATACTGTAAGTACAGAATCCTCTGAGAATTTCTGCCAGTGACCTGACCTGCTGTTGTCTTTATAGTCCGAGGTGTCACAGAGTGAAGAGTAAAGGTGACAGGCCTGTTCCTTGTGGTGCTCTAGTGTTGCTCACACAGTCTTTGAGTCTCACAAGTTGGGGTCTGCTTGACAGATAGTCCATCATCAGGACACCACAGGCTCATCCACCTGCATATCTCCGAGTTTACCGCTTAACAGGGATGGCTGGTTGGTATTGAAGGCACTGGAGAAATCAAAAAACAGAATCCGCACAGTGCTGCCATCTTTGTCCAGGTGAGAATAAAGCCTGTGGAGCAGATAGAGAATTGCATCCTTCACTCCAATCTTTGTCCGATAGTCAAAGTGCAGTGGGTCTAGGTGGTCTACTACAAGAGGACTCACAGGACCAGCCTCTCAAAGGTCTTCATGATATGAGATGTAAGTGACTCTGGTTTGTAGTCATTTAGTTGAAGTGGCACCTGCCTTCTTTGAAACAGGAACAATGCAGGATGCTTTCATCAGCAACTGGAACCTTAGAGACAGAGTGAATAGGTGACAGAGGACACCACAAGGTTGGTCAGTACAGGGCTTAAGAACTCAGGGACTGACTCTGTCTGGTCACACGGCATTTCCTGTGTGTAGTTTCCTTAGTTGGTGTTCTCTTATGGAAAGCCCATTCCAGCTGATCTGGTAGGAGTCACGGATCAAGCAGGGTGTTGTGGGGAGACTGGTCATTGGAAAAAGGAGGCAGCAGGAAAAAAAAAACTATTAAAAAATCTGGGTGAATATATATGGACGAGCATGTAGTGCTGAATGTTCTTGTCACAATTATTCTAAAGTTCTAATGGTTCATCCTATACTGACTCACAAGAGACAATAAAAAGGAAATGAAAATGACCAGGGGAAATCAAAAGTCAAAAAATGGGTCAAAAGGTCAAAAACCGGGAGACAAGGAAATGTTCCATCAAGGCTAGAAGAAGACTGAAAAAAAAGCTTGGGAGTCAAAACCAACAGCAGGATTGAATAAAACCAGGAAGGATAAAATAAAGATCGTGATCGTCGTAAAATTGACATTACAAATTGTATTTCTAGGGGAATTCTGGGAAAGATCTCCATGGAGATGGCAGAAACAGAAACCCTACATGGCGCCACCTGAACAGGAAACTAAAGAGCATTGTGATAGGACATGATTAAATACTGAACTTTTTGAGAGTAAATTAAAAATAAACCCTAAATTCAAATTCCTTGAGTCTCAGGACATTGTAATCCATGTATACATTGATAGGAACTGCAAAGGAATTTACACAAAAAAATTCTAGAAGTTGGAAATCATAGCACATCCTTCAAATCTTTGTGTCTTTTTGCAGGAGAAGGAGATGATGTCTACAATATTCCAGAGTCTACCGGGAAAAGGATCGCACAACAACTCCAGCATGGCAATGGGGTCCGAGTGGGAACAAATGGGAGCTGCAGAGGGTAACTAATACTCTTCATACTGTTTATTAAACTCTTCAGACACTTTGACTATGTTGTGATGTTTTCAGAATATTACCTTCTTTATGATAATTATGGGGTGGCCGGAGGCACAGCGGTCAGTTGTAGCAGATTGGGTTCACTTCTTGACCAGTGTGAGGTTTGCATGTTCTCCCCATATGTGTGTGGGGCTCTTCTCAAAGTATCCTCCCTTACCATAAAGACATACTGGTTAGGTTCAATGGTGACACTAAATGTGCCAGTGTCAGTGTGGGTGTGTTTATGACTGTGCCCACCCAGGGTGGCTGTCCCTTTGCTCCAATAGCAGCCCTGATCTGGAGTAACTGGAATTGAAAATGATGGAGGTATGGATGAGTGTTTGCATTAAAAACTGAAGCTTTTTTTTACAGAGTATAAAATGAATTACAATTATACATTGTAGAGAAAAACAGGACAAATAAAGATGAAGTGTCAGGGTCTTCTCAATAACCCCATTTTATAGCAACCCTGGTATAAATGTTAAACAAAAAAAGAAAGGAAGCAAAAATGCAGGCCCAGATCATTTTTCCAAGGTCTCTGCGGGCTACTGTAGCTCCAGTAGATGTGGGTCCGATTATTTAGGAAAGCTAGTGGGACTTCCAAGGTGGGCCAGAAGTGAGATCATTGGCTCCTCCTTCACTCTTGGGCTGGAAGAGGAATGTGGGGTGGAAATCGTGCTCCAGCATAATTGTGCAGAGCCCCCAGCACGTGTGTGTGACAACATAAACGTATCTTTTTTTTTCTGTATTACCTAATATTCTATATTTTGAAGGACGGAGGATTTGAGCTCGACTATGGATTCCCTCACCCACCACAATCTACCAAAAGAGATACCGTTCCAGCAGCCACAGGTGGTGTCTTTAAAAATAGAGGATGAATTTGAGAAAGAGACAAATAAAATACTTGATGCGCAATCGGAAAAAATCTTTATCCCCCCACTGGTAAGGAGGCTTCTGTTTGTATTTTTCTTTTTTAGTTAAGCTAGACAATCATCCTGCTTATTTTTATCTAGTGCCTTTTTAAAGTAAACACCATTTATTATGATATAAAACTATAGGAAAGGTGGCAGACCTACAGTTTTGGGGCCCTGAAGCTTGAACTATTAGGGGGGGCCCCTCTGCAACCAGCAACCTTTGTGGTGTGAGTCCACAGCACTTCTGTGCAGCAGCGCTACTACACTCCACCCATTCACCATACACATCCCACCCTTCGTCGCTAAGAGTATTGCTGTGGACTCGCACCATGAAGCATCTCAATTTGAAGACTTGTGCTATGGTGAACTGCCGGTGGTCAGCCATGAACCTGTAACATCTGCCTCAGAAGTGGTCTCTTTACAGCACAAGCTAATATGGAACCTTTTGTCACAGCTGTGCAGAGACTGCTTCTGAGCAACACATTCAGTGTTTGTGACTGACCACCGACTCTTCCTCACAGTGCAGATTTGTGAATTGAGATGCTTTGGGGTGTAAGTCCAAAGCATGTCTGTGCAGCAGCATTACTAAACTTCACCTGTCCATAGTACAAATCCCACCCTTGTTGCCAAGTGTATCGCTGCAGACTCACACCACCAAGCATTTCATTTCACATATTTGCACTGTCATTTGCAAACACAGAACATCCGGCTCAGATGTGGTCTCTGTGCAGCTAAGACAAGTGGCTGCTGAGTCAGACATGTGCTTGTGACTGACCACTGGCAGTTCACCAACATTCTTTGTGGTGTGTGTCTATGGCAATTTAATAAATGTTTTCCCCTTTGTAGCAGTGCTACTAGTAGTTAAAACTGCATCTCCCAGTAGTCCCTGCCGGGGCTGTTGGGGTCAAAGTTGGTCAGGGGGTTTAAAAGAAGGGCAGGTGTCCGAAAAAGGAGAAGTGTTTTTTGTTGTTGTATTTTGTGTTTCGTTTACCTGTCGGACTGCTTTCTGTTAATTAAGCCATATTTAGTCGCTGTGTCCTGGATTGTATTCGTTGTTGGGGTCTCGATAGTCTTCTGTCTACCTGTGTGCTGTGGACTGATTGTGGATTCATGGCTTTCCCACAAGTGTAGGAGCGCTCCTGACCCATCCATCCGTCTTCACCGTTACAGTGTCTACTGGTAGGACTGCTTTTTCATTCCCTTTCAACATGCAGATCTCTGGACTTACTGTTACTCATCTCTCATTACAACCGGTTTTGTCTCTGTTTGTGAGTGTGTGCGGGTCGGGCCAAGGCTGGGAGTGTCCCTGGGATCCTCTATAAAAATAAATAAATCACAGTCATCTTGACGGTGTGAACCTTAGCAGCACAGGACTGCTAGAGATTTTGCAAAATAAAACACACCGGGAACTAACCACAATTAAAGAATATAATGAAATTCAATAATATAAATGAAAACAATAATACCACCCCAGTACCCCTACAGCGATATTACATTAAACACAAAAACACAACTCCACACAGCAAAGTCCATACAAAACCACACCGGATGTAATGAGAGATGACGAGAGTATGTCCAGAGATCTGTATGTTGAAAGGGAATGAAAAAAACAGTCCTATTGGCAGACACTGTAAGGGTGAAGATGGATGGATGGCTCAGGAGCGCTCCTATACTTGTGGGAAAGCCATGAGTCCACAATCAGTCCTCAGCACACAGGTAGACAGAAGACGATCCAGACCCCAACAATGAATACAATCCAGGACACAGCGACTAAATATGGCTTAATTAACAGAAGGCAGTCCGACAGGTAAAGGAAACACAAAATACAACAACAAAAAACACTTCTCCTTTTTCGGACACCTGCCCTCCTTTTCAACCCCTCTGACCACCTTTGACCCCAACAGCCCCTGCAAGGACTGCTGGGAGATGAAGGTTTAGCTACTAGTAGTACTGTTACACTTTTACAATTCACACTTCACCTCTTGGCATATAGGATGTATAAGTCTGCTTAGTTTATTCACTCATGCATGACACTTTAAGTTAATTCCCCTCTGGTGTTATTATCCCCTCTTCATTATTGAACGCATGTGAATTCTAGTGAATCTGAAGAATGTCCAGAAATGATCAACACATCAGGTCTAAAGTCAAGTAAGAAAGCACAGCTCAGATTTTCCTTTTTCGTTTCTTTGCAGATTGTGAGTGAAACACATCCTGTGGTGTTCCACAAAGACACCGTTCCACAGTTTTTCTCCTCCCAGTCTACTACCCGAGCCCACAACTATCGTCTGTCTTTGAAAATCCCAAGTGACAAAGGGACAAAGGAAATCAACAGAAATGACCGCTGGGGTGGAGCAGACACAATAGCTAGTAAGGCCGAAATAAAACGATATCACAACGAACCACTGAGATTAAAGGTCAAGCAGATTAGAAGACCCTCTGGAAAACAGAAGATCAATGTGCACATTTTATTAGCTGATGGAACAACCAGCAAAGCTTTGGAGTTTAAACAGCCAATTGAAAATCTTCCAGTCAACCACTCTGGCATCATAGAAAAGGGTGCCCAGTTCAACAAAGTACCCGTCCCCAGGACTGCTGCGTCATATAGCAGAAGCACTTTCAAGACCAATGTTGGTGCAGTCAAAAATGGAATGAACCCTATAAAAGCAGCGGAATGTGATACCTTTCCGACAAGCTTGGTTAAAGTGGCCACTGTGCCCTCTGCTAAAGCCCCGAATAATGCGCCAACATTTTATAATAAAAATCGAGCTGTGAAGCAGGAGGCCAAGAAGGACTTTATTGCACTTTCCAAGTCGTTGCCTCTTCAGAAACCTAACGCTGGTTCTATTGCTAACAAACCACAAGCAGATCTGGAGGGGAAGTCTGTAAACCCGTCTTCAGAGAAGCCTGAGAAGTCTGAACCAGAAGATACAATTCCACCTGAAACACATCTGATGCAGTCCAGGCTGAGTAGCCGTGCTGAGCAGAGACCAATGACCTCCAACTCCGATATTAAAGCCAGCCAAAGTCTTCCTAATGATAAATTGCCAATGGAAAGTTCAGCAGCACCTAACGGGTCAGAAGAGATATCTTCTGAGCCACCTAAAAGTGAGGAGTTTCCTGCTGTCATATCCCCATCCTCCATGGGGGAAGATTTTGAACACAGCCCACCACAGCTGCCCCAAGAACCACCAAAATCCCTGGTCAAAGCTCAGCCATCCAGTAAAATTATCAGTCCGATTATCAGCATTCCAACCGCTGAGAACGAGGCCCAAAGTGTCTCGGAGTGGGAGGTCAACTCGGAGTCTGGAGATATGCTGAAGGAGGAAGACGGCTTGGACACGTCTACACCAAAATGCCAACAATCTCATACTCCAGAAGAAGATGGTTTTACAACTGCCCAAGAGGAAAAGGAAACATAACCTGATGTGGACAATCCAATTGAAACCAGAAATAAACTTTACATACCTAACAGCTCCTTAGACGAAAAATATCACTTGATCTGATGTTGCACTGTTGCCTTCCTGAAGTGTTTTATTGGTCTACTAGCAATAAAGGTCCCCATTACATTCATTAATTAGACAGCAGCTTTCACATGGAGGCATAGGGTGTCAGCGGTGGGATTTCAAACCAAAATTAAGCTCCATGCAATTTTTCATTAAAAAAAATGAAATATCCGTATTCTAAAATGTGGAAAACAGTTGGCAAATCTAATCAGTAAAAACTGCTGAAGCCAGGAAAAAAAAATGTATAAAATCAGCAGTGGTGTCCCATTGTGTTCAGGGTCCACCAGTTGTGGAGTTCTCAAGTACTAGGGTGTGGTAACACTTTTTATAACTTTAAGATAATAACGCTTGGGTAGAGAAAATCAATCAGTGATTTACTCCATATTGCTATAAATCCCTGTCAAAGCCCAATAAAATATTTTTCTTAAAGACAGCATAATAGTGAAAAAAAAGACCCAACAATGTATAAAAAAATAAAAGAACGCTATAACATAATAATAGGAAGATTTAAAATATATATTGTATATGAAAAATAATATTTAATAAGGCAACATACACCATA
The DNA here is from genome assembly GCA_026402145.1 of Polypterus bichir lapradei. Taxonomy (NCBI): domain Eukaryota; kingdom Metazoa; phylum Chordata; class Cladistia; order Polypteriformes; family Polypteridae; genus Polypterus; species Polypterus bichir. Next base: position 31,072,838 of record JANRMT010062857.1, read on the forward strand.
TTGCCAAAAGTATTGAGATGTCTGCCTTCACACACACATGCACTTTAATGACATCCCACTCTTAATACATGGGCTTTAATCAGGAGTCGGCCCACCCTTTGCAGCTCTAACAGCTTCAGCTCTCCTGAGAAGGCTCTCCACAAGGTGTCAGAGTGTGTTTATGGGACTTTGTAACCAGGAGAGCATTTGTGAGGTCAGGCACTGATGTTGGACGAGAAGGCCTGGCTCGCTCGCAGTCTCCGCTCTCATTCATCCCAAAGGTGTTCTGTTGGGTTGAGGTCAGGGCTCACTCTGTGCAGGCCACTCCAGTTCCTCCACACTAAACTCGCTCATCCATTTCTTTACAGACCTTGCCTTGTGCTCTGGTGCGTGCTCAGTCATGTTGCCATCCCCAAACTGTTCCCACAAAGGTGGGAGCATGAAATTTTCCAACAAGCTTTCACAAGCCCAACAACTGAAAAACAACCCCACACCATAATCCCGCCTCCACCAAACTTTACACTTGGCACAATGCAGTCAGGCAAGTCCCGTCAAACCCAGACTCGCCCATCGGATTGCGTGATTCGTCACTCCAGAGGACACGTCTGCACTGCTCTAGAGTCCAGTGGTGGGCGGTGGGCTTTACACCACTGCATCTGACGCTTTGCATTGCACTTGGTGATGTCAGGGTTGGCTGCAGCTGCTCGGCCATGGAGACCCATTAAATGAAGCTCTCTCTCTACGCTGCACTGTTCTCGAGCTTTTGGAGGTCTGTAGCTATTGACTCTGCAGAAAGTTGGTGACTTCTGCACACCTCAGCATGCACCGCTCCCACTCTGTGATTTTCGTGTCCTACCACTCTGTGGCTGAGTAGCTGTTGTTCCCAATTGCTTCCACTTTGTTATAATAACAGTTGACGTGGAATATGTAGTAGTGAATGGACTTATTGCACAGGTGGCATCCTACCATGGTACCACACTTCACTGAGCTGCTGAGGGCGACCCAGTCTTTCACAAATGTTTGTAGACACAGTCTGCATGCCTAGGTGCTTGATGTTATACACCTGTGGCCATGGAAGTAATCAGAAGGCCTGAATTCAATGATTTGCAGGGGGGTCCCAATACTTTTGGCAATATAACGTATATGGGTGCAAAGCTCATTGAATACACCGACCTTAGTGAGGTGTTGAATACTGATTCAGCCTCCTTGCTGCTTACAAACAAATGCTCCAGCATACTGTAATTATTCAGAGAGCTGCTTCCGCAATAGTGTATAGGATGTCAGGGTGTCAGGTGGCACAGTGGCGCAGTGGTAGCGCTGCTGCCTCACAGTTAGGAGACCCGGGTTCATTTCCTGGGTCCTCCCTACGTGGAGTTTGCATGTTCTCCCTGTGTCTGCGTGAGTTTCCTCCAGGCACTCCGGTTTCCTCCCACAGTCCAAAGACATGCCGGTTAGGTGGATTGGCGATTCTAAATTGGCCCTAGTGTGTGCTTGGTGTGTGGGTATGTTTGTGTGTGTCCAGCGGTGGGTAGGCACCCTGCCCAGGATTGGTTCCTGCCTTGTGCCCTGTGTTGGCTGGGATTGGCCCCAGCAGACCCCTGTGACCCTGTGTTCGGATTCAGCGGGTTGGAAAATGGATGGATAGATGGATGTCAGGGTGTCAGCAGTGGGATTTCAAACTATAAACGAGGTCTGTGCACCTAAATACTCTGTACGAGAAGACGGCAATTAATCTAACATAGCGCTGCTCATTGTACATACTGCCCCAAAGAGTTTTAAGTCTCCACTACAGCAGAGCCTTCTTGTTGTGTTGAAAATTCATAGATCGACTTCCTTAGGTACCATAGTGGTGGGATTTGAAATTGGGAAATAAGCTCCATGTATGTTAATGCTTTGTTGAAAATAAAACATATGAAACACTACTACAGTGTATTTAGTACTCAGTTACCAGCTTGCGCATTGATGCCTTGTGTTCCAGACGTGGAGTTAAAAAAAAAACCAAACATCTAATCCCTTGTGCATCCATGGTGGGATATTAGACCAAAAATATGTAGCCACAAATGGAATTGAATTGAAAACAGGAAGGAAATGGAGGGCAGAGGAAGCAATTAAAGAGGCACAAGAGGTTGGTGTGCGTATTGACACGAGGTTGAGCTTGACTGGGCCCCCCCACATTAGAACCATGGTGGGGTGTGGCAGCTAGTTCAGCAAGAATAGAGAGCAGTAGTTAAGGAGGAAAGATCATGCAGAGCAGTCGTGATAAGGCAACAAGGAGCATGGACCAGAAGGAGAAACAGGAAGTTGGCCTGGGTGGAGCCACACCGCATACAATTCCTCATCCAGACAGTGTATGATGTATCAAACCTGCACATACTGGTTACAGCGGAATCTCCAGTCTACCCACTGTGCTGCAATCGAGGCACTTTGGTTCCTGAGCAGCTCCACTTGCTGATTGATGTCACAGATGGTGGCATCACCAACTCTTGAAGGCTCTCCCCAAAACTATCAGTGCAGCAGTTCCTGCAGTCAAGGGTTCCTGCCCATCTAAGCAGATGGTTCATTTTGTTAGAGGAGGCAGGCAGCTAAAAACCACAAGGAAAACATCTCTAGATACAGTGGAACTTCGGGCCACGACCGTAATTCATTCCAAAACTCTGGTCGCAACCTGATTTGGTCGTGACTCGAGCTAATTTCCCCCATAGGATTGTATGTAAATACAATTAATCTGTTCCAGACCGTACAAACTGTTTGTAAATATCTTTTTTTTAAAGATTTTTAAGCACAAAAATAGTTAATTATACCATAGTATGCACAGTGTAATAGTAAACTAAATGTAAAAACATTGAATAACACTGAGAAAACGTTGAACAGAGAAAACTAACACTACAAGAGTTCACGCTATAGCGCTACGAACCGCTCGCTGTAAACATTTTTTTAATGAGTTTTAAGCACAGGGAAAAACATGGAAATTTGAAAAATCCGTAATTTATACAAAAACTAACAATAAGAAACCAAGAAAACTAACCTTGCACGTCTGACCAAGAACAATGTACAGGGAGAGACTGAACACGTGCGGAAATCATCGGCGCGTACCAACCGGAAGGGAAACTGGCTTGTTCTTCACCCGAGTGTGTGGTCGTGAACAGATGCAAAAGTTTGGCAAACGTTTTGGTCGTAATCCGATTTGTACGTGTTCAGAGACATTCATGACCCGAGGTTCCTCTGTACTTTGACCTCAGCAAGGGATTGGCAGTTGTGGATGGACTTCTTACAACAGTTAAGGCTCCTCAGCCATATTGCTGTTAACAGACATTGTCAGTTTGTCGGAGGCCACCAAGTACGTGGTGTTAGAGCTGACAGTCTCATGGGATGAACCAATGCCCTGCGGATATTGAGGTCGGACTGTCATTGCTATTGTCAAGTCACTTTTATTTATATAGCACATTTAAAACAATATCAGCTGTCCAAAGTACTCTATAGTTTCAATAAATAGATCAGTCTGTATATATAAAATAGAAAGTATGTCCGTGTGTTCCCTATACAATCTTTCACCCTTTCCTCACTCTGGACTAAATTTTGCACAGTTGCTCTGTAAGACCATACAGACAAGATAGTGTGCTACAGTTTGCACACCAGTGCCACCTGCTGGCTCAGAGCAAATTAAACATCTGATTAGTCAGAAGCCAGACTAGCAGACTAAACGACCTGAACTGATGCTGCATCCTGCTTCTATCTACTGTAACTTAGGGGGCTTTGCCCCCTGCTCACTTCGCTCACCAACCCCCGGGCCAGCGCTATGTGGTAGCCACTTTGCGTTTCTGTAGCTCGCATATGGGGATGTGAATGTACAATTTAAACAGATTGTTGTTTTCAAGGGAATTGTTACATATGCATATTAGAACTAGCTATTTTACATGACAGCGAGTAATTAACCATAGTAAAAAAGAGTTAAACATAATAAACTGAAAGACAATTATGTTTCATGTTGCGTTAGAGGTATTCAACAATACCTCTGTTGTTGTTTAGAGGTATTCATTGCGTTATACGTTTTCACTTTGTTTGGCTTTGAAATTAACACGCAATCCTTTTTAAACTTACACTTTTACTGTAAAACTTAAGTAAAACAATTTTTTGAATTAAATTTTAGTCAATATCACATTTAATTTTGATTCTGTGTTTGGACGTATATCGTGACAATGTGACGTATAACTGCCCGTGAGTGAATTTCGTTTCTTTCTCTCTAATAAATTAACTGACTTTTTTGAATGTTTGTCTCTGTGATTTATTCATTTTCTTTACAAAAGCTATTCTAACGGGAAACTCTTAATGTTTTAATACAAATGTTAGATCAAGATCTCCTTTGATGTCTAATGTTATCCACAGGAGATGTGCTACATTACCTTTCTTGGGTACATCCTTCTTTCAACAGTAATTTGGGCAGCAGAAGACAGGACGGTGTTAACGGTTGTAGATATTCTTCGGGATATTGTAAGTTGATGTTTTCATCTTCTGTATGATCACCACCAGCTGTTTCAGCACAGTCTAGTAATACGTATTTAACCAATTTGCCATGTAACCGATCAACAATTTTCGCATTAATTCATTTGACTTCCTCGTTTCTCGGTGCTAGGATTGCTCGTGTACTCATTTCTTCGGTTGATTACCCTTTGGGATGAAATTCTTCAATATGATTTGGACATAATAAGTCTTCTTTATTTGGGATTTTAAAGTGAGTAAAATGTAAAAATGTATAAGAGCTGAGACAGCAGGAACTGTGTCTGTCAAAAGCATTCACACAAATGAGAGGTGAGAGGGCCATGTGCGTGGTTGAATATGGTTGAGAGGACAGTGGGACTTGGACAAAATCTCATGGCCAAAGTCTCGTCTCGTGGGACTTGAAAAAATCTCTTGGAAATAGTCTCGCCTCGTCTCAGGATTTTCTTTTATAATAGAGAGATATAAAAAAGAGTATTGGGTACTTTTGCAGGGGGTGTTGGGTGAGGGTTGATCAAGAATGTAAGTGTGGCACAATGCAAGGGAGAATCAAAGGGTTGTTTAACTCCTGCTTTGTCATCTTTTCTTCATAATTTAAGCACTACAAACTGTCCACTTTGAACTAAGAGGACGGGTCAGATATGACAACATTCATGGTTTCAACCCAGCAAGGACTTATCGCAATTCTGGAATCCAATCAGAATCAAAAAGAACAAATTCTTGACTCACAAGAGCAGAGACACTGGTAGAGAAGCAGTGTGGATGATGGATGGGAAAGCTAGCTAGCATAGCTAGCCATTTGAAAAACACATAAACCGCTCCTTTCTTTCCTTAACGCATTCTACAAATATACCCCGGCAATGCCAAATACTTCAGCTAGCAAATAAATCAAAGACAATAAAAAGAAGTAACAAATATTCTCATGTTAGTTTCATAAACCAAGGAGAAAAGATGGGCTTTCCACCTGGAATTAAAAGTCACTAAAGATGGTGCAGGCGGCACAGTGGCACAGTAGTAGTGCTGCTGAGTTCACTTCCTGGGTCCTCCCAGCGTGGAGTTTGCATGTTCTCCCCGTGTCTGCTTGGGTTTCCTCCCACAGTCCAAAGACATGCAGGTTAGGTGCATTGGCGATCCTAAATTGTCCCTAGTGTGTGCTTGGTGTGTGTGTGCCCTGCGATGGGCTGGCACCCTGCCCGGGGTTTGTTCCTGCCTTGTGCCCTGTGTTGGTTCCAGCAGACCCCTGTGACCCTATGTTAGGATATAGCAATTTGGATAATGGATGGATGGATGGAAAGCGGGTGCAGACCTAATACTGTGGTAGACCATTCCAAAACTTAGGGGCAGCTTACTGCAAAGACACTGACACCTCTGAGCTTAAGTCTAAACCTCGACATGACCGGCAACATCTGGTCAGAGGACCTCTGTGATCGCGAGGAAAAATAAGAGTGTGAGATGTCAGTAAGATAAGAGGGAGCAGAACCATTCAGAGACCTAAAAACAAACAATAAGATTGGTGTCCAACTCTGATCCTGGAAAGCCACACTTGCTACAGGTTTTCATTCTAACCATTTTCTTACTTAGTGCCTATCTATCTATCTATCTATCTATCTATCTATCTATCTATCTATCTATCTATCTATCTATCATGT
>JANRMT010062857.1:31096737-31121945 GCA_026402145.1 Polypterus bichir lapradei
GACCAACAGGCCTTTTTGCAGGACTTACCGCAGCTGCCCAATGCAGATGTGGCAGATCTAGATAGTGAGGTGACCTTTGCAGAACTCACCACAGCCCTGGGACAGCTGAAAACAGGGAAGGTCCCGGGAATCGATGGAATACCAGTGGAGTTTTATAAAGAGTTCTGGGATGTCATCGGCCTGGACTTATTGGAAGTGTTCCGGTGGAGTTTTAAAACTGGTTTGTTACCTCAAAGCTGCCGTAGAGCCGTGATCACGCTGCTGCCGAAGAAGGGAGACTTGTGTCTCATTAAGAACTGGCGGCCTGTGTCTCTCTTATGCGCTGATTATAAAGTTCTCTCCAAAGCCTTAGCTAACAGGATGGTCCAAGTTTTGGGGAGAGTGGTGCATCCTGATCAGAATTACTGCGTGGCTGGCAGGTCTATCTTTAATAACATTTTTTTAATTCGGGACATTTTGGCTGCTGCAAAACTTTTTGATTTTCGGACTGGTCTCATTTTTCTTGACCAGGAAAAAGCTTTTGACAGGGTCAGTCACTCATTTTTATGGAATGCCATGAAGGCGTTTGGGTTTGGGGGGGTCTTTTATTAAATATATTCGCTTACTTTATAGTGACATTTCTGGTATCATAAAGGTCAATGGTGGACTGTGCGCGCCTTTCAGTGTCAGAAGAGGAGTCAGACAGGGCTGTTCTTTGTCCGGCATGTTATATGTTCTGGCGCTGGAGCCTTTCCTGGTGCACCTGAGGAAGGTGCTGACTGGTCTCTCCATCCCCAACTGCAACATGGACCCTGTGAAAGTCACTGCTTATGCAGATGATCTTGCTGTGGTCATCACAAGCCAGAAGGATTTGGACAAATTAACGGACTGTCTGAGGAATTACAGCAAAGCATCTTCGGCTAAAGTGAATTGGAGCAAAAGTAGTGCAGTGTTGGTTGGGAACTGGACAGGATGTAGTCCTCCTCGACTGGAAGGGGGTCTGCAGTGGACAACTGGAGGCTTCCTGTACCTGGGAGTCCATCTTGGAGATGACCACTACATCCAAAAGAACTGGGAGGGTCTGTTGGACAAGGTTACAGCTCGGCTTGCCAAATGGAAGTGGATACTCCCTCAGTTATCCTATAGAGGACGGATGCTGATCATTAATAACCTGGTGACCTCCAGCCTGTGGCACAAGTGTATTTGTCTGCAACCTCCACCTTTGCTTGTTCAGCAGATACAGGAGGCGATCATGGATTTCTTTTGGACTGGTACCCATTGGATACAGAAGGGCGTTCTATTTTTACCATTGGATGAAGGCGGACAAGGACTTATTGACATTACCAGCAGGATTGCTGCTTTCCGCCTTCAGACCATTCAGAAACTGCTGTACCCTGTTGAGCAGAGCCAGTGGATGAACTTGACCGTACTCTTCTTTAAACAAGCCAGGCATATGGGACTTGGGAAAAGTTTACTGCTGTGCCACTTAGATAAGATCAGGACTTTACAGGTGCCAGAGTTTTATAAAAGCATTTTAGCAGCGTGGCAACTGCTGTCAATAAAAAAGGACTGTGATGACCTCTCCACTTTTTGGGTCCTTGATGAACCACTGTTCTACAATCCTGCTGTTGGCACTGCTACAGGAATTTCTGAAAACTTTATTAATCATTTCATAATACATGGAATAACCACGATAAAGGACATAATTGACTGGGAAAATTACACTTGGAAAAGTGCACAAGTGGTAGCAGAGGAGACAGGAGTGCACTCAGTCCGCCTAATGGAGAAGTTTTTGTGGCAGGTACAATCATCAATGGACAGGGAATCCATGACACTCCTGTATGGAATTTTCTCATCACAACTGAAGCCAACTGACGAAACGCCTTTTCCAACGCTTACTGTGTCTCCGGCTGTTGAACTGAGGGATGGTGAGACTAATGTTTTAGCCTTAAGTTCTCTAGAGGCGTTATCTCTACCTACGGTGACGGGGAAGCAGCTGTACAGGATTTGTGTGATGGTGAACAACCTGGAGCAGCTGAGAACATGAAAACAAGACACACCTTGGAGAGACAAGCTTGGAGCCCCTCAAGGACTGAACCCCGCCTGGAGGTCGTTGTACAAGCCGCCATTGGCCAGTAGGGTGGGAGACCTGCAGTGGAGGTTGGTACATGGGATACTAGCGGTTAACTCCTTCTTATCGATTATATGTTCGGGGGTCTCAGATTGCTGCCCTTTTTGTGGTCTGAGGGAAACTGTTTTTCATGCTTTTATGTATTGTGAGAGGCTCCAGACCTTTATTAGTGTAATAGAAAGAATAGTAGAAGGGCTGGGGGTCCCGTATAATGGCACGGTGTTTGTGTTTGGGGTTAGAATTACCAAACACACCAGAGAAACTATGAATTTAATTAATTTTATTATCGGGCAAGCAAAACTATCAATATGGAAGACCCGTAGAAACAAAATTACTGGGGAGTGGAATTGAAAATGTTGTTGTCTTTTTTAGAAAATTGTGTGAAAGTAGGATATTAATGGATTTTAATTTTTATAAGTCCACAAATAATTTAGCACAGTTTAAGGAATTGTGGTGCGTGAATAAAGTAGTTTGTACTTGTGATAATAATAATTTGCATTTTGTGCTCTGACTTTGGTTTTTTTACTTATTTTGGGTTGATATATTAAGAACAAGTGGGATTGGAGGGTGGAGTTAATAAGAGGGATTAGATAAATATATATATATATATATATATTTTTATGTAATGGTTTGAAATTGCATATTCTTCATTAGGAATGTGTGTACATGTTTTATGTAAAACTTAAGATTGAGTTTGATTTACTGTTTTATTGATTTATTCCTGTGTTTATTCAATAAAGTTTGTTTTTAAAAATAAATAATAAAATATCTATCTATCTATCTATCTATTTATCTGTTATATAGTGCATTTCTTATCTTTCTATTCACTGAATGAAGATGATCATGGGACGACTGGTTGACTGCAGTGTATAATGAATTGCAATTTTCAAGCCAAGAAGAGACAGACATGAATTTGTTTTTCAAAATCTTCTCCAGCTCGTAAAGTTTTGACTTTAGCTAATGGCCTGAGCTGACAGAAACAGACTTTAGCAACAGAATTAACTTGTTTGTCAAATCTGAAGGCGTTATGAGAGATCACACCAAGATTTACAGTACAAAAGGCTTACAGTAGCTTGTCAGAGGGCCAAAGTTACGTACAGTAGCACAGTAAGAAAGAGTGCAGGTTCTCTGATTCTCGTGGCTATTTACCGAAGTTCAGATCATTTAAGAAGCAGCACCTGTATGTTGTTTGGCCAGCAGTGGAGTGAATGAACACCTCGAGCAGGTCATTCTGGATCGGGCACATGCCAGTCTAACACACCCTTGCCCTAGGAGGGTCTGACTTCCTGCTCTTTTCAGAGTGTCTGCTGTGCTGTTCATTCAGTCTACTAACAGACATAAATCTCTCCATTTTGTTTCAGAAGATGATATTCTAAGAATAAGCTGTGACATTTAAACTGGCCTTGTCGGAGCAGTTGTGACGTTTTCCTGTCTGGTAACCCCTCCATGACTCTATCAGGGGATAAATATTTGGATAAAACAGATGGAATTCAGAAATATGCAGAGATCATTTGGTGAGCAGCGGTTCAGAAGGGGAGAAGAAGCACGCTTTACTAGAATATTCTGGACACAAATGAAAGCCTGCTTGTACTTCTGTTTCTTTATTTTCTTATTTAGTTTTACCAGAGGTTTGGATGTAACTTCAAACAGTCACAACTTTATCAAAAAATGGTTGCCCATAATTGCTGATTATGTTGATTAGCAGACAAGGTTGCACATTCCTGTACTGGTGGTATGCTTCATTCTTCTGATACCCATCTTAAGAAGAGGTCAAAGCAAGTAAACAAAAGACCACATGTGAGGAAACACCTCCCAACGTGACAATCTAAAAGCACTTTGCTCCATTTTTAACTTAATTCTTTTCAATCCACTTTCCTTATGAGACAAGAAAAAATAACACACATTGTTCACTAGCCAGTTTGTACCTGGGATGCCCACGTGAAGCCTGGCCTGGAGTGAATGGGGTGGCACGTGCCAGATACCCTTCATGCTTCGTCAAAGTAAGTGGCTGGTGTATGATGGACGCCGGTCACAGGTATATGAGAGAGACGTGATGTGGAGTGTCGTCAATTTGTGCCACATTTGGCTGAGATACAATATAGGCTAGGCAAGTGACCAGAGAGGGGGGTGTTAGATTCAGGTCACATAATGGTATCCCGGGATAAAAGTCGCACTTTTCACCAGCCAGTGGGTTAGTTCAGTTCAGACCTGGAGAAGGTCAATACGTGAAGAATTAAGGCAGCTGCCTTGTGAGTAACAGTGTGGCCTACAGGGGGCACACCAGCTCCCCCAAACCCAACACAAGCAGACACAGGCACAGGTCTCTGCAACACACAAGGCTTTTATTTCAGTGAGAAACGCTTTTCACTCGTTTCCCACCAGCACCAAAGTGCAGTACAGCCAAACACAATAGCACAATCCTTTCCTTTCCCTGTTTTGTCTCTCTTTCGCCTCCACGTCTCCTCCAGCAAGCTTTGCCCTCCACCTCCCGACTGAGGTTCCCAGAGCGGTGTCAGTGAGCTCCTTTTCTTTTATCCCCGGAAGTACTTCCAGTGTTCTCAAATCTTGCACTTCCAGGTAAGTCTGGAGCCTCACGAAGTAGGACTCCCCAGTCCTTGCAGCACCCCATGGCGGCACCCATGGAACCCAACAGGGCTGAGTCAAAGAATTCCAATTCCCAGTGTGCACTGCAGGAATTTGTGGTGCTGTAGCAATCCAGGGGGCTGCCATCTAGCAATTCGGGGGAGATATGCCCTGTGCGCACTCTCTCCACTGTCCTTCCATTAAGATGGCGTCCCGGCCAAGTAAGGACCCTGGCCATCCACCACAACAGGTTGTAGAATAGACCAGCATTCCGATTATTCCGATTTGCTTTCCCGCCAAATGTTTCTTTTTTTTTTGGATAGGGAAGAAAGCAGACTAAGCATTCTCTTTACTTAAGGGCTGATTTTTTCAGAGCTCGTTAAAGAGGCTTTGGATTTTCTTTCTTTGAAAGATTTTTTTAAGGTGTGTGCCATGTGGTGAATGTAATTGTTTTTAATTTTTTTTTTAATTTTTCATCTTAATTAATTATTGCAATGTTTATGTGTATTTTTTGATATTTTATCTGTGGAAGTCAGATGAGGTGGCTCGGGCATCTGATCAGGATGCCTCCTGGACGCCGCCCTTGTGATGTGTTCCGGGCACGTCTAACCGGGAGGAGGCCCCGGGGAAGACCCAAGACACGCTGGAGGGACTATGTCTGTCGGCTGGCCTTGGAACGCCTCGGGATTCCCCCGGAAGAGCTAGAAGAAGTGGCCAGCGAGAGGGAAGTCTGGGTATCTCTGCTCAAGCTGCTGCCCCCGTGACCCGATCTCGGATAAGCGGAAGAGGATGGATGGATGGATATCTTATTTTTATATTTTTAATTAACACACCCTTTTACTTGTTATATCAGCTGTGTCTGCCTCCCTTATTGTCCCACTGAGTCTCATTCCCAATACTTCATGTCCTTCAGTTCCTGCTAAAGCCTATAATAGGGATACTGGGGTGTGACACCATGTAATGACAGGCAAATATCAAATGCAACCCATGTTAAGGATACACACTTAAAAATAAAGGTGACAGGGCAGTTCTTCAGAGTGATGCCATAGCTTAATTTTTGTTTGGTTCTCAAAAGAACAATGTAGAGGAAGGTTCCAGAAAGAAAGAACCTCTGGATCCATAATATGCTCAATAACTAGCCATGAACAGATGATAACATTACATTTACTTCATCCAAGGCGACTTACCACATTTATGATACGATTGGTTCCATTTCTTTTGGTTTTCCAATTGATTCAGAGACAGGTCACATGACTTGCTCAGGGTCACACAGTGTCAGTAGTGGGATTTGAGCCCACAGCCTCAGGGCTTGAAGTCCAAAGCCTTAACCAATACACCATTTATGGAATACCAGTGGGATTGCAATTGTAAAAATGCTCTCGCTGCATACAATCACACCAGCTAAGTTTGGATTTTTGGTATCCGTTGTATCCTCCTACACTCTTATAAATGTTGGTTCTTCAAAGGTACTTTATGGTTCCTTACTGGGTTCTGTGTTTCCTTGTAATTAGTTACTTGATCAAGCACCATTTTCATTCTGGGATGTGTTCTTAGCTTATGAAATTGGATCTTTGTGCTTCTAGAAACTTCTTAATGTGTAAAAAATGAAATCTTTAATGTATGGTCAGCTACCTAGCAGGACACTAACCGGGGAAGAAAACCGGGACTTAACCTGTGCGACTGTATGCAGCTAGAGTCCTTTTAAAATAAGGAACCCATTGGTATTTCACAAGTCTGTTACCATCTCTTATTTACTGTATGGAGCTTGTTACGGATCTAAATAAATAAAAGGTTCCTTCTGGAACATTCATGTGGAATCGTCTTTTGGGAACCAAAAATGGTTCTCCTACGGTAACCACTCTGAAGAACCACTTTGAAGAGTGCAGGTAGCCTACTAGACATTAACGATTTTTATTTTGTCCACATTCGAAGGACACTTTTCCACGCCCAAAGAACTGATTTCACCTGTAAAGAATGAAATGGTGCTTTGTCAAGGAATGGTTCTACAGTATGAGGAACCACTCAACCCAACCTAATCTCTCTATTATAAAAGAAAAAATCTTGGAAGTTTGGAAGGAGATGAGACATGATTTTCTCAGAGAGACACTTTCATGTCCCGTGAGACAGACTTTGTGCCAAGAGATTTAACCACGCCCGGGGCCGGAAATAAAAGACAAAGAGTAGATGACAAAGTAGAACGTCGTACAGAATTCGAAAATGTTGGTGCGGTACACATGCAGAGCAGGTCAGAGGTACTGGAAGTACGAAAATTCGAAAGCCTCAAGAAAAGGATAGTAAAGATCTCATAAACGGAAATTATTACTAGGTGAAATAACGGAACAGCGAAAAGAGATCAAATATATTGTTAGATTTAAACTTTAAGTCGGAGACTTGTACATTGTATAATTTGTGTTGCCATCAGGGAAAAGAAAAAAAAGTAGTGTTTCTTCCCAATGAAGAGGCGTATCGACGAGAATTAAAAGATTTGTTGTTTGGTGAAAGTGAAATCCCGCGAGAGAACTCATTTCTCATTTGTGTGAATGCTATTGTCAGACACATTTCCTGTAGAGAGAAAGAAACGATATTCACTCACGGGCAGTTATACGTTGCATTGTCACGATGTAATTCCAAACACGGAATCAAAATTCAATACGATATTGATGAAAAGGTGCAAGCGAAAAGAGATCGAATATATGGAGATAGGTGATACGACAGAAGTGCGCCGCACGAGATGCAGATCACGTGGCACAGCAGCAGCAGCAATCCAGCAGCTGATCGAGCAAAGAGGAGGTAAAAAAAAAAACTGTGTTTCCCATTGTATCACCGTTTAAGAGGGGGTGTCGAGGAGCGACCGCGTCTCCTTGGGGTGTGTTCAGCCCCTTTCTTCACAACGCAAGCGGCAGAGACCCAAAGTGGCTGGCACGTAGGTGCAGGTGGAATGGGGGGGAGTGGGGAGTTGGCAAGTGAAGTGAGCAGGAGGCAGAGCCCCCTATAACCATTAAGAAACCATTAGTGTTAAGACTGTAGCACGTCAAATCAAACATTTGTGTCCCCAAAAAAGTGTCCATTGTGATACAAAGAGGCTAGAAACTATCATCTAGAGCAATGAGTGCAGTGGATAATAATAATAATAATAATAATAATAATAGTACCTGTGGTGAGCCCACCCAATCAATGGACCAAATTCTCCATGAATGTTCCTGAGGCCCTACATGTACCAATGAAGATCTTAAGGATGCTAGTGATGCCGCTCTTACCTGGATACAGCAGTGGCGTGATAAGATATGATGATCGGGACCAATTTTATTTATAACGCCGTCCACTTTAGACTTTAGAAAGTCATCTTCTTTAATTCCATTACATACATACGTACAAGAGAGGACAGGCAAGCCCGCATAATGAGTTCCGCACTTCTTTATGCAAAGAGTTGCCGGACTCTGGAACAAACCACTGAGAGACGGTGTTGAAGAAGAAACCTTGAAAACCTTTAAGAAGAATCTGGATGAGATATTGGGATAGCTTGATGGACTGAATGGTCCCCTCTCGTTTGACACATTTCTTTTGCTGTTTCAACAAGGGCTTGCTGTGTCTTCGCTTATGAAGATGCCAGACTGCACCCGTTTTACTGCCGCACCTTGCAGGTGTGCACAAAAATTTGGCAGGTTTGTTAACTGCTTCATCTGAAAGGAGTGCTTATTTATTCAAGCATTGTGGTGCTAATAATGCCCATGCCACACCTCATCTCTTTGCTTGAGATGAGAAAGTTGTGGCCATTTTGACATTGCACATCCTATTCATGCCTGGAGGAAACCTGGTGCTTATCTGTCAAATAATCTTGTGAATTAAAGGCCAGGAGCTCATAAACCAGGTGTCATTTAGAGAGGAGTATGTAGGCCCTTGGAGTCCTGCTTGGAGCTCATTTGATTCAATGATCGTGAGACAGGAGCTGGTCTACAAAAATGACTTCAAGTGTCCCAATGGACTTTCCTTGCTTTGGTTTTCTGTGCCTTGATGCAACCTCACAGACCTCTGCTGGAGATTTAGTGACAGAATGCCTCCACATTTGATTACGACTCTATGGTGTAGTTTATTTCTGCCCATCACACTTAATTTTGCAAAGCATCATCACAAGATATAACAATCCCACATCTGCTCTGATTCAGGGTGGCGAGGGACTGAAGTGTTTTCAGCAACACTGGGGCACAAGGCAGGATCCAGTCCTTGATGTGGTGCCAATCAGAGCCAACCTTAGACCTATACACCCAACCCAGGCCTCCCTCACTAAAGAGCTTTGAAGAATAAGGAACGCCCTACAAAAGAAGTCGGGTTGGTGGAGCAAAAAATATAATTCTGTAACCGAAAACTGAACTTCAGTGCCCTACCATCACATTTTGGTGGCTGCTCACAATAACACCGTTCTGCTGTACCCCTTAATCTATCTACCTAACCTTTGTAACGCTTTGCAGGCATCCCATTTAAGGGCCCTGTCACATTACACAAGTGTTTTGTCAGTTTTCAGTATTTGTTGACTTTTGTGGTACATGGCCGGCCATTCTTCCCGGCCAGTACCTCCAGGCTGCCAGATGGAGCCCTCCCTGCAACATTGAGATGCTGGATACCATGGGGGCCGCCAGTGGTCGCTGCAGGGAGGCCCAGGGAATGCTATTTGCCCTATAACCCGGAAGTACGTCTTAGCCACAGCGACAGAGGAAATGACGTACTTCCAGGATGAAAAAGAAGAGTTCTGAACTGACCTGGAAGTGCTACGAAGTCACATGGACTGAGGGTTCAGAAGCACTTCCGGGTCAAGAACTAAAAGAGACTGTGGGAGATCCCAGACGGGCAAGCTGAGTCGGGTGGCAGAGGGACAACGCGTCTAGGAGTGGAGGATTGTGTATTGTGTTATTGTTATAGTTTCTGAGTATAGTGGAGTGGAGGGTGCTTTGTGCACGTATTAATTATAATAAAGTCAACTTTTGGACTTTTATCTAGTGTCTGGTCCGAGGGTTCAAGGGGACGACAACGCCCCCTATCTGTCACACTTCATTTACATAATCTTAGCACATCCCAACCAATAAGACGCTGTCACAGGAGGCTGGGGGACAGACCCAGCCAGGCCGCCTGGAAGGACCGGGAGGTGGCATATACATTCCTCCGGGCCACGAGGGGGCAACCGCCCTGGATGTTGAGGGGACCACGGGAAAGGAGCAAGGAGGCTCAAGTCCATTGGGGCCTGTGGCCACCGCCAGGGGGCTTCCCAAGCCTCATGGAGCCCGGGAAACATTCACTTCCGCCATACCTGGGAAAATGGAGGAAGATTCTTCCAGGGATGCCCAGGGTGCTTCCGGGTGCAAGGGCAGTACTTCCGCCATATCAGGAAGTGTTGCCAGAAGAGTTTCATCAGGCACTTGGAGCACATCCGGGTGGGAATAAAAGGGGCCGCCTCCCTACAATCAGGGAGCTAGAGTCGGGAGTGGGAGCAGGACGAAGCTCCCGTGAAGATAGGAAAGGCGGCCCACAGACAGGGAGAGAAAGGCCCGGGTTGGAAGTGATTGGTACTGGGAGCACTGTGTGCTGTGCGGGACTGTGTTTCAACAATAAAGATGTGTTTTTTATGAAGAAGCGGTGTCTGTCTGGTGGTGTTTGGACCCGGGTCTCACAATGCAAACAGGTCATAGTGGTGGGCTTGTGTGCATGTGAGAGCTGACAACCAATGAGAGCTCACCTGAAAGTACATTGTATGTAATGCAGTGGTGAAGAATAAAAAGCTTCAGTGTTTGGAACAGAAAAGAGAGACTCCCCCCTCGGATGGGGTGTGATTTTTGCACCATGAAATACTGGAAATTAAGAAAATAAAAAGGGCTGAGACTGTGGCTGAACTCACCGTACCTGTATACCGTTTGTACAGCCCTGACTCCACTGGGCCACACATTACTGGAAATAAAGAAACCGGCTGGATGATTGCGCATTCACGTGCAACCATTATTTGCTAAATCCCACATTAAACACTCCACTACCCAACGAGCCTGAGCAACACCGTTTATATTTTAAAAACCTGCTCTGCCATGGACCCCTAACTCACTTTGCCACAACATGATTTTTTCCAAAGGCAGAAGTCACTGATATAATTTTATTGAGTCAAAGACAGTTACCATGTGCTCCAATGACTCAGTCCAACCAGTGTGCGGCTTGACCGTCTCTTAAAGTTGTAGGGGCGGGCTCTGTGTATGCCTGAGCTAACAACCAATGAGCACTCAGTCTAAAGCACAATGCATAAAATTCAGCGATGAGGAATAAGGAATGTGGTCGCTTTGGTCCTCACAGACGAAACAGAAGCTCGTCTGTTTGTTGTCTTGCGTCACAACAAGAAGACAAAGGAGCCACAAAAAGGTTTGGGGTAGCCGCCCCATATATTGTAATTGGTTGCAACAAAGTAAAGCAACTGGTTTCGTGGAGTTCAAAACGGAACTGATGCATAGGCAGAAAACTGACGCCATCGGGGTCGGAAGTGAAAGTGAAGTCGGGTCTTATTCAAATAGCGGACGCCTAATCTTAAAATTGTCCTTCCTGTTGTTTGTCTTAAGACTGGCCTGCCCCTACTACAAACCCTGAACTTAAGGTTCATGGGGGTAAGGCCAGGTACACCAGGGTCCCTAATCTTAAAATTTAGATGAATTGCCTAATCTTAAAACAGCGTAAGGGTGCCTAATCTTAAGGTTGAACCCTGGTGTACAATGGCGTCCGCTTTTTGAACAAGACCCGTGAAGTCTTCTGGGTCGGAACCGGAAGTGACATCATCGCGTCTGGAACCCGGAAGTGATATTATCAGGGGGGTCAGAACCGGAAGTGACATCATCGGGTCCCGAAACCTTAAGTGACGTCATCGGGGCCAGGTGGAATTTCCCCCTCTGGTCAAGCACGGAATTTCCCTCATTCGAGCCCTTTAGCTGCCTCCTATGTGCAAGTGTGTGACACTTAACTACATTTGTTGTTGTTCTATGCTGTCCTTCTGTGGATGGGTTGACAGTGAGTGGGGCCTGTCTCCGTGCCTCACCATGTTCTGTGACCCGTCTGCATCTTTGATTCCCATCCTGGTCCAGTGAGAAATATCCTCTGTCCATCTTCTCTTCTATCGCCCTCTGCTGCGCTTGCCTTCTGTATATCCCGGAATGATGTCTTCTTCCATACAGCTAATTTTGTTTGTAATGTGCCAAAAGTAGCCAAGGTTTAACTTTCTTACTTTTACCCAGCAGTTCTTGGGTTCCATTTAGCTGCTCGAGAACCCATCTGTTACTGTAGATTTCTTTCCATGACACTCGGAGCATCCGTCTATAGCACCACATTTGAAAAGCTTCTGTGTTCTTTGTGTCTGCATGCTTGAGGGTCCATCCTTCACATCCATATGCTGCAATTGGCCAGATAAGGGCTTTACCCAGCCTGATTTTTGAACCGTTAGATTTATGTCTTCTTCTGCAGATTGTATTCAGCGATGTCATTATTGACCAACCCATTGCTAAGCGTGTTTTTATCTCCTTACTATATCCTCCATCCTCACAAAAGAAGGATCCCAGATAAATGAAGGTTGCAACCTGTTCCACTGTCTGCCCATCAAAAGAAAAGGAAAAGGGTCGAGATGACAGCTGAACTCGCCGCACCCGTAACACATTCGTACAGAGCTGGCTCTGCCAGGCAGTACGGTATTGGCTGTCAGAAAATGGGGTGAAATCATAATTTGCCGTCATGGAGTCGTGTTGTTTGTCACCCCCTAATAATAATATAATCATGTAGTCTGACATCCTCGGGCATCGAGATCAGCAATTAGTCATCGAGTGTGACAAACCCTGCAACTAGAAGTCGTACTCTCGGCTTTAGTGTACGGAGTTGAACATCGGCGCAATTTCACACTAAATTCTGGTACTCCCTACCAGCGCATCTGGTGAGGATGATTACCATCTCCCCAAAGCGGTTAGTAGCTGAGAAGAGATGTCTTTCAAAGAAAGAAAAGCGTGGTGAGTGGGCACCTGTGTCGGTGATTGGCACAGGTGTAGTTTAATCATTTGATCTGCTTGTAAGTCGCTTTGTTATAGGCAGCTGTCCATGTGCAAGTAAGGCTGCACACGTGGGGTGCTATAAAGTAGATATATCTATCCATCCATTAGCCAACCCGCTATATCCTAATCACAGGGTCACGGGGGTCTGCTGGAGCCAATCCCAGCCAACACAGGGCAAAGGGCAGGAACAAACCCTGGGCAGGGCGCCAGCCCACCGCAGGGCGTAAAGTAGATATATTAAGGCAAAATACCACTACGGTCAGTGAAGGACAGCTGGTCATCTATCACCACCCTGATGTAGGTGCTAGCGTTAATGAGCAGGAGGGCCATCTTTGCCAGGTTAAGCTGAAGATGGTGCTTCTTCATCCAGGTTGCAGAATCAGTGAGACATGCAGAGATTCTTACTGCTACCGTGTGGTCCTCTGGAGGGAATGACAGGTAGAGCTGCATACTGTCAGCACAGCGCTGACTAGAGGAATCCTGGGACGGGATGCTGGAGCCACATGAGGAGGTCTATAGAGAGAAGAGGAGAGGACTTTACAGTTGACCTTACAATGGTAAACTGGTTGGATGTTTGGGTGGATAGATGGACAGGCAAGGGGATGAGTGGATGGATATACATGTGGGCAGACAGATGGATGATGGCTGGATGAGTGGACAGAAGGATGAATGTGCTGACGGGCAGAAACATGGGCAGATGGATGGCTGGATGGTTTGTGTGGAAGAATAATTTGAGGGTAACAGAGCATTCATCTTTAAGAAATAGCATAAAGGGTTAATAAATGTCGGCAACGAGATGAAGGTCAAGAGAACAACAAAATGTGTACTGAAATATAAGAATTGATTTAGGAAAAACACTGAGATGGTCAAGTAAATAAAGAATGTACCAGAAGAAAAGTTGGTGTAATGTACAAAATGAACTGAAGGATGACTAAGAGATCCATCCATCCATTTTCCAACCTGCTGAATCCAAACACAGGGTCACGGGGGTCTGCTGGAGCCAATCCCAGGGCACAAGGCAGGAACCAATCCTGGGCAGGGTGCCAACCCACCACAGGACACACACACAAACACCAAGCACACACTATTTAATTAGAATCGCCAGTCCACCTAACCTGCATGTCTTTGGACTGTAGGAGGAAACCCAAGCAGACACGGGGAGAACATGCAATCTCCACACAGGGAGGACCCGGGAAGTGAACCCGGGTCTCCTAACTGCGAGGCAGCAGCGCCACCATGCCACCCATGACTAAGAGATGACTAAGAAATCAGCAGATGTCCTAAAAACAAGAATGGATAATCGTTATATACACAGAAAATTCAAGGGTGGTGGCTAATAGACTTTTATTTTATATAAATCATTTGGGTGTAAACCAATGGACCAACCAGAGTAAAATATATGCATCGATTGACACTGTATGTAAATTCTTTGTTTTCTCGGACCATTCTGATCATTCTGACCAGGCTGTAACAGACTGCTTTTGAAGAATGCTCCCTCCAAGGCATTTTGCCAAGGAGTCATTAAAAGATACCATGAAGAGCTCTTCTCCTGCCTGATTACTGAATTGTCCTGCTAGAGGACGTTTCTTTCTTTAATAAGATGTTAAATTTTGACCACAGTGGGTAGAGACTTTCCTGGACAGACAAATATAAATAACTTGTGTGGAAGTTAAGCCCTTGAACACAGACTGACACGGCATCAGATGTCCACAAACACACACGTTTCATCCTTCTTTTACTTTACTGCACCACACAATGTATTCTTCTTCTCTTTCTGCCGCCTTCACTCCTCCACCTGCAAGCTCCATCCTCTTCCACCTGACTCTGGCTTCCCTAATGGAGTGAGGCGGCCCCTTTTAAAATGCCCCAGATGTGCTCCAGGTGCTCCATGGTGATCTTCTTGGTGTGGCGGAAGTGCTGCAATCCAAGGCTCTATAATGCACTGGGCACCCCCTGGCGGTGGCCATGGACCCTAACAGGGTTGAGCTTCTAAGCTCTGATCCCATGGCCCCGATGAAGACCAGGGCAGCTGCCATCTTGTGGTCCAGGAGAGGTATTGTTACTCTTCCGGTCCTTCCAGGCGTCCCGGCTGGACAGGATCCCCAGCTGTCCGCCATACTTGTTTGACCTGAAATTGCAGAACTGTGTCCCTATTTGGAGAAGGGTTGTGGCAGTATATTGAAAAACACACTTATATTTTCACTAAGTTTTGAAAAACAAATCTCCATGGTAGTAAAGTCCAGTTTTTACCAACTGAGGCAAAGTTCCATCCATCCATTATCCAACCCACTATATCCTAACTACAGGGTAACAGGGATCTGCCTGAGCCAATCCCAGCCAACACAGGGCACAAGGCAGGAAACAAACCCCAGGCAGGGTGCCAGCCCACCCACAGGGCACACACAGAACAATTTAGAATCGCCAAAGCACCTAACATGCACGTCTTTGGACTGTGGGAGGAAACCAGAGTACCCGAAAGAAACCCACGCAGACACAGGGAGAACATGCCAACTCCACGCAGGGAGGACCGCGGAAGCGAACCCAGGTCTCCTAACTGCGAGGCAGCAGCGCTACCACTGCACCACCGTGCCGCCCTGAGGCAAAGTTCTAAACTAAAATCCTTTCTATCACAGAAGGACTTGGAAACAGTCATCCATGCCTTTATTACATCTCGTCTAGATTGCTGTAATTCCTTATATGTGGGTCTGCCAAAATCTGCTCTGTCGCGCCTTCAGATGGTTCAGAATGCGGCAGCTAGATATTTGATTGGGTCGAGAAAACGGGATCACATCTTCCCCATTTTAGCCTCTCCGTCTCCACTGGCTACCAGTGAGGTGTCGCAATGATTTTAAAATCTTCTTGTTTGTTTTTAAAGCCTTGCATGGTATCACGCCAAAATCTATCTGTGACCTCCTTCACCCCTATGTGCCACCAAGAGCACTGAGGTCATCTGGACGACTGCTCCTCGTAGTGCCAAGATCTCGGCTGAAGTCGAGGGGAGACAGAGCTTTTTCAGTTGGTGGTCCTAGGCTTTGGAGTGACTTACCTCTCTGCACATCAGGTCTTCATCCTCCATCGAGGCTTTTAAAAGTCGGCTTAAGACCTACTTGTTTCCTTCTGTCTTTCATTGTGTATGATGGGATTGTTGTGGGTGTTAAAATTGGTTGTTTTATTAATCTGCTTTTGCGTGATTGTTTGGATTGTGTTTATTTTAATGCTTTTTTGTACAGCACTTTGGCACAACCTCTATTGTTTTAAATGTACTTTTATAAATAAACAATCTAATCTAAATATGTAGTGCCTTTAATTTTTGATTTCCCGTTCTAGAATGTTCAACTTGTTGACCTTCAATTGGACCAATTCCTGCACTGAGCTCCATGCTGCCAGGATAGGCTTTGGTTCCTTGTGACTCAAAAACTAGAATAAGTTAAGGCTCAGAAAATGATCATCATCACCTCGTGCTTTGAAGGAATTTGCCCCCAGTGGCTTACAAATGGAAGCGTAAAGCAAGGCCTTAATGTAGCTGGGCCCCCTTGTCATTCCTCTGGGACAGCCATCCACTGCGAAAACCGATGAAACGTTTCCAGACAGAGCGTGAAATGAGAGAGGAAGGTAAAGCGAGGAAACAAAGGGGTTTATTCAAGCACAAATTCAAGTAAAAGGGCGCAGTGAGAGAAAGTCAGTGAAGAAAGCTCTGCTCAGAGAGGGACGCGAGTTTGGGGGGTTAACAGGAGAACTTTATGGCTTTTGTCCCGGAGGACACGATGCTAGTTTCTAGGTGCTCCCTTTGTGCTGATTTATTTTGATAACTTCCTTAATGGTGTGCCAGTCATCCATTTAAATGCTTATTCTTTGAAAATATTGCTTTCTCCCAATCATCATTTCTAGAAATAAATCTTATTTTCTTTCCAGCTTGTGCGTTTTTAACGTGTTCATGTGTTAAATTAATGCTAACTTGCAGGAGGAGACAGACAATTGCCATCTTATTTGCTGCATTCACACACAGTACACAGGCTAACCCTGACTGGCACATCCAGTTCATAGTGTGAGACTCACCACCAGTCGGAAACCACATCTTCATCCAAAAGCACACGTTTATTTCTCCCAAACACCACAGGAACACACAGCAACTAATCCCCACAATGAACTTCTCTATATCTCAGTCCTTAGCCGCCTCTATTCTTCTCCTGGGAGCTTTGTCCTACTCCCAATCCCGACTCTGGCTCCCCGAGTGTAAGAGGGCGGCGCCTTTTATTCCTGCCCGGATGTGCTCCAGGTGGGTGGTGACGATCTTCCGGCAGCACTTCCTGGTGGGGCTGCCCTTTGCACTGGAAGCATTCTGGGCGTCCCTGGCAGGTTCATCTGCCCTCTTGCCTAGTGTGGCGGAAGTGACAGTTCCCTGGGACCACCGAGGCTTAAGGCGCCCCCTGGCGATGGCCATGGTTCCCAACAGGCCAGAACCTCTTTGTCCATTTCCCGTGGTCCTCTCTTTGTCCAGGGCGGTTGCCCCCTCATGACCCGGAAGCTATTTATGTCCCTTTCCGGTCCCACCAGGCATGTAATGACCCCGGCAATCTGCCACAACAGTATAAAAAAGAAGACGCCATACTCCTGATGTTTCAGCTTTGTAAGACAAATCACAATGGGGGTCCTGGGGTTCCTGGTTCCCTCCCTTGTAGATATATAAACAACCAGGATTCATGGATTGTATGATTGTAGATTCACAGCCTTCAAAATGTATGGTGGGTCTCCATATTGTGAGCACCAGCCCACTTCAAGCACTGCCTATCCTCATAGAAGCTGGCACCTAGGTGGCTCCCCAGTGAGGGTGCTGCAAGCAGACCTCAAAGCAGCCTAGAAGAATACAATGCCATCTATGCGTGTTTTTGGCATGTTCTCCTCTTGTTACTATGGATTTTCTTGCAAAGTTATGACATTGGAGGCTGTTGGCGGATTTACTCTGTTAACAGCACTCTATTGATGAATCATTTTAGCCCTAGAATTCTAATCACTTCAATTAGGGAAACATTGGAAGGAACAAACATCTATCACCATGTTCCATTTGTGGAGACAACAAGCTGGACCTACTCTGTCCAAATAAGAATGCCTATAAATGGGAACCTGTGGTACAACTGGGCAGATCTGACCACATCTTAGTGCCACCAATGAGCTCGCTATCAGACAACAGTAGCATCTCTCTTATTATTCAAGACAGATGTTGTTCTGTTTTTTTTGGGGGGGGCGGTGTTGTTGTTTATTATAACATCTATCTATTATGAGTTCCATGGAGGACAGATGGGCATCATGGCTGGACGGCAGCATAAACTCTTCCCAAGATGGAAGGTGTCAGGGGATGAATAAGCAGAAGTTGGAGGCCAGTAGCAGTTTTATCTCCCATACTTTAGGTAGCAGTGGAGGCGTTCCAGCTTGGACAACAGCAAGGTTCATGGGAACTAGAGTCCAGATGTAAAACCCTGTCAAGGTCCCTAGGTGCCGCAAGACAGCACTGTGTAGGGGGAGGACTGTTCTGGTTCAGATTTTCAAACAACATGAAAGTGTTCCCCACAAGTTATGACGGGTCACCAGAAGCTATTCTGGGTCCAGTATAAAAGGAGCCTGCTGCCATACCTCGAGGAGTCAAAGTCGGGAGGCAGTGGGCAACACTCAACTGGAGGCAAAGGAGAACAAAGAGCTTCATTGTTTTGTGTGACTGTTGGGTGTACTTCATTATATACTGTAACGTGCTTTGTGGATTAAAAATTAATTATTTGAACCATGTTGGGTATTATTGGGTTTGGGGCTCAGTAATGCCCCCTACTGGTTACACTATCTATCTATCTATCTATCTATCTATCTATCTATCTATCTATCTATCTATCTTTTATATAGCGCCTATCCTATCTATCTGTTGTTGTATGTATTTACTGTACATAAACTTAACAAGTCGGAGGCAGTCATTGGCCCACACCCTTGAAGACGATCGCCTAATGTGACATACCCAATGACTGAGACTAAATTGTCCACATCTCGCTACAATAAAATCAAACCTATTTGATTTTGTGTTCAGTTGAAGGAGTGGGCCTTTTGTGCTGGAGAGCTGACAGTCGCTAACTACTCATTCAGAAGTGCAATGCATAGAATGCAACGATGAGGAACACACATGTATTGAAAACTCACAATAAGAAGAGAAGCTCGTCTGTCTGATGTCTCATACTAAAACAGATTGGAAAAAAAAAGTTCTGAGATTGCATCTGAACTCACTACCACTGTTAACCCTTCATGCGGTACCAGCACCGTCAAGCAGCACACTATTGACTGTCAGAGAAAGCATTGAGCACAACTGTGCTAGAAGATTGGTGGTCAGTCAATAAGCATGCATGTGGGTTCAGTGACAAGATCAGCTACTGCGATTACCCCATGACAAAAAATCACGTAATGTGACATCGACTTTAGAATGTGTAATTTTTGATTTCTATGGCTTAAGGACAACAAGGTCAAAGTATTGGAGTGGCCATCAGAAAGCCCTGACCTGAAAATTTGTGAGCAGAACTGAAAAAGTATGTGTGAGCAAGGAGGCCTATGAACAGATCCCAGTTACACCAGTTCAGTCTGGAGGAATTAGATAAAATTCCAATAACTTATTGTAAGAAGCTAGTAGAAGGCAACCCAAAACGTTTGGTCCAAGTTAAACAATTTAAAGGCAATGCTACCAAATATTAATAAAGTGTTTGTAAACTTGTGACCCACTGAAATTGTGATATAGTCAATGAAAAGTGAAATACTCTGATGTCTGTGAACAGTCAGTCAGTCATTTTCCAACCTGCTATATCCTAACACAGGGTCACGAAGGTCTGCTGGAGCCAATCCCAGCCAGCACAGGGCGCAAGGCAGGAACAAATCCCTGGGCAGGGTGCCAGCCCACCGGAGGGCACACACACACCAAGCACACACTAGGGACAATTTAGGATCGCCAATGCAACTAACCTGCATGTCTTTGGACTGTGGGATGAAATCGGAGCCCCCGGAGGAAACCCAAGCAGATGCAGGGAGGACCCTGTCTGTGAACATTGGTGTAAAAAATTACTTTTGCCCTACACAATGAAGATGTAAGCCCAGGTCTCCTTACTGCAAGGCAGCAGTTAGCACTGCACCAAAATGAAGTGTAATCAACAAAATAAAACATGTTTATCTTACACAGTAGCATATCAGCCATTACACATATTTACAATGGATAGTTTTTCCAGTATAAAATCTGTGGAGGGCTTATAGAGTGAGTTCTAAAGAATTCACCCTAAGCGTGCCTTCCAGCTTTCCCAGAATACACTGCACACCTGTTCAGCTTCACAAGAATTTCAGGCTTTACTCGTCTTGCCTTAGGTGTGCAGAAAGAACCAACTTCATATGCAAATAACCTTTCCCAGAATTAAATGTTAAGCAATAGCTCTATGAGGAACCACACAACCCAATAAAGAACCATAAAGTGCCATCAAAAAAACAGTATTTTTAAGTGTTTTCGGGCCAAAGGCCGCTACAGTGTATAGACAGATAATGTCATTTTGTAAAATTTTGTTAATTTCTGGAATCTGCTAAAGGTGTCGGTTACAATTTCTTTTAAAAGTCTGTGTATGTTTAGTTAGAAAGTGCAGATGTGTTTTATTTGGCAGAACAAAGTTTGAAACAGCCGAGAAGTGTGCATTTATTGTCGTTTTAAAATAACTACAATGAAATTACAAGAGCTTCTGCAACTGGATACAAAAAGCAAAAACAATACTTTTCATGAAACACAACCAATGCTATAACACATGATACATTCATCCATCCCGCTATATCCTAACTACAGGGTCACGGGGGTCTGCTGGAGCCAATCCCAGCCAACACAGGGCACAAGCGCACGCACACACCAAGCACAATTTAGGATCGACAATGCACCAAACCTGCATGCCTTTGGACTGTGCGAGGAAACTGGAGCACCCGAAGAAAACCCACATAGACACGGGGAGAACATGCAAACTCCACGCAGGGAGGACCTGGGAAGCAAACCCGGGTCTCTTAACTGTGAGGCGGCAGCGCTACCCACTGCGCCACCCCACACATAATACAAGCAATGAAAAAAGTAATATTATATGCAAAAATTCTGTTAAAAATAAATAAGGTAACAATGCAGCCAGTAGTAATACATTAAAATAATACCATTCCACTGGGGAGTAGCTGCACGAGAGAAGCAGCAGTATGCATGAGTCTATTTCCCAAAACTGACTAAAAATGAAAAATGTATTTAACCCACCTTAATTTTCTTATTTTTGTTCAATGTATATATGGCCATTGGAAAGAAACTTTCTGAATCTATCATCTCTATAACGCTGACCAGAGGGCAACAGTCCAAACAGGTGGCGACCAGGGTGTGAAGGATCCTTAATGATGTTTGTGGTGAGATACCGGGAGCGGGCAGACAACAACCTGTGGTTTGTTTTTTTTTGTGCAGGTGTTTATGACTCTTTGGAAAGCCTTCTTGTCTGCTGCCGTGCCTCTGGCATGCCATACTGTGATACCGTATACCAGGAGGTTCTTGATGGTTGAACAGTAAAAAGGCACCAATAGTTGTTTTTCCTGAGCACTCTCAGATCGTACAGTCACTGTTCCACTTTTGTGACCATTGCTGTGGTGGTCTCAGACCAGGAAAGGGTCTCTGAAATGTGGGTTTCCAAGAATTTGAAGGTCTGCACCCTTTCCACATGGTCTCCGTCAATGTAAAGAGGAACGTATTCTGTGCTATGCTTTCAGAAGTCCAGAATGAGATCTTTGGTTTTTGTGGTGTTCGGTGTTAGGATATTCACAGAACACCATTTTGTAAGTCTCTGGACCTCGTCTCTGTAGGCCGACTCATCTCCATTCTAATATGAGCCCTATGACAGTGGTGTCATCTGCAAATTTAATGATAGTATGTGTGGGATGGATTGGGGTGCAGTCATATGTGTACAAAGAGCAAAGTAGTGGGCTCAGCACACAGCCTTGTGGAGATCCTGTGCTGAGCAAAAGGGAAGAATAGAGGTGAGGGTTGAGTTTAACCCTTTGTGGGCGGTTTGTCAGAAAGTCCTTTGTTCACATGCAGTCGAGGACAGGTGGCCATAGTCTGTCAGAAGAGCACCCTTTCAATTTAATTTAATTCAGGAGGAGGAGGACACCGCCAAGTTATGTTTCGCATTCAGTTTCATATGATACATTTTATTGTTTTTAATATCACTTTTGTGTGTCATTGTTTAAAAGGTAATCATTTTTATTGTTTTTTTTTATAAATAATACATTATTAATTAATTTTTGTCCGATTATTAGAGAATGCACTGTCTCACAAAGCTTGTTGTTTTTCTGAATGAAGTATCATCTCATGTCTCATAAGGATGTATGTGGATTGGGGCAAATGGGCAGCAAAAATGTACCTTACTTCAGGTGGCATTATGTAAAATATTGTGATGTTACACTCGCAAGCAGACGCTCTCCTTTTCTGTTGCCGTTACTGGCTTCACACTCATATGACATACTCACACAATAATACAGTTTATTTTTGTAGAGCCCAAAATCACACAAGAAGTGCCGCAATGGGCTTTAACAGGCCCTATCTTTTGACCTCTCCCCCAGCCTTGACTCTCTAAGAAGACAAGAAAAAAACCCTAGAAAGGAAAAAAAAAATGGGAAAGGCAATTCAAAGAGAGAGTGGGTGTCAAAAAAAGGGGGTAAATACAATACAATACACAGAACAAAATAGAAGTAATCCTCAATACAAAACAATAGTACAGTAGTAATATTACAATTACAGAGCAAAATTCAGCAGTAGATGATATGACATAATAGGTTTCAGGTTTGTTCAGATATTATCAAACGTGTCAGCCCTACTGTCAAGTATACTGCTACATTTTTAGGACTTTTATCCCACCATGACCCTGTAGACTTTTCAAATGCACACACCCCCTTACCATTTTGCTCTGAAGCTGGGCTGCCGGCATAAAGCTGATCACGCACTGACAGCCGCACACCAACAGAGGGCTCTCTCGAGTGGCCAATTAACTCAACAGAGTGTAATTGCAGGCCGCAGTACCTATGAGGTCTGTCATGTAATAATACCCCAACATCACAAAACGCCCTGAATGTCAGTCACTTAACACCCATCGTATTAGACCAGGGGTGGGCAAACTACGGCCCGCGGGTCACATCCGGCCCGTTGGTCTTTTTAATCCGGCCCGCCAAAGATTGGTACAGAATTGCCCAAATCAAATCATAATTATGACTGCATTCATTTGACCGTGTCCTGTAATGCCTTGCGTTCCACCAGGTGGCGATTTAGGCGCAGTGATACATTGACTTGATTTTGCGGAGCCAGGGCTACTCTCTGTTATTACTCTGCTACTGCTCTGAACCCATCTGCAACAGTGAGTGGGTCAAAGAAAAGAAAAGTCGACAGTGAGTGCAGAGTGTTTAATAAGGAAAGGACAACTAAATACTTTTTCACTGAAGTCTGGTCAACGGCTGTACCCTGTATGTCTCATTTGCCAAGAAACCGTTGCGGTTTTAAAGGAATACAACATCCGCCGTCACTTTTCCACCAAGCATGCTAATTATGCTAACAACCAGTCAACGCAAGAACGGACGGCTACCGCTCAGAGGTTGGCAGCTGGTATGCAGGCTCAGCAAAACACCTTTATCCGACAAACTGCCATCCAAGAATCAAGCACGAAGGCAAGTTATGTGCTGGCATTCAAATTAGCAAAGACCAGCAAGCATTTCTCCGAAGGGGAGTTTCTGAAAGAGTGCATGGTAGAGACAGCAGGTATCTTGTGTCCTGACAGCAAGAACAAATTTGAAAAAATGAGCTTATCACGCAGGACAGTGACTCACCGTGTTGAGCCAATTGACGAAGACTTAGCTAGCAAGTTAAACAAAAAAACGGAGTCATTTACATTACAGTATATTCCTTGGCACGGGCGAAAGTAAAGACATAAAGGACACCGCTCAGCTTTTAATTTTTATCAGAGGGATTAATGACAATTTTGAGATAACGGAGGAGTTTTTGGCCATGGCATCCCTAAAGGGGAAAATGCGGGGAGAGGACTTGTGTGACAGCGTGTCGGGGAGTCATCAAAAGGCACTAGTTACTTTGGAGTACGCTCGCCAGCGTTACCACAGATGGATCGCCAAATCTGACTGGAAAAACGTTGGGTTGCTCAAAAGAATCCAGGAGAGGGTGAAGGAGGACAACCCTGAGCAGGAGGTAATTTTCTTACACTGCCTAATCCACCAGGAAGCACTGTGTAAATCCGTATTGCAGCTTGACTACGCGGTGAAGCCAGTTGTAAAACCCGTTAACTTTATTCGAGCGAGGGGACTTAAGCATCGTCAGTTTATTAAGTTTCTTGAAGAAATTGACGCTGATCACCAGGACTTGCTTTACCACTCCAATGTCCGCTGGTTAAGTTTGGGGAAAGTATGTCGACGAGTGTGGGAGCTCAAACAGGAGATTATGTCATTTTTGGAGCTACTTGAGAAAGCTGACGATTTTCCTGAGCAGAGTGACACAGATTGGCTTTGTGGTTTAGCTTTTGCTGTGGACATACTGACACACATGAATGAGCTGAACGTGAAGGGAAAGACCAGTTTGTGCATGAACTGTACACAAACGTCAGAGCCTTCAAAACCAAGCTAGCTTTATTCTCAAAGCAAATGTCAAACAACTCATTCGTTCATTTACCCACACTGGCTACGCTGAAAGAGGCCCCTCGACTTGTGAAAAAAATACAGGAAATCACTGGACAACCTGCATGGAGAATTCTACTGTCGGTTCTCTGATTTTGGAAAAATGTACAAGTCACTTCAGCTGGTGTCATGTCCCTTCACACAGGACCCTGAAACGGCACCACGGGAGTTGCAGTTGGAACTGATTGATCTCCAATGTGACACCATCTTAAAGGAGAAGTTCAACTCTCTTAAACTGAATGAGTTTTATACTTCATTAAGCGCGGCCAAATTTCCAAACATCCAGAAGATGGCACAGAGGATGCTGGTGTTGTTTGGCTCTACGTATGTGTACCAACAGACTTTTAGTGTGATGAACACCAACAAAGCACCCCACAGATCCCAGATGAGCGATGGACACCTCAGATCTGTTCTGAGAATTGCAACAACAAAACTAACACCAGACTTCGATGCACTGGCAAAAAAGGGTGATCAACAACGCTGTTCCCACTAAAAGTGAATGTAAATATTAACACTGTAATACCTTTTTTATGTTTATATTTGATATGTATGCATCTAGTGCTGGCCCGGCCCGTCTGTAAAATTTTAAAAGTCAATGTGGCCCCTGAGCCAAAAGGTTTGACCACCCCTGTATTAGACTATAGTTAACATTAGGGCCCCATTACACGATTGTTAAGATTAGGGTTGTAGTACATCCCTATTTATTTATTATATATTTATAT
>JANRMT010062857.1:31131945-31145936 GCA_026402145.1 Polypterus bichir lapradei
TTTTTTTTTTTTTTTTTTTTTTTCCCCCCCTAACTCTAGGATAATACTGCTTTAGGTACACTAAACCAATCGTCGTCTAACTAGGAATTTTGTCCCACCATTGCCAGAAGTCTGTGTAAACTAAAGAATTTTCTTTGCCTGTTTTTTGGCAGACCCCAACAAATGCTTTCTCATGCACTGCAAGAATGGTAACAGTGGCAGGAAATGCATAATACAAAGGAAAATAGAGTACTTAAACATAATGATGATGATGATAATAATAATAATTGAATGAGATATTGGGACAGCTAAGCTATTGGCTAAACAAATGAGCTTGACAGAGTGAATAGTATCCTTGTTTGTAAATTTCTAATGTTCTTAGATTCTAATAATAATCATCAGAAAGCAAATAGACTATTGATATGAGTGGAAATCATATTCAGTACACAGACCATAGTGACACACTTGATCCTTAATCTCCATTGCTGCCTATGGTGCCTTTATGGCATTTCAAATAGATAATGTGTTGTGTCACAAAGCACACATCTGCTCCATCTTCCTCCATGACCATGATGAGTGACTTTATTTTATTCATTATCCCAAACAAATAGTTATCTTCTGAATAAGGAAAAGTGGAAAGTTTGCAGTATGAGTGTGTGGCTTAAAACACCCACAGAAACTGCTCAGTGCTATTGAGTCGGAGTAAGCCTATGTTCATATGGAAGGTTTTCAGCGCCTTGACTCCATGCCACAAAGAGTTCAGAATGGTACGGAGGCCCTGCTCAGCTCTAGATAAGTAGACACTGCTGAAGTGGCCACTTTAAGTTGGTAGATAATAATATAACATGCGTAGCTGCTGGCAGTTTTAATGGGTGTGCTATACTTAGGTTGGTGGCTCTGGGACAGTACCTTGATTTAAAAGTTGATGTCACCGGTGGGTGGATTGTATGCTGGTGTCACATTTGAACTGTTTACTACGATTTTGTTGCAGTTCTGAATACCATGAGGGTGTAACAGAGCTCTGCTTGTTGTTGTTTTTCACTTTGGATATGATGATCTATATGAAACTGATAATGTCAATTCTTATAGAAAACTTTATCCATAATTGTAAACATCTTGGTTATTTAATGAAGTCCTTTTTCATATTTTTATTATGGCCTTATTGATACCATTTGTTAAAAGGCAGACAAATTGCATTTTAATTAAATGCATTAGCTATTCCAGATCCCACTTTTTTTTTCCCCCTTTTCAATTTATTTAGCTGATACTTTTATTTATATTCATTCACAGATCACACATACATTTATCCATCCATTTTCCAACCCGTTGAATCCGAACAAAGGGTCACAGGGGGGTCTGCTGGAGCCAATCCCAGCCAACACAGGGCACAAGGCAGGAACCAATCCCGGGCAGGGTGCCAACCTGCCGCAGGACACACACAAACACACCAAGCACACACTAGGGCTAATTTAGAATCGCCAATCCACCTAACCTGCATGTCTTTGGATTGTGGGAGGAAACCGGAGCGCCCGGAGGAAACCCACGCAGACACGGGGAGAACCCGGGAAGCGAACCCGGGTCTCCTAACTGTGAGGCAGCAGCGCTACCACCGTGCCACCCACATACATTTATATATTTCTAAAATTGTTTTGCTCAAGATTGTACTTAGACAGGTCATAAAGTGCCTGGCAAGTTTTTCCCACCTTGAATATTTACTTCCCACAGAACCCTAAATTAACCTCCCTGCCCCCAACTCCCCTACTCCTTTCACCAGAGGAATGTGCCTCTGGAATGCTTCCTGCACAACTTTCCTCACAGCTAAACACCCCCCCCCCCCCCCACCACACACACACACACACACACACACACACACACGATAGGTTGGAATGTACAGTACCATACAGATAGATTAGCCCCACAGCATGTCCCTTAGGGAAAGATCAGAAAGGTGTGTGCATGGAGGTATCGGGTTTCATGATCTGGCAGTCGTGCTGCAGATGTGGAGGCTGAAGCAAAGATTCTTTGTGACGAATGTAATACTGGATGCATTTGCCTGCCTGTGATTCTAATGGCAGCACATCCAGTATGTTTACAGAGGATTCTGGAAATGTTCAGATATTTTTGCCCACCAGTCTACATTCAGTAATCTCTCTACTGTATATATAGACAATCCAAAGTCTGTCTGCCTGTATGTCTCTCCAGTTTTCACGAGAAAAGTACTTTAACGGATTTAGATTGGGTTTTTTTTTTTTCTATAATTTGCTTGAACATTCCGGTTGATTTTGTGAGTCCTCTCATCTCGCTAAGTATTACAGTTCAGTTGCGACACCGATTTATTTGCACGAATCCGAGACAGAGGCTGTGCGATGAGGGGAGGGGAAGACGGGACCTCAGGAGTAGGGAGCCGGACGGAGCCATCCTCACACACGTGCCAGCCTTCGTTCAAGTCAGTCTACCTCTCGCCACATGTTGGAGTGTACCTTGCCTCCGCTTAGTTAGCAGTACCTGTTTGTTCAGCAGCCGTTATCATCTAGAGCAGCGGTTCTCAACCTGTGGGTCGCGACCCCGTTGGGGGTCGAATGACGATTTGTCAGGATCGCCTAAGACCATTGAAATATGGGTTTTGTCTATTCTTATGTGTAAAACTTGTTGTTGTACAAATTTTTTCCATTGGTAGTTACTAGTTTTTTACTATAATTGTCATTCGAGGATAGATGTTGCAGACAATTGAATCAGAATAATTTCAAACGTTTTAATTGTCGTAACTTTATTATTTTTTAACTGTTTACATTTCTGTGCATCGAACGGTGTGATGTTGCATAACGTCACACCGTTGTGGGGATTTACGCACTTCTTCTTCCATTTCCAACAACATATCTTTGCGAAACAGGGTTTTCCAGCTTGTTGGTTATCAAGTCTAAATACAGAAGTCGACTTGTTGCAGAAGATGATCTTCGTTGTGCTCTTACAAAGACTGCCCCGAGAATTGCTGATCTGGTGAGAAAGAAGCAGCCTCACCCTTCGCAATGACGTTGGCTTTTTACGCATACTGTCGCAACAATTTTGTAGCAATGTAGTTTACTGTTGTTAAATTAAGACTGTTACCTATGCTACGCCATGCTTTTCACATTTTCACATGAGTATACAACATGAATACGGTGAATACAGTTCAATACACCATGAAGAAAAACAAATAAACGTAAGTCATGAAGACAAAATTTATTTGTATTTAGAAATAAATATTTCACAATATATAATTACATATTGTTTTTGTTATTAATCACTGCGCTTTATGTTCAATTTGTAACAATAAAAATACATCCTGCATATCAGATATTTACATTACTATTCATAACAGTAGTAAAATTACAGTTATGAAGTAGCAACAAAAATAATTTTACGGTTGGGGTCACCACAGCATGGGAAATTGTATTAAAGGTTCGCGGCACTAGAAAGGTTGAGAACCGCCGATCTAGAGATTGTTAAATAGTGACGTTGACGTTTTTGAGAGACAGAGATCACAGCTATGTGTGTTTTAGAGGGTACCTGCTCATTGGCAGAGATATTATGGCCACGTGCTCTTCTCCCTATCGCTTCTTCCCTCCGGAGCTGAACATGGACAGATACAGTGGCAACGTTTGATGTTGGAGCGTATACCTACCTTCCACTTGGCCAGAGATACCTTGCCAACTTTTTACACTTTTGGCAAAGAATTCACAGCTACTTTCTTACCCCGATCGCAAAACCAAAAATATTGCATCTCAAGAGGTCCTCGGATACAAAAGCTAAAGCCTTTGAGTGTTCCCAGAAGCACAGTTGCCATAGTAAAGTTGAAATTAAAGAAGTTTGGAACAACCGGGACTCTTCCTGAGTTAACTGGGCAAGAAAGGCCTTGGACAGGGAGGTGACAAAGTACCCACTCTAACGGAGCTTCAGAGTTCCTGAGAAGGAAAGACTCTTGACCAATGAAAGGAGGGCGGTCTTCAACTCCAAACCATGATACCATGTGAAGGGGCTTACTGTTTGTGGACTACTTATATTTATTTAATAATATTTTATCAAAACAATACATGCGCATACCACTCGATGACTTGACCTACATATGGATTATGCGACATGACTAACGTTCAGGTTTTTCTATGGATGTTTTTATTTGGTTTGTTGTTCCGTGTTGGTCACAATTGGGTTTCTTACTTTCACAAATATGTTTTCCACAAAAACATGAAATTAAAAACATTTCTTGACCGTCTCTACATAGGGTAAGCTGCATATTGAACAAAAAAAAATGTGTAGAGTATTCCTTTAATTCAAATTCAGGGTCTCGGGGAGCTAGTACCAGTCCGACAACATTCATATTAAGCCTCATCAGAGGTTAGCAGCGCTGGTCCTGGAGGGTTGTAGAGGCTGCAGGTTTTTATTCCAAACTTGTTGCTTAATTAAAAAACAATCCTTGCCAGTAACATCTTATGCCCTGTCAGGCCTTTCTTATAGCATCATTTTTTTTTCTTTCCACTCTAAGGATGTCATCCAGATATTGGAGTCTAACGCAAATGAATGATTTTCAATCCTTCACTTTTTTTGTCCTAAGTTTCCTTCCTTCTTAAATCAAATAGCGCACGATGAGTACATACAGGGGTAAATGGACACAAGCTACATGGAGAACTGATGGTTCCTTTGACATTTACACCTCACTGCTAATAAGAAGCCATTAAAAACCGTGAATGCAGCTTTTTAAGACTTAAAAAAAAGAAATTAAGGGCACAAAATCTTAACTATTGAGATAACTAAAAATGTTACTTGAGCAATATGTGCTTCATCAGCAATAATTTAGTTACTCCTGTATGTTACACTGACACAGAACCTGAATTAGAGGGCCATTACAATCCAGGGGTTGGTGTGTGTGTGTGTGTGTGTGTGTATGAGCCCATGACAACAACGCAGTGTCCATATTTTTTAGTCTTGATGCAGTGATGTAGATAGATACTTTATTAATCCCAGGGGGAAATTCACATACTCCAGCAGCAGCATACTGTCAAAAAACAATATTAAAGAGTGATTAAAATGCAGGTAAAAACAGACAATAACTTTGTATAATGTTAACGTTTAACCACCCCAACCTGACCCCCCGAGTGGAATTGAAGAGTCGCATAGTGTGGGGTCTCCTCAGTCTGTCAGTGGAGCAGGACGGTGACAGCAGTCTGTCGCTGAAGCTGCTCCTTTGTCTGGAGATGATCCTGTTCAGTGGATGCAGTGGATTCTCCATGATTGACAGGAGCCTGCTCAGTGCCCGTCGCTCTGCCACGGATGTCAAACTGTCTAGCTCCGTGCCTACAATAGAGCCTGCCTTCCTCATCAGTTTGTCCAGGCATGAGGCGTCCCTCTTCTTTATGCTGCGTCCCCAACACACCACCGTGTAGAAGTGGGCACTCGCACAACCGTCTGATAGAACATCTGCAGCATCTTATTGCAGATGTTGAAGGATGCCAGCCTTCTAAGGAAGTATAGTCAGCTCTGTCCTTTCTTACACAGAGCATCAGTATTGGCAGTCCAGTCCAATTTATCATCCAGCTGCACTCCCAGGTACCCTCTGCACACAGTCACCTCTGATGATCATGGGGTCCATGAGGGGCCAGGTCCTCCTAAAATCCACCACCAGCTCCTTGGTTTTGCTGGTGTTCAGTTGTAGGTGGTTTGAGTCGCACCATTTAACAAAGTCCTTGATTAGGTTCCTATACTCCTCCTCCTGCCCACTCCTGATGCAGCCCACGATAGCAGTGTCGTCAATGAACTTGTGCACGTGGCAGGACTCCGAGTTGTATTGGAAGTCTGATGTATATCGACTGAACAGGGCCGGAGAAAGCACAGTCCCATGCAGCGCTCCTGTGCTGCTGACCACAATGTCAGACCTGCAGTTCCCGAGACACACATACTGAAGTCTGTCTGTAGGATAGTCCACAATCCATGCCACCAGGTATGAATCTACTCCCATCTCTGTCAGCTTGACCCCAAGGAGCAGAGGTTGGATGGTGTTGATGTGTGGACAGGTATCAAAAACTGCTGAATCTATGTCAAGGAAACTTTATGCTGAAACTATATAATGCACTAGTAAGACCACTTCTGGAGTATTGTGAGCAGTTCTGGTCACCATGGCTCAAGAAAGTCATAGCAGCACTTGAAGCTGTGTAAGGGACATGTGCTACTGTGACAGACTCGGAGAATTAAACCTGTTTAGTCTCAAGCAGAGGAGACTGCATGGGGACCTAAATCAGTTATTTAAAATCCTCAAAGGCATTGATAAAGTAGATTCAGCAACATTCTTTCATTTTAAGGGTAAATCATGCACTCGAGGAAAGCAGTAGGAATTAAGAGGAAGTGCATTTAAAACTGAAGCCAGGAATCGCTTCTTTACGCTAAGAATTGTGCAACTCTGGATCAAACTACCAACACATGGAGTTGAAGCAGAAACCTTAACCTTTAAGAAGGACCTGGATGAGATTTTGGGACATCTTAGCTATTAGCAAAACAGACGAGCTTGATGGAGTGAAGGGTGGTCTCTTGTTTGTCAAATGTGTTACGTCTCTATGTTAACTGACTTCTCATTAAGCAACTGATTTGGAATAAAAACGTGCAACTACTGTGGCGCCTACAGGACCGACGTGGCTCATCCCTGAGCCACATCTTTGTTCGCTGGGCTAATGTGCGCTACCAGATCAGGCCATCCATAAGGTACAGTAATTCATTGCAAGGTTATTTACTCGTATGATACTATAATATGCCATTATAGTCTATTATGAGAAAAAGTTTAGTAGTAGAGGTGCATTTTATTCGATGACTCGGTAGCCTGCCGTCTTCCCTAAATCCATAAGGTATGCCTGAACAATGCTTTTATGACACTTTGGTCAAAAATGCATCCATTTTTGGTCCTGCACCAAATTAACATCATTCTGGACCAAAATTTGTAATTACCTTTCAGACAGCCTTGGCCTCACAATCCCTCCTAACCCACTAACAGCTGTGTTTGGGGTTCTTCCAGATGTATTTAAAGCGGAGAAGGACAAACAAACTGTGATTGCATACACTACACTTTTGGCACGCAGACTGATTTTGCTAAACTGGAAGAATCCTAATTCTCTTCTAAGTCAGTGGGAAACTGATTTTTTCCAATTTCAGATAGTATAGAACATCGAATACTCAGTTAGAGGATCTGTACCGTTTTTTTTTTTTTTTTTTTTTTTTTTTGTTTTTTTTTCAAAACCTGGCAGGACCTAATCAATAATACTTTACAATAAGCTCTTGAGGCACAGAGGAAGCAATTATTTCTGCATTTCTTTTTCTTCTCCATTCATCTCTATTGGCTTATCAAACTCCTCAATTTAGGAATGTTTACAAGCCTTAACTTTTACTCCGTTGGCTATGCTCTCTGTCTCTCTCAGGGGTGGGGGTCGAATTGTTCTCAATCCTAATTTTTGTAAAAATTGATTGATTTATATGGAATGATGGCAGTAAAATTAATAACATTTTTAAAAAAAAATGCATCCATTTAATTGTTTTTATTGTTTTTCGCAGCCATGTAATCCAGTTCTTCAGGTGAAACGTACGCACTGCTTGGCCTACTACTCTGCTTTCAGTGCCTGGGTGTGTGCTTGAGTGGGTGCCATATTTTCCTTTTGTTTGAGTGTGTCATTAGCTATGAAGGAAAAAAAATGAATACAATTGCATATTTTAACTATGTACCTCTAATAAAAATCTGTGTTCTGTATCGACAATATTAATTTGTGTTTATCTTGATTTTTTTTTTTTTTTTTTTCCAGATTCCCATCTTCAGTATGTGTGGGGCTGGGACAAGTAAGTCCATGTCATTATTTCTTTGGAATCCTACTGCTCTCCCGCCCACCAGAACCGTGCCAAGAAGTTAACCTTTTATTTTTATTATTTTTGCTCTTCTTTTTTTCTTATAGATGCTTGCTACTGTCATTGTGTTGTGGGCAGGAAAGGCACTCAGGGTAATCAGCTTTCCTGACTTTGATAAGAATATACCTCGAAAGGTACGTATGCTGTGTTTTCTGCGCTTGGCATCTCAGCCCTTAATTTTTTTGTTTGTAACATAGTTCGTTTTTTA
This sequence comes from Polypterus bichir lapradei, assembly GCA_026402145.1. Taxonomy (NCBI): domain Eukaryota; kingdom Metazoa; phylum Chordata; class Cladistia; order Polypteriformes; family Polypteridae; genus Polypterus; species Polypterus bichir. Next base: position 31,140,044 of record JANRMT010062857.1, read on the forward strand.
TTTTTGCTTTATTTATTTGGAAGGCTAAACTTCTGTATTTAAGTAAACTTACACTTTTGGGTGTAGTTCAGCCTTTTTTTTTTTTTTTTGGGCTATGTCTCATTGTTTCCTGGTAGGGGTAAAGGCAGCAGAATTAAAATGGAGAGAAAATGCATGATGAGCAGTCATTTAATAAGGAAATACAGAAAAACAGGTGTGCACTTCTGTTCTTTTACACATTTAAATGGCAGATGAATCACCATTTTAACACGCGGCCAGTGGAGATGCTACAGCGCAATCTGTCTGCAGCCGCCATATACAGGTGGTATTCCCTCATACCACTGGCTTTGTTTAGTCGGTGTGTTGTTACGCATATTTGCTTACAGCAGAAGGTTACACTTGAAAGCGAGCAATGAAAAGGTTTTCACAAAGATTAAATTTTTTTTTGGTGTTGATTGCAAAGATAAAACAGAGTTATGCTGAGTAGCTAAATGCAGCTTGTTTTATGGTGTGTTCCGTTGTGAAAAGCAGGCCTCCAGACACAGACACCAAAATGTCCAAACTGCACACGTTTATTAAACACAACACCACAATGCCGCCTTCTCCAAAAGTCTCAGTCTCTTTTCTTTCTTCTTCTCTCAATGACCTCCACTCCCCTTCTCACAAGCTTTGTCTCCTTCCTCCCAACTCTGGCTTAGCTTCTTGAGGGAGGCGGGCCCTTTTATAATGACCCGGATAGGCTCCAGGTGTTCCGCCTAACGTCACTTCCTGGTGTGGCGGAAGCAGTCCGGGTGACCTTGGAATTTCTTCTGGCGGCACTTCCTGGTGTGGCGGAAGTGCTGCCATCCAAGGTTCCAACCATGTTCGGGCGCCCCCTGGCGGTCTCCAGGGAAAATATTGTCCCATTTCCGGTCCCCTGCTTCTTCCGGTGTCCCGGTGGGGACATATCCCTGGGAATCTATGACAGTGTATAATGACATGAAGGTTTGGAAATAGAAATATTAAAAATATTCAGAGCTGTGAGGATTATGACATAGCAGGTGGTTATTTATATAAAGCGTATCTTAAACCATTACAGTACACATAATTGTAAGTCTACAATTATAAAATACCAGTAATGGAGCACTGCACAATAACGTGCAGTCAATACACTTGACGTGAGCATTCCTAGTTTTGCTCCTTTTTCTCTGTACGTTTATCATTCATTTGCTCAGAGGTTGATGCGCTTGCTGTTTCCTGAGCAGCTCTTCTTTTCTCCACCCTAACGGCCCGCTTCTTCTCTTCTTTCGTCGGCCTCTTTTCGCGTTAAAACTGATTAAGTCAGTGTTTGTGTTGCTATTACTTAGTACGTTTTACTTAAGTGACAGCTTAAGTGAAAAATTAAGTCTTCAATGTGCCTGAAGAATGATTTAAGATATGAAGAGGTAGGGGAAGTGACGGCGAAGGTGGTAGGGATGAGAACGGCGCCCTTACACATGTGCCACACAGCCACCCTGCTGGCCGCTGCCGAGAGTTGATTCTACAATAAAATAAAAAGAGGAATAACCTTGGAGGTCAATCATCACCCCGAAAGCAGACAGTAGACGTCACGTAGTATTTGTGTACCAAATTTCAGGTCAATAGTTTCAACAGTTTGTGAGCTACAGGTGATTTAAAATCCTGAACAGACAAATGAACAGCCACAGTAGCGTTTCATATATAAAGACCATGTGATCCTGTAGAAGGCTGTTTATTAAAATATAAAATAGGGAATGTAAGCTGTGGTTCCAAACACAGGAACAGATGTGATTTCCTATCAAAACACCCAAAACCCAACTACAGTGATCCCTCGCTATATTGCGATTCGACTTTCGTGGCTTCACTCCATCGCGGATTTTAAATGTAAGCATATCTAAATATATATCACGGATTTTTCGCTGGTTCGTGGATTTCTGCGGACAATGGGTCTTTTAATTTATGGTACATGCTTCCTCAGTTTGTTTGCCCAGTTGATTTCATACAAGGGACGCTATTGGCGGATGGCTTAGAAGCTACCCAATCAGAGCATGTATTACTTATTAAATAAAACTCCTCAATGATATACGATATGCTTCCCGCGCGGTGCTTCGTACACTTCAAAGCTCTAACAGCCCGTATTGATTTTTGATTGTTTGCTTTTCTCTCTCACTCTCTCTGACATTCTCTGCTCCTGACGGAGGGGGTGTGAGCAGAGGGGCTGTTTGCTTAGAAGATATGACGCCCTCTAAAAAATGCTGAAAGACTACCTTCACATTGATCCGTATACTTAAAAGCCCAGCAGCCCTATTGATTTTTGATTGTTTACTTTACTCTCTCTTTCTGACATTCTCTGCTCCTGACGGCACTCCTTTGAAGAGGAAGATGTGTTTGCATTCTTTTAATTGTGATAAAGAACTGTCATCTCTGTCTTGTCATGGAGCACAGTTTAAACAGTGTGGGAGAGTTTCTAAGGGCTTAAAATATATAAACATAACCATACAAACATAAGTTTTCTACTTCGTGGATTTTCACCTATCGCGGGGGGTTCTGGAACGCAACCCCCGCGATCGAGGAGGGATTACTGTACTGGCCGTTTTCGCTCTGGCAATAAAAAGGAGAAAATCATTTGTACTGTCCATTTCGAGTCAAATAGATTAGAGTACAGCCATAGAAATGTGGGCTTTGCAAGAAATGCTAGTAATTGTTCATCATATGAATAGTTAAATGAAGTTACCAGTGTCTTTAGATCGGTGTCATCGATGCTTTATAGAGGGTGAAGCACTCCCCCCATCTTCCCATCAGTGTTTGAAAATACAGACATACTGAGCTGCAAGGTCAGCAGCCTGGTTATTTTTTGCCCAATGCTATTTTGATTAAAGGCCTGGTGAGAAACAGCTGAGAGAAAACGTTTATGAACCCTTTGGCTTTTCCAGTTTCATGCTTGTATCTTTTAAGGTCAAAGATGAAAGAAGTACTCAAAATATTGTTATACAGTTCATTTAAACTTTCTTTAGGAATTTTTAACTGGGTTGCTGCATTGCAAGTCCTGGTATGCTTACTATGAGACACGGTGATCATTTAAATCGACTCATGAGGGCTGTATTTGACTTGCACGTCAGATCTTTTTACAATGGGAATCAAAATAGAAACATTCAATGGTGAACACAGCTTGGCTAAGGTTCATTGTGAGTGAATAAGAAACAATTTGTTTAAAACTGTAATAGTCTACTGAACTACAATACTGAAATATATAAATATGATGAGTACATTGGGTGGAAGCATTGAATTGCATGACAGCAGTGGGTAGAAATGACCTCCATAGGCGGTTTTTAGCACACTGTGGTGAAATGAGCTTGTGGCTAAAAGTGCTCAAAGTGAGCGCCTCCTGGTGGGAATGGAGGAGATGTTTCTTGATGGCTTACAATTTTGCCACCATTCTCTTTTGCACAACGGCTTCCAGTGTGTCCAGGGTTCATCCTGTGATGGAGCAGGCTTTCCTGATAAGTTTGTTCAGGCATTGTGCTTCTTTTGTGCTCAGAATGCTTCCCCAGGAGACCACAGCATAGAACACCACACTGGCTGAACATTTCTAGCAGCTTACTGCACACATCACAAGACCTTAGTCTTCTTAGGAAGTCCAGTCTGCTCTGTCCCCTCTTGTTCAGCACCACTGTGTCGTCAGACCAGTCCAGTTTGTTGTTTGTGTGAATCCCCAGGTACCTGTAGCTCTGCACCACTTCCACATCCATTCTGTCAGAACGACTATTCTCGCCTGCCAACAGGACATTTAACAGGCTGTGCAAGTGACTGGCACGTGAGCACGTTAATGTGCTTCTGCTCATAAAAAGTGTATGAAATAATTTTCAGATTTCTGACGTTTTAACTTAACTTGAGAACAAAATCACATCAAATCTTTTCTGGGTGATGTTTCTTTGCACTGCTTTATTCATTATTTAGCACGATGCCTTCAGAATTAACAGTTGTTGGTCGATCTGTCAATTATGAAATGTGGTCAAAGTGTGTACTGTTAAAAGTAGAAACACAAGCTACCGTGTTTCCCCGAAAGTAAGACCTACTGCTAATCCGCCATTTTTGCATCTGTCCTGAGAGCTGCCGTATTTAGCCTAAAAGCTGCCCTGGTTACACTTGACTTTGCAATAAACAAGCCATTCAAGGACCATTTGCGAATAAAAATCAATGATTACATTGACAACAGAATGGATAGAAATCAGCGGGGGAACTTTGTGAAGCCTAAGCTGCAAAAGGTGGTGACTTGGGTGAAGAATTCATGGGATAAAATCACTGAAAGCTGTGTTGCCAATGCACTACGAGCAGGTTACCGGGATAAGAAGTGTTCATTTAAAGCAGCGGTTCTCAGCCTGTGGGTCGCGACCCCATCGGGGGTCGAATGACTATTTGCCAGGGGTTGTCTAAGACCATTGGAAATATGGGTTTTGTCTATTCTAATGTGTAAAACTTGTTATTGTACAAATTTTTTCCATTGGTAGTTACTGGTTTTTTTACTATAATTGTCATTCGAGGATAGATGTTGCAGACAATTGAATCAGAATAATTTCAAACATTTTATTGTCGTAAGTTTATTATTTTTAACGTTTTACATTACTGTACATCGAACGGCGTGACGGGGATTTACGCACTTCATGACGTAATTGAAATCACATCTGTTTCTAATTAGTAAAGCATAAACAAACGTTTTATAGTCCGTGTTATTGAAGCTATTGTTACACGAGGTGTGGCAGAAAAGTAATGAGACTGATTTTTTATTTACCAAAGTTTTTATTTTTTTCAAACATCAATGTTATCCCCTTCAAAGTAGTTCCCTTGGGCAGCTACACACCGATGGAGACGTTGTTCCCACTGTTGGTAGCAGCGCTGGAAGTCTTCAACCGGTATGGTCTTCAGCATGTCCGTTACACTCTTTTGGATGTTTTCTAAAGTCCCGAAATGACGTCCTTTGAGGACATTTTTCAGTTTAGGAAAAAGGAAAAAGTCACACGGACTGAGGTCAGGTGAATAAGGGGGCTGGGGAACCACAGGAATGCCTTTTGAGGTCAAAAATTCTGTTATGGAGAGGGCAGTGTGACATGGGGCGTTGTCATGATGGAGCATCCATTTGTCTGCAATGTCTGGTCTCACGCGAATGACTTTTTCTGAGCCTTTCAAGGACGTCTTTATAAAAAACTTTGGTTGACAGTTTGTCCTGGAGGAACAAATTCTTTGTGGACGATTCCCCTTTTGTCAAAAAAAACAAATCAGCATTGATTTGATCTTCGATTTGCTCATTCGAGCTTTCTTTGGTCGAGGAGAGTTTGCAGTGTGCCACTCCTGACTTTGCCTCTTGGTCTCAGGATCGTATTCAAAAATCCATGATTCATCACCTGTGATCACACGACTAAAGAAATCTTGCTCATTAGCGATTCTGTCAAGAAGATCAAGACACTTGTTTTTTCGATTGTCCTTCTGCTCAATTGTGAGGTTTTTCAGCACCATTTTGGCACAGACCTTTCGCATGTGCAAATGTTCAGTCAAAATTTGATGAACGGTAAATCTGTTCAAATTTAATTGTTCACTCAACATTCTTAATGTTAAACGACGGTCTGATCTCACAAGAGTGTTCACACGTTCGATGTTTTCGTTGGTTTTCGAAGTTGAAGGCCTCCCTGAAAAACTTGAGCTCGGGATAAAGAATGTTCCCCATAGGCCTGTTTTAACTTTTCAAACGTCACACTTGCCGATTCTCCAAGCTTAACACAAAATTTAATGGCACAACGATGCTCCAAATTCTGCTGTTCCATTTTGCGTGACGCACAACCAAAAACACAACTTCGCTAATAGCAGTCACAAAAATCACGTAGTTAACGGAAGGAGTTGAAACTCGCACTGAGCTATGGGAGGG
>JANRMT010062857.1:31165936-31195602 GCA_026402145.1 Polypterus bichir lapradei
TATATATATATATATATATGTATATATGTATGTATATATGTATATATATGTGTATATATATATATGTTTGTGTGTGTAAATATATATATATATATTTATATTTATATATTTATTTATATATATATATATATATATATATATATATATGACAGCAACACTCATCACTCACAACAGTGACAAAACAATTACATTGACAATCATGTTACGTTATTTTCAAAATGTTTCCTTTTCTTTTTCATTGCTTCTTTAACACACTACTTCTCCGCTGCGAAGCGCGGGTATTTTGCTAGTATATATATATATATATATATATATATATATATATATATATATATATACATACACACACATTTACTGTTATTTTTCAATATGTACCATTCAGGGGAAAATGTCTGGTTTACAATAAAATTACTGCTAATAAAGGGTCACCACTGAACAAAGAGAAATAAACCTGGGTCCCAACGCCAAAAAGGTTGAGGACCACTGATTTGGAAGTCGCAACGCTGTCATATTACATTCTACTGATCTGCTCAAATCTACTATTCAGGGACTGGATATAGAGGTGATGCGCTCCTACAACTACTTAGGGGTCCACATCAATGACAGGTTGGACTGGTTTTGAAACACAGAGCAACTATATAAGAAAGGGCAGAGCTGGCTCTTTTTCCTTAGGAGATTGTGTTCCTTTAATGTGGGAAGTGACATCCTACACATCTGCTGTAACTCAGTGATGGCATATTTTGGGGCGAAGCGAACGAGACCTGATCTTCTCGGAGACACTTTGATGTCACGCAAGACTAAACATTACAACCTTAGGAAGCAAAACCTGTGAGACGGTGACTTGCATGTCACGCCCTACCTACAATTTAAAACAAGTTCATGGGCATCTAACCTCGCAGTTTTTGGAATGCTTTTGGCAGACACACTTCATGTACTCCTAGCTCTTAAAACAATGACAAGCAGAACATGCAGCTTGCCAGCAGCAGCAGCAAGCCAGCCGATGATCCAAACGCATCTCCTTAGAGTGTGTTTAGCAACCCCTTCACAACGAGAGCGGCAGAGACACGAAGTTGCAAAAGGACAGCTGCTGTACAGGCTTTTAAATGATCGACACAAAGCGCGACAAGCAGAACACACAGCTCCTCAGCAGCTAAAGTTCAAAACTTTTTTTTTTTCCCCAAAACCGCTGATCTGACCGCATCTCCTTAGAGTGTGTTTAGAATCCCAAATCCCCCCCACCCCCCCTTTCACAACACGAGCAGTGTTATATGTCCTGCAAGAAAGAGGTTTAACCATGCCCGGGGCTGGAAATAAAGGACAAATATTATTTTTACAAAAGTTTTAAAGTAAAAGTGAAAATAATGCATATGTAACAATTCTCATGAAAATAACAATCTCTTTTAAATTGTTTATCTGGTAGACCAAACCCGGGAGTGGGCGAGTGAAGTGAGCAGAGGTGGAGCCCCCTAGTACATGTATTTTTTGTTTTTGAATGGACATATTTCAGCATAAGATTATGCTGATATTATTCTCCAAATTCATAAGTAATGTTACCAGCGTATCACAAGCTCTTAGTGTATCACACTGAACAGAGATCAATAATCTGTTTATAAATGCTTTTTAAAGGTTATTAAGACGAAAAGAATCCTTTTTGTTAAGGTCACATTACGTAAGAGTAAATTAGTGTAGGTACTGCACAAAAGCATCTATTACTTGAGTGTTACACCCCCTACACCCCCCCCTTCCTTCCTGAGATGGTGCTGTTCACAGCACACAACATTCTGCATGATTTATTAGTCAATTAGTTAACATTTGAGTAAGAGTCCTGGTGTGAAAGAGGCGTAAGAGCACCGCGGCATCCAGTGAGCACCAAGCTATGCTTGAATTTTTACGCCAGGGTTTTCTCTTTTGTTTGTTAGAATGGAACACAGCTGTCTTTATTCACAGTGCTCTTCCGGACCTCCACAATTTCTTTAATTGCTGCACCCCATTGCTTACAGATGAAATGCTGAAATTCCATATGTTTTAGTACTGCTAGTGGTCAAGTAATGGTAACTTGGTCCTTTGCCTATCAGTATAATTGTGAGTGAAGGCAGAGCCTTTTTCAGATCATTTCATTGTCCAGCAGAGTCAATTTGATGTACCCTTTCTCTCCAACTACAGCTTACCAATGTTCACAGTCCTGCGACGATTCTCCATTTTGTTTACAATGTTTGCTGAAAGCCTCTTGTTAAAGTAAGTGTTAAACCACTTTACTTGTCTTTTAATGTGAAATGTAATTGTTTATATCCTGTCACACATGCTGAGAGACATCAGAAAGGTTACAATTAACATCAGTGTGTTCTTTTTTTTTTTTTTTTTTCCTGCAGAAAAAAATTCTCTAGACCAGTCCAGTTGACTGTATTCGCCATGATACTTGGAGCCTTTGTAGCTGCTAGGTAAGTAAGTGGCAGATCAATGTGTTGGGATACATACAAAATAGCATAAACGTTATTAGCCGTCATGGTATGTTTGCATTTAGTGCCTGCACTTTGAAATGAATTAATATGTGTGTGTTGTCTTCATTTGTGTTATGCTGTATATGTATTATGTAATAAGTAATATGTGGGGTTGATGGGGTCATATCGGAATAATATAGGCAAAAATGATGGAATGCCGCATTACTTGTGTCAAGCAGCAGACAAATGAACTTTAGTTTAGTACTGTACAAAATATGACTTCATGAACCAGTTAATGAAAATCCTACCTGGATTCTCCCTTACTGTGCAATTTCCCCCATACAGTGCATGTTAAAATAGTTTACATTTCATGTATTAAGTTCATTTAAATCATTTTTTCATTTAATTTGGATTAATTGTTTTGTTCTCAGAGAAGTATATTTTTGTATTTGACAAGATTAAAAACTGAACAGTTGTCAGTTTCTCCTAAAAGGCTGCTTTTAAACAGGCAGGCAGTTTAATAATCTTTTTTTTTTTTTTCCTCCAGATACAGAAACACAGACGACTTGATATTTCAAGTTGAAGTAGATCAGTGTGTCAAGGAAAAAAAAAAAAAAGAGTTATGTTTAAAATTAGTGGTCCCTAAGTTTCTTTGCAGCCTTTGTCAGTTTTCATAAAGTGCTCAACTCACTTGTTCGAGCTGCCCTGTGGGACATCCTGAGACTTCACGGGACGGGATCCCCCTCCCCAAGTTGCTGGACATAATGGGCGGCCTGTACACTGGTACTCTGAGTGCTGTGCAGAGTGGAGGCAGAACATCTGAGATTTCCCAGTTGATTCTGGGATTTGTCAGGGGTGTGTTCTTGGTCCTGCTCTGTTCAATGCTTGCATGGACTGGGTGTTGGGCAGGGTCCAAACGAGGCACATTACCTGCATTGTGAGGGATCAGTTACAGCACTGTAGCCTTGTGGCACGTTTGCCCGAGGGTGATCTGGCTCACAGTATCCTCATTGTTGAGGATCAGAGCAGCTAGGCAAGGCCAAGGGGACGCCCATGGTTTGACAGTCATTTCCTTGGGGAGTGGGTGGGGGGTGGACTGGGCTGTGTGTGTGCGCTTGAGGGGTTGACGAGCTGTTTTATCGTGTGGTAGGTGCAGCAAAAGGTGTCAATGCATGCATGCAGCACAACCTAACCTGACCCGTTACTATGGATCATACATGTCAAAGGACTCTGGGGGTGTGTGGAAATGTTCAAAGTGGGTGTGGCTTAATTTATAAATACCTGCTTGCTTTGATGCTGAAATTGTCAAAGGTAACCTTTCACCCAGCATTCCATTACTACTTCTATTGAATGGGTTTGGCATGTCTTATGTATCTTTTTTTTTTTTGTATAGATGGAGTGATAATAACAAATAGAAATTATACTGTACGTTAACACTTTTACTGTGCTAGGGCTGGGAAACTGAATGGGGTTAGGGAATTGTAGAGATGCAATCTTTTTTTTTTTTTTTTTTTTTATAGATATCTAAGAACCTTATGTATGGTGTTTATGGCTAAAATGGTATGGCCTTCTCATTCTTGCTGGTGTAGCATGCCAATCAGCCTTTAGCTTATGGCCAGTTTATCTGGAGAAATGACATTGTCTCCGATCTACTCTGCTATCATTGGTAGATTGCCGACTATGTCAGTTTTAAAAAAAAAAAAAAAAAAAAAAAACAAACAAAAACTTGTATAAATGTTTTTTCCAGTATCCTCCTAATAATCTTGACATTTATACAGTGCTTTTCTCACTACTCAACGCACTTTATTTCATAGTCACTTTAACCACCAATGCCTTTCCCATTGTCAAGGTGCATAAAGCTTAGAATCTGTAATGAATTTTGGTAGCACCAATTCTTTGCCATTAAGAGATCTTGGGTTAAACAATCCAATATTAGCTGATGTGAGTTTATTGTGCACAGATTCACAGCTGAAGGTTATTTTATCCATCCATCTATCCATCCATTATCCAACCCGCCATATCCTAACGCAGGGTCATGGGGGTCTGCTGGAGCCAATCCCAGCCAGCACAGGGCATAAGGCAGGAACAAATCCTGGGCAGGGCGCCAGCCCACCACAGGACACACACACACCAAGCACACACTAGGGACAATTTAGGATCGCCAGTGCACCTGACCTGCATGTCTTTAGACTGTGGGAGGAAACCCACGCAGACACGGGAAGAAATGCAAACTCCACGCAGGGAGGACATGTGAAGTGAAACCCAGGACTCCTTACTGCGACCACCATGCCAGCCAAAGTTATTTTAGCATATTGAAAATTTGGCACATTGACAAATCCACGAGTAGGATGGAGTATTCCTGAGCAAATGCTGCCAGAAAACTTTTCATTCACAGGCTGGCGGTGATGCCGACCTTACCCATGATGGGAATATTTTGGGAGCCGCACAATGCCAAAGTCTTTTAGGATATTGCTCTGAACAAACTGTTTAATATGAAGAAGTTTGTCACCCGAATATTTCGGCATAGTACAGAGCAATACTTGATAGTAGCAGCAATGCGGAGCAGCTCAGTAGAGAAGGTGAGACGGGTGGGGTGGTGTGGCGCAGATGAGCGATGATAGCAAAACAGCAAAAAATCCAGAAGCCGCATAGTAGGAGACACTACAAGATGTACATGAAAGATAGTAATCAGAATCTGGAGGTTCCAGCTGACAACCACATACAAATAGAGCTGGGTATTACAGGCGTGAGCGCCCCAAAGCCGTAAGCCAGGTGGCTGCATACATCAGATCACTTCTCAGTCATTCCCTCCCGAAGCACGTACAGAAGGAATCGACAGCAATCCAGCATATCCATTGTAATGAAGGAGACAGAATTCACCCCAGCTCCTAGGTCTCTAAGGTGCAGAGAAAAATTCAAGCATCAGGCCAGGAGCAGGCAATGAAAAGAAAGTCTCGTCCAATGAACCACCGAAAGATTCAGTTGTCCCCGAAGCTGCAAACCCAGTCAAGGCAAAGTCCATACAAGAAAATCCAAAATCAATGCAATCCGCGTTGACTGTATCCATGAACTATACGTACAATAAAAGGAAATGAAAAGAGCAAAAAGTGCAAGTATAACACCGATTTGAACAAAGTGTTAACAGGGAGGAGTGGCAGCAACATGCGTGCGCCAACGTTCATGGACCTGTAATGTGTAGCATCCACCTGGATGATGTGGCAGCAGCCATTTTTGTGCCAGTACACTCGCCACACATTAACTATCAGGTGGTGAAGTGGTGAGAGAGACAGGGGGTGATTAGGCCATGGAGGGCAATTTAGCCTGGACATCGGGATACACCCTGCTCTTTACAAAGGACATCCAGGATCTTTTATGACTACAGAGAGTCAAGACCTTGGTTTTATGTTTTATCCAAAAGACAGCACCAAGTCCCCATCACTGCATTGGGGGGGGGGCATTGGAATCCACATTCAGACCACAGGGTAAGTACCCCCCAGCTGGCCTCAACAACATCTCTTCCAGCAACAATTCAAGCTTTTCCTAGATGGCCTCTAATCCAAGTTTGGCTAGGTTGCACACTGGGTTCCTCAATGGTGATTTTCAATCCTGCTCCTCCGCTCTTCTTTTAACTGCTTGTATTTCTTCTCAGTTTCTTGTTTGGCGTGTGTGTTGTGAAGCAGTTAATTGCACTTTTATTTTAATCAGTTGCTTAGCTGGCTGAGGATCGTTCCACAGAGTTTGATGGAAATGCTGTTTGTTGTCATGATTTGTTAAATTTAGATTTTCTTTATACTCTGTGGCCCCTACAGAGGCTGTTTGGAATTCTCTGGTTTTGCACTGTTTTCTTAAGCATTGTGTAAATTAGGCAACAAATGGTGCAGTTTAAATTCCTGACCACTATATTTTTTTTTTCTTTTTCCCCCCCTCTTTAATCAGCTCTGACTTGGCCTTTGACCTCGAAGGATACATTTTTATCCTGTTCAATGATGTGCTGACAGCTGCAAACGGAGCATATGTAAAACAGAAACTAGACTCCAAGGTATGGGCTTGTGGTCAGTATGCAGAAAGCTTTGTGTACACGTTAAAGTAAATGTGCCGTCGGTCTGCTCCAGCTTGTTGTGCAACAAAAACATGAAAGCTGCCTAAGTTGACCAAAGCTGTTCTGTGGCCATTGTGGCCAGGAAACACTAGAGGGTCTGAACGTGTTATGGTTTCTTAGAACCTCTAAATCGAGCCTTACTGTAATTAAGGCCGCACATTTTAAAGTGCTGTATCCTTTTATAATTTCTTTTTTTAAACTGATGCAACTGGTACGTTGCAGTTGAGTATTTTTAATGCCCATTTCTTCAGACTGTTAGCATGGGGGAACAAGCGTGTTTTTTTTTCCCTACAGGGTCACAAAGTGCCAGTGGTTATCAACGGGTGTAAACTAAAACTGCTAGAATAGTGGAATTTTGAATTCTGTTTTCAAGGTTTATGTTCTCAAATGTGCTTCTGGACATCTGTCTATTCAATAAATGTAATTGTGCATGTAGACCAGTGTTTCCCAACCTCTGTTCTGGGGGCACAAACCACATCATTGTGATGTTGCAACTCTTCAATCAGATATTTTATTAATCCCAAGGGGAAATTCACATACTCCAGCAGCAGCATACTGATAAAAAAACAATATTAAATTAAAGAGTGATAACAATGCAGGTAAAAAAAGAGGTCAATCAAAACTTGTTGCAAAGCAGGATTTGAAGATGTTTTTAATTTTGTGAGTGGAGTAACAAGAAAACCAACCACTAGCCACCTTACTTGTTAAACTCAACAGGCCTCGAACATGAAACAGTGAGAATAAGGAAAGCCAAAATAAAGAATTGAACAAATGCCTCTGTTCAGTTTTTCCAGTGGAATTTCTTCATAGTTTTGACACACATGCTTGCATCCTTCATAACATGCTCTTGCCAAACTGCATACTGCACAACGCAATGACACATTATAGTCAGACTAAACCCTTTTTTGAGTAAAGCATTTGTTTATCTGGTATCCTTTACGCGTGAGAGTTTGTATGTACACACATCAAGGGTAAATTTCCACAAACATTAGGAAGTTTTTCTTTATACAAAGAACGATAGACACTTGGAATAAAATAAGAGACCAAGTAGTGTGGTAGACAGTAAGACGTTAGGGACTTTCAAAACTCGACTTGATGTTTTTTTGGAAGAAATAAAGTGGATAGGACTGGCAAGCTTTGTTGGGCTGAATGGCCTGTTCTCGTCTAGCATGTTCTAAAGTTTACACACATTCTTCCTCAACCTGCCAAATCCAAACTGGAATCGTCAAGAAAATGAGCCTATCATAGCAAGATTAGCTACATGGCAGGAACTTGGCCTTGACAGGGTTGCCAATCCATTGAATGCACTCGCATTGGGTCAACTGCCCTAACAAGCATAACAAAGAACCTTAATAAAAGTATGTGTCTGTCCAGTTCCTATGTCTCTGTTATTCCAAAAGATGGTGCATCACAAACTTATTTAGTTATAAAATGCATTGCATTTGTCATTTCAACAGTTGGCAAGACACAAACATTAACACTGCTTTTACGAATTCCATACCAAACCGCATATAACAGAGACGCATGCATTACATGTTGAACTGCAAACATTAACCCTGAGGTCTGCTTTGATTACTTAGGTTTCAATCTTATAAAACTAAAATAAAATAATCTTTGAAAACTAAGTTTTGTTTTTTATAAGGGAATGTGCTTAAAAAAAATAAAAATAAAAAGGTGAGGTATGGTGATGAAATACATAAGGGTGGGTCAATTTCTGTTGGCTTTTACTCATTTGAAGTGAACTAAATCTCTCCTATTCTGAATAGAAAACCAATCAAAGAAACTCTCTATTAATGTGTCCTTTTTGGAAAGTTGGTTGTATTGGATGGCCTTCAAATTGGCAAGACCAGTGCCATTGACGTAAGAGTCTGAGAATATGGTTTATCAGAACATATATGATAAACTGTGAGACCTACACCAAGTGAAAGAAACTGATTGTGGTCTGTTAAGTGTGGTGGTTGATACAAGTGGAGCACTTTATATAATCCTATTAAAAAAAAAAAAAAAAAAACGATTTCTCTTGTGAAGCTTGATAATGGTAGTATTGTGCTATTGACATATCAAAATTGTGAGAAATCCTGGGGGAAGATCTGCCACGCTAGCAGGACAGTAACTCACAATTTATATTCAAAGTCACATGAGATGCAAGACGGGACTTAACCCGGGTTGGGACGCCAATCCATCATAAAGCACTCACTCACACCAGGCCAGTTTAAAGATTCCAAGAAATACTTGGCTTTTAGATTTTCTTCTTATATACCATATAATCTGAGGGAGAATGTGCACGGTCCACACATGAGTGATTACAACAACAACAACAACAACAGTTATTTATATAGCACATATTCATACAAACAGTAGCTCAAAGTGCTTTACATAATAAAGAATAGAAAAATAAACACAATATGAAAACAAAATAAATCAGCATTAATTAACATCGAATAAGAGTAAGGTCCAATGGCCAGGGGGGACAGAAAAAACAAAATAAAAACTCCAGACGGCTGGAGAAAAAAAAATAAAATCTGTAGGGATTCCAGACCATGAGACCGCCCAGTCCCCACTGGGCATTCTACCTAACATAAATGAAACAGTCCTCTTTGGATTTAGGGTTCTCACGGAAAGGCTTGATGATGATGGTCACGTAGAATTCTGCCTTTTAGTCCATCCATCATTGTTGGAGCATCATGAAGCTTTGAGTAGGTGGAGGTGGCGCAGGCCACCACCACAAAGAAACCGGAAAAAGAAACAGAAAAGAGAGTAGGGGTCAGTACGGATTGTAGAGCTACCCTGAATAGTTATTATGAGGAAATTGAACATATAGAGTATCAGGATTAAGTTAAATTAAGTTAAATTGAAGTTATAGAAAGGCCATGTTAAAGTAATATGTTTTCAGCAGTGTTTTAAAGTGCTCCACTGTATTAACCTGGCGAATTCCTATTGGCAGGCTATTCCAGATTTTAGGTGCATAGCAGCAGACGGCCGCCTCACCACTTCTTTTAAGTTTTGTTCTTGGAATTCTAAGGAGACACTCATTTGAGGATCTGAGGTTACGATTTGGAATATAAGGTGTCAGACACTCCGATATATAAGAAGGGGCGAGATTATTTAAGGCTTTATAAACCATAAGCAGAATTTTAAAGTCAATCCTGAATGACATCTAATATTGATTAGATACCTATGTTAAATGCTAACTAAAAAGAATGCTTATGCTTAGGTATTCTCTATTCACAAATTATTTTAATAAGTCAGGCAGCATTTTCATAGATATGAATGAGCACAGAAACTGACTGACCCATCCCCCCCCCCCCACCCAAAATTTCCACCTTCAATCAATTTTGTGCTTTTATGCTCATGTGTTGCTGACTAACCAGCAGCGCACACAGTAACCTCAGGTAAGCAGTTTGACTGGTAACTGGCTGTAATTCCCAACATACATACGTACGTGTTGAGGGTGTGACTAGGAGGGGGAGGTGACACCCTTAGTGATGCTCCAGCAAAGACATCAGTCATCAGTGGTGGCTTTTGTGCCATCATTAGATCTTTTCCAACTCTGAGGTACTGTGACATTATCAAAAACTGTAGAATTAAGGTTGACATGCTGTGCACACCCCTCTTTTAATTTAAACTATTTGTGTTTCACAGTTTAGTGTACAGTAATGTCGCTTCACTCTCATTTTATTTCAGTGCATGTTCTATTTTGCTTGCAAAATTGGGAAATAACCACCAGTAAGAACAGAGCTTGGTAAATGGAGGGCTGCATGTATGTGTTTTGTACTTTGAAATTAGTTATTCTGCTACTGTTTATCAGTGTAGGCCTGGAAAGGTAAGGTGGCTGTAAAAGTTTGAGTACTTTCTTTGGTCTTTGTATAAGAAAATTGGTTAGAACTTTCCACCCTTTTTATGTGTTGCAGAAGCTGTAGTACATTTAAGTTTTTTTGAAGGTATTATTGCACACACAGCATAATAATATTAAAGTTTATATAAGGAAGATTGGGCCATCTTGCTTAGCAAATGATGAGACAGTTTGTCTCAATACTTAATCGGCCATCACTTACAAAGACACTGGATTCTTTTAATTTATATGACTGAGCATTTTATTATTTAATTTGGCTACCCTGAATGTGTATTGCAACATTTAGCTGAAAATAAAAAAACAAATGCTGTACAAATCAATCCATACTGTAACTTAAGCAATCTGTACAGAATGGTTCATACACTATTACCATGTAAATTTCTCTTTAGTGATACTCCAGGGAATCACTTAATAGAAGATTTTACAATATAATACAATCAATTGTACTGTACAATAATATACAACCATGTACATCAACTTACTTATTATGCAGAGTAAAATGAACAAGAAATCGAGTGAAGACAACTTAAGTAATATTTAATCTGAAACTAAACACATTGGGTCAAATTAAGTAAATAAGCTGCACAGACAGACCGGTCCATACAATGGTGGTTTAATGCCTCTCTGCACATCAATCTTTATATATCTAGAGGTGTGTGTTTGTTTGTTCAATCATTTCTTTTTCTTCATTGTCCAGCATGTACTCTGGTAGGGAAAACAAAGTGTCCGCTATCTTCTTATACATTTCTGTGTGTGTGTGTGTGCGCGCTCTTGGTGCGTATGTGCATATTTAAATTATGAATCTCAAACTACTTGTGCCAAAACTTTACAAATCAGTAGGCCTGGACCTGTGAATATATGGAGCAGACTGCAAAAATCCCGGTGAAGTAAAACAGTTTCCGCAGCAATTATTGCTGGACATAGACCAGAATATTTTTGAAGGATATGACGATAAGCACAGGGTCAGAAACAATAGGCCTGGAGTTTGTAAAATGACAAAACACAATGCAGCTTATTTGAGAAAGAGAGGTCAGCTTTTTCGGAAGTCATTGTTGTACATTGGTTTTCACAGACACATACAGTACAAATGGCATACCAAAATCCACTTTTCCGGATGTTTTGAACATCATAGAATCAAAATCTGAACTTAATTAAATTTTGAAGCCATCATCAAACTTCCTTTTCCATGGAAGTAAAAGTGCAGAGAAATTGCACACCAGCTTTCTTGTGGGCCTGTGTTACACAATTGCACCTTGCAGACACTGCAGTCACTGAAAATAACCATCTGTACTCCGTCCAGTGCATGGCAACAACCCACATCACCAGATCAATAAACTGAAGTTTACGAAATGCATATATCAATTTGTAAAGCACTTTCTACCATTGCAGACACAGAACTGTTTCCTTATTGTTTGTTTCATTTAGGGATTCTTTTTTGTATTTTTGGTTTATTTAGAAAAAGCATTACATTTTTTTTTTCCTAGTTTCATATTTTTGTACTAATGTTAAGTAAAAACAAACAGTAACATTTTACCAATTCACCTGATACTGCAACTGCTATTCATGCAATGATGTTTCTTTTAAAATAAATCTGCTGGGGGTGGTAAGTGAATTACAGTATATTTACTGTATGTAGCCTGTATAAAAATTTATAAAAAAATATATCTCTATTGCAAAATAGATTTGGCTGTATTAAATATTAAGGTATAGATAATGCAGTGCAATAGTGGAATATTATGCTGCTTACAGATTCTTCACAACTTTCAAAGCCTGTTGCTGTGCTATGAGTGCTGTCCCTGTCGCACAGGACACTGTAACGTGGTCTAGTAACATCTGGTCAGATGTTTTTAACCCCTTGGAGATTAATAACGTATATAAAATCAAGTGTTATATTTGGACATGGTGCAATATGTGCAGCACGTAACATAACTCATGAATTCTGTGTGTTTGCTTATGAGGAGAAAAGAGAAACCATTTTTATTGCACCCAAAGTCTCACTGTGCTCACTTCCATAGGAAAAGATTTACTAAAATGGAACGTAATGTTTATTAAGGTTACTCATAAAAGTTATATTCTGTCATTTACTTGAAAATCTAAAAGAATATTTAAAAGAGCCAAATGAGTAATGCAATACACTAATTTGTAGCCTTATAACCTAAACAACGTGCAGCCTATCAGTCATCATAGTTTGCACCACAAGTTGACGTGATGAATTATTTATAAATTAAGAGAATTTGAAAGTACAGAGACGATCTGCAGTACAAACTGCAATTTTGCAAGCAACTTTGACCTTTAAAGTAGCTCAAGAAAACATGAATTACAGTTTTTAAGAGATTAGTCTATAGTCATTTAAAAGGTGATTGGAAAGGGTCATCATAGTTTTAGGGACAGTGCTGCAAGCCCTTTAGAGTAAAGATTAACCACCTGATCATTTACAAATATTTTGGAAGACAACACGGGTTGGTATCTTCGTGCTGCATTTGATCTCTTCTTGCCTTGTACTGACGAGTAATGGTGTTTTCACTTGCTGCTGGGTAAATGTTCCTAATAAAACAGCCACTTTTGAATGACCTTTTCATTTCTTTTTGTTGCCAACAGATGACTATTAGGCCATTATTAGATAATAAGCTATTTTAGAGAATTGATAAGTTTTATGAATTGCTGCAAGCATGTGTACCTTTCATATTACTTTTTTTTTTTTTTGTATACTTAATACAGTTCTGCATGGGACATATGGGAGTATTATGTACTTTTTTTTCTTTTTATTTATATTTTAGGATGCGAATTGTGCAGTAGGTAGATTTTCGCCATATTCATTACATTCTTGTAAAAATAATGGGACTGCTGGGTCTGCTGTTATCACTAATAGAAAGTGAATTGACATCATTGGTGGCTCATATCAGGGTGAGAAGTGAAACAAAGATGTTACAGTGGGGATTAGTGAAAGAATAGCAAGTGACAAACCTGGCCTGCATCGTAAAAAATATGCTTAACTATAGCTTCTTGTGATTAAACATGTTTGGCTTTCTCTTACACTTATTTATACTTTTTTTTTTATGTACAGGAGCTGGGAAAGTATGGTCTGCTGTATTACAATGCCCTTTTTATGCTTCTTCCAACACTGGCCTTTGCGTATGTCTCTGGGGACCTGCACAAGGTAGGCTCTGCTGCTGCTGTTCTCTATACTTCTCCATCAACACCCTCAGAGCAAATATTGCCTTTGTGGTGCTCTTTCTTGGCATGAAACCATCCTGCTGCTGACTAATCATCACCTCACTTCTTAACTCTGCTTCCACTACTCTTTCCCATAACTTCATGCTTTGGCTCATCGATTTTATCCCCCTGTAGTTACTACAATTCTGCACAGCTTGCATCAGTGTGGCCCTAAACGTACCAAATATTACAGCTAACATGCTAAAACAATGCATAGACATAATACAACAGTAAGAGCTAAATATAACTAGTAATATGTTTCACCTGTACACAAAAGTGTGTTAAGCAGTGATCTATTGGATAGGAGTCTGTCTTTTCACAACGTACACTATTATAAAACCCACCCGAATACATGCACATGCAGATAGCTTGAAAAAATAAAAATGCTCAGAAGGCACAGAATTGTGTCATTTATCATACACCTTCAAAGGTGTTTACACTACCGTGGGAAAAAGTAGTTCTTTAGCATAATGTCTTTGTTTACTTAAATGACTTAACTTTTCTCATTTGGCCTGTCTCAAATGAACTGGCATATACACAAAAAAAAAAATCTCTTGGCCAAACAGAGAAAAGGCAAAATGAGTTTGAATAAAAGCAGACAGAGTCACAAAAACAATTGGTGCTCAAAAACCGAGAAGGAAAATAAAGCTTGCAACAGACACAGTTGGAGGAAGAAGTGCTTTCAAATTTGAGCAAATTGAAAATCAATAAGGCAGAGTCTTATTAATTTCCCCAAAATGTCAGAAGAGCTATCAATCTTGACATGCTTCCAAGGCTTCCCTGTGTGGAAGGAAATTACAGCTGCGTGTAATGTCCAGCAGGGAGCCCCAGCTCATTAGGGGGTCAAGGTTCAGTGCTGGGAATTGCTGGGTTGTTTTACTTACAGTGCCATCTGAAACCACAAGAATAATCACAACAGCAGCATTGCAATTCAAACAGTAAGTTTTTGCTTGGCTTACATTAAAGAATCTTACAGTAAATAAAACCACTGCCAGGCTTTGTCAGGTGACCCATTAGATGAGCTGCTCACCGTGCTCTTGGTGGTTGTGTTCATGAGATACTGTCGGAGTGTAGAAGGTTTCACAGAGCACCAAATTCGGACATCTCCGGGCTCAGCAGGTCAAGAGCTGTGGTGGTCCAGTGGTTGTGGGGTTTAAAAATGCTGTGCTGGCAACACTTAAAGATAATATTTTGGTACAATAAACCAGTCTGTGCCTAACTAACTAGAAATACACCACCCCTTTTCTAGAAATCTCTGCAAAACAAAGACCTGAATGTTTCTCCTGACAGAGTCCAAGATATGCTTTCTCACAGATTTATATAACATGAAAAAGGGCAAGCAATGTATAATAAAAAAGAATAAGCAAGCAATCTTCTTATATAATACGCTACCGTGGCTGTTCGTTTGTCTGTCCAGGATTTTAAATCACCTGTAGCTCGCAAACCGTTTCACCTATTGACTTGAAATTTGGTACTAATATACTACGTGACGTCTACTATCCGCCTTTGGGTGATGATTTTTATTACACTTTTTATTTTTATTTTATTATTGTAGAATCAACTCTCGGCAGCGCGCAGCAGGGCAGCCGTGTGGCGCGTGTGTATCGGCGCCGTTCTCATTCCCTACCACCTTCGCGGTCACTTCCCCTACCTCTTCATATCTTTAATCATTCTTGAGGCAGATTGAATACTTAAGTGAAAAATTAAAGAAAACGTACTAAGTAATTGCAACTCAAAAACTAACTTAATCAGTTTTAACACGAAAAGATGCCAACGAAAGAAGAGAAGCAGCGGGCCGCTAGGGTGGAGAAAAGAAGAGCTGCTCAGGAAGCAGCAAGCGCATCAACCTCTGAGCAAACAAATGCTAAACACAGACAGAGAAATAGTATGAAAACTACGAATGCTCAAGTCAAGTGTATTCACTGCACGTTATCGTGCAGTACGCCGTTACTGGTCTAGCATAATGATGATAATCAAAAACATCGTTTAGAACACCTCAGTTTTCCCACTTTTTCTTCAAATTTAGGCCTTCATCATGGTACGACTAATAGTTTACAACCTACAGATGTTCTGCAGGAATTAAAATCAATTAAGGCTTGCAAGTTGAAGCAAACAGTTTGCATGGGTGTCCCAACTTCTGTTGATTACTGAAAAACCCTCCATTTGTCTTAAAGTGGAGTTGGAACACATGGTTTGCTACACCCTCTACACCTTAGAAAGTTGTGAATTCTTGTGATAATGGTAAGAAAACTACAATTAACAAATAGAGACAAAGCATTATTACCCCTAAAAATGTAGACCTTTCATTTAGAGAAATTAAAAAAAAATAAATAAATCGGTGTCCGTGAATCCAGTGGTGTCCTACACAATCAAAGACAATTGGAAACTGGAAGAAACTCTTGATTGGAAATCACAACTTAATTGGAAGACAAGTGTCTGAGGGTCACCAGCTTGTATGATAAGGCTTATGACTTGCACATATAATCTGTACATAAAATGTAATTCTTGATTGAGGCATTGAGTATTTTTCTCTCTCTCATGCTCTCCCAAGTGCCTTGCAAAAAGACCTGTTATAGATGCCTCTGTGTAGAAATGCTAGGTCATGTTAAAATACAAGGCAACCATTATTCTACAAAAGCTGAAACCCATTACATAATTTGGCTGAGGCCCTACGGTTGAAATCTGTAGACACAGAGGTGCTTGTAATCAAGTTTGGGAGCAAGACAATTTTTCCTTTTTCCAAGGAAGGTTGAGTACTGGGATTAGTTTCACAAGTGCTTGCTGTTGGCCGTATTTTTTCTGTCCTTTTCTGACATCACTGTCTAAACCTCATATGGATGAAAAAACAAAGGTAACACTGTACAACTCACCTAGCCATTAAAATGCTTCATTTCAGTGGGATCTGAATGTTAAGCTGGTAAATACTTGTCTAGTGGCCTGTTTTGCAAAATAGTTTTGAAAACTGATACATTTTCATTAATCTGAACAAGTGTTTCTTTATCACAGATCTGACAAGCTAGTGGTTGAGTACTGAAATGTGAAGTAGTCCTGTGTCCAAAAAAATTGAGACATTCCCCTCTGTTTCACACAAAATTATTGACGATATCAATATTTTTCCTTCTAGACCATGGAATATGAGCACTGGTCCGATATGATGTTTGCCTTCCAGTTTGGTCTGTCCTGCATAATGGGGTAAGTTATGACACATTCTGAGAGAAAGACAGAAGAATAAACTAGGTTGGAATCATGAAATAACTGAATAATGAAAACTGCACCTTTTAATTCAGGGGTGAGCACTAAACTCATGAAAGTAAATAGGAAAGTAAATGGAAAGTGAGGATCTGAAAATTATTCACCCACTTTAGGTTTCAATTCATTTGGATTTGGATCATATTATTGTATATATATTATCATTAAAAAGGAAGGAAACAATTTAATTTAGGTACTGCAAAATGCATTTATTACTGTTATGTAACAAGACCTCAACAAAGGCTTCTTTGGGAGTTCATAGATAGATAGATAGATAGATATGACAGGCACTACATGATAGATAGATACTTTATTAATCCCAAGGGGAAATTCACATACTCCAGCAGCAGCATACAGTACTGATAAAAAACAATATTAAATTAAAGAGTGATAACAATGAAGGTATAACAGACAATAACTTTGTATGTCATCAGCGTTTACCCCCCAGGTGGAATTGAAGAGTCGCATAGTGTGGTGGAGGAACGATCTCCTCAGTCTATCAGTGGAGCAGGACGGTGACAGCAGTCTGTCGCTGAAGCTGCTCCTCTGTCTGGAGATGATCTTGTTCAGTGGATGCAGTGAATTCTCCATGATTTGACAGGAGCCTGCTCAGCACCCGTCGCTCTGCCATGGATGTTAAACTGTCCAGCTCCGTGCCTACAATAGAGCCTGCCTTCCTCACCAGTTTGTCCAGGCGTGAGGCGTCGCTCTTCTTTATGCTGCCTCCCCAGCACACCACTGCATATTGCAGATGTTGAAGGACGCCAGCCTTCTAAGGAAGTATAGTCGGCTTTGTCCTTTCTTACACAGAGCATCAGTATTGGCAGTCCATTCTAATTTATCATCCAGCTGCACTCCCAGGTATTTATAGGTCAGCATGACTCTTACAAACCATCAGTAAAATGGTTATTTATCTGGCCTACTAAAATAGCTTCACTTTGGAAGGGTCTGAACTGGCTTAGGTGAGACCTATTTCTCTTGATATTACATACTTACTTACATATAAGATATGTAAATCATTCATATTCAGAAGTCATTTTACCAGCATATCAAATGCCACACTGCACAACGATGAATAACCTATTTACTGATGTCTTATAACCATTATTAAGTCTACAAGAAGCTTTAGTTAAGGTCTTGTTACATAAGAGTAAATGAGCAATAAATTGCAGTGCCTAAGCTAAAGTGTTAACAAAAGGGGAAAAAAAAATCTATGATTTAAAAATGATCTGACACTGCACAGTTAAATCACTTAACATATTAAATAAGATGTGTTATTAACAAGGATTGGTTTTCTAATTAAGCAAATGGATAGGAACAAAAACCTGTAGCCTCTGTGGCCCTCCAGGACCAACGCCGATTCACCCTTGCTTTCATTGTTTGTATTTACTAACATATGCAGGCAGTGTGGTGTAGTGATTCAGACTTTGGACTTCAAAACCCTGACGTTGTGGGTTCAAATCCCACCACTGTCACTGTGTGACAATGAGCAAGTCACTTGACCTGCCTGTGCTCCAACTGGAAAACTAAAAGAAATGGAACCAATTGTATCATCCATCCATCCATCCATCCATCCATCCATCATCCAACCTGCTATATCCTAACTACATGGGGGGTCATGGGGGGTCTGCTGGAGCCAATCCCAGCCAACACAGGGTGCAAGGCAGGAAAGAAACCCCAGGCAGGGCACCAGCCCACCACAGGGCATACACACACACACACATCAAGCACATACTAGGGACAATTTAGAATCGCCAGTGCACCTAACCTGCATGTCTTTGGACTGTGGGAGGAAACCCACACAGACACTGGGAGAACATGCAAACTCCACGCAGGGAGGACCCGGGAAGCAAACACGGGCCTCCTAACTGCGAGGCAGCAGCGCCGTTGTGCCGCCCCCAGTTGTATCATAAATGTTGTAAGTCGCTTTAGATAAAGGCATCAGCCAAATAAGTTAATGCAACGTATGCCATGTTTAAATTTGTCCTCTACAGGAGGATAGCTTAACTTCTTTTCACTTAGAAAATTAACAACGTAATTTTGCTAGAGGCTCCTAAACTTTTGCACTCGGCTATAGACCAGCACATCAGTCTCCAGTCTCTGTATCCCAAAACTTCCCATTACCCTTTCATTTGTAATTAATTTAGTCACTGAACTCTTTAAGTACAACCATGGAGAACCACTGCAGCCAGTATTTTTCCTTTTAAATGTATTATTCAAACATTCAGCCTTGTTCTTCAATTACTGAATAATGAAACATTCATCTGTAGTCTTTATTGTAGTGGTGCACTTTGATGCATTTGGAACTCTGCTTCAGCATATGACAGAGGCTTAGGTAACAATCTATGATATCTTTGGATTTAGTGAATATTATTTTGCTTTATTTCAATCCCGGTGTGTATGTGTGTACATGTGCCAGCTACTTAAAGTATACCCTGCTACATATTCTTATGCTAATTTGCCATAGGAAAGGAAGTCTAGCACAAGTTTTTTGTGTTTTCTAAAATTTCAAGGTATTCTCCTCTGTGTTTTATACATTAGGAACTTGGAGGTCTATTCTTTTCCAGTGATATTTTGATTCGGTTAATTCCACAAACCTCTAATAATTAAAATCAAAGTCAAGTAAACTTTATTGTCATCAACTATACAGAGAGGCGAAATAAAGCTCAGCTCGCGGTGTACACGTAGTGCAAATGAGACAAGGCAGTGTGCAGAAACAGACAAAATCATGCAGCATACAGTTTAAAATAGGCAATATGCCAATACAGTTAACTGCCACAATTACAGAGAAGCCCATTATGCACAGTTTCACAGTTCAATGCAGTGACTGATCTTTTGACATTAAAATCAAGCAATCTGTGCGTAAAGTGAAGTGAAAAGCTGTGATCTATGATTTTAGGGCAGAGTGGAAGGTCATGGGGTGCTGCATTGTGTTGAGGAGTCTGACAGCCTGTGGGAAAAGTTGTCACGTAACCTGACAGATATGACTCGAATGCTGTAGTAATGTTCTGTTTTATAGTTCTCTCACATTCTAGAGACAAGTGTTGCGGTAAATGTGCAATCGTTGTAGTTGCAAAGTCATTAGGCCTACAGTTTTTTTTTTTTTTTTTTTTTTTTTTTTAGGGCACAAAGCAGATTATTACCAGCAGTACAGTTTTCTTTGTTAGGTAACTTTTTTTTGGTCTGGATCCAACATTTGGCTAGTAATACCTGTTGAACCGGATTATAGTGTTAATGTGCCTTTTGCCTCCTGATTTTTTAATTTTGAACTCTGCCATTGTGTTTAAGATGTCAACACTCCAGATCAAAGCAGTGAATTGAGTGTTTAAAGCATGGCTGGCATTCTCAGTCCACATTCTTTCCTTTTTTTGGTGCTTTTGTCTTCTCAACTGGTAGTGATTCTGTTGTTAGTTTGCAGCCTCTGGAGGTTCCTTTGTGGTTAACCTTGTATTGCAGGCAGGTGTGATTTTTTTTAAATTCAGATTAAGCCACAGTTCAGTTTAAGTTGTTATGTAAGCTAAATGATTAACTTGTCATGGCATCTTGCAGGTACCGCTGCCACTGATTTAAGCCAGCGTCACTTTACACAATTTACAGTTGGGGGTAATGTTAAACTTGACAGCAGCAGCACCTGAGGATCTCAGATTACAAGACTAGGAATGGCAGGGGATGACAAATTAGATAAACATCATTAGTCCCATGGGGAAATTCAGATGCATACAGCAGCAAAAACATTAAAAACAAGGATACAGACTCACAGGACAGATAATACAGCCAATCCATCAATCAATAAGTTAACAAATAAATAAAAATTAACATGACGAGTACATCAGGTAGAAGCACTGAATTACCTGATAGCAGCGGGCAGAAAAGACCCCCAGAGGCGCTTCTCCGCACACTGTGGTGGAATGAGCCTGTGGCTAAAAGTCTCCTGGAGGGGGATGGAGGGGATTTTTCCGGATGGCATCCACTTTTGCCACCATCCTCCTTTCCACGACCTGTTCTAGTGTGTCCAGGGTTGGCCCTGTGGTGGGCATTGTGCTTCTTTTATACTTAGGGTTGCTTCCCTAGGAGACCACAGCGTATAACACCAAGCTGGCTACTAGGGAATGGTACAACGTTTCCAGCAGCTTTCTGCACACGTCAAAAGACCAGAGTCTCTTCTTTCTTACTCCATGATGACTTTTTTGGCAGAGTTTGACATTTCCAAAATATTGTAAGCTTGCCCTTTTTTTCTGACAGCCAATAATGAGCAGCCTGACAGAGCTAGTAGTGTTCAAATGCTTTTGAGTTATGGGGAGTTCACCTTTTTTATTTATTTTTTTCTGCTCTTTTGTTCATGTATACATGAGATTTCTGACAAAGGAGCTTCTCTTCTGTATGTCAGGTCCAAGACAACCACGTCCTGTATTTTTCTTTGCTGTATTATATGTATTGTACTTCGTGGTGATGCGCTGATTGGTTGGCAGCTCTCATGCACACAGAAGTGGCCCGACGCCTGTTTAATTTTGTCAGGATGAGTCGCTGGGTATGTCACACTGCATGGCTGGAAGTCACAGAAATTGCAATTCACTGAAATTATGTAAATAAAATCTATGACCGAAAATTGTTGAAAAAGTTGTGTAATGTGACCGGATCTTTAGACAGAGTTAGACCATGGTCAGCTGGGCAATATTAACTTTAACAATGTTTGCTTTGGCAGCTAATTTTTATATTTTACTTTTACCAAAATTATAAAGTTTTACTTTACTTTTTGAGCGTTGTTTTGAAGCAGGAAAGTTTAAAAAAATGGATTGCTGGCTAAATTTTCATAAGGCCGCACTGTCACTTACTGTTTTTTGTTATGTTTGTGGTTGCAGTGCATTAACCACAGCATCTGTGACAGAACATTAATCATGGATTAGTTAACAAACAGACTACTGTATATCAGTGCCATGTAGCACATCATGAAAGAACTTGTAGTTTTTGATACAGTGTGTGTGTGTGTGTGTGTGTGTGTGCCCCTTAACACAGAGTATCATATGCATCATTTACTGTTGAATGGAAATCTCTGCTT
Organism: Polypterus bichir lapradei; assembly: GCA_026402145.1. Classification (NCBI taxonomy): domain Eukaryota; kingdom Metazoa; phylum Chordata; class Cladistia; order Polypteriformes; family Polypteridae; genus Polypterus; species Polypterus bichir. The sequence continues at coordinate 31,187,845 of JANRMT010062857.1, forward strand.
TCACACTTTCAGTCTACTATTCAGCAAGTAACAAACAGCCACAATCACTAAGCACTATTGACTAAAGAAAGACCAGCATGAGTGTTCCCATATTATACCAGTACAGCACAGAAAGTGACATTGGTGCAAAACACACAGCCATTTGCCACAAAGAAGGCTAATCTTGACAAGTGACTTAAGTCTTCAAAAGGTGACAACATGTCAAAAGGTGACAACAATGACATGCTGAATGTCATTGAAATGGCCCTCATGTATGGCTGTTTGGATATCATTTTTATAAATAAAAAGTTTTATTTTTCCCACTTTGTGCTAAAGAGTGGAAAGAAATCTTTGTTTACTGCATCATGGTTGGATGTGAAAAAATTTCAAAGGGGTGACTAGTCTTTATAAAAGCTATTCTTAGTATATAATTAAGTTTATACAAGTGTTCGCTTTGTTATTTTAAAATGTTTGGCTGTTGGCGGAATATATAGTTAAATAGTATAATTGCTGGAGTGGATGGACTGGCATTTCAATAGGAATTAGGAGGCCATAATGGAAGGACAGAGGAAGGCTGCTTCCTGGCGCCATGTATTCCCCCCTGTATTGATGGAACTCCAATTTGTAACCCCTGCTGCTAGGGGGAGCTGCAGGAGAACGCTGTCCCTAATTTGAGGGACTTCCATCTCCAACTCTTAGACCCCAGAAGTACTCCCGGGTCTGGCACAAGGAGTCAGAACCCAGAGGAGGTACACAACACTCATTGAAGAGTGGTGGAAGGTGACCCAATTGTGCATGTTGTTATTTTGCTGGACTGATTTAACCCTATAAGAAAATTATTGTATGTTAAACATCCTTTAATTTTACCTAAAATTGTGTTTGGCTGAGTTGTGTCTGGTTTAGGGTAGGGGATAATAGCCTTGCAGCTAGCACTGGCACACACCCTCCATGGTATGCCCTGTGGGGTTACAAATGGGAGTTACAGGGGATTGTGGTATAGCGGGTCCACAGCTCCTGTTGTAAGGCCAGTTTTAAAATAAATAATCACCCTACTCGCAGCTTAGCGAGGGGGCATGGTGGCGTGTGGCCGAAGCAGTTCCTGAGGAGTTCGTGATGTGGGCGTTTCTCACCCAAGTGCACAGGTGAGAAACGGTCCACATCCGTAATTGTTCCCAGGAGCTGCTGATTGCTGCGCCCCCTCTTGTTAAATAGAAGCGCGAGTCAGCTAAGAAGAGAGAGAAGAAAGGAACGAGAAAGAATGGAGGTTGCAGGAAGCAGTGGAGAGAGAGAGAAAAAGCTGGCGCAAGAGAGCGAGCGAGCAAGTGTAGGCTCGCGTGCAGCTGAGCAGGGAGCCTGGGTGGTGGGCCGACACCCGGGGAGTAGTCGTAGTGGTCGCTTCCGCCGAGTTTATTTTGAAGAGTGGGAGTGACCGGAAGACGGATGACCCTCCACAGAAGGCAGTGGGAGTCGAAACATGGGGTGTGTATTCCCCAGCATGGGCGCCCTGGTTGCTTTGGAACCCAAGTCACTGTCTGGAGAAGCCTACCGGAGCGTCGGTGAGGCGATCCAATCAGCTGAAGCAGGTAGGGTGACTCCCCTGTTGAGAAGCCCAGATGCTTCATTTTAGTGGTCTCGCTTGTTAAGGTTCCTCACCCTTAATGGCTTCTTTCAGTCTTAAACAGCTGCATTCACTGTTTTAATGGCTCCTTATTAACAATAAGATGTAAATGACAAAGCAGCCAGCAGTTCTCCATCTAGCGTGTTTCCATTTACATCTGTGTGTGCATCATGCACTGTTTGATTTAATAAAACACTTAATAGAAAATGCGACAGACTGAAAATGATCCTTTTTAGGCTTCAAATCATTTGGATAATATCTTAAGATATATAAGACCTTACATTGCAGAGCAACAAGCCATAAAATTGAATAAGGTCTGAGATTGACAAGGATTGGTTTCTAATTAAGCAATTGGGTTGGATTGAAAACCTACAACCACTGTGGCTCTTCAGGACCAACACTGGCCTCCCTGTTCTATAAACTTACTGAAAAGTTCTTCAAAGACTGAAGGTCAAAACATTACCTGAGGATCGTCTTGTGCTCCAAAGGCACCTGTCATCCATACTGAACCATATCCTCACTGCTGTGTCTTACTTGTCTTTGCAGGTTCATTTTGATGTATTCCACAGTTCTTTGTACACAGTACAATTCTGCACTCACCACCACCATTGTTGGTTGCATAAAGGTATGCTCCCTTGCACTAAAATCTGCATTTTTCCTTTTTTTATTTTTATTTTTTTAAAACTGTACAAAGAACATTATTACTTGACTGTATGCATTGTGGTGAAACACTGAACTCTTTGAAAAGTTTGCATTGTTTCTTGTTATTTTGTCCTGATTGTCTACGGACTTTGGTTTAGTTTCTATCCATCTGAACTCAATGCCCTAGGACTCCTCTAGAAACTGCAACGGTTTTTTACATTTTTGGTACTTAGAAAAATAAATAAACAACTGCTTTTGTATTTGTAAAATTTTTGTACAACCTTGAGTGATGAAAGCTCTGCAGATTGTGAAATCTGATTGGCTTTGCCATCTTCACTTAGTGTGGCAGCATGTTCAAACTGTTTAGCTGGAAGTGGCCCCAGGCTTTGAGAATTTTTTATTTTAATTCAGTTTTTCTTACATTGATTTATTGTTTATTTTTATTTTATACATTTAAGGCACAGTCTGGTTGTGTGCATGCATGCATGCATGGGCAGGTGGGTAGAAATGTACAATGGCCTTTTACATAAAATGGGAACAACTGTTAATGGCTTCTTTGTAGTTGTTTTTAAAGCAGTTTAACGTGTTTACTGTATTTCCTTTTTATCTTGTAGAATATAGTGGTAACCTATATTGGCATGGTATTCGGAGGAGACTACATTTTTACATGGACAAATTTTGTTGGCTTGAACATCAGGTAAATATATTTCGCCAATTAATTATCTGGGATTTTTCAAGTTTATGCAAAGAAATTAGCTTTGTGTGTTTGTGATTCTAGCCTTTATGTGAGAGTACTGAAAGTTGTCAGGAGTATCCGTTCATCTATGCCTTTCATATCTAGGCCTGTCTGCCTGCCTGCCAGAACAAGTGACATCAGTCTTGCCTCCAAACTACACGTTAAATCCCAATATAGGCAATCCCCAGGCTACGTACGAGATAGGGACTGTAGGTTTGTACTAAGTTGAATTTGTATGCAAGTCCGAACAGGTACATTATTTTAATAAATGCTATTGTTGGCAGAGCACTTGGTTACAGTCAGTCAATGAATGATGGAGTTTCACCCCTCTCTGACCTTTTTATTATTTCTACTTTATTTTCCATGGTAATGGTTTTTCTCTTCTTTACTGTATCACCAGCACTTGCATCAGATTAGTGTTTCAGAGGCATTGTTGAAAGGGTGAAGACAAAAGGTTAAGATGAGTTCTTCTGCGCAGCACTGTCCACGCTATCACAGCAGGAAGGCACCAGTCGTCAACATGTCTCTTGTCAGTACATCAGACCACTTCCTGCTATGTACGTAACAGTACAAGCAGGCTTGCTATTGAGAATGAATGGGGGCATTGAGGGGCGGTTCATCACCAGCCCACCTCACAGCCACTACAGTATGCTGCGTGCAGCGTCCGCCCACCGAGAACGAACACGGTGTGGCCAAAGGCAGGTAGTGAATTGCCCCCATTCAATAGGCAGCCATCCGAGGCTACACTACAATGCCGCATTTATATAGCGCTTTTCTCATTACTCAAAGCACTCAGCAATTGCAGGTTAAGGCCTTTGCTCAAGGGCCCAACAGAGCAGAGTCCCTTTTGGCATTTACGGGATTTGAACCGGCAACCTTCCGATTGCCAGTGCAGATCTCTAGCCTCAGAGCCACCACTCCGCCTGTTTGCCACTATCCAATGAGTTTGAAGTCATTTAGTGGTACTTGAGTAGATTAGATGTTTCTATACACCTTAGAATTCTTTATGGCATTACCATCTGCATTTCTATCATCAATGGAGAGAAGTGTGCCAGGACCGGTGGCAGACATACATGCCCAAGACATAACACCCCCAGCACCACCATGTTTAACAAATGAGGTGATCTGGTTTGGATCTTGGGCAGTTCCTTTTTGTCTCCACACTTTCCTCTTGCTGTCACTCTGATCAGGTTTATCTTTGTCTCATCTGTCTTAGAATTCTGCAAGCTGTTTTAAGTCATTTTTTACAAACTGTAACCTGGCCATCCTGTTTTGTGGCTAACTAGTGGTCTGCACTGGGTGTAACAAGGATGGACAGGATTAGAAATGAGGACATTAGAGGGTCAGCTCAAGTTGGACAGTTGGGAGACAAAATCAGAGAGGTGAGATTGCGTTGATTTGGACATGTGCAGAGGAGAGATGCTGGGTAATATTGGGAGAAGGGTGCTAAGGATAGAGCTGCCAGGGAACAGGAAAAGAGGAAGGCCTAAGAGAAAATCTATGGATGTGGTGAGAGAGGACATGCAGGTGATGGGTGTAACAGAACAAGATGGAGAGGACAGAAAGATATGGAAAAAGATGATCTGCTGTGGTAACCCCTAACGGGAGAAGCCGAAAGAAGAATAAGAAGTGGTCTGCATCTTGCAGTGTGGCCTCTGTATTTCTGTTCATGAAGTTTTCTTCAAATAGTCGTCTTTGACACACACATCTGCCTCCTGAAGTCTGTTTCTAGTCAGTTGCACAGGTGTTTGGGGCTTTTCCTTCACCCTAGAGAGGATTCTTCTGTCATAAGCAGTGGAGATCTTCCTTGGCTTACCAGTCCCTTTGGGATTACTGAGCTCACCAGTGCGTTGCGTTCTTGAAGTTCCAGACCGTTGATTTAAGGTTTCCCCTGATGTCTGTAATGGTTTTATTCTTGCTTTTCAGTCTCATAATGGCTTCTTTGACTTTCATTGGCACAGCTCTTGTCCTCATTTTGAACAATGGCACATGCAGACCCCAAAGTGTAGAAGCAAGCCGAGGTATCTTATGAAGCAATGAAACATACCTGAGGAATCACAAACACTTGTGACACCAATTGTCCCAAACATTATCCATCCAGCTATATCCTAACTACAGGGTCACGGGGGGTCTGCTGCAGCCAATCCCAGCCAACACAGGGTGCAAGGCAGGAAACAAACAAACAAACAAACCACACACACACTCGCACACCAAGCACACACTAGGGACAATTTAGGATCGCCAATCCACCTAACCAGCATGTCTTTGGACTGTGGGAGGAAACCGGAGCACCCGGAGGAAACCCACGCAGACACGGGGAGAACATACAAACTCCATGCTGGGAGAACCCGGGAAGTGAACCCCGGTCACCTAACTGCGAGGCAGCAGCGCTACCCACTGTGCCACCCTCCCAAACATTATGGTGCCCTGAAATTAAGTGTATAAAATGAGTTGTGATCTCTACATGTTGTGACTAAAACGTATGCAATGCCCCTAAATGAAAGCCTGCAATGTACACTTTAATCACAATGTCTGAATTTCCTGATTTGTGATTTTAAACTGTGGAGCAGAGGGGGAAATCAAGTAAAAAATATGTCATTGTACCAAACATTATGGAGGGCACTTTACATATAATAATCAAAACTTGTGAGTAACCTGATTTATAAATACCAGATAACTTCTTATGTCAAATTAATTGAATTTTTTCTTTTCATCTTTAGCATTGCTGGAAGTCTGGTTTACTCGTACATCACCTTTACAGAGGAACAATCCAGTAAGCAGAATGAGAGCCCAAGCAAAATGGAAATGAAAGGAAGGGTGGTGGTGTGAAAACAAAAAACAAAAAAATAACAAAAACACAACAGACTGCTGCTTCAGAGTCTTCAGAGCATTATACAGCAAATCTGCAGGATCAGAAAGTGATGGGAATGTAAGCACCACAAGGCTCACCTTCAGGCCTGTATCACACAACAGTCTAAATTTCCTTGCGAGTCCAGCACCGTATCAGTGAGAAAATTGTTTTGAGGTGTCTGTCTTTGCCTTATGGAATGAGAGCCTGTTGTTGAGACTGTGAATATTCCAGATTTTATTGTTTTTACATTTAATGATGTAGCTGATGTTTTAAAGGGGCTCTTTTTTTAAGAGTGCAGTGATGCTCTGAGTTGTAGCAGACACTGTTTTTAAAGTTTCGTATGACAGAAAGCACAGTACCACCAGCTTTTGCTAAGTGTAAAGGCCTTAAAATTCATTATCCATTGCAGTGTTCCTAAATGAGGTACTATAGTACCATCGGTAATTTTAACATATCTGGTTTTTAAATAGGCATTTCCAGACAGAATTCAGCTTTGGCAAAATTCAGACCCACATTTCATTTTCAAATACCTGATCAGGAAGATCATTCCATTTAGCTTATAAACTTTAATTTAAACAAACTTCCCAGAAGGCTCATTTATAAGAAACTAGCCGAAGCCCGCCGTAGCATACGCGGTGTAAGAATAGGAACGGAAAACGGTGAGAAAGGAATTCAGTATAACAAAGGCTTAGGAAACCACTTAGGAAATTTTCAGTATAACGAAAATAGCAAAGAGCGAAACCAATGCCAGTGGTCGAGAGAGTACCTTCCTGTAGCAGGCTACAGAAAACATAGACATATACAGATAGACGCCGCATTCACTGTGTTGCCCAGTCGACACGATAAGTCAGCGCGTCCGCACTATTGCGATTGGTAAAAGTGGCACTTAAACTAATACAGGTAGACGTGGAAACCGGGTTTTCAGATGAAAAAACAATAACGTTTTAAACAGTATCGTTTACATACAACAGATTTTGGCGAATCGTATAGATTACTGTAATGCTATTCTATCAGTCTTCCCACAAAAACTTATCCATCGCTTACAATTTCTTCGAAATTCTGCTGCCAGGATAATAACCTGCTGTTCTAAATCCACTGAACATATCGCACCGATTCTCTCTTAACGTCACTGGTTCCCTGTTAACTACAGAATACGATATACAATACCGCTCTTAACATTTAAAGCTCTCCACAACCTCACTGATCTCCTCCAGACTGACACTCCTCTCGCTCACTCAGATCCTCATCTGCTGCTCTACTTTCTGTACCACACATCAAACTCTGTGTAATGGGAGCTCGAGCGTCTCTCCTAGTGCTCCTCAACTCGGGAATTCTCTTCCCTCTCATATACGTCAGCACGATTCAATAACACATTTTAAAACTGCCCTCAAAACTTATCTTTTCAAACTGGTATACCAATTGTGAATTTTGCACTGTTACTGCCAGTTATCTTTGTTTGTTTGCTAATTATTGCTGTTTGATTTAGCCTTCTCTTTAGCCTCAAGAGCGACAGTGGACGCGGAAGGAGGATTAGAGATGGCGGGCGGGGCTCTGTCATGCGTTCCCCATGATGACGCGAGAGGAGAGTAAGAGTGGGTGGGCGGAGCTCTGTCGTGCGTACCCCATGGTCGGGCGACTTGGTCGATATATATATAATATAGAAAGAAAAGCAACTGGTATCTAAAGAACAATGAAAAGTCAATGTGGCTTTGAGGTTCATATGGACTGTAGCAGAGATGAAAGCGACTGAGGCTGTGTTTGGTGAGGTGTTCTGTGTGGGCACATGAGCAGGCAGTACGAGGGTGGACGCGGCAGGAGAGTTAGAGTTGGTGGGCGGGGCTCTGTCGTGCGTATCCCATGGTGCGGGAGGAGGGTTAAAGTTGGCGGGCGGGGCTCTGTCGTGCGTATCCCATGGTCTTAGAGTTGGTGGGC